>KB445792.1:1382608-1982608 GCA_000320605.2 Gelatoporia subvermispora B
CGCACAGATGTCGAAGCGAGGGTAGCCCTCAGCGGGTACCGACCGTGCGCTCCTCGTTTCATTGCTGATCACCACACTAGATGGATACAGGTCGAAGTGAGGGTAGACCGCGGAATCTATTCGATTGTTAGCCACATTTCGCCATATCCCAAAGACAATCGGCGCGCACAGATGTCGAAGCGAGGGTAGCCCTCAGCGGGTACCGACCGTGCGCTCCTCGTCTCATCACTGATCACCACGCTGGATGGGTACAGGTCAAAGTGAGGGTAGACCGCGGGGTCTGAGGCGAAGTCAGTATTCAGAACGACCATACGATCACAACTAGCACGCACAGATATCAAGGACCGGGTAGCTGCCCGCCACGGCCGACTGCTTAGCGGTCGCAGGGTCCGCCGCGCCCGCATAGGGCCAGACTTGCGCCCACGGTTGCGCCTGTGGCACATCCTGCTCATCCTCCTCAGCATACTCGATCTCCTCTACGTGCGCCTGCTGCTCGTCGGCGGCCGCCGCGCCGATATAGGGGAACGCCCACCGCGACGGCGTCGCCACCCCGCGCGCGACACCCGGGGACGCGACATACGGCCACACCCACGAGCTCGGCGTCCTGGGCTCCGCCTGGACACCCGGCGATGAAACGTACGGCCAGACCATCTGGCTGGGGCCCGCGACGTTCTCTACCACCTCCAGCTCCTGCGGCTGCCAGATTGTGTATGGCCAGACGTGCTTCCACGTCCGGGGCGCCTGCACGACCGCGGGGCTCGGCGCGCCGCTTGCGAACCCGCGCGCGGCAAGATCTGGCGAGGGCGCGCGCAGCGCATATTGCGACTCGGCGGGCGAGGGAGGGTACTCGGAGGGCGGGCCCCACGACGTGGCGGTCGCGGGTGTGACAGGCACGCTGTGCAGCGCGCGGGCGGCGAGGTCGACCGAGGGTGCGAAGCTCGCTGCGCTGAAGGGGGTCACGGGGAGCTCGGACGGCGGGCCCCAGCTCGTCGCGGTCGACGCGGTCAGAGGCACGTCCTCGAGCATGCGGCGCGCGATGTCTGGAGTGGGGAGCGGCGACGAGCTCGGGAGGGACTCGAGCCAGTCTTCGTCGTCTGGTGGGCCGTACGACGTGCAGACTGAGGGCGTGAGGCACACAGAGCCCTCGAGCCGCCGATCGAGGTGCACGGATTCGACGCGGTCCCAGGATGCGACCGACTCGCCGTCGTTCCACTCCCAGCCGTATTCGGGCGGGCCAGCGGACGACACGGACCAGGCATAGTCCGCAAGGTTGATCTCCTCAGCCTCGGCTTCGCCGTCGACAGTGAGATCGACGTCGAGCAAGGTATTGGGCAGGTTCGCAGGGTCGAGGCTCGGCTGGCCGCGTGCTGCGAGCGGTGTGTGTGTGCGGGAGAGCTCGGCGCCGCTCCGCCACGACTGGATGCGACTGTCGAAGTGCTGCTGTGCAGTCCGTTGGGACTCCTCTTGTGCGATAGGCGAAAGAGCCCGTAGGAGCTGTGTCTCGTCGGACGGACTGGATGGCGACAGGTTACGAGGGACAAGCTTCGAGCCCGAGCGCATTGATACTCCGTCCGTTCGGTCGAGCAGGTTCAGTCGCTTGGGTACGTTGCGAAAAGGCGTGGTAGTCGGTCGCGTATGTTGCATGGCAATGTCAAGCGTCGCGTCGGCAGTTTCGTCCAGGATGGACGTTCGACTGTCTCCACGCCAGTGAGACACAGACTGTGCACGCGAGGGTGCTACGGATTGCGGAACGGATTGCGGCACGTCCATAATCTCGCGGCGGGTGGATGCAAGCCAGGCATCGTACCATCGAGCTTTCGCAAGGTCAATGTCAAACTCGATTTGACCGCCGATGGGGAGCGACTGCTGGGGTGGTGTCGGCGTGCGCGCTTCAAAGATATGGCTCCAGAGGAGGTGCCAGGAGTCGTCCGAGATTCGTGGGCTCAACCATGTACCTTCCATACTTGTGCGGAGGTAGAGACACAGTCCGACGATACTCGGCAGATTGAACTCACGAGCAATCGCACCTAGTTGTCCGCTCATCTGGCTGGATGTCAATATGTAAAGATGTGCCTGAAGCAAGATCACTCACAGTCGGAAACAGAGGCATAAGGATGCCATTGGTCATCCGATGTGGTGAGCCGGTAGATAGAGTATGTCCGAACGGGCCATGTTCGCGGACGAAGGAGGTGGGAGGAAAGACCACGACAAGCCAGTGAAGGCTTCTCTGAACAACGCGTTCTCGTGCTTCCTTCGGACCCGAGCTCACGTAGTTCATCGGAGAACCCTTGCGGTGGAAGGGAAGGGGCGTCTCGGCGGCGTTTGCGGATAGGTGGGTGGAAGCATCTTGGTCGCTGGTGTTGACCTGGTGTGTCGGCCGCGAGAGTACGCGGGTGTGCTCGTCGTCGGTGTCTGGAGGGGTCAATGGCTGGATGGTGCGAGGCGGGTCTTGCGAGATAGACTTTTGCGCACGATGGAATATAGACTGTGCCATGGTGGAGGATAGTGGTGCGGTATGAGGGAGAGGAAGTGAGTAGGGAGTGACAGTCTGACTAGCAGGGGTGGTTAATCAGGCGCGACCACGTCGAGTGGGTGGGCGTGTAGGGGACGGGAGCGTAGTAAGCTAGCCTGCGAAAGAGACAGGTGCGGTGAGCAGCTTGGCCTGAAAAGACTGATGAATCAGGGCATCAGTCTGTCAGCGGACGCTCACGTTCAAGTCCCCACGGCGACCGGGGAGAAAGTACGCGCACCGGTGTGGGTGGAGGAAGGGAGAAACGGAGACCCGTCGAGGGCACGACGTGGAGGAGCGAACGAAAGGACGTACGGAGAAGTTGCGACGGCGAACGCTACCAGCGGCTAGCTCGGGCTGCGAGCGGCTACCACAGCCTGCGACCCGCCGCTGGCCGAAAGCGATCACCACGCTCGACGTCGCCGCGACGGGACATCGACGGATGCGTGTCCGCGCGCTGCCAGGCGCTGCCATGGCACCCGCCGATGCCTCCCCCGATGCCATCGTCGCGGCGCGTCGCCCTTTCCCGTTCCAGCAGGTCTCATGCCATATCCGGTCATACCCCGATCACGGCACGTGCTGCACGCGTCCTCTCCCCGCCACATCCTAGGACCCCGCGTTGTTGCACGCCATGGAGAGCCGACTCGCTCAGCTGTCCGCCCTCAGCCAAAAGGACAAGCTCACCGCCTACCAGTCTGTCCTCGTAGACACCCTCACCAGCCCAGACCCCACACGCGTCCACGCCGACCTCCACACCCTCGTCGAGAATGTCATCCAGGAATCCGTCGGTCTCGTTATCAGCAGGCAGATCCTGACCGACCTCGTGCTCGGCCTCCAGCGCGGCGCGATAGCAGATTCACAGCTCAAGAAGAGCATCGTGCAAGACATCTTGGAGATCATACAGCCCCGTCTCGTCAGCTACGAGGAGCAGGCAAGTCCCGAGTGCTCTACAGGCTACGTAATGTAGCTGAGACCAAGACCCCGCTGCAGGTCAACTCTCTTCGGTTCCAGCTCGCAGATATCCTCGAGGCCGAGGAAGAATGGAGCACAGCAGCTCGTGTGCTCATGGGCATCTCGCTAGACTCGAGCCAAAGGTGAGTGCTTGAAGCAGGTCCCGATACCCCTCGCGATCGAACCCATGCACCACAGAGTCATGTCGGACGAGGACAAGCTGCGCATATACGTGCGCATCGTGCGTCTGCTCCTAGAAGACGAAGACTCCGTGCAAGCCGAGACGTACTACACCCGCGCCGCCCTTCTCACCCACTCCACCACCGACAAAGAGACCCTCCTCCAGTTCAAGCTCTGCCAAGCCCGCATCTCCGACTACTCGCGCAAGTTCCTCGAGGCCGCCAGCCGATACCACGAGCTCAGCTGGATCGCCGAAATCGACGAGGACGAGCGCCGCCACATGCTGTGCGTCCCCTTTCCCGTCCATCCTGCGCCATTTACTGACCCTCCCCGCCCCAGCTCCGCTGCCGTGACCTGCGCCGTCCTCGCGCCCGCGGGCCCGAACCGCTCGCGCGTGCTCGGGTCGCTCTGCCGCGACGAGCGCACCGCCGAGCTCCCCACCTTCACGATCCTCGCCAAGATGTTCCACGACCGGATCCTGCGCCCCGCCGAGGTGCACGAGTTCGAGGGCACGCTCAAGCCGCACCAGCTCGCGAGGCTCTCGCAGTCGTCCAACGACCGCCTCGCGTCCGCGATCGCGGATGACGACGACGACGACGTCGCGGACGGCGCCACGAACACGAGCACGCGCACCGGCCCCGCGACCGTCCTCGACCGCGCCGTCCTCGAGCACAACCTCCTCGCGAGCTCCAAAATCTACAACAACATCACGTTCCGCGGGCTCGGCACCCTCCTCGACCTCACCCCCGGCGCTGCAGAGAACATGGCGCGCAAGATGATCGAGCAGGGCCGCCTGAAGGGCTCGATTGACCAAGTTGAGCGGCTTATCACCTTCCAGGTTGACGGTGAGGAGGACGATGCGCAGGGTAAGGCGGGTGGACTCGGCGATGTCGAGCAGACGGAAGAGGACACAGGGGCGCCGTTCACGAAGCGGTGGGATCAGCAGATCCGCCTCACCGCTGCAAATGCAAGTTTTCTCCCTTACTTCATCCAGACGCGCCACTGACCTGTCCAATCCGCAGGTTGAATCTATTGTACAGCACCTTACGGAGAAGGGCCTGGTCCAGCTTGCACCCACACAAGCATGAGGATGTGTAGAATCTGTATTATAGTACTCGAACATGAATGCGAGCGAGAGCTGACAGCAATGAGTCCGCGTGCATGTACATGACATAACGTTGCGTGAAAGCAGATGGCAATATGCAATACGACTAAATCACTAGGTAGTCCCTTCCACCCTGCGCCGCTTTTTCGCGCGTTCGCGCTTCGTCTCAAGTTCGTGCCACTCGCCTTCGAGTGACGCGAGTCTGACATCGATAGCGATCAGTCGATGTATGAAGCAAGAAGCGAGACAACATACCCGACAGGCGCAGCTGGAGGTGGCTGTTCCTGGTGGAAGTAGGGAGCGTCCAGAGCATCAGCGGCCGTGACACGTTGCGCCGGATCGTATGTCAGTAGTTGTTCAGCAAGATCCAATCCAGCAGGGGAAAGCCATCTATATGCGAAGATGAGCAATTGGAATCCCAGCCAAAATGTCACACGTACTTCTCGAAGAGTTCTCTGAAGCGGTTGGGGATGGGCTCTCGCGGCTTCACAAGTTCGTACCAGGGCAGACTAGTTACATCGGGCCATCGCTCAGTCGTGGGCGTGCCCAGGATCTTGTAGATCACATCAAGTTGATGGATCTCGTCGTTGCCTTGGAAGACTGGCTTCTTCGTGAAAAGCTCCAACATGATGCACCTGAGGGCTCATCAACAACGACAAGGGTCGGTACTATTCGGACAACATACCCAGCGCTCCACATGTCCACCTCCGGGCCATATACAGTCGTCCCGAATAGCAGTTCGGGTGGTCGGTACCAGAGTGTGATGACCCGATTGGTGTAGTCACTCCTCCGACGCTTCTGATAGAATCGCGCAAGACCAAAGTCTGCCAACTTCAGCTCTCCTCTGTTATTGATGAGGATATTTGAACCCTTGATGTCTCGGTGGATCACACCCTTGTGGTGAAGGTATGCCAGGCCGGCCAGCATCTGGCGGCAGAAGGACTTCAGGTGTGCGTCGTCGAAGGAGAACTGGCTTTGCGACAATATTCCAGTGAGGTCGTGATCCATATACTCGAAGACCATGTAAACAGATCCTGTTGCCAGCGATCAATTTTGGCTTTTGGCCATGCAAGGAACACTTACCGTTAGATACCATCATCTCATAGAGACGAACCACGTTGTCATGACGCAACGACTGAAGAAGCTTGATTTCTCGCATCGCCGTGACGGGAAACCCGTCGCGCTCCGCCTCCATGCGAATCCGCTTGAGAGCAACAAATCGGCCGCTACTAGCATTGAGCGCCTTGTACACCTTGCCAAAGGTGCCCTCGCCAACTTGGCTGACAATTGTGTAGACTTCATCACGCGAACCGCGAATGGGTGACGGAGGCCTCGTCATCGTCGGTGTCGGAGTCTCCTGGTGCTGTTCATGGGAGTGTGCAAGTGACGCAGGGTGCCTCTGCTCGGCAATTGGAGTGCCCTCAACAGCCCTGCTCCGCTGAGAAGTATCCTGGAAATGAGAGGCAGAAGTAGAGGGGGGGAAGGCGGGTCTGGAGGTGAGCGAGGGCCTCCGTTCCTGGCGAATGTCGTGCGATGCCTGACTAGCAGGACTGTCATGTGAGTGTGGTTGCGCATGCCCATTGACATGAAGGCGGTCTGCTTCATCACGATTTGGTTGTACCGAGCTCGTTGCTGGAACTTGCGCTGTAGACGCAGAGGCTCCAGGTCGTGCAGAGTCAGATGGTGTCTCATCCGAGTCGTCGTCTCCAGGGAAAAATCGTTTGACAGCAGAACTCGCCTGACCAATAGGCTTGAAGCCTGCATTCCTTGGGCGAGTCGCACCGGCAAGGACTGATTTCGTTCGCAGTTCCGTAGGTGACGTTGAGACAGAAGGCGAAACCACAATAGGTTGCGACTGAAGGACAGGGGTGGGCGGGCCAGCAACAGCGTCAAAGGTGTGGGCAGCCTGAGCAGCATCAGTCTTCTTCTGTTCTGCTTCTTCTTTAGTTTGCAACATAGGCGTAGACGTGCCAGGCGATGTCGGAGCATGACGCTAGAACAATGTTCAGCGAGGACTATCCCTTCCATTCCATTAGAAACACTCACGTCGCTGCGTTTGTCCTTATGTTCAGCTTTGTCTCTGCGACCATCACCACGACGGTTGGGAGGCGGCATGGTGTTGATGGACTTGTGATAGTTTATCGTCAGGTCACGAATTGAGGTAGCAGGAGGAAGACGATGGACCGTGCGCGTGCGTTCTTTAGGGCTCCGGCTAGGGCTCCTGCTCCGGCTCCTACTTATACTCGTTGTTATTGACCTGCTACGTCGACGAGGTCTTCCTCGAGGATCAGTGCTATCGTAACTTCGTGGTGACGATCCCGGGGACCTAGAATACCGAGCAGGCTGGCGGCCATTCCTGCCTCTGGAGCGATCGGGAGGACTGACGCTGCGGTCCGGGCCACGGCTGAAGTCCCTTCGCCGTCGTTTCGGCGTATCTACAGATCGTGAACGACCACGCGATGAACGACGGGAGTAGAAAGACTCCGCTGGTGAGCGTGAACGCGGACGGACTGGAGAAGGCGAACGACGTTGTTTGCGCTTGCCAGAAGCCTTGTTGTTCTTGTTCGGAGGAGCATTGGGCTCTCGTCTGGTCCAACTGATAAGGACATCAAGACATGGACAAATTACGCATCGCAGAGTACACACTTGTTGAGCTGGCCATCATCGTTCCTCCAATCACGCTTTTGCTTGTTAGCATTGCCCTTTTTGCCTGCCTTCCCGCCTTTGGGGTGTTGGTTGCTCCTGTTGGCGTTCTGGTTTCGTTGGCCCTGTTGTCCATTTCGACGATTACCGGGTTGCCAGGTGGGGGCGGGCTCCCAGTTCCGGTCTTCTGGTGGACGGTCAGATGGTTCCCCCCGTACCCTCCATTCCCGAGGAGGGTCATCTCTGGGCTTCAACTCTGGGGGAGGCCGGTCCCAACCAGAGTCACGTCGCCATTCTTGAGTATTACTGCTACGACGGTCTTCTCGAGGCCAATCGTCTACCTGTCTGTCGTCTGCCCCGTATCGAGACCGTCCTCTTGCATTTGCAACTCCTGAGCGACTTTCTTCGGGAGGCCACGAATTGTGGCCGTCCTTCCTGCTGTCATAGCGCGGAGAAGGAGTCCACGAAGAAGGTTCAGGGTAAGATGATGCTGGGTAGTTTTGGTCGTACCCATCCCATTGTCTGCTGGGCCCCGTACGAGGAGCCCAAGAATCAACATCTCGCTCATCACGAGGATCATAATCGACTCTGTTGCTCCTCTGGTAATGGTCCCGAGGAACATAGTTGTTGTACGGGTCATGAGACGGATGCGGGGGCTCAGCAGGCCGCCACTCGTCAACATCACGACGAACTCGAGACGAAGAGCCTTCTCTTCTCATGTCAAATCCTCCTCTAGATGGCGAGCTTCTGTAGCTTTCAGGGCGATGAGAATAGCGGTGAGGATGAGAAAAGGTCTCAGAGCGCGACTCGGCATCGGCTCGTGGGATCAGCAAAGATGAAGACGCTTCGTTGTCGTGTGCATCTGTGCCAGCCGGGCGTCTTGAACGGCCTTGACCAACCTGCATCCAGAGGCGGGCGAGCTTGAGACGTTGAGACGGTGATGGCAGAGGGGAAGCTACGACGCTCGCGTTACGTGTTGTGACTGACGGGGGCAGGCAAACGGTCAAGACCTGTCCCGGGACAGTCCTCGCAGCTCACTCGGCTTGATAGACGACCGACGGGTCACTCAGAGGAGAACACCACACTTGAAAGAGCTTGAAGCTTCATACAGCGGCATGTGAAGTGAGAAAAAATCAGTACACCTTGCACGACCAGCCGAAGCCACAGCAGAGACAGATCCCCACTTACGCGACAATGTCTGGAAGCCACAGCGTACGAAGGTTACTAGATGAGTAGATCAGGCAAGGAACGATGATACAAGGACAGCGGCGAAAGCCCGAGAGGAATGAGAGTAGAACGACCTTGCCCCTTTCGGCGTCGCAGGCAAGTATCAGTTACAACGGAAGCGCACTCTACATCCTATCGAACGGCTCAAATCTATCGACGCTCGACTGGTCATCGTAGGGAGCGAAACCAAACATGGTGCAAAGTGATGATGGGTACAGATTTGAACGTAGAACGTGGATGTGGCAAACAGGTCCATTGGGATAAACGTACATGTGCGTGCAGGCGCAAGGACGAACCAATAAGTTTGTCCGGCAGTCATTTCAAAACCACCGTGTTCTAGTACAATTGCACGCAAACAAGCCGCAAGCCTGAGAAACGAAAACAATGTCCAACTACGCAAAAGTGATGGCTACAGGTACATAGTGGTACATAGGATGGTTGTCGTAATTACATGCATTGGTACTATCGGTATTATTGGAACGTGCAACCTTGTCCTTCGGGATCAGCGCGAATCACCTGGTACTGCATGAGAAGGCTGTTGAGATCAATTCGTCTGGCAGACACTTCGGCGTTTCTGGCCATGATAGATTCTGCGTTGCTCATCCTAGAGAATTGTCTGATGTCTTGCCGAGTGGGAGCAAACAACTGAGGATGGCAAGCGGGCTGGTCAGTGAATGGTGTCCAGACAGATTAAAGCAAGATAGGCTCACCTTTACAGTAGTGTCAATGCCGCTGACCGCTACCAAAGGGAGGTGCGGATGACCCTCGATGACGTTCACAACACTGCCATCACCTTCAAGGATATCATGCAGGTGGCCGGTGGATTTCTGCCACATGAACCAATTTCCATCATCGGAGCCGGACACAATAAACTCGTCCTGAGGACCGAGGAAGTTCACTAGAACCATGCACCTTAGCATGATGTTTGAACCGCAGGATAAGTATTGTTTACTTGCCATCTTTGACAGTCTCCACGTTGGCTGCGCCCGCAAAGCGACTTCGAGGATAGACGATTGGCACACTAGTACATGATAGATCCCCGCAGGGTTCATCTGGTAGATCTTCGCCTTGGTCGTCTTCTGCGTGATCTCCCGACTCGTCTTCATCCACACCTGCAGCGGGCTGAGGCAAGGCAGGTAGGCCATCCTCTGATAGAAAGTGTTCGATGTCGTCCTCCATTTGAATATCGCGCTCGATGCGTTCGGTATAAGCGGAACTCTGCTCCCGAGTCATCCCAATTTGTTTCGGACTCAGTGAGCGCGGTCTGTTATTTGGAGGGACGATCGAGCTGCTCCTTGACGGTGACGGCGACTGCGCTTCGTCCCGAGTAGAATACAAATACACCGCATCTGAGCTATATGCTGAAGCCATGTAGGTATGTTGGTCACAGCACTGTCGGTTGACTTACAGAGTAAAACCTGTCGCTGCATAAGTACTCGAACGGGCGTCATAGTGAGGAACTGGCCGACCTCATGACCATTGCTCTGTGCCATTTTGGCGCCTGTAATATGCTCGTAGCCTCGTCTCTCGGATGGCCCGCGTGTAGCGCGACCGAACCGTCTGACGCATGTCGTTAAATCGTTTGCGTCTGGAGACATACCCCATTCCTCGCGAATGAATCGCCCTACTTGTCGTCTATCAAAGAGATAGCCCTGAAACAAGCGGTCATCGAATATTCAATGCAACATCTCCCCGATAACTTACATACGGCGACTCTCCCGCCACAACAACTTGATATGGCGTCTGGGGTGAGAGTGCGATAGTGCTTAGCTCATGGCTGAGCTTGACCACAGGTGCAGGACATGACCCCGTTCGACAATCATGCGGAACGCGTAAATCGTGCTGTCGTACTGTTCCATCCTAGATAGCACGCCATTAGTATGGCCTACTAGTATCCCTGGAAGCACACGTTGAGACGTACTTCTCCCACAGTCAAGAATATATCTGGGCTTTCCTCCGTGATGATACGCTTGACCCGACCTGAATGGCACCGGAGTACGCGCACATTCGCCTCGCGCGTACCGAAGACGGTCTCCCCACCAAATTTCGAGAGAGTAGATAGAGCTCCGACGTCGGATATCCTGACTTGTTGATCCCCTGCTACAGTCGCTCTGCTGAATATGAGCGCTGCGTCATGGGAATGCGTCGACCGGTGACTTACATGCGTGAGGAATAGGGCAGCATTTGAGCATTGAAGATATTGGCGCGATGGCCAGTATGGATCACGGCTTCGCAGACAAACGGGTAGTCTTTGGAAGTATCAGCGGTGTCCAACCGCCATAATCGAACTCTGGCCGACAACAGATCAGGACACTACTAGGGACAGTGTACAAGCACCTACGTCCTGTCATCTCCTCCACTGAGCAGGAGTTCGCCGTCTCTAGCCCAAGACAAGGCGTTCACGCATCTAGTCAAAGTGAGATAGGAGAAGGGACACTGCATGTAAGTTTACTCGCCCAGTGTGTCCGCTATCCTCATCTCCGAGTACGTTGACCCTGTCCAACGGTTGAGTCAACGAGGCGGACAGTAGATGAGCTTTGCGCCTCGTGGATAAGGCAGCAATGGACGTGGAATGCAAGACGGGATCCTCCAAATGTCTCTCAACCATGCAGCAGTCCTAGATATGCTAGTCAGATGGACTTCAGTAAAAATATCGACGATGTCGTTTATAGACACAAGGGTTACACGGGGAGCGTTGGATAATGTGCATGGTTCACTTCTCCAAGGTCTAGAAAGTGCTGGCACTTCGGGTTGTGTCACAGCCCTCCTTGTCTCTCCCGTGTTGACGCGCCCCACAGCGTCATAGCGCGCTCCCACACCGATGTCCATGCCCATTGCGATAATCACACCTCAGTAACAGTGTATGTTGAATGTCCATTGGCAACGTTTGAAATGTAACATGAGTAGAATTACAGGAACAGTATGACATATTCCGGCGACACATCAAGAACACAGCGCGGAAGTGGGCTTCCAGTGGGCGTGAATATTCGCTCAAACAATCATCAAGGATCGTCAGTCTAAACAGCCTTGGCGAAACCAACAGCATCCCTGCCGAGGTCATAGACCGTGTAGTATCGACGGAGGAATACATCACCTGCGGGCAATATGAACGGATTGTGGGCGCAGACAAAGCGAGATACTCACCAACGATCCAGATCTGGCTGCCGTCGGGCATGTTGATATCCAAACCAGTGAAGGCGGACATGCAAGTTCCCTGAACCTCGAGAATGTAGTCGGTACCCTTGAGGGGGTAATCCTTGCCGTCGAAAGTGAAAGTGAGGTCCGGAAGATCAGGCACCTTCTCGCATTCAACGGTGTACTGTCCGTTCCATGATCTCTTCGCTCCGATTTGGGTGTTCAGCATCTCCGCCATGTCGGAAGGAAGGGCAATTAGGGAAGTGCCTGACAGACACTGAGCTTGCAATCCCTACATAACGGCAGACACGACATACCGGTGTCAATGGCCGCGCCGGTGTTCTCCAGCTCGAGTTCATCGTCACCGAGAGAAATCTTCTGAAGCTCGACTTCCCAGTAGGCCTTGCGACGCACAGGGACGTAGTCGATCTTGCCAGTGTAGGCAGACTCATCAACGCCTCCGAAAATAGCTTCACCGCCGTCTTCCTCGGAAGAACCGAGACGGAAAGAGAATACAGGGGAGTCAATCAAGTTCTTGTTGACCATGTGGTAGAACGGAGGCACAACGTGATTAACCGAAATGGTGTCGTAGGCGAGACCCAGAATACCATCGAACCTACGGAGAGTCAGCGGGCGACGAATTGGACTCTACAAAACGTGTTATACGCACTTGCCAAAAGCAAAGGCCAATCCAGGTTCTTTGGTAGCTTCCGCAAAGTCAAGGTTATTGATTGAGATGTCACCAATGGACAGAACATCCTGAGAGATGAAGCCCTCCATTGAACCTGAGCCGTAGTGAATCTCGAACTCGGTGCCATTCGCCTTGTAACTCGACGATGCGCTGGAATCATACTTGGCGTGAAGAAAACACGCGATAGAAGTACACTTGGTACTGGGAACCCAGAGGTTACTCGAACTACGGGCAGAACTTAGCACCTGGCACGTGCAATGCAGAGCGGCATACTAACCCAGTGTCAAGAACAACTTTGAACTGTCGCGCATGCGGCGTCAGAGTGTGTGGAATAGGGGGTCGCGTAATATAGAATCACTCACAGATTGCGGGGGAGTGCCCAGGGTTATCTCAGCGAAGTACTGAGCGTTCATGAAATCTGTGAAGTACGTGTTACTATACTTCTAGCGGTAGGGCACGTGCAAAACGCACTGCTCAAAGGAACGGTGTGACCGCCCTCAGTGACAAGGTCTTCTTGCGTCCAGAAGAGCTCCTCCCCATCTTGGTGGGTAGGACGACCAAGTCGGACATTGCGACCGTAGCCACCAGCACCCATCAAAGGCGACTGAGCCTGGCCGCCATACTTCTCCGCGAGGTAGGCGCTCTCGAGAGCAGGGTTGCTGGTGGTAGGGGGTACCTTGTGAAGCTTGAGCCTGTGGACGCCGTCGGCGGCGACAAGGGGCAGAAGGAGGAGAGGGACGACCGAGGCCAACATGATGGTCGAGAGGTAAGGAGGGGACGCGAATGCGGGGGGTCTATAGCGGCGCCGGCTCCGCGGCTTCTTGCGGGGGGGTTGACGTTGCCTCCGCAGGCAACAGGCGCAACGCGCGTACGCGCAGGCGTCGATGACGGCCGGTGCTGCGGGATCTCCCGCTGTCTGCCTCCGCCACGCTCTGTCCGATACCGGTCCACGGCCGGCACTCGGGCCGTCGATGGCCGGCCTTGAGCCGGAAAGTGGCTGCTCGCATTGCTCTGCACCTGTAGCCCCGAGTGGCTGCCTGGCGTGTTGTGCTGCTCAGCTGTTCGACGAGCCTTGACCGCATCTAGTCAGCTGGCTCGACTCTGCTAAGCTTCCTTAGTCGATGGCATCCGCTCTTCGTTCACGAAGATCCACAAAGTCTCCCGAAATCGACATATCAACCTTGACCAACACAGAACGCCTCATTTTATCACAGGCCGTGTACGAATTCGGCTCCGAATCATGGCCTGAGGTCTCCAAGTTGCTGTCCAAGCATCCTCTCATCTCGAGGCCCAAGAACTTTTTCGCAGCTCAAGTCAGTCGGCGTTTGCTCTGGTCCCATTGACCGTCTAGATTTATGTAGTCTCTCTAATATAGTCATGTCGAGCCATATACCTTCAGCTGATGCTCGACGCTGAACTGGAACGGTTTGTCGTGAACCCTCCGTAAAATGCAAATCTTGTCCGACATATTCCCTTGTCAGATCTGAAGCGGACGCAGCCCCTCATGGTATGTCACTGGGCAACACGTTTATGGCCTATCGTTAACTTCAAGTAGCTGCGGTCCATCTTAACTTGGCTCAGCGCCATTATCAAGCTCGTGTGCTTGAACTGCGAGAGTTGATAGCCGCAGAAGAGACCAAATTCAAGTACGTCGCCGTACTGGACATTTCCACGCGTACCTTAACACTCTGAGTCTTTGCAGAACACTTGTCGCAGAGATCGATGAGATTCGTGGAGGTCTCTGGGACCCTAAAATTCGCGCAGAACTCGGCGAGCCTGAAGAGGCCATTGACGAACCGTCTCCTCAGGCCGTCGAAACGCCCCCAAAAGATAAGCGCAGGAGCGCAAGTATACGTAGGAGCCTCAGCGCAGTGGCATCACGGATGAACACCGAGGAACCCGCTCGCAGTCCGTCAGCTGCTTCTCAGCGCAGTCCGGTCGAGGTGCGTCAGCGTAGTTTCTCATTAGTATAACGCATGCTCATGCGATAATTGTTCGCGCCTATAGACATCATATGTGGAGGACGAAGCTCCTGCAGAGCCTGAATTACCCGATGCAACAAGCCATGACAATGAGACTGACAATCCTATTGAAGAACCTGGTGTTGAGACGGAAGAAGAACACGATGAAGCCGCTGAAGATGCGGCGGTCGAAGCGGCGGTAGAAGAGGCTGTCGAAGAAGCCGTCGAGGAGCCAGCCGACGAGGCCGCCGAGGAAGTGGTAGAAGAGGCTGTAGGGGAGCCTGCTGATGAAGCCATCGAGGAACCACAGGAAGAGGCAGTCGATCAGCTGATTGACGAGGAGCCCAGTATGAACTCCGCTCGAGATGATGTCGCAGAAGAGCTAAGAAGTGAACTGGGCGACGACGAGGAACCTCCAGGGCCGTCATCACCTCACGACATGGTGCTATCCATACATATCTAGCAGCTATTTCGATCTCTAATCTCATCGGTGTTACAGGCGATAGATGAGTTTCCAGAGGAGCCCAGTCCGAAACAGGACCTCGAGACTGTCGAAGGACCAGCTGAATCAGAAGATGTCACATTATCCGGACCGCCACCAGAAGACACAGTTTCCGGGCGGCAAGAATCTCCTCATGACGATGATGGCATGGATGTGGATGAACAATCGAGGCCAGCCGAAGACCGCGAAGAGAGTCCAGCGCAGGAGGAAGAGATTGATGGGGCCACTGAAGAGAGGGATGCTCTGGAACAGTCTGAGGATGATATTGCCGTTGAGAAAGCGGAAGACGAGTCTCCCATACCGCAGCATTCAGACCGAGCCGAAGGTGAGTACATGTAATAAAAGTTAGTTTCGGGGTAACTCAACAATTCCAGGCAAGCGGAAAGCTTCTGATGCTGGTAGTTCCATTTCGGAACCTCTCCGCAGCAGGAAACGACTGCGAGAGGACTCCGAGCCTATGGATGAGGACGATAGTGGTGAGACTGTCCATACTTCGCCTTCTCACCTAATCTCATTCGCAGAAGCCGCTACTCCGGGACCGAGGGGTCGTAGACGAGAGCGTCTATCTGGACAAGAGACGCCCGTTGTCTCTAAACGTTTCCAGAACGTCATCACGATGCTGCACTCCCAAATTTCCCAGCATCGCTACGGCAATATTTTTCATAACCCGATCAAGCCGTCGGAAGCGCCAGACTACCGCGACATCGTGAAGCGACCTATGGACTTGAAGACCATCAAGGCACGTATCAAGGATGGCCTGATAACGAGCTCCCTTGAGTTCCAGAGGGACGTGTCTCTCATGTTTGCCAACGCCATCATGTACAACCGACCCGGCTCTGAGATTGCCTACATGGCTGGGGAGGTAGGTGGATCGTCCACCGGTGGTCGCACATTCACTAAAGTGTCGTTATAGATGATGGCTGCTAGCGAAGCACAAATTAACGCATTCCGACAAACCGAGGGCTTCCATCGGATGTAGTCACCATAAAACAAAGTATTTGCACATTCCGATGAGACCAATCTATCCAATACAGACATGGTGGTACAGATAACATTCGAAAGCAATCCGATGCAGTTGCCACTCAGTACCACGGTACAAAAATCTCAGTCATCTTCATGAGTTGGATTGGGTTTGTCGCAGTTGAAATCAAACTAGTCACAGTTTGTAATACTGGTACGTTTGCTGGATTCGTGGGGTTGTTCATGGCCTTTGAGACGCGAATATGTCGTCAATGCCACATCAATAGCTAGGCTCTCCGCAAGCACTTACCTGTTCTCGCTCGACCTTGCATGCCATTGCCTGTGCTCTTTTGACCACTCCATCTGTCAACGCAGCTGTGTACTGCCTGAAGGTAAGATCATAGGTCCATGACTTGCTGCGCTGAATGAGCCAATGTGAAACCTCATCTCGCGCGAACAAGCAGAGCTGCTGCTCGAGATCATACTGCTGAGAATTAGTATGGAGCTGACTGTCGCTGATGGGGTACTCACCTCAGGCTCAGTCAGACAGCGCCCAAATGCCATTATTCCTGCGGCTAAGATGCCCTCCGTGAAGATCGGGCCAAGGAAGTGCTGCAGATTCGGCGTGAAGCGGAACGGAACAGTGTCAGTAGCGGCCAGGACGGGGCCGAATGGAGCAGCGCCTGCACCTTGTTCAGAGAGAAGGTGACTATTACAAATGGTTCAACACTTACTCGGTAGTAGCTCAGTCATGGATATCTCTCCGCTTGATCTGGATATATTGAAACGCGAAGGCAGCCGGCTCGTCAGGCAAAGGATGTATGTCATGAAGCTGACGCCTGCTAGCTGGAGTGAGAAATGCTTGCGCATGCGCCATAGCTCGCATGGTCCCTCCATTGTACGCGTCATGTACTGAAACAAGAGTCAGCATACATGGACTGATTTCGACATCAAGGACAATGCCTTACAGACGTGAGGATATTCTCCGGCGCATATTTCTGGATGACCTCATCCATCAGGTCCTTCTTCAATGCCAGGAACTCTAACTTGCCAGGCTACGTACTGGAGTCAATGTTAAGTAGGAATATCGATGTCACCTTTACTCACTGATTTCCCCTGTGATTTGAATTCTCGCATGCCCAGCTTGACTTTCTCGCCTATGAGTAGAATCGGATCTTCTTTCGCAATTCCACGAGCATCACAGTGGATATCATAGATGTCACCCAAATTCACGTAGGATGCGTCGCTCTGCCATAGACGCGCGGTTGGTCCAAGTGGTACGGCAGCCGGGAGGTGGAAGTGCAATGTTCGTTTCCGAGACTCCTTCTTGCGGTAGAGGACGCTATGTAATCCATCAAGTGAGTGTCCCATGATTGACAATTGGTAGCACCCACCCATTGAACGTGCGGAATAACTTGATGACTCGCTCTTCTCTTCGACACTGACGGCTGGCTGACAGTTGCAGCGCGAATGATGTCTTGGAGTTGTCGTTCCCAATGAATGTTATTCGCCTCCAGTAATATCCGTGCGTGCGACAGTATTCCACTCGCGACCCAAACTTCTGGATTCGGACGAAGTTTTGATTACTGTCCTTGTCCTATCTGCGCATTAGTGTCGGAATAACTGGTTGACGATTGCAGATGTTACCTCTGTGTATTGCCCTGGGACCTCAACCTCGTCGAATTTGCCGTATTGAAACTCCGTGAGATAGTGACTGGAATACTCTAGGGATTGATATCGGGGTCGGGAGTCAAGATGCTTCTCGTATTTATCCCGCCACTGCTGGAGACGCCTGATATATTCATACAATGAAGGTTTGCTCTTGACGAAATCCTCCTCATACTCTTTCTGCGAAGATATGAGGCGGCTAATTGAGATTAGTCTATATCTGTGACGCACCCGGGCAACACCAATGAGATTCGTGGCTAAGCGAGCAAGACTGTTAACAGTCGCTGGATTGAGCTGCCCGTCGTCGTCGGACGCCATGCGAACAACGTATTGCTAAGTATCAGGACTATGAGTAATGCATAGTGAGGTTGAAATATACCATACAGACCGAGATTGCGTCATGCAACAACATGCAGACTAAGCGGTAAATCTCCTCCTCGGGACTGGCTTTGAATCTTGTTAGAAGCTGGTCCACGATCGTCTCCAAACTCAAAATGAGTAGAGGGAATGCCGTCTTGAGAATCTGCATGACTTCCTCGATGTGTTCCCAAGACTGACGGACGGGGTACGGAGTTGGGTCTACAGCACTTCGTGGATCAACCGGCGCAGCCGCCCTTTGACCTTCAGTCGAGGACTGTGAAGTGGACTCCGTTGAAGTGGCACCGGGTGCTTGAGCAGGGGTAGTAGCGCTCTCGACAGCCTTGCTGCTATCCCCTCCACCGTCTGCGTTGACGTCTTGCATAGGGTGATCACCATCGGCACGCACGTCGCTCGAAGACGGTGTACTGGCCATCTGCTGACGTTGGGCAGCGTTGCGGTGAGCTAGAGCTGCTGCTCGCTTGTACATTGCCATCTCTTCTCTGGTGGCACGAAGATTGAAGAAGAGTGCCTAATTGCTATGATCAATAAGTGCATTCGGAATGAACTCCAAGCAAAGAGCACACCTGAGGGTAAATCTTGGCCAAATTCAACAATATGTACTTCGCTTGTTTGAACTCGCGCTGAGAGACAGAGAGGCACAACTCGGGGATGAGAGTGATCCAGTACCAATACGCGGCATCTCCTTTGTAAGTGTCGAACGATTTGGAGACGGTCAGAGTGCCGTCGTCGACGCTGAGCAGCCAGAGGATACGAGTCAGCAAGGGGCGACTCTTCCTGTTCTTGTAAAGGCCTGCGGCCTGGAGATAACAGCTGACTGCATTCGCCGCATAGGACATATCGGTGGGATGTTCTTTGAACATGCGGTCATTGAACTTGCCCCAAGCTGCCCAGGCCTTAGCCTGTAACATGTCGAGCTGAACAGCTTGGCCGAAAGCCTGATTGGCCTCTTCGTTCCGATTGAACTTCGCGTGGAACATCCCCTTCAATGTGTAGAACTCTGCCTTTTGGCCATTGGAGAAATACATCAAATTGGTGTTGTTGATCACCTCTAAGCCTGCTTGAAGGTCACCAGGTTTTTGATAATGACAACGTGCCTGCTCTCGGAGTTTCAAGAATGCCTCCGAAATCTCGATGTTTGGCAAAGTATAGATTTTGTTCAGCGACGTGAAGCAAACGTCGAGCAGATCATGCTTGCGGGCAACGTGAGCGAAGCGATTGATAATCCACGCCGTCTCGTGATAACCCCTGTACCCGAAGGTATTCGAACTGTTTGCAGCCGCCCCACCACCCTGACTCGAGCTGCTGATGAGGGGGATATACGCCTTGTTGATCGCGTTGAACACATTCTGACGCCACGCTACCAAATCGCTCCAGATGCTGATATCGTCGCAGATGTTGGGCAGACGCTCCCTCCATGCCTGCAAAACCATCTTGAGGTCCGATGATTTCTTCTCCAAATTCTGAGCGGTCGTCGTGGATAATGACCCGAATATCTGCACAGCTTCTTGAAGTTCGACAAATTGTTGGAAGTGTTGCAGCAATGGAACATGAGCAGCCGATAGATGAGGCGGGAGGGCAGCCCACTTCCGTAGCGACAACTGCATGGCGTCCTCTAGAATTCTGGTGAATTCTGTGTTCTTGTCCACAGCGGCCGGCAATTTCAGTAGTGCCACGAATGCTTCAAAGACTCGCCTCCGCGGAGTGGCAGCTTCCGGTAGAAGAGCGATTTGCTCTTCGAGGGCGGGCATGTTCTCGTTCCAATCCTTGATCCGCCATGCACTTTCCAGCATTAACTCATGATTACCATCCTTCTCCGCGAGTTCGTACAGGATGTCCCAATGTTGAAGCTTCTCGGCGGCGAGCATCCAATGATCTTCCCACAAGCAGAACTCGATCTCGGAATAAGGCATGGCACCGGATCTAGTCTTGCTTTGAGCAGCCTCATAGATAGTGGATGCCTGTTCCCACATGCCGCACTGCTCGAACGCAGAAGCGATGTTTGTGTCCGAGTACATAGAGCGTCGTCGCCAAAGACCATAGAAGATGTCGTCTTCTGCTAGTTCGGCGTAGACTTCCGCAAGGGAGTCATATATTGTATCTCGAATAACGACTTCATCGTCGCGAACGGCTTGCAGAGACGTTTCAAGGATCTCGACGGAGATATGCCAAGCGCTGAATGTCTTCGCGAGATATTTCACTAGATGTGGGGGGAGAATCATCGGAGGAGAGCACGCGTGGATTCCGGCGAGCAAGGTTTGGATGACATTGGGACGCAGCTCAGCTTGTCTGATATGGAAGTCCTTGCTGAGTAGTGCGATCATGTGGTTGGTCAAGTCTGCTTGTTCACGTCGAGTCAGACAAGACCATGCAGACGGGAACAGAGAGATCCAAATATCATGCGTCAAGTCCGGGTCTAGTGCGAGGAGTCGTTGTATCGGCCGGACCAGAGTAGAGGTACTACCCAGCATGAATGGGGGGGCAACATAAAAAGGTTCCAGTGAGTTACGCTTATCCGCCCAGAGCGTAAGGTCGATGTCAGCAGAGCCTAGAAGTAGATGCAGTGCAATGGGAATCCAGTAATGCGTGGCCAACGGCTCCCAACTTTGTACTCCAACGATGTATGTCAATCGGCTTGAAAGAGACCGCGGGACACTTGAGTCGAGTAAGTCGATGAACCGTTCGCGGATTGTGAGGTCGGCCGCCCGACAACCAAGGAGAAACGATTGCTCCAGTCGCATTGTGAGATCTGTGCGGCGTAACCCAGGATCAGTGTAGATATCGTAAATCAGCTCCAAGTAGGCGTTGAAAAGCGCTTCTCCGCGCTCTCCTCGCGTCTCGAAAGCGGCCATTTTCTGCAACAATGTTGCCTTCTCTTTCATTGTCGGATATGGATCCCGCTTGTTCATCACCCAGTCCCGAGCGATGTCGAGCATGAACCGACAAAGGTTTCCATTCTTGCACTTGTCGACTAGTACCTGCAGGGTGCCAATAAGCCACTTTCTCTGTTCTCCGAGATACGCGACAGCCGACTGGGAAATTTCCAGCATAGCGGTCAGAAGTCGCACAATGAGATCGTGTCCATTCTGACTAGGCTGGTGGGAATTCGGCGTCGAAGATGACTGGAGGTAATCCTTCGCCATCTTGCTGAACAACTTCATCAAGGCCAGACTGAAGGGCTCGATGCGTTCTGGAGTAACTTGAACGACAGACTTTAGCATCAACAAGGTGCCGCGGAGTGCGCCGACATTGTTGGCCCTGAGGTTCTCGGCCTCTCGCAGGTTCTCCCCGACCGTCGTGTGTACCCATGAATGGAAGTTGGCAATATCGTTCTGCTGCTCTTCTTCCTCTTTCGGTAAAGGGAACAGTTGAATGAGTCGATCAAAGACGGGGTGTAAGGAGTCGTGGAGTCCTTGGTCCTCGGATGTGAGCCCTCGCCGCACCAACTTCGTCAGTATAGGCGCGTTGCTAGTGTACCAAGAATCGTCCTTGTCCGTGGACACCACGTTCAGCACTTTCGCGGCGCTCTGTGCTTGGCTTAGGGTTTGTGAATCATTCAGCTCGGTCTGTAGCCATGTGAATCCATCATTGGCTACATAGGGATGTACGTGTCAACTTACCTGTTCCAAAGCCCGCGAGAAGTAGTGTAGTTTGACAGTGACATCGCTCCACCCGGAGGGCCCGACCACCAGTCGAAGAAGAGCCAGTGCACGAGGAATGACAAGACTCCTCGCTTGCGCGTCCTGAGGCGCCGTCACGGGCCCAGTAGCTGGGGCGGTAGCGAGTCGGACGAGGTAGCTAACCATGCTCTCACGGAAAGCTAAAGGTGTAGCCCAAGTGTCCGGGGATGAGGGATCAGGTGCGGAGGAAAGCTGCTCCTTTCCTCTTGCAGTCGACGCCTTTTGCTCCCAATCAAAGATCACTTGGAGAATGTCTACGGAGAGTAAACGTGATTCTCCATTAGATGAAGGCGATAGTCCGAGCCGATTAAGATAGTTTACGATATGCGGGATGAACAACGACCGTACGGGATAGAATAGTGCCGCTTGACGAACGATGAGGTGGTAGATGAGAGCGATTTGGGAGAATCCGCTGCCTTCCTCTGCGAGCAGTCGTCTTGCTGTCTTGGCCCACTGCGGTATCTCAGCGTGAGCAGGTTGCGTACGTTGGAGGACAGGTGCCAGGACATCAAGCGCCTGGCGTATCAGAGACTTGGCAACGTCAGAGTGTGGAGGCCTCAGAAGTCCTGTCCATACGCGAAGAATGAATTTAGGTGGGACATCGTATGCCTCGAAAAATCGGGCTGCCAGTAGGTAGGCCGTGTGGTTGACGATAGCGTCCTCGCTCGTGATATAATGCCATGCACACTTGATGACATCCTTCTTGACGTCCTCGAGGAAGCTGGGATACGAGTGCACCATGACGGTAGTGAGGTGCAACAATTCGATCTTGAAGGTGTCATCAGCCTCGACGAATGTGACATCATCGATCATGGGTTGCCAGATGCATGTGTGCATCCTCTGGATGATATCATTATCGAGAAGACCGTCCTTATTCTCGCGAAGCGCGTGCGCGAAAATGATGGGCGTGAGGATGAATCGAATGAAATGTGCTTTGTGAGACCATGCATAGGACTTGTTGTTGAACCACTTGAAGAATCGTAGCAGAATATTACGCCGGAATGCGAGGTTCTCGCTAAGCGCCGTGTGGCTGTAGAGGAATTGCGAAATGCTGATCAAGTCCAAGGGTAGCTCGCGATTGAATATAGCTACGACATCAAATAGGAGGTCAATCCTCGGCGTTTCTTCCATCGCCCTCTTGAATGTGCCAAACATGAGCATATGTCGCTGCGCAGCGTCCGCAACGGACCCAGTGGTGGGGTCAACCGAGTTTGGCTCTGCTTTCCACAACGTAAGGATAGCGTTGAGGACATAGTCGTTCCGCGTGATCCATCCCGGCACAAGTTCAGCCAAGTCCGAGCAAAGCTGAAGTCCAGGTAGGATCATGGGTGCCTCGCGACTCTCTAGACAAACCGTGACAATCATCGTCGATTTACCCGCCAATTCGCGAAGGAGATGAGGAGCTAATCTTGCTTGGAGGATGCTGCGCAGTGTACGGACATGTCTAGGGAAATGGAGATGCCGCATGAAGAATTCGACGGCTTCTGAAGGGTAGCGGTCCAAGTATTTCGCTAACGGTTCCGAGAACGGACTCTGCCCCGAGAAGTGTAGTTGAGCCTCTGTTTGGACGATAGCATTGACAAGATTCTCCAAGAATATGTTTGCAGCGGATGGCAGAAGGTGGAATATGTTCGCCAACCGTACCAACTTGGTAATTCCTTCGTTCTCCGACAATGGTAGCCGCGACGATGCCTGGAGCATTTGAGGATCCGCTACGATGCGGAAATGGTCCAAAAGCTTGTGCCCGATTTCCACCTTGAAATAATTTGTGAGGAGTTCAAGTAGACGTGCTAAGCCTTCAAGCCCAGGAATCGACAGGCGCTTCGGATCAGCGAGATTCATGAGAATGGGCCGTAGACCAGTCTGCAGGAGCTCCTTGGGCAGCCTCGCACTCTGATGTGTCAAAACAGTGCGTAGTCCTTCGTGAGCGACCTCTTTGACTTCTGTCGTAGGAGAGTACAACGACTTGAAGTAAACACCCGTAACCCTGGAGTTTCCGTCAGTGACTGTTTCATGTAGAATACAATGTAAAATAGCCACCTCTGTCGTGTTTGAGTTTGCTTGGAGTAATAGTCCGTCAATGGCATGGATGCTGTCAGGAGCTTGATACACGCGACACGAAGTTTAATGATGTCCAGGCTTCCTTGGCGAGCATTGCCGCGGCCAATGAGGGCCATGTCATCGGCGTCCGCCAAAGCCAGGGCCTCGTGCAATAAACGCAATAGCTCATCGTTGAGCTCTGGGAGAGGGGGGTTGAGGCTCATGCAGTAGCGTATTGCCTCGATCATGCCGATCTGCATTGGGAATGGGAGCGCCCGTAATGGTTTCGTGTAGATTGTAGTCAGAACACGATCGCGGTGAGGCATCAGTAGCTCTGAGATGGATCTGCCACTGAGTTCGGACAAGACGCCAATGCAGATTTGAGTGGCCTTGCGCACACGTGCATTTGGACTAGATAGCTCCCCAAAGAAGATGCCAACAAGATGCATGAGCTTGTTCTTACTGGTGACTGCGTCGCTGCTTGGAATCTTGAGCTCTTCGCCATGCACACGCACTACGCATGTCAAGACATCATTAACGTCGTCCACGTCACGAGGAAGGTCGTACGGCATGTCTTTTAAGACATGCATCAAGATTCGTACAAGATCCGTCTTCTTGTCGTTGATCCACTTCATGCCGTGTTCAGATATGGATGACATCATTCGGATCCCAGCGCAGCCAGCGGATTTTTGAGCCCAGGGATCCTCGAGGCAAAGCGAGGTGAAGTGATTAGCAAGTTGATGAAGCACAAACATCATGTCCTGAGGGGTCGCCTCAGTCATGGAGGAGTGACCGGCTACCTCGCGCATAGCACCGAAGACGACCTCCTGAGACTTCTTGGACTCTTCGATGTTTTCTCGCGCAATACCATGAGGCATTGCTTCTAGAAGACACCCAAAAAGTGGGCTTGCGTAGCGACGCGAAATTGGGTCCTTTGTGGCTGCTCTTCGGAGCTCTGCAGTCAAGATGAATTTGGTTGTGTCGAATAAGATCTTCTCGGCCTTCTCTTCAAGTTCCCCAAGCTGAAGCGCCTCAAACATCCCTTGCAAGCATCTGATGAAGATTACTTCTCGGTCATGGCCTTTGACTCCCTGAGCGACGTCAGACAGGAATGCAATGCTCGCGGGAATTGAGCTCACCTCGTGCAGTAAGAATGTTGAGCATGAATCGAGGAGATTGAAGGCGTATGCGTAGTAAGGTGTATACTTGCTATTAAGCAGTACTTTGAGCGCCAAGGAAGAAGCGGGTCCTAGTTCTATGGATCCTACTTCTCCCGCCAAAGAGATTCGTGCCATAGTTGGTTCAGAATACTCGACGTACTTGAGCGCAGGTTCCTTGTCCAGAAGTCGGCGGTTCCTTCCGCCCAATTTGCCTAGGATGCGGATAGTAGTATGCGCATGGTGATGATTGGACGGAAGAGGCTTCAGATGGCTGTGTAACGCCTCCATCAAATCTCTCAAGACGGTGTTGAGGGTCGGGTCGAGGAAGTCGGGCGTCAGATTGTCTATGCAGAGCTCCAATGTGCGAAGACCTTGGGAGACTAGCTCTGGACTACCTCGCAAGGCAAGCGCGAGAGGTTGCATCAGGTAGGTGAGGTAGGGCAAGAGATGTGTAAGACGTAAGGGAACAGTGAGACATAGCTCCACGATCATGTCGCGCGTGGAACCATTGGACGCCAGTAGCTGACGATTGAGGCACTCTAGCATGTCGGGGAGGAGTGGCAAAACCTCCTTGTAGAGGAGCTCATACCTTCCTGCACCCCCTCCAATCGCCCGGAAGAGTCCTCTGAGGAGATGGAGATAGTTGGTCGGCTTGCTTGCAGAGGATGCGAGAGGGAAGCAGTCCATGATCAATTTGCCTAGGTGCGATGCCAAGATGGGCTCATTCATTGAAGGGAAGAGGGTCACCGCACTAAACGTCATCTTGAAAAGACGTATCGCCACAGCGGCACTCTGGTCGTCGTAATCGCCTAACTCGCCAAGTCGGGCGAGAAGGAAGCGCAAGATGATTGCGACGAGGGTCGGTGAGATTGCCTCTCGTTGGAGGAAGAATTGGGATAGATGCAGAAGAACCGGTCGCTTCTCCGCAGACTTGAAGTAGAATTCGATCTTCTGCGTCCAAACTTCCTGGAAAACGTGCAAGTTGATTTCACAGAGCGCTCCCCCCATCCAATCCATGGCCTCATTGGCTTCTCGGCTCTCTCCGTCGAAGAGTGCAATACAACGTATGCAGCTTTCAAAAAGGCGGCAAATCACAGCACCGTCAGGTACAGGAGCGTCACATTTCTTGAGGCCAGTCAGAATGTGACGAAGACCATGGAATAGATACCGAACAAGCATTCGATATTCTGGGAGGAACTGAGTAATTTGAGGCAATGCTAGGGCTACAGCACGTACCACTGAGCACATCTTCCGCCTTCTCCATTGCATAGACTGCCCCTAGGACTGGCCTAGATCTTTCAAATAGAGAAGTGTCAGAGGGGTCGGATGGACTATCGTCTCGATTCTCAATCTTCCTCCTCAGTTCATCCTGAATGAACGCAATTGATTCAACCTTCATGACGCTCGCGTCAAGGAGCATCAACAGCATTTTGGCCGCGCGAGGTTGAGAATCCTTCGCAATGATGACGTCAATCAAGTTGTAAATTGTCTTGGCAGCTAAAATGTGAAGACTGTTCGCGAGGAACGGGTTGTGCAAGTGCCGGAGATACACATTGCATATCCTCGTCAATTGTTCTGGGGTGAGGTCGCCTCGGAGATGATGGATCAGATCGGCAAAACAAGCAAACGCACTCGGCCTAGTGTAAGTCATTCAGATGATGAGATTTCTAGCCCTCATTGAGGATCTAGGACGTACCTGATGGTCTCTTGGCTGCCGATAGCGGTGCCAAGGAGGACACGTTCGTCAATCAGCTTATCAATCTGTGGTAACAGCGCTCGCTTGTGTGGAGTACCCAACAAATGCCTGAAAACGACCATGAGGTCCTATGCCAATCGTTATTGAGCTGACTACCCCGACAAGGCTCAAGAAGCATACCTTACGGGCATGTACAGCCATCGAAGGGCAGTCTTGCAAGATGCGCAGAGAGGTGACCATCATCCTCTCGCCTTCAGCGTCATATTGCTCGCCCAGGCCTCGCAGTACGAAGGCCAGAAAGGACAACATCTTGGTTTGGGCCACGATGAGGTCTGTGTAGGGTTGTATATTCTTGACGGTGGGCGCCATTCCTGCCCAGAATCCTCCCATCGCTTCATAATCCTCCCTAGCCTTCCGCTGAGCAGGTGATTCGAGGGACACAAATTCAAATGTGAGAGGTAGAGTGGACTGTAGCACGGGCTGTACCATGTTACGATGCATCTGCAAGAAAGCGACAACAACTATAGCCATCTCTGAAAGGACCTTGAAGCTGCGGGAGGCAGGAAGGAGGATGTTTTCGTCCATCAATGGAGAATTTTCCGAGAGAAGCTCGTCCACGAGACCCTTGACATTCTGTAGCAGCGCATGTAGTATTCCCATAAACTCCGCCAGCAGCTCTTCGTTCAAAGTTCTGAATGTGCGAAATAGGTCCATGATTGTTTTACAGCAGATAATGCCGTTTTCTTCATTATCGTGACGGAGGAGATGCAACATGCCGTGAAAAAGCGAGAGTATCTGTTGTCTGATAACTTCGCCCGAGGGTATACGGTGAAGAATATCCAAGAGACATCGGCGGAACTGATATTCCAAACTTTCACGGTTGAAGGATGGTTCACCAGATCGGAGGATGTCGAGAAGGACTGGAATCATATGTGGTAGGACACGAGCTGATTCGGCATCCCGAACAGTGTCGATCATTTCCCTAAGTTCACAGGCGACGGTATATTTTGTTTTGAGGTCTGGATGACCATGATATCGCTATGAGCGAAGTGATGCGGATCCAGGACTACTCCCCGTACCTATGCCCGGGTCAGCCACTCGAGCAGCACGCTGCTCAAGGTCTCCCGCCGTCGGAAGCTGTGGCGTGTTGTCCATGGTGCCCGAGGCACATACACGCGCGTTGAGAGGATCCTGAAAAGCTGTATCTGATGCAAACGAGGTAAAGTGAAGCAAGCGGGGATGCGGAGGGGCCAGGGTTAGGTTGGTTGTGTCTGGCGCCGCTATGGCCCTCTGTGGGCGCTGTGTGGCTGAGGACGGCCGTGCAACTGCAGCTGTAGGAACATGCGCGAGACCCTGAACGATCGGGAGTCACGTGAGTCAAAGCTGACGTAATAGCACGATCCCAGCTTCTTGCCACTTGGCTGAGTTGGCGCACCCCGCGCGCCCCTCTCCGATTCCCCCATTAATTGCCTGAGTTACACATCACTGCATTTTTATGATGTCCTTGCCCTTGAAGTTAGATGGACAGTATTATTGTTTGACTCCCACTGCATATCACTAGTCGGACTGGCCAACACGGAACTTCACTTCATTGCTTTGCTCATCACGCGTTATCACTTGCTGCTCCTTCGAAATGGATGGAAAAATAGTTGTGCTGAGCAATCTACATGTTGTGTGCTGCCTGTACCAGGAATATCGATCAAGTTTAAAGTAGGTTCAAATGCATCGGGCTGTAGAAATGCGAAGTACTGATACGTGCAGAAAGGCACAAGTCACGGGAATAAACGGCATCCAGATGCGGGAGAACACGGGTCCACAAAATCCAGCTTACATAAGCTACCGTGTTATTGAGGATGATAACCGATTCCTTATGGGGAATCGGAATCTCGGGTGTCGCAAGTTGGGTCGTCAAGCCACTCGAGTTGCACAGCAGTCACCGCTGAATGATTGACGATGAATCTTCGGCTTGCGGCGATGAAGCATTTATTAGGCGACGGCGTGTTCCATGCTGTTCTTCTCTTAGCACCCAACAGAGCTGGCCTCTGATCCATTCCTGACGAGTACAGCCGGACTGTACGTGCTAAACTACCGGGCTGGTCCTGGCATATGATCCCCGCCTCTATCATCACGCCTTTCGCATGTCTCTCGAGGTGCCTGGACAACATGTTGTCCAGGAAGTGCTGACTGTGAACACGTCAGCCACGCAATTTTTGGCTCACCCAGACTTGTGCGTCCGTATTAACACCATTTCCTGGAGTTAGCTCAATGTTTTTGATACAGCCGAGTCATCTCAGCCTTTTTTCTGGGCTGGGTATTCCTCCTGAGCGTGCAATGCATCGTAACTTCCAGCTTCGTTCGCAATTTAGTGGGTTGGTCCTATCGCTCTCTCTTCAAGCGAAGGGGCACACCTTCGGATCTGGAGGCATCTGGTCAAGACCTCTTTCATCGACATCGTGTTGACAGGCATGAAGTTGATGATGCTGCGTTGTTGCTTGTTTTCAACATGTGCTTCGCTTCTTCTGCCTTGACACAGTTTGCGTCCTTGCTTGAGTTCAGTCCGCGCGGCGCGAACATGACCTGCAGTGTGTTCTATTCACCCTAGTCACGGGACTCGCATTGATTGTGATGTAGCTTTTGTCATAGCTTGGGGCGGAATGTCATCTCAATTAGCTCGTCTGATCGGCATACTACTGCTTAATCGCAAGCTGCATCAGATAGGCGGCAGGATATGGGAGAAGTATTCCGTTTGGGCTGGCATGTTTGCAATATTGGGTAGGCTTGACTTTCTGACGCGCTTTCCCGTGCTAACCACACGTATTAGCCTTGGACTTTGCATTCAATGCGACCAACACAGGTGTCATCAAGTAAGTGTTCAAAGAATGTGACACTCTCAGCCGTTCCTCACCTGTGATTCAGCGAGGTGTCACAAATGGACATATGGTTATGCGATAGGCAGCGGTATGTCCTCGGTGATTGTGGTCAACCGTATCTTTGCTTAAATCTGCAATCCAGCTATTTGCCAACCGCGCTAGCTTCGACAGTTTTATGCACAATCGTGGAGGTCTATCTCACATATCGGCTTGCTATACTGGCCTATTCTGCACATGGCATGGGAAGCGAAGATCGCGGTATTGTATATTGGAGTTTGGCGCAAGCCCTCAGTCTGATCCTCATGGAAGCTCTTACGACGGCTGCAAACGTGGCGAGCGTATCGGAAGTAGCTACCTTTGTTCCGTTCAGTGTCGCAGCGATTGTGTGTCTCAGTAAGTGGGCATCGTGTTTTGCTATGTACCCGAACGCTGAGCATCACTTTTCACGTATAGCTGCTTTCAATCGCTCCCAAGATTTGTGTAAAGCCCCGTCTACTCCCATTCCTCCTCCTGAAAGTCCGGTTGTCGTCAATATCGGCAGGTCGTCCCCTGGGGCAGTTAAGTCTGACATTATTGTCGAATCTGCTCCACACAACACTGCCCGGATGAGTACCGCCGAGCATCAGTCTACTGTCTTCCTAGAGCAGTCCGGTCCAAATTCACATTTGCCTCCTGACACTGTCGTTTCATCCGTACCAGGCGTATTGGATTCTCGTTATCATCCAGTTAACGAGCGCCACGGTATCGTGATACCAGCTGGGCATCAAGCTCTGCCCTCACCTGGGCGTCCCATACTTCCCAACCAGGCAGAGATAGCAGAGCGGTTAGAGCGCGAGCTCCCGCCTCTTGGTCCCATTGCGAGGCAACCCCGTACGCGGCCGCAAGTATATGTAGTGACGCAGGAATACGATCAACTGGCGCCGCACAGATCGCCCACTTCCCTTGTGCTCGGTTCCGACATCATTCGCCACACCTCCGTGCTCCGTAGTAAAGAGCCTTGGTCGCCGAACTCAATGGTCGAGAGGTCGTACTTTTCACCCGAATCTACCGACTCACATACCTCCTGGCGTTCGAATCAACAACACTCGTTGCAATCAAGCGAAAGAGACATGTCTCAGGAGTCTTTTGTCGACTTCTACGCCAAATCGCCCGAGCGTGGAAGCCAGGTGACAAGCATGTGGAACCGTAGCAGTTCAGCCAAGTCTCCCCGCATGTCCTTCAGACATTCCTTCCTCTCGACACCTGCGCAAGCCCAAAGAGAGCTCACGGTTGTACTCCAACGACCTATGGTCTCTCAGCGAGGCACCGTTCAGTCGATAAAGAGCCAGAAGAGCAAACGTTTTACATTGGGGCGCCAAATCTCGCGGAGCGTGCGAATAGACACCATGCCAGTGACTCCCGCAACGGAAAACATACGGTCATTTATCCCAGATCCTGCAACGCCCGCACTCGCTTCACCTCCCTCGCAATCAACGATCAAGGCAGCTACCGCAACTTACGCTGTTCATCCTCAGATTGCGAGCGTGCTGCACAACGGCAACGCTTCGAGCAGTTCAGTCACAACTTATCGCGGTCCAGGCCTGAGAGGTCCACGGCCACTCCCTGCGCCCGGGTCTCCAACTCCTTCCACTGCTCGATAGCATCATCATTACCCGTAGTTACACAGGCGTTAGATTGACGAGACGGTGCTTTCGATCTGTTCACGCGTACAATAGATTGTGTATCTTGTCTTCCAATATTCTTAACGAACGCTCTTAATGTACGGCATACCAGCAAAGTTCCTGCTTTGCGATAGGGTTCCGTAAGAAATTCCGCGGGGCGTAAGTAATTAAATGTAAGTAATAGGGCACCCCGACCTATTTTTTACATGGTGTAACTAACGTAACTTACAATATGTCACATGACGGCAAAACATCACGTGCAGGCGTAAAAAACAGCGTAAGAAAGTGTAAGAAACAGAAAAAAACTAGTCGAAATTGTCTAGACATCAAACTCCCCGCAGACGTTCCCATTTTCATCAAGACTGCCCACCTCTACTGACATTGCCGCAGCGTGTTTGTCCAACGGCTTCGTATTGACCTCGCTTTGGAGCTTGTCCAGAGGGACCTTTGTAGGCGCTAGCGTGCCTGTAAGGAAACGTTGAAGGCTACAGCCTCAGACTGCAGGTTCTGACGTCGGCTCGTGGACTGGAGGTGACTTGAGTGCGAGAAATGACGCTACAGACGAATATGAAACTAATGGCAGAGGCACCTGTGGGCTTAACACTGAACCTCGCGATCCGCGCAACGCCCAAGCGCCTGGAGGATCTGTCTACTGGAACATAATATTTTACATTTCCGACACCCCCTTTCAAGGGTCGGTGTAAGAAAGTGTAAGTTACCTATTACTTACATGTAAGTTACATGGGTGTAAGATACACACCCATTTCATACGGTACCCTACTTTGCGAGAATCAGCCGCAAGTGATTGCTTGAGCCGGTGTGTGGCTGGCGGCCACAGTTGTATCAATATCATGTACGCGTCGCCTGCATCCGGGCGTTAGTTACTCTTGCGCGACCGCGGCCGATCCCACCCTTGTCTCAACCGTTCATTGCAGTGCTAGCTCTCAGCTCTCGGATTTCGACTATTATAACGTATTCTCGCTTCATTTATACCGATGGCTTCCAGCGAACTGCTGAAGCAGATCCAAGCAGGGAAGCAGCTTAAGAAAGCAACAACTCATGACCGGAGTGCGCCCGCGATTGAAACACCTAAGGGAGGTGGAGGCAGATCTGGTGGTGTCGGAGCCGGAGGTGCTCCTGCTATCCCTTCAGCGTCGTCTGGTGCAGGTGTAGGGCCGCCTCAACTGGCGGGGTTATTTGCGGGTGGTATGCCAAAGCTGAAACCAGCGGGACAGAATAACTTAGGTGCGTGCCACGTCCGCCCTTCGCTAACTATCACCTCACACATCATCCCAGCAAAACCGCCTGCACTCGGAAAGCCACCAGCGATACCTAAACGTACTGGAGCCCCTTCGTCAGACTCTAGTGCAGCGCCAGCGCCTCCAGCACCTCGACCGCCTCCCAGCAGACCAGCTGGTAGGCCTCCTCCCCCTCCAGCACCCGCAGCGGCGCCTCCCCAATCTGCCCGCCCGACACCCAGTCTTCCTCCTAGATCAGCTCCTGCACCACCTTCTGTCCCGGCACTACCGCGAAGAGCACCCCCTGTTCCTAGATCTGGTTCCCCTGGCCTTACGGCTCCCGCTCTACCTGCTCGAGGCTCATCACAGTCACTTTTAAGTACATCAACCACGTCTGCACCGGAGCCTCCCCCTCGGCCATCATCTGCCCTCCCGCATCGCAAAGTTCCCGTTCCTCCATCTACACTGGGGAGAGCTCCACCTCCGCCTCCCCCGCGACCATCTTCCGTTGGTGCTCATGCGAGCCCTGCTCGAGCGGCACCGCCGCCGCCTCCCGCCAGACGGGTAGCTAGCGTTGCCGCTCCGTCGCGACCCCCACCTCCCCCGCGACCGTTATCCGAGGTTGAGGCGCCAGCCGCCGCTCCACCTCCGCCTCCAGGACCACCGCCGCCTGCGCGGCACAGTTTGGCGCCTACAGCACCGCCTCCTCCCGCTCCCCCTGGGCCGTCACCAGCTCGGGTCAGAACACAGTCAGCTCTTAGCGCCCCTCCCCCTCCCCCTCCGGCACCACCAATCAGCAGAACCCAATCAGGCCCCGCGCCTCAGCTCCAAGTCAATGGGACTGGCAAACATCGCAAGAAGAGTAAGTGGTACCTCGCATGATATTTACATTGACCAATGCTCTGTAATAGTACCCTCACCTCCGCCTAATGCGGGCGTTCATACCTTTCCTGTCAAGGATTTCCCGCCACCGCGCCCATTCACGCGTAGTGTCAAGAAGTATGGAGGAGGGCGGGAGAGGGGTAGCGATTTTGATCTCGGGATTTTGTGAGGGTAGTGTTCACGCGGAATGCATGTCGAGATTTGGCCACGTATTTCCCCGGACGGAGTTAATGCCCCAAGTCATCCAGGGCACGCGGCGGCGCATGACTTTGTGAATATTGGCACCGGACGTGATATTTCTGCTGTCTGGTGTTGACTGGACAGGTCGCGAGGTGGATGGATGTACCTCACTTGACATCGGCATCGGTTCTGCTGAGTATGCAATTCGAAAAGGTTGCTCGATTTGGCCGAGTATCGTAGCACTATAGCCGTGACACGTCACCTCCTAACGCCACGCCGTTATATAGCTCTTGTCATCAGCGAGGATATCCCCGAGCTGCCTCTTTACTTACTTCCCCCATTCCTTGAAAGATGCGCTCGCCGCATCTCTTTTCTTGGCTGTCTGCCATCGCGCTCGTCACCCTTACTGCAGCAGATGGCGCTTCCGACGTAGTCGACCTCACTGGAACCAACTTTGATTCAATAGTCAATCCTGAGTCTCTCATTCTCGTGGAGTTCTTCGCACCATGGTCTGTCTCTTAAAAATTGCCTCAGGCATTGTGCTTAATCGTACTAGGTGTGGTCACTGCAAGGCGCTTGCTCCTCACTATGAGGAGGCTGCCACCGCGCTCAAGGAAAAGAATATCAAGCTTGCCAAGGTCAACTGTGTTGACGAGGCAGACTTCTGCCAAGCAAACGGCATCCAGGGATACCCGTTAGTGTCTCCGTGGCCGGACTTAACAGCACAGTGCTAACGTCTCGCTTAGCACCCTTCGAGTCTACCGTAATGGCGAATACACGGACTACACCGGCCCACGCAAAACCGACGGTATCATCAGCTACATGACTAAGTAAGAAATATGGATTGCCCTTAGGGAAATTATCCAACTGAACTCTGGATTGCAGGCAATCCTTGCCCGCTGTTTCCGAGGTCACTCTTGCCAACTTCGACGAGTTCACGAAGGCCGACAAGATCGTTGCCGTTGCCTTCCTGTCCTCCCCCACAGATGTTCCGGGCCCCGAGTTCAGTGCAACTGCCAACAAGCACCGCGACGATTATTTGTTCGGCTCGACTACTGACAAGGGTGCCATCGACGCTGCTGGAGTCACGCCTCCGGCCATTGTCGTCTATCGCTCCTTCGATGAGCCTACGGTCGAGTACCCGTACCCCGTCGTTGACGCAAAGGTGAAGGACATTGAGGAGTGGATCCAGGAACTTTCCATCCCCGTCATTGATCAGGTTGGAACCGACAATTACCAGACCTATGCACAGAGTGGCAAACCGCTTGCCTACCTGTTTGTCGACCCCACCGATGCGAAGTCAGAGGAGTACATTGCCGCGATCAAGCCCATTGCTGCGAAGTACAAGGGCAAGGTCAACTTCGTTTGGATTGACGCGGTCAAGTTCTCCGATCACGCGAAGGCGCTAAACCTCAACGAGGCGAAGTGGCCTGGCTTCGTCATCCAGAATCTGCAGAAGCAGCTGAAGTTTCCCTACGACCAGAACAAGGAAGTCACGCCGGAGGCTGTAGATGAGCTTATTACTCAGTTCCTCGACGGCAAGTTGGAACCCGAGTTGAAGAGCCAGCCTATCCCTACGACTCAGGACGAGAGTGTCTTCAACCTCGTGGGCAAGCAGTTCGAAGATGTTGTATTTGATGATGACAAGGATGTCTTCGTCGAGTTCTACGCCAGCTGGTGAGGCCTTTTTGACTATTACGCTCGTCAAGTCTGCTGAGCAAACATGACAGGTGCGGTCATTGCAAGCGTCTGAAGCCGACTTGGGACTCGCTTGGCGATCGCTACGTCAATGTCAAAGACCGCATTGTGATGTGAGTGATGTGATCTTTCGCTATGGACGACCAGGCGTAATCTTATTGTACGAAACAGTGCGAAGTTCGAGGCTACTGAGAATGATCTCCCGCCATCCGTACCCTTCCGGATTTCTGGCTTCCCGACTCTCAAGTTCAAGAAAGCCGGTACTCGGGAGTTCATCGACTACGATGGTGATCGCTCACTCGAGAGCCTTATCACTTTCGTAGAGGAAAGTGCGGTCAACCCGCTTGATCCTAGCGTTCCTTTCAAAACGACTGTGCCCGCCGCACAGGAGCCGATCCAGCAGCCGGATCATCATGATGAGCTGTAACGGATAGGATTTAACTTACATTTGTATATCCCTTGAGACAGTGATAATTGTTTGGAACCATTGCGTGTCTTCGAAGTGGCCCTCAGGCTTTCAGAGTGTTCAAACATGTAGGTATGCACACCTCTGAATCTCAATGAATCTCGTCAATTGGCTCGCGAATACTCGCGTCAGCGTACATCCCCCGACTCCTATGACTTCATGCTTCATGCAGTTTTATCGACACCAGATGTGATCCAAAAGAAAAGAGATAGAATGAAGACGTAGAAAGCTCTAGAGGTGCCAGCTTAGAGCTTCACCTCCTTGAGGCCGTCCTTCCAGAAGGTGAAGTAAGCTGCGATTATGGTGTTAGTGCGAGGAAGCAGACATAAGCTTAACATTGTACATACGGGTAATACCATCCTCACGGTAGTTCAGGAGCGCAACCATGCCATCGGGGTTCATAGACTCGCCGGTGTACTGTTTCCTGCGTTCAGCCTACTAGCAGTGATGGCAGTACGGCTTCACTTACAAATTCGTAGTCCTTGAAGTTGGTGACGACCTTCTTGGCGAAGGCCTGAGCACCCTTCTCAAAGGCCTCAACGCGGTCAGGCTTGACCTCCTCGAGCTTGGCCTTGACAGACTTCATGTAGCCCTGCGTGCATACGGTCAGCAAAAGGCTGTCAATGCGGTCATCGAGGAACACTGACCTTGAGGTAGGTGAGGAAGCTCTTCTTGTCGAAGGAAGTCTGCTGGAGACGGAAAGAGTGAACGATGTTGTTGACCTGGACAGCACCCTCCTCCAGTTGCTCCTCCGCGTCCTCCGCCGAAGGGTTAGCGCCTGGACAAATCTCAGTCAGTCGTCCGCTTGACCTCGAGAACGGCCTCCGTACCGATATCAACATCGGCACCCTCCTTGATGGTAATCATCTGGCAGTCGACCTCGTAGACGATGTCGTCGATGACCTTGCTAGAGAGAAGTTATCGTCCCCGGCTCACGAGTAAGAAGGTGTTAGACGCACATGGGAAAGGCATCGGAGAACATCTCATCGTCGGCGATGATATCAGAGTACAACAACATTTTGAAAGAGGGAAAGCGAAGGGCGAAGGAGTAGAGGATACAGGTGGATACGAGATGAGAGTAAGAGGCAAGGTGTCCTTGAAGACCAGAAAAATAAATTGGCCTGCTCTCCGAAATCAATCGATCTGGTTATCTCCTAAGCACGTGACTTGGAAGCTCGAAAAACTCGATTGCCATATTGAGACGCCTTTCGATCTCGAGGTGCGGACTCGGTCACGACAGCCACTACTCTTTCTGCCTTCGGGATGGATTATCGCCCTGTTGTAGTCCAGAAACATGCCCGACCTTCCACTTCAAAGCATAACCCAGAGTCTAGGCATTGGCGACAGTTCAAGCACCCCGTCTTTATCAAGGAATACGCACCCGTCACCTCCGTCCATTTCTCGCCCGCAAAACCGCACAGATATGCTGTGACGGCCGCAACTCGCGTTCAGATATACGCCCCAAAGACACAAAAAGTCACGAAGACTATCTCTCGATTCAAAGACGTTGCACGTAGCGGGTGCATCCGAGATGACGGAAAGCTTGTGGTGGCGGGAGACGATACTGGCTTGATCCAGGTGAGTTCAAAGGCGCGTCTGGCCTGCCGGGTGTCAGCGCAGTTGTCCGCAGTGTCTATAACGCACTGTCTCTTTTAGATATTTGACGTCAACTCGCGTGCCATTCTACGAACCCTTGACGCGCACAAGCAGCCTGTCCATGTCACCAAATTCTCCTCTCTCAATAGCACACAAGTTCTCTCATGCTCCGACGACACTACCGTCCGACTATGGGACGTCCCGTCTCAGTCGACCATCACAACCTTCGCTGAACACACGGACTATGTTCGCTCTGGTCAAGTATCCGCCTCTAATCCACATCTCGTCCTTACTGGATCATATGACGCAACTATACGACTCTTTGATTCAAGGACAGGAGACTGCGAGATGGTTATGGGAGGACCGTCGGGAGAAGGAGGGGGACGCAATACGATGCCTGTTGAGCAAGTTCTTATGTTCCCTTCTGGCACTGTCGCAGTATCGTCAGCTGGTCCCATTCTGCGTGTGTGGGATCTTGTGGCGGGTGGGCGGTGTACTCGTGCTCTTTCTAATCATCAAAAGACCGTCACCGCTATGGCCTTTAATCCGGATGCTAGCCGTCTCCTCACCGGAGGCCTGGACCAGATGGTCAAGGTTTACGACGTCAGCTCATACAAGGTCGTCCACACGATGCGATATCCCGCTCCCATATTGTGTCTTGCCATCTCTGTCAGTTTTTGTTTTATAGACTGGATGATTAACGGATACTGATGATCCTCCAGCCGGATGAAACCCATATAGCGGCTGGTATGTCTGACGGGACGCTTTCTGTCCGTCGACGCCAACCTAAAGCAAGCGAGCCTGGAGCAAGCGATGTCTTCTCGGCTATGGCGCTACGATCGGGTGCATTCGAATCATTTTTGGGTGGCGTGCTGCCCACCATTGGGCAGGGCCGCGTGCGAGAGAAGAAGACGAAACCGCAGGGCGACGTCGATGAACTCAAGGTCGAAAGCAAGCGGAAGAAGAGACTGAGGGAATATGACAGAATGCTGAAAGGTTTCAAGTACTCAGCTGCGCTAGATTCCGTCTTACGCAAAGTACGTCATTGAAACCCACATTGACAGGCGTGGTTCCTCACTAATGTCTTTCACCCACAGCAAGTACCGCCCAGCACGACTTTTTCAGTAATAAAAGAATTGGTTCACAGAGATGGATTGAGAACCGCACTCGCAGGGCGCGATGATGTTCTGCTTGAACCAGTCCTACGTCTACTACTGAAACATGTCACAGACCCGCGATTTGGAGAAATGGTGTGCGATATCTCTAGTGTCCTCATAGGTCAGTGCGTCTTGGGTACCGCATCAAGTTCAAGCTCATGAGCCTTTTGCAGACATGTATGCCCCGGTACTGGGTCAATCACCACTAATAGACACTCTCTTCGTCCGGCTTCGGAAGAAAGTGGAGGCAGAGTTACGATTCCAGCAAGAACTGCAAAAAACGAAGGGAGCTCTAGACATGTTACTCGCTACTGCTGCATTGTCTGCCTAATCACGATTCATTCCGCGGGCAGCAGACGATCACTTGTTTAAGTTATGTACTACAGCATAATTCAGCACGCATCCAGGAATGCTATCAGGTTCTGTAAGATCTCTCGCTGTGATGGGCCCCCATCGGCACTGTTGAGTTGCGTGTCGTTTTCGTCAACATTATCACGATAGATCTCCAATATCTTCACGATGTCCTTTAGGGATTTGTTTCGCCTATTTAACATACTTTGAATATGGTTGCGGATCTGTCATGGCCATGTCAGCTGTCAGACGATGTATGTCTAGCGGAAACGCACTCCATCGTCTTCCATTGCTATCCATGCGAGGATATAGTCCACGGTCTGAAGGGTGAACAGGCCTCCATCCAAGCGTCGAAGATAGTACAGATCCTGTTCTTCGGGACCTACTGAGTCGCCCTCAGCGATTAATGCCTACGAACACGCACGTCAGCCTTTAATATTCGAGGTGGCCTGCAAAACCAACCTTCTCCTCATTCTCAATTTCCCGATTCACCGCATTCAAGCGACTTTGTGCAGCGTCTCTGATTTCCAGGAGCTTGTCCACCTTCTCATAGCTGTTCTCGACGAATTTGGCGAGTAAGCGGATGCGGGCCGGCGAGTCAGATGGGAGATTGGTGAAAAGAGACGATACAATCCCCAGGGTATGTGAAGTATCCTCGGACGCTGGGACGGCATGTCCTTTTAGTTTCTGTTGCTGACAAGCGATATGGTCAGAGGCGATATCCCACAGATACTAGGAACCACTGTACTTTTCCCATGAACGTCGAGAAGAGGTACTTGAGACCCAATGCCTCCACGAATGTCTCGCAAGATGATGTGCCAGAGGAACCGGACATTGCATAGTCGAGCACTTTGATAGAACGCGACCGCGCTTGCATTTTGTCCCTATCAAACAGTGATAAACACGCATTTGGGTTCGGCCTCATGTGCTAACTCACTTCATCATGAGAACCATGAGATCTACGCCTTCACTATCTAGGAAGAGTTTCTTGACTTCATGCTCGGCCAAGGCGGAGCACAGTGTATCGAATACGTTCTCCATGAATTCCGTTTCGTCTGCATCAACGGGATCTCTGCGTCGGAATTGCTGTAATGACACAACTAAGAGGCAGACACGAGGAGTGCTCAAGGTTTTCTTACCGACAGAACTTTCAGGGCTATTTCGACGCCATCCTTCTTGCCCATATCAAGACGATTCAAGCGGTTATCCTGGAGCAGTATTGACAACAGTTCCGCCGCATAGCCACGGTTCTCGTCATGAGTCTTGATTTGGATACGGGCGAGTAGCCATGTCATGATGCAAGTTTTTTGTACCAGTTGGGCTGCTAGATCGGCGTTGAATCCGAGCAAATTTTCGAAGATTCCTGGTAGACAGATAAGACACTCTGATTCTTTTGGCACGGTGAACATGTGGCAGAACTTACCCAATATATGGAAGACGCCTTGCCTATCGGACTCCTCGGCTTCGTTGAGTCGAGATAGATTGTCGACCAGTAGCTCCATGATGGAATTCTCGAGCTGCGTCAAGTGGTCAGCGCATTGGAGTGTTCAATGCCGAAGTACGACAAACCTACCAGGCCCTCGATCAGCATCTTCAGGGCCTCTTCACGACTCCCTTCGCTTTCCTCCTCTTCTTCATTCTCATTTCCAACCTCCTCATCTGTGAGTTCGTGCACCAACTCGACCACATCTATCACGATGTCTGCATTCTCGTGACTTAGCAGCCCAACTAGACGTGAGATAGCACCCGACCGAACGAGTTCAGGGAACGCAACGACTGGCGCTTGGGCAAGGGGTAGGAGCGCTTTGATAGCCAAGTCTAGGTCGGCTTCTGAATCAATGAACCTGAAATTAGATCATTCAGCACCCTGAAAGGAGGGAGTGTCATAGTGTAGGTCGTACTTAGTGGGGTCGTCAGAATACTTTGACCGCTGGTCCTGATTCTTGTCCGCGGCACGCTGGAAGCGTAAAAGTAACCTACGGACACCTGTGATCGAAAGTTCCTCGAGCTTTCAAGGTTGTCGGCACAGTATGACATGTAACACAAATCAATGGACTCACGTCCTCTCTGGCTTCCTCCCCTCCTGCGCTGTCGAAAATGTTGAGGATATCCTTTTGCTCACTCGTCAATCCTCCACCAAAGAATCGACCTTCTTCATCCTCTTCTGCAAAATAATCGGCATCTCCCCCCGGAGCGAAGTCTGCCTGCATGACGGTATCATCCTCGTCCTGCACTGAGGCTTTGCGGGAGCCGTTCGTTGACAACGATGTACTGCTGGGAGCGATGTCATCGGATGCCCTCGTATCAAGTTTCATCCTCTTCAACATCTCAGGTGTGGGGGCCTCTGGCATCCTACGCTTGTTGCTGCCCCCAGGCAGCTTTGGGACCTTTGTACATATTGAGACAGAGCCTGCAACGACAGAGATCGGGGTGCATACCTTGAACAACTTGTCGATGTCCATAGTGACTGACTTACCGTGTTGTTGGACTAAAGTCAGACAAGAATGTGGACAGAATGCTAGGTTCTGGTCCAATGTCACAAGAAGCAGTTCATGTACCGGAACTGGTGCGTCGGACTGCAGGTGGCTCACGCTCAAGCTCAATGAGCTCAGGCACGCTCAGACGCTCAACGCGATGAAGCCGCCCGAGCGACTTGCCAAGTCGCGAGACGCGCACATCCTCGTACTAGTGTAGGCCACAGTACATGACACTACTCTGACATCACTTCGCGGTCCAGTGATAGCGATCTTATTCGGATTATGATTCCACCCCCTACGCACAGGACATGGACATCCCCGCAAACTTGGGCCTCATTGTCTACATGAGACCTTGATAAGCGACCATGACTATGTTACCTGTAATTCCCCCGAATTCAACCGTTCAGCACAAGTGACGACAAATGAGCCGCGAATTTTGACATCAACGTGTTCAAGGGCGGATCTCTGGTCCTCCTGCATGCGTCAGCACAGCAAAGACATGCGTCACGCGGAGCAACATGTTCTCGATGTCTGTCTGTTCAACACAACTTACCGGCATCATGGCGTCACAGTGGCTGCGCATCTTGGTGAGCGGATTAAAAAGAAAGGTGATAAACGTCCGTTACTCGGAATGTACATTTATGAGGTTAAACGAACGGTGAAGCTGTGAGTCCGGGAGTGATACAGTGGCGGGATAACCTACAAGTCCTCATATGGCATCCTCTAATACGGTTTGTGCCTGTTCTTCTTCAGCTCTTTCTCCAGCTGCTTAGCTTTGCGATGACCAATCTCGACAGGGTTGATGCCGTTGTCCGCCTTCTTCAACTTGATGGGTCGGTTACCGACATACTTGCCTGGAGCCAGCATATTAATCGAGATACCAACCATTATCAGTGAGGAACGTACCATCCATCTCCTTCCACGCTTTCAAGAAATCTTCTGGGTCAGAAAAAGCAACAAAGCCGAATTTCGCCTGATCCATTGATGAGCACTCGAGGCACTGAAATGACGCGTCCAAAACAGCTAACCTTCCCACTCAGTCTGTCCCGTATGACTCGTGCCTTCTGGAACGAAGAATACTGGTTGAAAGCATTGGCTAACACATCGTCAGAGACATCGTTGCTGAGATCACCAACGAACAAGCGGAACCACGCTGGTTCACCTATTAGTCAGGAACAACGCACCCAGTAGGATCTGCTAGTGCCAACTCACAAGGATTCCATTCTAAAAGTGTTTGATCCTCCCACACCTTGCCAGCGCCCTTTCGTAGCACGGTGGTTCGCTTGCCGCCCTTCGCCAGCTTGCCACCAGCACCGCCGCGCTTGTCAATCATGGCACCAGGTACATATACACTCTGCTGAGCAAGGATGCCAACATCATATTCGTACGCATTGGCAGGAACGGGAGCTGTGTGTGCGGATGAGGAGGCTCCAGGGATTGGGTACATAGGGCCCTGGTAGGGCTGATGATAAGGATTGACATCTGTAGCATATTGTTGTTGCTGGTATTGCTGATAGTAGTTCTGCGCAGAATACGGATCCATCGTGGAGTACAGAGAAGGCAGAATACGATACAGTGGACTGGAACAACGATTTGGGTAGATGTTAAGTGGCAGACTAAGTAAGAAACGCTCGTTGCCTGCAGACGACGCCTCGCTCGTATCTTACGTAATCGCCCGATTTGGAACCAGAGCACATTCTTGGTCTGCCCATACCGCCGCCCCCGCCGTCCTCAACGCCCCCCTCGTCCTCCTCAAGGTCAGTGAATGTCTAATGCTATCTTAGAGTCCAGGAAACACGTCTACGCATCCATGGGTACAATACGAAGCACGAAATAGTGGCCTGTACTGTTGGATGCTGGACGTCTTTCTCGGATGACTTCCGGCAATTCCGCTACAGCGCTTTGACCATCCTGCCAACATAGATGCCGTTCGTCAAAAAGGTCAAGTCAGACGCCTACTACTCTCGTTTCCAGGTCAAGTACCGCCGTCGCAGAGAGGGCAAGACCGACTGTACGTGAATCGGTCGGTGGAGCTGCCTCATATGATTGACCGCCGGCTGCAGACTATGCCCGCAAGCGTTTGATCACTCAGGCAAAGAACAAATAGTGCGATTAAGTGGATAATCTCGACGTACAGGTACTGACACTTCTACGTAGCAATGCGCCGAAGTACCGTCTGGTCGTACGCTTCACGAACAAGGAGGTTATTGTTCAGATCATCTACGCTCGCCTCCAGGGAGACTTCGTTCTCTGCGCTGCGCGTTCAAAAGAACTGGCTCGTTACGGCGTGAACCACGGTCTGACTAACTGGACTGCTGGTAAGTCAACGAACCGCAATCTGGCCTCGTAGTTTAACCATGTTCCTCAGCGTACGCGACTGGCCTTCTCTGCGCTCGCCGTGCTCTTACCAAGCTCGGCCTTGCGGACAAGTACGAGGGTGTTGCGGAGCCGGATGGCACCATCCAGCTGACGGAGTCTCTTGATGATGAGGACGCCCCTCGGCCCTTCAAGTGCTACCTTGATGTCGGGCTCAAGCGCACTTCCACCGGCTCGCGCGTCTTCGGCGCCCTGAAGGGTGCCAGCGATGGTGGTATCTACATTCCCCACAACGAAAAGCGCTTCCCTGGCTACGACACAGAGAGCAAGGAGCTTGACGACGAGGTCCTGAAGAAGTACATCTTCGGTGGCCACGTTGCCGAGTACATGGAGTCGCTCGAGGAGGAGGACGACGAACGGCACGTACATTATCAATGATGCAGAGCTCGCCCGACTGATACATTCCTCGTAGCTTCAAGAAGCAGTTCGCGACCTACCTCGCGGACGGCATCGGTTCTGAGGACATTGAAGAGATGTGGACCAACGCCTACGCCGCAATCCGGGAGGACCCTACCTTCAAGGCAACTGAGAAGAGCCAGGACTGGAAGGCGGAGACCCTCAAGTACAAGACTTACAAGCTCACCTTGGAGCAGCGCAGGGCCAGGATCCAGGCCAAGATCGAGGCGTTCCAGGCGGGTGCGGCGGAGGAGGACGAGGAATAGATCTCTTCGTACGCCGTGCATACCCATACATGCTGTCTTTTATGTACCACTGTACGCCCTTCCATGCTATGAGATCCATCACTCTCCATGAGCTATTCACACTCATGTCTTGTGCGCTCTCATTCTCACTGTTCGCGTCACTGCACTATGAGCAGACTACCAATTCCCGCTAGGGGACAGCCAGAGCAGTCTCTATCATTAATAGAACCCATTGCATGAGCTCCAAGTCGTATCTGTCTGCAGAAGGATAAGTTTGGGTCCAAATCGCGATCTCACTTCGAGGGTTTGCCAGTCGGGAGGCAACGCAAGTAATTGAGTAGTCCTCCTCCAATTGCGCTCGGAAATTGCTGCAATCATCTCTGTCAGATGTGGTCAAATGAGAATGAGATCACCTACAGGACACAACCTTCCCACCTCCCTACGCTGCGACCCGTCAATAAGTCCACAAACCAGGTCCCGGATGTGCCATCGCAGAGTTCATGGCCAGCTTCGCAAATCCGGTTGAGTAGGCATATCGTAACCTCATCCCTTAGCAACTGGATAAGCTGAGGTATCGATGCCAGTGTCAAGGTGGCCTGGGGGAGATGTGCAGTCAAAGAGGATGGAGATTGCAAGGCGAAGCGCAACGTATGCCTGTACATTGCATGAGAAACTAGATGTGATTGAATTGGTACTAAGACATACCGATTGTCAATGCGCAGGAGAGCCTCTCCACTAACAGGCTTGTTGGCCTCGCTCTGCAAAAGCATCACAAGCTCGCTGCCCTTCTCGCGAACCGGCTCAAAAATGTATCTCGTCGAGACCCCTGCTTGTCGTAAGGACTGCGCCACTTTTCGTAGTTCTGCTTGCACACGGTCGCAGAAGACTTCGTACTGAAGGAGGTCGATAACAGGCTGTAATACTTGAGGGGTGGACATGCCGATTCGGGATAGACCCGCGTGCCCCAGACGCCGGGCTTTCGTGACGGAGTGGGCTCGCAGTAGCAAAACCCTGAGAGTCGCTAGGATCAAGTTGCACTTCGCCCCAACTTTGTTATCAACCTGAGCCTGCTGCACGGCGCTTGCATCAACCTGTGAAGGAAGACATCAAGGCGTTCAGTCGCGAACTCACAGTCGAGAGTACGAGATAAACTGACCAATTCGAAACGGAGCTCAATTCCCTGTGTGGCTTCAATCACTATCAATCTCTCCGATACACGGGCCGAGGCTGTGGGCAATCTGCCTGCTTCGGCAATTAACATAGAATAAATCTCTTGTTCGACAACTTCGGCTTGAACGCATCGTAATGAATCATCCAACGACGAGTTCGTATATTCATGAATATCGTTTCTTTCGGTATGACGCAAACCATGCGGATCGGTGGTGATGATTGAAACCTGCAGACGCGTACGTTGCCTAAGAGGGAACACAAGAGTACCAGCATCTGCGCTTTCGTTGGATAGTTGTCCCACCGCCCTGCGCCGAAAGGGGGTAGGAGCTGGACAAACTTCAGACAAATGAATACATAAATCGAGAAATCCACCTACATTCCTCAAGCCCAAACGAAACGAGGAAATCTTTCGAAGTCCTATCGGCTCCTTTGCCAGTTGCAGATCCGAAAGGTAGGGGTGCCGGGATTAGGCCCCAATTCCCTCGTCTAATTTTCAAGGCATCAACCCAATATTTCTCGCTTCGGATGCGCCCGCCTTCCATTTTCTCTCCCGCCGCCTTGAGAAGCTCTGCAGCTTTTCTAAGCGCCTTATCTTTGCCGCCAATGATAAGCTGTGTATTGAATGCTTGTACAGAAGGAAGTGAGGGCGGTCTCGTGACGACGGTTGCAGAAAGAGAGGGTGTAGCGATCTGCCCGTCGTGACTAGTTGTTGAAGGGATGTTGAAAGATAGAAGTTGTGAGAGGAGATCTCGAGCCTGCGACATCTCTCCCAGGGCAATACTGATTCCGACTATGAGTTCCTGTACCACTACTATGGATATGGAATGTATGCTCACTGTAGCTGTTGCATCAATGCAACGCGCATCTGGAAGAGTCCTTCAGGTGTCATGGCACTGGTCAATTCATGAGGTTCACGTTCGGTCTCGCCGTCTTCCGCTGAAGTCCGTGTGTTCTCTATGGTTTCTGACTGGAGTTGATCCTGCAGTCTATCGAAAAACGTAACGCCGCGTTCGACAAATATTCTGCCGAGCTTCTCCCCAATTTCAGCGGTCATGTTCCTCCTCCTGGAGGGACTTAAGCATGGCATAGAATGTGAGATAGGGCCACACACGGTTCGTAGACATGTTGACCTTCCGGCGTGATGTCGAGCAGCGTGGGCAGCAGGTGGCCGTCGTCATTTTTGTATGGCCGTTCGAGAGACAGCTTGAGTTTCTTCCATGGAGGTTCCTCCATAGATCAATTGAAGAGAAGGAGTATGGTGATGTTGCAGCAATATCGCGGGCTGTAGTGTAGCCTATAGCAGACTTGCGGGATGCACCGGGGCGAGGAGATCTGGAGGCGGACGAAGTCGAGACGGGATGCGTGCCGCGGGGACCAACGGCAGAGGACGGGTATCGTGTAGCACCGATTGGATCTCAGATTCAAGTGTAGCTTTGCCACAACTTTGCCTCTGTGGTCGACCATATAGCTACCCGGTCCCGCTACCCTCATCCTCTCGTCCTCTCCGCATTCCAGCCGTCTGCTCTCTTTGCCAGCATGCCACATATGATGTCCGAAAGTACTCCAGGTCCGTCCTCCTTCACAAGGAGGCGATCTGAGGACGAGGATTCTTCAAGGATCAGCAAGAAACCCCGGACTAGAGTCAGGTACACCCGCTTTTAACCATCAGTGTAATTCGGCCTCTCTTACATCACAGTCCTAGCTACTCATGTGGCGAGTGCCATAGGCGCAAACAGAAGGTGAGCCAATGATGCTCTTTCTGAGACCTCATTGAGGCTGAGTCACGGGCTTGTAGTGCGATAGGCAGATCCCTTGTTCACACGTTGGTTGTCCCTCGTCGTTGCATTTTCTGCATTACTGAGGCAGTTTTTGCTAGTGTGTAGCACGCAAAGTTCCAGAGTTATGCAAGGCCTACACGCCGGGAAAGACGGACCAGGATATCCACGTTCGTCTGGCCCGATTGGAGCACATCATTGAGACAGCCCTCCCCCATTATTGGTCCCAAGGTATCTCCACACCTTGTTCGGACTTCCATGGACGACGCCGTTCTACCTCACCGGGGGCCGAAGATGGCAATCGCTCACAGGCCGAAGAAGAAGACCCTAGTGGAGGTATGATTGAGAGTGGACGTTGGTACGGCAAGAGTGCCTCCGAGAGTATTGCTGCACCTGCCTTACTAGAGCAGGTAATTCTTCGCCCCTTACCGCAGCGACGATCTTAACCACCCCATACAGTTACAAAATCTCGGATCTGATGGCTCTCCGGCTGGCGGTTCCGGCCAAGCTAGTCTCGATGGGATTCGTTCAGATGCCAGGATACTTCCTAATTGTCCTGAGCCCACTGCTGCCGACAAGTTGAAGCGACTCATTCTCGACTGTGGAGTCCCTCCGCATAAGATCTCCGAGTTATTGAGCGAACTTCCACCCATAGCACTGACGGACAGGCTGGTCAATCACTATTTTTCTGCCATGTTCGTACCCTTACTTCCGGTCTATGATTTTGCGCCTTGACTAAGAATGTTCAAAGCAACTGGACCCGATACCCGATCTCCGAACGCGATTTCCGAATGTCTTACGCATCTATTTGCGCCGGGGGAACGACCATTAACCCTAACAACATTCGCTTCTTACCTCTGCTATTCGTCATCCTGGCAATCTCCGTTCGCTTAGCTCCCGATCATATCGGGGGAGATGAGCGCACTCGGATGATGACCTCAGTGCGTTATTACTGGTCTTGTAAGTTCAGATTCGCTCCGTAATACTTCATGTACCTAACATTTTGCAGCGCGTAGATCGTTACTGGTCGCTGCAGCGATACAGCCGGATTGTTTTGAGATGGTACTAACGCGTATGCTGGTGCGTCGAGATGGTACATCGCTCATTCAACATACTGACCTTTGTCCCTCATGTTTTATGTCCTCAGAGCGCACGATTTCTCATACTCGATCGCAGGATGACCGAGTCGTGGAGCCAATTGGGTGCTGCGGTGCGAACTGCTCAAGCACTTGGCTTACATAGAGATGGCGCCCCTATGGTATTCTTAGTTCTGATGTCCCGCTTTACAGCACTGAAGTTGCTCGCAGGGGATGGACGCACAACAAGTCGAGAAGCGCCGGCGGATCTGGTATGTACATTTTACTGCCATGCAGAAAACTTCACTGATGAAATTTCATTTAGGGCGCATCTTTACCATGCAGATCGGTCTATTGCTCTTGTTCTGGGAAGGCCGATAGCGATTCAAGATGCGTACACGTCCACATTACCTCCGTCCAACGTCGAGGATTTGGAGACGTCAGACCTCCGCAGCCCCTTACCGCTCACAACTCCCACTCCCGCGACCTTTATGATCTTGAGGAATACTCTCGCAAGCATCATGGGTCGCATGTCTCATCATTTCCAGAAAGTGCGATCTGCTGGCCATTATTCGGACGTGGTCACTCTAGACGACGAATTGCTCAAGTTCATGCAATCGTTACCTTCGCACTACGCGATCGACCCTGACACTTCCCTCGACCAGTCGCACCCATACATCCCCGTGCATCGGTTCCTTCTAGTGACAGAAATTCTTTTTGTGCGAATGACACTTCACAGACCATATCTACTACGGCGCCTGGGTTCTGATCGGTACCTTCGATCTCGGACGGCCTGCTTTGAATCGGCTCTCAAAGACTACCATATTCGACGCGTCTTCCTGGAAACCACGACAAAGGAAGCTCGAGACCCTGTGGTCACTGCTTATCGCGAGTTCCAATCCGCGATGATAAGTGGTATCTATATCGTACTGCATCCCAATGGAAGCGATGTGGCGGCTATGCATTCGGTGCTGGACGGTTTCATCAAGAGTCATGGGGATGCGGAGGATGAAACAACCCGGAGGGAACTTGCGATTATCCTCTTCCTCAAGAAGAAGTCTTCGCAGATGACCGGAAACCTCGAGGACACTAAAGACAACGTCATGGTCGTCGACAACCCTCCAAGCCAAAAACCACCTCAGATGGATGCGCATCTACTGCTGAGCCTGCGCAAACCCACACCTCCGAGGAGTATGAGTGGTCCTCCGATCTCAAATCATCTTTCCAACGCTTCCTTTGCTCCAGGACCCTCCTTATCCGGCACTGCGCCTTCTTCGGCGTCACCAGCTACCAACGTCTCAAACCCACATCTATCGCCTGTCCAGCAATTACAGCACTCTGAATCCCAATCAGGGACGGGTAGTCCGAACGCGGATGACGAGTCAGCGGCGCAGAATATCCTGGATCAGTGGTGCGATATCTTCAGCGGAGGGCCTACCCTGGACGAGTCGACCGGAGCCGCCCCTATGCCGTGGGGGACACCTGGGTTGGCAGATCTATCAGGCTGGATGGATGCGCCTGTTCAGCCACAAACCGGCATCGAGCCTATCCCTGGCGTCGCCGATTCTGACTGGAATTATTGGGAAACGCTCGTTAATCAGATCCGTAGCAGTCCAATGATACACAGGTCTAATTAGATTAGCTCCATTAGCAAGGGGTTTTACTTCGGTTTTCGCGTTATATCGGGAAGGTTGTATGAGTATAGTTTTGTAGACTTAAATAGATGATAATCGTTCGTGTTCAATCTGTATGGCCGTGCAGAATTCCTCCAATGAGATGCCCCGCCGAGTTGCTGCTTGCGATGATGTTACTGTTCGAGGCGACAGAGCACGTGGACCAGGCCTCAACAAGGTATGACGTATGCAGCCTGCTCCAACATGCCCTCTCGCAGGATGTTATATATTATATATATATGTTGGACATGGATGTGAACATTGACAATATATTACGCTGCATCGAATCCCATCGCCGTGAACGCGCCCCCCGAACCTCATAACTTTGTGGGCTCAGCGGTGTGTAAGTAGTCTGAGGTCTGTTTACTGTTCAAGGTCAACCTCGCTCGTGACATTTCTCAACTTTTATTGAACGCACATAGATTAAATCCATTCTAAACGGACGAAATTGTGCCAGATTGCTGCGTCTGTCCTATAATAGCATTTGCACCTTCTCAAGAATGCGCAAACGTGCTCGAAGCGTCGATCCCGCGGACAATAAACTTAGTCGGCATTCGCGGCCCAGGGCAACTTCAGCCCTGGCATCGTCTTCACCTCTACTTGTCAAACCCGAAGGAACGTAGAGACGCCAGTGCCTTTCCTGCAGCTTCCCCCCCGGAAGGCTGGAACCTCTTCCACCACTCCAGGAAGTCACCCTAAGTTTCTTCGCGACTTGCTCGTCCGTCACGACTTTCCAGAGTTCCTATGCCTGCAAGAGGTTCGTGCAAGGTTTACAGATAAGGACTGGTTAGCGGCATTCAAAAAAGCAATCAACGGAGCGACAACGGACCGAAATATACTGCATACACTTCGTTAAATCGAGCAACCCGAGGTCAGCGCCACTTCGGCGTCATCACCTTCGTCAGGCACCCGGAAGATGTAGCAGTTGGAAGAGAAGTCGAATGGGACTCGGAGGGGCGTGTTGTTATCCTAGAGATGAAAAGCGGGTGGGCACTAGTCAACGTGTACGCTCTAAACGGAAGTGAGTACATGTGGAGGAACCCACTCGGGAATGCATCACCGAAGACTCGAAATGAACGGAAGCGCGAGTTCAATCATCTCCTCATGAAGGAATGTCAAGCCATGCAAAGTCGAGGGCTTCAATTGGTGCTCATTGGGGATTTCAACATCTCCTTGCATCATCGTGACTGTCATCCTCGTCTGCGAACCGAGTATCCGTACGGCCTGGCTCGGAAGGAGTTCAACGAACAATTTATCCCCGGCCTTAATGTGGTTGACGTCTTTCGACATATGTATGAAGACCGCCCGGCTTTCAGCTGGTTCGCAAGAGGGAAGCCGCAAGGTACCGATTGCGCGAGAGTCGACTACTGTCTTGCGGAACACGGACTTATACCACACGTAGTCGATACCATCTACCTCGAGGACCCCAAGGAGAGAGCTCACAGCGATCATGCCCCGCTTCTGCTGGTCATGAAGGATATGCATAATTTGCGGGCCCCGGAAGTTCTCGCAGAAAGGGTGTTGGGGAAGGACCAGGTATAGCAGAGTCTTCGGACCTAGGAGAGGCTTTGTCATGCACAACGATTATCATGGTGCATCGCGTGTCGTGTGGTTACTTGCTCTCGGGGCTTCGGCTCGAGAGCATGATCTGGAAACGATGAGTACACAATATGCGAGGACAGAACATGTAGATTGTCTCCGCTGCGTCTGGTTAGCCTTGCAGAAATTCTAATCCCTGTGGTCCGATTCTCCGATTCTCGGAGTCGTCATACCGTGCTTGCCATTGATTTCGCTCGTTCGCTACTCAAACTCGAGTCTCTGACTTTTAAGAAGTACTTAACAGTACAGTACTTAGCCATGAATCCGTCACGTGACTCGCGACCCTTGGTGGCGTTTAGAGCCTAATAGGTCCTGACTCCTGGCCTAGGATCAGAACCACGGTTGCACTGCGCTGGCCACTCACTAGCTCAGTCTCCTTATCCCTACAATGCAAACAATCAACCGATTCCTGTATGGGCCAACCGCTGAAGAGAAGGTTCGCGCTTGGCAAGCAAAGCTACGTGCAGAACAACGCAGCCTTGATAGGGAGATGAGGCAGGTCCGATCTCGTCCCCGCTCCTACCGGCTGCTGCTCAATGGCGGCTAGCTTGATACAGCTACAGGCAAAGCTAGGGTAACAGTGAAGCAACTTGCAGCAAAGGGGGATGTGAAATCTGCGCGAATACTTGCACGCGAGGTGGTTCGCAGCAATAAGCAGAAAGATCGTCTGTCCGTCTCCAAGGCGCGGCTCGGGTCCATTGGGAATCAGTTGCAACAGCAGCTAGGTCAGTGCCATTGTCTGTACATGAGGTCCTGTATCTGATTACCACACAAACACATTCTATGGCTGCTACAAATTCGTGCTTCATCTTGAAGCCATGATCAAAGTTACTGGCTCGTTGCAGAAGTCCACGGAGATTATGAAGCTGTCAAACGCGCTTGTGAGGCTTCCCCAGATCAGCCATACGATGCGAGAAATGAGCATGGAGATGACGAAGGTAGTCACCGCTACTCGGACATGATCCTAGACTCATTGTTTCATCGGTATAGGCCGGTATCATGGAAGAGATGCTTGACGATACTCTCGAACTGGAGGATGATCAGGAATTGGAAGAAGAGGCAGATGCCGAAGTCGACAAAGTGTTGTTCGATCTCACAAACGGGAAATTGGGGCAAGCAGGAGCTGTTGCCGACGAAATACCGGTATGTTCCCTACATATCTATGGCGTTCGACGTGATAACGGGGCGGTCCAGTCAATACAAAACGATGTGGACGAAGAGGAGACAGAAAGGGCAATGGAACAGTATCGACAACAGCTTAATGGACTGCTCAGCAGCTGATGCGCTCATCTTGTGTTTGCTTCCGGTATATTTTATTTTGGTCTGCGGAGCTTTCCTTTACACATGTATACTTACGTCCTCGCTTCTCTAACACACGGAGTTGGCTACCTTGAACATATGGAATACCTACGAAGTCGCACCTGACAGTGTTGAGATTGCATACAGGTGGCATGTGTGGTGGCTTATCTATACTCAGGCTCTTGCACTGCTTCATATCTGAACGTTAGAAGATGAGCCGGAGCACTGGTGGGGACCGTGTACGCTGCCTATCAGTGATCATTCGGTCTTCTGGCCGAGAACCTCCGAGTACGGGCGTCTTCTTGTGGGAGGCCATATCGAGAACAAGATCGGGAGCCATGTGGCACTACATCATCCGCACGTGCCGGGTGATTTTCGAAAGTGCTGGCCATTTCGGCTTTACGACTCTCTCCTTCGCCGTTCTCATCCGACGACTCAAAAATGCTGGCATCGCGAACACTGGTTGGTAGTGCACGGATTGCGTCGAGGAGCTCTCAGGTGTGGATCAGTAGTAGTCATTTGGGGAAGACTATGCTCATGAAATGCGGTGATACTCGTAGAGCATTCGTTGCTACGCATCTGCGTCCCCAACTGCTGCCTTTGGCGGAAAGAAGAACAGCAACGTATGTTCCGTCTTCTGCGCTTCACTGCACACTCTGAGACACATTATAGGGCAACTATACCGTTACTTTAATACCTGGTGATGGTGGGTTGAGGTAATTCGACCGTTGGAAATACATCTCAATATAGCGCAGGGATTGGTCCTGAGATCAGCGAGTCTGTGAAAGATATCTACAGCGCTGCTAAGGTACGAAGCTGCCTAAGACTCTTCAAGATTGTTTTTAATGTTTTGCCAGGTACCCATCGAATGGGAGGAAGTCAGTGTGACTCCCGTATTGAAGGGAGGCAAGACTGTCATCCCCGATGCCGCCATCAACTCGGTCAAGAAGAACACCGTTGCGCTCAAAGGTACGCCGAACACATCACTTATCTGAAGATTAATCTGAGTAACTTCGTGCCTATAGGCCCGCTGGCGACGCCTAGTCAGTCTGGAACTTATTGAGAGTGTTTGCACCGTCTGATATATGGATTCCTGCAGTTGGCAAGGGTCACGTCTCGCTTAACTTGACTTTGCGGCGAACCTTCAACCTCTTCGCTAACGTCAGGCCCTGCGTATCTGTCAAGGGTTTCAAGACTCCCTACGACGATGTCAACACTGTCCTCATCCGTGAAAACACCGAGGGAGAGTACTCCGGCATCGAGCACGAGGTATTCTGCGATCAGAATTTGTACCTTAATTGCCGTAGGTGCTGAGTTATTTCAGGTGGTCGATGGAGTAGTTCAGTCCATCAAGCTCATAACCTGGGATGCTTCCGAGCGTGTCGCCCGGTATGCGTTCAACTATGCTCAATCCACTGGGCGCAAGCGCGTGACTGCTGTGCACAAGGCAAATATCATGTGAGTGCAGGGCGCTGATCTCGCATTTAGAGGGGGTGTTGAGCAATCCGTAGGAAAATGTCTGACGGCATGTTCCTGTCTGCCTGTCGCCAAGTCGCCAAGGATTTCCCCCAAATTACCTACGACGAGGACCTTCTTGATCGCGCATGCCTCCAGGTACTTCTACCACTTCCGATGCGGACCATCTGCAGGATGTACTTATTATAAACAGATCGTGACCAACCCAAAGCCGTTCTCCGACCGCGTCATGGTCATGCCCAACCTCTACGGTGATATTCTCTCGGACATGTGTGCTGGTCTCATTGGCGGTCTTGGTTTGACCCCGTCCGGTAACATCGGCCGCGTAAGTTTGCCACGAGTCCCCATGATACCTCATACTGAGGATGCTGTTAGGATGCGTCCATCTTCGAGGCCGTTCACGGTTCTGCTCCAGACATTGCTGGTATTTGATACACTCTGTGCAAATATTTTTTTCCTGGCTCATGCAGAGTGATTTAGGCAAGGGCTTGGCGAACCCCACGGCGCTGCTTCTCTCCTCCTTGATGATGCTTCGGTACGTCTCTTGTGAGCTGCATCGGGCTACATCTGACGATCCACTCAGCCACATGAACCTCAACGAGTACGCCGACAAGATCGAGAAGGCTGCTCTCACGGTGCGTCCCTTGGGATACTTCCTTAGATTGTGCCTGGTCCGGTATTAACCTTAAGCACAGACGATTGCCGAGGGCAAGCACATCACTGGCGACCTTGGTGGCAAGGCCTCTACCAAGGAGTACACCTCTACTATCATTGATAAGCTCAGCAAGGCATGATAGATTGCTGTCGAACTTATAGACTGGCCATGTATCCCGCAATTGATAATTGACGTTCTACACGTTGCGAACGAAACTTTTGCCCTCGCTCACCATATGTCAGATTGAGAGGGGGTCAGGAGTCTTAGTGAAATGCAATTCGCAGCTGACAGGAATAGCGTGGTTGTCGCCTCTGGATAATTGATCGATGAGCTGGCAACGCGTTGCCAGGACGGAAGTAAATCTGTCGACGATGAATCAGGAACGTTAGAACGTCTGAAATGAATCTGAAATGAGTAAGAACCGTGGACACCTCAGAATCAAAGCGTGGGAATTTGGCGTACCGCCCCCAACTCATAAGTCTGGCGCAGCTCACGTCGGTCTCTCCTGCGACGATAAGCAAAGCCCTTCCACGCCTACCCAGGCACCCACTCCCATAAATCCCCACTCGCCCTGCAGGGCAAAGCCACCTATTCTACTACACTTCCAACCCTTCGGTTAGTGACATTGACTACCTCCCAATCCCAATATCTTCTCACGTAATGCAATAAGACGTTCCATCTCTTCTTTTCTGAAACAGCAAAATTCCAAAAACATAATATAGCACTCAAAACCGCTTGCAGATCACGTCTACATCACGAACGAAATGACGGACGAAGTTACGCTCAAGAACCAGCAGGATACTCCGAGAGCAGACGAGAAGAAGTCATCTGCAAATAGTTCCGTCCCCGCTCAGTCGAATGCCGGCAAGGGCCAGAAGAAATCTGGACCTCATCCTCGCACTGCCTCTGTGAGCAATGGCAGCGGAAATGCTGCAGCGAGGCCTTCATCCAGGTCCGGCGCCAAGAAGCCGTCCACTGCTTCTGCCCAGGTCGCCGATTCTGCCTCTGACTCCTCAAAGAAGGACAACAACAAGAAGCCGGATCATCGCGCCAGGCCCTCGACTGGTGGTAATGCTAGGATAGCTGGTAACCGCAGGCCGTCACAGGGCCAGGGATCTCGACAGAGTTCTGGTAATGTAAAGGACGGATCATTGAAGGCCAAGCAGACTGCTTCGGCCACCCCTCCTGGCGTGGATAGCAGCGATGCATTGTCTTCTCTCCAAAGAGTCATCGCTGACTTGAAGACTACATCCTCTTCTCCTAACCAGTCTTCTGCTGCTACGGGTAACTCTCTTCCGGCGTCCGCCTCCATGCCTTCGACTCAGGGGAACTCGTCTACATTGCCTGCCAATGCCCCCGTCTTCCAACCCGGCGCGATTGCATTCCCTGGTAGCAACACGGAGCCGCCGAGGCACCGCAAGGCTGCCTCTTTGGGCGGCTCTGGTCCTACGAATGCGCAGTCTTACTCACCTAACTTGGGGTCTATGATGGAGGATGCCGAAGATGGTCAAGGCGCAGCGACAATCGAGGAGGGCGAGATTCAGGAGAGTGTCTATCAGTCCAGCCACCCGCGCCGCTCCCTTTCACAGAGCTTTACCGCCCCCCGCTTTGCTGCCCTCGCGGCCCAGCAAGATCAGGGAGAAGCTCTTGGTCCTTCTGGTCGCCCCCAGCTTGCTCCGAACTTCATGTTTGGCGCCAGAAGGCGCCCCAGCTCGGCGATGCCTATGGGCCCACCTATAAGCGAGGAAGATGTCGGCTTCCAGTTCCCGCAACAGACACAGAACAATTTCGGCGAGGACCTTCCGTCTAGGAAGACCGACAACGGGTCGGAAATCTCTGGAATAATGGCGGAGCAGGTGAGATCACTCAAGATGTCGGAACTGGTCATCCATTGACGACTTGTTTGTGGTAGATTGCCCTTCAGAACCAAATTGAGGCTCTGCAGCAACAACAGCAGGCGTTATATCAACAACAGCTTGCCTCTAACCAAGTTCTCTCTTTCCAAACTCCTGGGTTGGCTCCTGGGCGTGGAGCTCATCGCCGTGTCCACAGCACTGTGCCTATGGGTATGGGTATGAATGCATTCGGCGGTCCTCAGACCGCCATGGGTCACTTCGGCAGCCTTGGAGCTATGGGTATGGGCCTAGATGGGCAACCGTCGAACGTACCGCGTGGTCACGGTCGTCGTCATAGCGTCAATGTGCTGAACAAGTCAAGTAGTCAGCACACCCCAGGGCCTATCGGATTTACGAATAGTTTGGACGGATTTGATGATGGTTTCGTTCCGCCCCCCGGACTTGGTGGGAATACGCAGCATGCGCGGTCTGACTCCAGCTGGCGTATCAGTAAGTTATACCTATCGTACAGGTTTTACACGAGCGATCCTAACCAGCCTGCCATCCCTTAGATGGTGGTGTTGGCGGTCTTCAGGCGGGCAACTTTGCGGCAGACCTCGCCCAAGCTCAAGCCCAGCTTCAGAGTTTACAGCAATTCCGGGCAGCCGCAGGCGGTCACCACCAGAAGATGGCGTCGTTTAGCTTCCCGAACATGTTACCGAACATGATGGCCGCCAACATGATGGGACTTGGTCTCCCCGGGATTAATCTATTGCAGCAGCAGCAGCAGCAGTTCCAATCGCAGCTGCAACAGCAGTCCAGTCAACCCCAGCGCAAGTCGTTGTTCGCTCCCTACCTTCCTCAGGCATCTCTACCGCCACTGCTCGCCGCTGGTAAGCTTGTAGTCGGCATTCTGCGTGTCAACAAGCGCAACCGATCAGATGCCTATGTCGCAACTGAGGTCCTTGACGCCGATATATATATCTGTGGCTCCAAGGACCGCAACCGCGCTCTTGAAGGGGATATTGTCGCAGTCGAATTGTTAGACGTTGACGAGGTATGGGGTACCAAGAAGGAGAAAGAGGAGAAGAAGAGGAAGAAGGAGGAGAACTCAGCATACGATCCCAAGGGGCCCGCAGGCAGGAAGAACGACAAGAAGAAGGATGATGTCGAAGTCGAAGGGCAGGGTCTCATGCTCTTTGAAGATGAAGAGTAAGTTTCATGACTCGTTGTCCAAGTGCACTTGTTCAATCACTCTTCAGGGTTACGGACGAAGTCAAGCCTCAGTTTGCTGGCCATGTCGTTGCTGTTGTCGAGCGTATGCCCGGGCAGCTTTTCTCTGGGACCCTCGGCTTACTGCGTCCATCGTCCGCTGCGACGAAGGAGAAGCAAGAGGCTGAGCGTCGTGAGCGTGAAGGTGATCGTGGTGACGAGCCGAGGAGGCAGATCGAGCGTCCGAAGATTGTGTGGTTCAAGCCCACGGACAAGCGTGTCCCGCTCATTGCCATCCCGACGGAGCAAGCACCTCCCGATTTCGTCCAGAATTCGGAGGCGTACGCAAACAAATTGTTCGTTGCGTGCATTAAACGTCACGTAAGATCCCCACACCTCGCCTAGACGTGCCTCCAACTAAATACGTTATGTAGCCAATCAGCTCGCTCCATCCTTTTGGTACCCTTGTCGAGGAGCTCGGTCCCATTGGAGACATTGAAGTGGAGACGAGTGCTCTCCTCAAGGATTGCAACTTCCCCACGGAGGAATTCACCGAAAACGTGATGAAATGCCTTCCTCCCATTCCATGGACGTAAGTGGCTTTCATTCAGTCTTGTGGTGAGCACTGATTTAATCCTTTTTGCTTAGCATTCCCGAGCGGGAATTTGAGCTCCGCAAGGACCTGCGCGGTGAACGCATCTTCACAATCGACCCCGACACCGCTAAGGACCTGGACGACGCTCTTTCCGTCAAGGCAAACGAGGACGGGACTTACGATGTCGGCGTGCACGTTGCAGACGTGTCGTATTTCGTCAAGCCCAACACGGCTCTTGACCGTGATGCTCGCAAGCGTGCTACTAGCGTCTACCTCATTCAGCGTGCGGTGCCGATGTTGCCGCCTGCCCTTAGCGAGCAGCTGTGCAGCCTTGTGCCCGGAGAGGACCGTCTCGCATTCACCGTCATCTTTACCATGACCAAAGAGGGCAAAGTGCTCAAGAAGTGGTTCGGCAAATCCGTCATCAGGTTGGTGCTAGGCGACCCAAATTGTCGGATATTGTTTAACTTTAGGCTAGGTCAACCGCGAAGCTTTCTTACGAGAATGCTCAGGCAGTCCTTCAGGGGAAAGAGCTTATCAACAAGCCTGTTGGCGAGCACAATGAGGCCGACATTGCTAATGATATCAAGATATTGGACTCATTAGCTCAACTATTGCGCTCTCGTCGCTTCCAGAATGGTTGCGTCAAGACGGAGTCGTTGAAGTTGAGCTTCAAGCTCGACGATAACGGAATGCCCGTTGACTGCTGGCCGCACGACCGTATCGAGGCTCATCATCTTGTGGAGGAGGTTGGTGAATGCCGTTATCCGTTTGCACAGAATTGCTAACAGTCCGGCCATAGTTCATGCTACTCACGAACATCGCTGTCGCTCAGCAAATTGCTGTGCATTTCTCTGAGCAAGCTCTGCTGCGCCGCCACGATGCTCCTATTGAGCGCAGACTGGTAAGTTCCTCTATGTATTTCCCTATGGATGCTAACTCTCCGCCAGGTGGCTTTCGTGCAGCGTGCTGAACGCTTGGGTTACAAGATGGACATATCTTCTGTTGCCACTCTGATGAGCTCCCTTCAGGCCGTTCAAGACCCCACTGCCCGTCGTATCCTTGAAATGCTCCTGCAGAAGGCGTCGCCGCGTGCAAAGTATTTCTGTGCTGGCATGCTGGACATCGCGAAGTACACTCACTACGCGCTGAATGTTCCTTTGTACACGCACTTTACGTCGCCCATTCGCCGCTATGCAGACATTCTGGTGCACCGCCAACTCGATTCGATTCTTCAGAACGGAGGTATGTACGCGTAGCGGATTCTGTTCCGCCCACCTCTGACCTGACGACAGCGGAGCCGAAGTTCACCATGGATCGCGATGCTGTCGCGAAAGTCGCGCAGCAGTGCAATATGTACGCATCTCTCCTAGATCTGATGTGCCCTTCTCTCATAATATTACACAGCAAAAGGGACTCCGCCAAACTGGCTGAGGAGCAATCTACTCATTTGTTCTTGTGCATTCTCATCGCGGATCTCACGCAACGCTTCGGTCCGGTTATTCGTCGGGCAAGGGTTGTCGGGGTCCTGGATGCTGCATTCGATGTCTTGATACCAGAATTCGGGATCGAGAAGAGGGTGCATGTTGACCAGATGCCGATTGATGTAAGTATCCAGACTCTGACTGGCGGCTTCTAACTGCGATTAACCGTTACGCCTCTCTCAGAACCACGTCTACGACGAGCACACCCACACCCTCCAGATCTACTGGTCTGACAAGGACGTCATCACGTGGCTCGCGGAGAACAGCGACGACGAGCACCTGAAGAAGGTGAAGCAGACCGCGGAACAGCATGCCGCCAAGATGGAGGTGGTCTCTCGTTCTGTCCTAGACGAGAAGGCCCTTTTCGACGAAGATGATGCCGAAGACGAGATTGTCCTCGGGCGTAGCGACGAACGTGACCAGGAAAAGACTGAAACTTCCAGGCAGAGGCTTCTGTCAAAGGCTAAGGTTCCTCCCGCCTTCGAAGGTCTGAAGACCACTACTTCTGGTCACAAGATTCAAGAAATTCGGGAGCTCATGACCGTTCCGGTAAGTAACAGCCTCCCCGGGTCATAATTAGCCATGTGGCTCACTCTCTTCTACAGGTGATCGTTACGGCTGATCTCACGAAGAGTCCTCCGGTCATCAAAGTCTACAGTGTCAATCCCTATGCCGAACGGAAGTAGTGACGAATCCTCATGCCGGTAATTCCCCTTCGCCTCCGAGTTGGTTGTACGATATCAGCGCAGAGTGTCGCTGCATCCCTTGTTCTTCTCCCTTTTCGGATCATCACATTTCATATGCCTTCCATCTGCCCTTTTGACCTGCGACCCCTTCACGTTAGTTGCGACCTCGTGGTCCATCACTGCTGTCTCATGTTGCAAACCGGCTGTGCTTGTCGATGCGTGACTCTGTCTGCCATTCAATGCAGGAGACGTTCAAGTTTTATCTCCATTGGAGTGGGATTCCATGTTGGATGTACTACCATAGGATAGGACGGTAGACTGTCCACGACTAGACTGTAATTGTAGGCGAATTATGCAATCCGAACCTCTATAACGTTTCGCGCCGCAACGATTGAGTTTCCATGCCCTAGGGTCCCGACATTCTACGCGGACGAGCTGTGGCGGTGCGCAGTCAGATCCGCAGCTGAGTCTGCGAGATGAGTTACAGGCGGAAGTAGCAGCGTGGGGTAGCAGCTATGTAGCAGCAGCCTGCATACGGAGATACGGGGACGTATATGTTCGGCATGCCGGCGTCGATCCCGGGAAACCCGGAATGTCAGCATGCTCATGTAAACCGGTCAGATCGCCGATCTCGCGGCTTCTTATGGACGCGTTCTCTTCGACAGCAACAGATTTCGATCCCAGGAACCAGTCCTATCGACCACTCCGGAGTTTCTTCACCGCCCTGCTGTGTGTGGCATAAGTACTTGCTGGATGCCCTCGCAGCCTTTTCGTGTTCGACGGTGCGGATCGAGTCGATGGCATTTATAACTCCGATTCCAGCGCATAGAAGTACCATATCCGTCTTTCCGAGGAGCGGAGTGAGCTTGCTTGGCGTGTGGCGGGAGTGTAGCTCTGAGAAGCCGGATTGCCCAGTTATCGATCGCAGTCAAAGTACTGGTCCGTTCTGGCGCCAATTCCGGACGACCGCGGCAAACTTCTCACCAGGTTGGCAACCTTCAGTCAATAATCTTCGGTCGGCGGGCTCGGGCCCCGGCCGCTGATTTTCTGTCCCCATGTACCCATTTCCATGTCCTACATGACAGCCGAGCACGAGGGAAATTTGCATATTTGCATAGCCATGCTGCGGGTGTTCTGGCAGTCCTGACTGTGATGCTGGGTATATATCTTGGCACGATGATGCACGCCTGGACCATACTCTATCCCCGTCCGCTCCTTGTCTGACCGTCCGTCTTGACCCCCACCCCCCCCTTCCCTCCAGAACCCCACGCCCGTGCAATATGTCGCGGAGTCCCGTGGTCATGGTCTCTGTTCTTTCTTTTGCTGTGTCTGCAATGGCGGCAGCATCAAGCGTGGATCCCAAAGATGACCCCATGAACCCGCTCAAATACATCGCTTCAAATGCTCTTACCGCCGTCGCCCTTGGTAAGTAGCGAGTCGACGTCTTCAAACGTTGTCAAAACTCATCAATCCTTGTGCAGCCGCCGTTCTGTTGATTTCTCTTGCTCAAGCGTATTGCTTTTGGAAGTACAGGGGCAAATGCATGCTACCTATGGTCGTTGGCGACTGGAGTACGTCCTGGAATGCTCGTATGCGTCATTGTGTAACTTAATGATTTGTACAGCATACGCGCTAGGTTTCGTAGTGCGGTTTGCTCTGCACTCAAATCCAGATAGCAAAGGCGTTTATATCATTTTCGAGCTGCTCAACGTTCTTTCAGTACGTCACCCCTGCAGTTGCTTGAACAATACGGAATACTAAAGTGGCTCCTAGCCGTGTGCGTTCATTGCGACGGAATATATGGTCCTAGGCCGTCTTGCGGGGTACTTGGACTGCAGACAGCATTTGTTGATTGCCCCGAACAAGATTGCCCGCGTCTTCGTAATTTCAGACGTGGTTACTTTCTTGATTCAGGTGAGCGCACTCACCCATTGCTCTGCGTCTACTTGACATCTGAAACGTCCGATTAGGCCGGCGGAGCATCGCTTTCTACAGCAAAAACAGCTTCAGCGCTGCGTAGCGGCGAACACGTACGATATATTCCTGTGTCTGAAACCCTCTGTCCTGACGTCGTACTCCGTAGATCTTCCTAGCTGGATTGGTTCTACAACTAATTTCATTCTGCTTTTTCATGGCCATATACGCTCGCTTCTTGGTGCTCGTTCGGAAGCGAGAGCCTCGACTGTGGAATGCGGATAGCGGCAAGGTCTGGTACGACGATTGGCGTGCCCTTGCCTATGCGCTTATGTTCAGCTCCATCGCTGTCTTTGTAAGTCGTATCATCCTCTTGCCATCATGACTTCTGACATCTTGGAACAGGTGCGGTGCACTTACCGTGTCATTGAACTGGCGCAAGGCTTCAGAGGGCATCTATCTACCACGGAAGCATTCTTCTACGCGCTGGATACGCTGCCTCTCTGCATCGCTATAGCGTTATACGTTCCCTTCTGGCCCGGCCGCATAATTCCTCGCATAGATGATCTGACCTCGCGCAAGTTGGCCAACGAGGAGTACCAGATGGACCCCGCGACAGATCAAGCTTAACTTTATTCATGCTTCAACTATAACACCTAGACTCTCTGGACGTTGGACACGCGCATATCCACTTGCTATCGATACCTTAAACCACTGGTTGTTGTTGTGTAGTGTAATCACCATCTATGAGAATGACATGACTCCTTGACGAACATACTGAATGCATGACGCTTCTACGTAAGTCCCTGCAAGAAAGCTGAGAGTCCGTGACTATCTGTCTTCTTCTCCTGGTCCTGCTTCTGGCGATTCCTAGCTAGCATATCTTGCAGGCCCGCTTTCTTCTTCGGCCGGCTCTTCAGGCGTGCAGGGTCGGCGTTTGGAACAGGTGTTGAGGATCTACTGCGTGAGGCGAAATCTGTGGGAGGATGGATTGGCCTGGGCTGTAATGCAGCGGCTGCAGGGAGAGGCGTCGAGGAAGCCGATCCTAGCCGACTGTAGTCAGGCATGTTTGTAAACACTGACGGCTTCAGGTGATTCGACGGAGTAGATGCTGTTCGTGGCCTATCTGGAACATTTACGGAGCTAACTTTGGCATGATGGGCCCGTTTGCGCGGCATCGGAAACAGAGACGCATTGCCGCGTTCTACTGGCACGTCTTCTACGTGCCCGCAAGCTTCGCATGTGCGGCGCAAAACGCGGAGGGGATTGCTATCCCCAGCCCTGGAGCTGCCTGCTCTATGTTCTCGTAGGCGCACGAGACGGATGCTTCCTCCGGCTGCACGGAACAGGAGACCACAATGCGAGCAGTGCGAGGTCTTCAACGTGGTATCCGCGGGATAAGCAGCACGCGCACGACATGCGTGAAGAGCGGCGAGACCTGGGGAGACAGAGGCGAGTGCAAAGGGAAGGGAAAGTTGGTATTTCGCAGTGGCTGCCGATGCCGACTGCATTTTTGTTCTCCAGACGATGGCACGGTGGCTAAACAAGGGGCAGGAGCGGAAGTCGCGCGTGTACAAATTGAGCGGACAGACGGAGTTGAGACGCCCGCAGCGCTGATGTTCCCACGCAGAACAATAACACGCGATACACCGAATGCCAAAAACGGCAAGTGTTGATGACCGCGAGGAGACGTCGCGCTTTGTTCTGCAGGCCATTGTCCGCCTCGCCCGTTGTCGCGTGCTCAGAAATGCATCCTATTCTGTCACAAACCCTTAACTTAATCCTCGACCCCCTCTCGCCGCCATCTTCGCTTTCACATCGACCACCATGATGCGTTCTGGTAACACACATCGTTCTCCACCCGCCATCTCTCGCCCTATTCCTGTAGACCAGTACGTTCCAGCATCGCCCCCAATGACGCCCCCGCAGGCTCGAAGGCCGTCAATATCAAGTCCGATGACTTGGCTTTCTCGTGCATCCTCGAGCGCCTCGCAATCGACCGTCCCTTACGCACCATCCAAACCCGTGCGTATATCGGAGCCCAAATTCAGTTCCTTCGATAGTGTTACTCGACAGCGTAGTGGAGTGCTGGGATCAGGAGCTATAGTTGTACGGACACCTCAAGAGGCGCTGGGTCGCTGCGAGTCCCCTGTGGCCGACCAAGCCACCACAGAGGATACAGACAGCACAAAGGGTAGGAGCTCGGGCTCGATTAAGAGACGCTACGACGGGTGCCCTAGTCCGCCGTTGCCTCCTATTCCTCTCACAGAAGTTTCGGAGGCCGAGTCGAACGACCGGCCGCTTTCACTGGCGCCCGCGCGTCCGACTCGACCTCCACCCGCCGTTCCCGCTCCGGAAGCCGAAACTTCCTCTGTAGGATCTGCCTCACCTCAGACGTCCACGTTGCGCTCATCTATGAAGTCCTCACGTTCGCCGCCTCCCTCGGAATACTACCCTCCTGTCCCGGAGCTGCCCGCGAATGTTCCTGCGTCTCCGCCACAGGCCACTTTCGAGCCGATTCTCCTCTCTTCGCCAGCAGGCGTCCCGAATCCGTCGAAGATCATCGTTACCCTGGAAACCACTACACAAACCTATCGAACCACATATAATACTCTCGTTTCACGACCTTCCTTCCTAGCGACGTATCTACAAACGCTCGTTCCGTCACGCAGGCGTGAATCGGATGCGGGTTCCACCTATTCGTGCGCCAGCGACGCTGACAGTTCATTCAACTCTATCTTCCATCATCACTTGGCGTCCTCCGGCGTACTCTCACAGTCGTCGAATAACATTCATCTGTTCCTCGACCGACCTAGCGCACCGTAAGTCAGATATGCGACGTCATTTGGAAAGGGGACTGACGAATTATCGATATTAGATATGCTCACATTTTGTCTTATCTACGCACGCCCTCCTCAACCCCCGAGAACCCGGCCGCGCTTCCTCGTGCAGCACAATTGACAAGCAATTCCTCGTCTCGTCTGGAGGCGCTCCTGGAGCTCCGAGACGAAGCGCGCTATCTCGATCTCGATGAACTCTACAAGCTATGTACCGAAGAAATTCGGCAACGTCAAGCGGCCACCGCTAGTCCTGCTCTTGGGCTACATCTTCGAGGGTTCAGCAATTCGAGCAGCGCGAGCTCTGTTCGCAGTTTGCACACCTTACGCGATGACCTCGATACTGGTACGAAGGCGCGGAGGGGCCGGCGAAACTCCAACGACTCAGGTTTCGCGAGTACCACGAAAGGTGCAGGGAGCATCGTCAGCGAAGTTGTTTCCGAGCCACCACCACCTGCCCCTGTGCGATTGCTACGCGGACGAAGTCAGCGGAAGGAGGGGACCACCTCACTCCGCTCGAGACCCACCGGCGAATGGATTTGATACCTATGCAGCATCTCTCTTCCTCACGATTCACCCACTGGTATTCACGATGGTAACAATGGTATTTTTCTCCTTGTAGCAGTAGTAATTGCATCTCCTGCTCCGTATCATAGTTCATTGTCACTCGTTCTGAACAAGGTCCGTTTCCGGACAATGTATCGCGCCACATTTTGTATCTCTATCACTCGACACCATCGCTCCTTGTTATCCCTACCGACGCAAACCTATAATCGATTATGCTCGTTGGATAGATGCCACGTTATTGCGCTGTCTATGGAAATTTAGGAGCCAAATATCGGCCAGGCGCATCGATAGGATGGTCTCCGCGGCGTTGATAAGACTATTTGTTAGGGGCCCAGAGATCGTACAGCTCCCTGTCGGATGGATCGAAGCAAGTGACAAGAGCTGGATCGGAACGGATGATGATCTTCCGCGCGGGCGTGCTGAAAGCGGTTGAATATGATGATGGAAGTGGAGCGACATTGAGTGAGCGTATCGTCTGAGATACAGTGGTCGAGGTAGGGGAGGACGCGTCACCACTCATTAGCTAGGAGGAAGAAGAATTAAGAATTGGTTGAGGCTGATTTGTAATAACAGTACGGACGACTCACTTCGCCTACGCCTCTTCCGTACCGACTACGAAGGTTGGCAGACTCCGGTGTTATGGGCTCACTTCGAGTTGATGAGGCTCCTATATGGCCGTCGTTAACATCAGACGTTGGATTTGATCATACTCGATTTTGCGAAACTTACCGAGCGAGTGTGCAGAGGGAGAATTCATACGCGACGGGGACGCCATGGTGGCGGAGGCGAGAGGCGCTTGGGAGGTTCATGCCGAGCCACCAGGGACGCCCAAGTCGCGATCGAGCTGACCGTGACGTGACGCACGCGATGGGTGCCTAGTCACACCGCGATCCTCGCTGCCGCGCAGACGCTCACCCTCTCCTCCGGCTTCTCTTTGCTCTGTATCTGCACCCAGTATGAATATCTTTCGAAGCTGTAAGTGGCATTATCACGCCCTCCGATGTATTTGATCTCATATGCTTGTAGTACTAGGCAAAGTTTGGCGTGCGTAGTATTGCACCCTATCCACGGCCTTGTAACCCTGACATCATTCTCGCACAGACGATCCCAATGCTGCTGAAGTCGTGAAGATCTCCGAGGGGCAGCTCTATCTTGTCCGCTCGGAGACTATACGCGGTAACCGCGAATGCATGTATGTTCTACACGATCTCCGGCATGGTTGTCCAAGTTAATTCATCGGTCGGTAGGTTCAATGATGCAATGGCTACCATTCGCCGAGTGCCCGCTGTGGAGCACAACTTCCAGCTGGTTATTACCCGTGTCTTTGAAGACGGAGACCAAGAGCTCTTGGAAGATGAGGAGGAAAGTGAGTACTCCGGGATCCCGGCCCGTAGTACAGCATTGATCTTCCATCTACAGCCGACGAAGAGAGAGTATTCCTGATAGGGGAGGAGCTACAATTTCGTTCAGGAACCTCACCCGAGGGTGAACCGACTTTTGTATGGCGCGACCTGGAAGGCGACGATGATGAATTATACGAATTCGTGGCTCCCGGTACGAATGAACCCACCCGCGCGTTCTTCGAGACCTGTATGTACCGTGCAATGTATGAACGCAAGTACAAGAAGAGTGCCGATGACACCACCGACACGGAACTACAAGAATTCATATACAAGTGAGTACATGTCTGATTGCGATACCGTTGATGGAGATTGATTATGAGGAGGAAGGCCGCCGGCCAAGAAGACGAAAGCGAAAGCGTCACCAAAGAAGGCAGTGGCAACCTCATCGAAGGGTGAAGAACCCCTGACAGATGCGTTGAAACAGGCTTCTGTCACCGGGACTGTTTCTGTTACTTCTGCCGCCCCCGAAGTTCCGTCCAGTCCTAAGGCCAAGCCAGCCCCTCGTAAATCGGAACCTCTCATTCCAAGTATTATCGAAGAGCCCGCGGAACTGCATTTCTGGGACCGTGATCAGGGGTTCTTCGTTATGCAGGCCGAGGTAATCGCCAGCATTGGCAAGAATCCGGCTGGTGGGGAATATGATTATTGGTTGATGGCGGTCGCGGATGCGGGGCAGCAGCTTGCGCATAGGATCACATCCGACATGAACGAGCGCTGGGCAATCAAGACGCAGTCGATGACCTGGAACTACATCAGTGACAGAGGGCAGCAGAGCAGCTGGTGTCTCAGGTTCACTACGGAGGAAGGATACCAGAGATTCCATAACATGTTTACTCAAGTTCTGTGGGAATCGACCAATGAATACCCGTGGGCGAAGGCCAAGGTATGTGATCCACAATGTGTCCCGTCGTTGTTGCAGGCCATCTGATGTAACGCAGGCTGACGAGCAAGCATACATCTTGAGCTCTAATGTTGAAGATGTAGAGATGCGAGATGTCGAGAATGAAGAGGATGAGGAGGAGGCTGTAGTGGACGAGCTCGGTAGGTGACATTGATATCATGCAAAGCATCCATCTGACGTGACACAGAGCAGGAGGAGTCAGAAGAGGAGGAGGAGGGTGCCTATCCCGACGAAGAGGATCAGGCACCTGATATGCCCAAGGGACGGAATTCACAGCTTACGGTTGGCTACAAGGGCGACCGATCTTATGTCGTTCGCGGAACCAATATCGGAGTGTTCAGTCACGCTGGTGGGAGCGATGTCAAGTACCATGCAAGTATCGGCAACATCGCCACTCCTAAAGGCAAATCATTTGCACCCAAACAAGTCGGTCCAAGCTTCTCTCGCTCTGACACAAGGACCATACACTAACGGACGGGCAGGTCATGCTTCACGACCAAGACACCAAGATGGTCCTCATGGACCCGACGAATCCGAATGCCCTGTACCAGCTCGATCTGGAGGTGGGCAAGGTCGTCGAGGAGTGGAAGGTGCACGACGACATCACCGTAAACCACATTGCGCCCGACAGCAAGTTCGCGCAGATGACGCCGGAGCAGACACTCGTCGGCGCGTCGCACAACGCGCTCTTCCGTATCGACCCGCGCGTGTCCGGCCAGAAGCTCGTCGACAGCCAGTTCAAGCAGTATGTGAGCCGCAACAAGTTCTCGGGCGTCACCACGACGGAGGCGGGCAAGCTTGCCGTCGCGAGCGAGAAGGGTGAAATAAGACTGTACGACGCGATCGGCAAGAACGCGAAGACGGCGCTGCCCCCGCTCGGGGACCCAATCATGGGCATAGACGTCACGGCGAATGGCCGTTGGGTTGTTGCAACGACGAAGACGTACCTGCTGCTCATCGACACGCTCATCGGAGAGGGGAGGTATACCGGAAGCCTTGGGTTTGACCGCAGCTTCCCCGCGAACGCGAAGCCGATGCCGCGGAGATTGCAGCTGCGTGCGGAGCACGTCGCGTACATGGACCAGAATGTCTCGTTCACACCTGCGAGGTACGTCATAACATCGTGAACCAACGAATGTATTTTGATGCGGAGACAGGTTCAATATGGGCGAGGGCCAAGAGGAGAACGCGATCGTGACATCGACAGGGCAGTATGTCGTCGCGTGGGACTTCGCCAAGGTCAAGAGGGGACAATTGGACAAATACGAGATCAAGAAGTAAGAAGGCTTTGTCGGCCCACTACGAGCGCTCTTACTGACGATCTCATTCACAGATACGAGGATCATGTTGTCCAGGATAACTTCAAGTTCGGCGACGACAAAGAGATCGTGCGTTCCATTTCTATATCCCTGCGCTATGTGTCTGTGCTCACACGGACGTGTCATAGATCGTCGCGCTGCAGAACCACGTGTTGGCTGTGAACAAGAAGTCGCTGAAGAGGCCTACTCGCGCGTCTCTCGCAACGCCCGTGAAGAGCCTACGCAGTCGGTCAGACATCGTGAACAGCCCATTCTAAGAAAGCGGTCTCGTGCGTGAAACAGCGGTTGAAGTCAAGTTGCATATATTGTACTCTGTCCTTTGTTTCATATTTGTCTCAGCTACCATGTCCGATGCGGCAGCGTCTCGACCTGATGTGTTTCCGACATGTATGGTGATACCTTTTGTACGAATAATTGTATTCGAGGCGGATATTAGCCCACGGAATCCCAGAGAACTCGACAACAGTCCTTGACATTTTCGCTTCCGCGGTACTTAGTATGGAACAATCAATACAATCCGCATATACATCTGGAGTGACTGCCTTCTACGCGCCTACGCGCTCGCCCAAGGGACCGTTTACTTGTCGAGGCAAGTGGTCTCAACGATGATGGAAGTAACCCGGTAGGGGTCTGTGGGCGTCATGTCAGTGAGCGCGCAGGAATCGGTAACAGGTCCGAACGAACCGATGTTGGAAGCAGGGCGCCTGTCCTCGAGGTAGCCGTAGCCCGCCGCGCCGACGTGCCTGGGAATACGGATGGAGGCACCACGGTTGGCAACGCCAGACGAGAAGGCGCCAATGTGGCCGGTCTCATGACGGCCGGTGAGACGGAGGTCGTTGTCTTCGCCGTAGACGGCGATGTGCTCGTTGTGGCGCTTGCTGAGCTTCTCGATCGCCTCCTCGATGAACTTCATGCCTCCGGGCTCGCGCATAGCCTTGGTGGAGTAGTTGGTGTGGCAACCCGCACCGTTCCAGTCGCCCTGGAGCGGCTTGGGGTGGAAGGAGACCTTGATGCCCCACTGCTCGGCAAGGCGCACGAGCAGGTAGCGCGACATCCAGAGGTGGTCACCCATGGAGATACCCTCGCACGGGCCGACCTGGTACTCCCACTGGGAGGGCATGACCTCGGCGTTGATGCCAGAAATGTTGACGCCGGCGTAGAGGCAGGCGCGGTAGTGGGCCTCGATGAGGTCACGCGCAAAGACCTTGCCGGCACCTGAGTAGAGCGGGATCCAAGTGTCAGAATGTGACAGGAGCTAGCTCGCGTGTGGTCGGAACTTGCCTGCACCGCAGTAGTACGGGCCCTGAGGGCCGGGGAAACCACCCTTGGGCCAGCCGAACGGAGTGCCGTCCATGTCGAAGAGGGTGTACTCCTGCTCGATACCGAACCAGGGAACCTGGTCCTTGGCGAGGTCCATGACCTTCTTGGCATGGTGGCGGAAGTTGGTCCGGTTGGGAGTGCCGTCGTTGTTGTAGCACTCGGCAAGGACGAGGATGTTGTCGCCGCCGCGGAAGGGGTCCTTGAAGATGGCAGCAGGGCGGAGGTAGATGTCGGAGTCGTGTCCAGGGGCTTGGTTGGTGGAGGAGCCGTCGAAATCCCAGATGCGGAGCTGACCGATGTCGGTCACCTTTTTCGTGACGGTCTGCGGAGACGGTGAGTACGCGCATCGGAAGACGCGCGGAATGCAGATCGCGACGCAAGGAGGGCACTCACGGTGGTCTTGGAACGGAGACCGCCATCGCCATCGACCCAGACATCTGTGATGGAATGTGAGTCACGATGGTGGTACGAGAGTTGACGTGTATGACTCACACTCGGCCTGAACTTTGTCACCCTGGGGGAGGGCGAGGTAGGGGGCAAGGAGGTCGGGGCGGTATGCTGCCATTTGGGACGTTGACGGCGTTGAGGATGGAAGGACGATGAGGAGGAGCGGTGGTGGTAGGCCGAGTGCGGCGAGCGGATTATAGGGAAGGGCGGATATGAGTTTGTGCGTATTTGTACCAGGTACCCCGCCTTATCTCTTGACTGGCGATGGATGTCTGGCCAGCCTGCACTGCCGCTGCTCTTAGATCTTGGCTGGCCCCCTGTCTCTTGCGGCTCCCCGCTAGCAGCCGCCACCAACAACCGCGGCGACCCACCTGGTCCGCGCTGCTCCCGCCCCCGTCCTCAACGGTCGGCGCGACGACCAGCCTACAGCGCCCGCCGCAGAGTGCCCGCAGCGCGCGCTGGAAAAGAACCCGGAACGCTCCGCCGCCCGCCCCGCCTGGACCAAGTCGCTCCATCCGTCCATCCGCACGATAGCTAGTACAAGTATCCTCACTCGATCCGACGGCCAACTGGCAACCCATCCACTTCCGTCGTCACGCGGACTACACCCGGAAAATATCGAAATTTTATCCCCACTCTATCCGTCTGACTCCATCCCGTTCAGCTCTCCCCGGGGTTCAATTGTCCACCCCGCATCGATGTCTGCCCACTCGTATATCCGATATCACGATGCATATGGCCTCTTTCTCATAGGCTGTCTCCCTCTTCAGACCCTCGTATGAACGCTACTGGATTGGCTATGACTCGAGTCCAAGATCACCGTTTCCTACCTGCTTTCCGCCTTCGCCCCCCAGCCATCACAGCGGCTGCCCGTGCTCCCCTCGGCCGAGCCCCGCCCTCCTCCTGTCCCGTCGCTGCCCCATTGCTGCTGGGAACATCAGACGCAGTCCCCGACGCGTCCTCGCTCTCGCTTTCCTCCCGCGGCGCTGCGTCTGGTGGCGATGCTGGCTTGCTCTTCACAACCTTCCGGAAAAGCTTCGCGACTAGCGCCACGAACCACGTTCTCCCTACTGATGGCGGCACGGCTGCGCTCTTGTCCACGAGGTCCATGTTGCCGTCGGGATCAAGCTGATGCGAAGTTTAGCAGCCTGCATGCAAAATGCTAGAAGACGCCGCGGGCGTATACTCACGATATACACGTCGTCACCCTCGACGACCATGTCGACCATCCGACCTGCCACTAGATTTCCGTCTGCATCTAGTCGAGGGCCTCCACCCAGATTGACTCTAACCTGTATCAGAAGGAGTGAATATATTATCCCATGTGCCCCGTTTGAGGTACGATTACACTCTGCACGCACCTTCCTTTGTCCTTCCACCGGCACAAACTTGGTCCCCCATGCAGCCGATCGAGCTTGCTGTATGACCCAGTCTACTCTGTCTATGTCTCGTTTGTAGTTCATTCTCTGGATGAAGTATTGTAACGTTGACGAGAGCAATATAAGGAATACTGCAACCGTCTGTGCAGCCCGAACTGCGTGAGCCCCATTGAAACTGGAAGTAAGTTTCTAACTCACCCCAAGCCCAGGACGGAAGCGCGAGTAGTAGTAGCCAGTGCCTCTCCATTTTGGCACGCCGTTTTTGTAGAAAAAGTCGTATCTGCGTCTTCACTTCAGTGGACAGTGCATCGATTGCGCAGATATGCACCCACCGCTTGCGACTCTCTGTGTTCCGGAGAATAGAGGATACTACACCCAGACGCGCGAATCGTTCGTGTGCATTCTTTACACCCCTATTCTTGTCAGGGCTGTGTTGACAAGCGTCAGCTTGCAAGTGGTTTCCGGAGGGACCAAAGCGTACTGGAGCTGTATACTTTTCTTGCGATATGCCTTCGCAATTTCGGAAGTTGATGCCGTGGACGGCACTCCGAGCCACGAATAGAAGGTTGTTTCTTTTCCTGTAATAACCGGTCAGCCGAACACGAATGAGCAGAGATCCGACGCCCTGCATACACCAGCACGCATACCTTCAGATGTTTCGATTGCGGTGACCAAGTCGAAGATCTCATGGTCTTCCTGTGGACGAATGAATGTGACACTGTACCCTCAGTTGGCTGCGACGTGCAGTCACTAACCTTAGTCCACCTACACAGTCCAGCAGAGTCAGCACACCACTGCACACTGTACGCGTTGGCACGAACACTACTTACGCAACAACCGCTGTTACCAGCACAGCCAGACAGGCCAAAAGAAGGAGGAACCGCATCTGAGTAAGCTGCCTCACAAGACACGAAACAAGGCTGTCGTTGTGGGCGTCGGGCAAGATGAGGCCTACCGAGTTGTGTGCGCTGCTTGGAGGCTGGCTGGCAGCGCGACTGGGCAGGCAGGGATCTCGATCGTGCAGGGCGCGCCGATTGGCCAGCGCGGCGCCTTCCCCGCGTGTGCACCACGCGATTATCTACCGCTTTAGCACCCTCCCACCTCCCACCGTCTCCGACGCTGTGTCTCGCTGTGTCCGATAGATAATACGACCTTCACGACGACCCTAGTCCGCCATGATCACCTACATCCTTCTGGTCTCCCGGCAAGGTGCGCTTCGGATGTCAAAAGCACGGATAAGAATTGACAGACGAGACTTGCATAGGGAAAGTCCGTCTCGCGAAATGGTTCACGACGATGCCGCAGAAGCAGAAGGCCAAGATCGTCAAGGACGTTACGCAGCTCGTCCTTGCGCGCCGCACGCGCATGTGCAACTTTCTGGAATACAAGGGTGCGTCCCCCTCTTACTCGGTGTCCCACGGACCCTGACTGCAGTGTAGACACGAAGGTCGTGTACCGCCGATATGCGTCGCTGTTCTTCGTCTGCGGGATCGGAGCGGGGGACAACGAGCTCATAACGCTTGAGATCATCCACAGATATGTTGAGGTGCTCGACAGGTACTTCGGGAATGTACGTCGCGCCGTTATTCGTGGGCATTGATAGCAACTGACTGCGGATCACAGGTGTGTGAGCTGGACTTGTATGTGTCGTGGTGTCTTGCTTTCCCCCGTGTTGACATAATCCGCCCATAGGATCTTCAACTTCCAGAAGGCGTTTGCTGTATGTATCCCTTATGCGCATGCTCAGAGCTGCATCCTGACGTGAGAGCGCAGATCTTGGACGAGCTGATTATTGCTGGTGAACTGCAAGAATCTTCCAAGAAATCGGTTCTCCGAGTAGTGAGTGTAACGGCTCACGATCAAATCAACCCATATAACATAGTCTGCGCCCGTCTAGGTCACACAAGCGGATACAATCGAGGAACAAGAGAACAGCGAAGACACAATGGCAAGATTAGGAAGCCTCAGTTCAAGACGTATGTGCCCCCCTGATGTAGCAATGTATACTAACAGACGTATCCCCTTCATCCGATAGTTCCTGGGCGCATGTGAAGGTCGTCCTATGCATATAATATGGGGCCCTTGACCCATCCATCCATACAGCTGCCTTGCTCGGCAAGGTCTGGCATCCTGTTGTTCGGCATATGGCTTCCGGCCATCCATACCACTATATGTACTTGTACGATGACAGTATCTAATGGTCATCCTGCGGGCGGCGCCCGTTTGGGTCTGTTGGCTATATACCAACGCACGATGTTCAGTGTTGCGATTGAGTCCTCGAGCGAGCTGTGCCCTGCTGCACCGCCGGCTTGAATGGTCTGCCCGAGGCACTCTTTCGCCCTGCGTGACAGATCGGTAAAATTATCACGGGAGACGCAGGTAAAGACTGACAATGCCCTGAGTGCCCGCCGGTATGGCGGTCCCTGTGGATGCGGGAACAATACAGCTGTGTCAACGCAGCGATGGTGGATCATCCGCAAGGTCTTGAGATCGTTCTCCAGTGCGTGCCCGATGATGATCGTGTTGGAACTTATCAGAGAGTCCAGCGACCGGCGGATTGCAGATAGTGGAAGTAGTGCCTTCGCGTGGTCTTCTGGTGTGATGCCAGAGAAACGGGTATTGAAATCACTGCAAGATCTCTGTTAGAGTATATGTCGGCATGTCAGAAATCTGCGACGGACATCACCTCAACTCCGTCGTCCATACGGACAAGCTCGTCGAAGATATCCTTGCCTTTGGAGTCTACGACTGACACTCGCGCCACACGCATTCCACCGGTTGTGTATATCATCTCACAATCTAGGGCGACTATGTCTAAGGCTGTGTCGACCGGAGATGTATCTGAACCAGAATCATGCGCCTGATGTGGTCGCGTGAACGAGAATGGGTGTCGCAAATGCAGGTCTGCTGGGTCTCTCTCATAGAAGACGTGTGGACCCCGTTCACAGCCTTCATCATTAGTTGGCCGGTAACAGCAGCTGTATATGCGTGTCTTTTCTCCTGAAGCGGGCGTCAGATAGGTATGAGCAGGAGCATATGTGTACTGACGATCGACTCACCACTTGACTTTGTGCTGAAGGGCCTGCCCCAGTGGTATCTGCACTCGTCCGCTTCTTCTCGCCGCTTGACTTTGAAGGGTTGCGCGCACCGCTCGCAAGTCTTGATTGCACCCTCCTCGCTGGGCCGTTCGCCACCAGCGCCCGGGGGGATCTCCACAACGTATTCATAGCGTTTCATGTCATCTGCGGACAGGACGAATGGCTCGAGGTCACTCGCTGTCAGAAGCAGCGCCTCGAGTTGCTTGCGTTTCTCCTCGCGCGTAGCGACATCGCTCTCTGTACCGACGGAGGGGTGTGATGCCGAGTCGGGAATCGGCCGCCGTTTCAGGGCCGCAATAGACGTTATGACAGCCTACTTATCCGATCAGTTTACTAGCAATGTGCATATGTGCATCGGCCTTGCATACATTACGATATGTTAGCTTGGTGGACTTCTTGTACACTTCCTCTTCCTGCCGCAAGGCATGTTCAGATGCAAGGGTCGGGTTCGTGGGCAGGATCTTCTCATATAATACAACAAAGTGATCGTACAACGATTTAAGAAGGGCCTGGCCTGGAGAATTAGTGCTTCATGGAATGTAAGAATGACATTCGGAGGTAGCGTACCTGGCGGACGGGTATGGCCACTTGGGACTGTGCCGCATTGATACGGAGCACCGGGACACCTGTCTGCGAGCATCGTCAGCAATTATCTGTCAAGGCAGAGTGTACATCGACGCACCGTCGTGTGAGTTGCTGTTGGTACAGCCGAGGGTTTAGTTAATCCGGTCTTGCGCAGCTTGCTCGGAGGCTCGCGTGCGGTAGTCCCATTGCTGCTGCTGCTGCTGGGTGCGCGCAGCGGGGAGTTGATCGGCCTCTTCGAGGGTATAGTGGCAGCTGCCTGCTTCAACGGCTGCGAGGATGACGCTACAGGCGCAAGCGCAGTCGAGGGTGCGGGGGATGTCTTGGGTGCATCGACTGGGATGTGCACGGTGGGTACTTGTGTGATCTCAGGTCGATGGGTAAATATGCAGTTGGAACGGGTGCAGTTGGGTTTGTCTGGACATGGTAGTGACTGGAAAAGGCCAAGGGTAGGAAACATGGTGCGCAGAGAGCGCGATGGACGAGTGTACCGCCTGACCGTGTCACACGGCGAGCGCGGGATGTGTGGGGTCTTGCCCCAAAACGGACGTTGATCGTCGGGTGAAATGCGACGCGGCTTTCGCTTTGCTGCGCCGGTTCATTAACCTTCCTCGTTCTTCCTCAGCCCTTAAAGTGCGCACGTCCCGGCGCATTTACACTCGCTCCCGTGAGCCGTGGAATGCACCCTTGATCGTCTGAGCGAACAACGTAGTCTTGGATCTCGCCATGGCCGGTGCCAACAAGCCAAAGCGCAGAGCCCGCTCCGGCACTCTGCAGCAGTCGCTCGAGGAAATCGAGTATGTAGCTTGGTTCGCCGTTAGCACATTCAGATGATCCCTATATCCATCGTGTACCAGGACTGACTCTACTCATCACCTTGCGGGTCCATTCAGACCGCAGACGTGCGTCTCATTATCCCATCACTCCGTCCACCTCATGACATGTCTAACGTAGGCCTCTGTCCGAGACGTTCAACTTGCGCCCTCCTTCCCCGAAGAAGTACACGGATGGCCGTGTCACTAAGGAGAACAAGTGGGACAGAGGTTCGAGGGGCTTGTGGGCCGATATCAAGTCGCTGCGCTGGGCAGTTGTTCCATGTAAGTTCACAGTATGTGGTGCTGACTCCTTTTTTCACCCTATCTGTCACAGCATCTGCGCTGAAGCTCATGCTTATTCCTGTGGTCCTGTGGGCGAACTGGGAGCTTCTTGCCCCATTCGTCGCGAAAGACTTGCCAAACCCGTTCAGACCCCTCCTGTTCATCTCGCACCGAATCCCGGACTCCTCTGATGACGACCCCCGCTATGCCAAAGGATACGGCGATTTGCTCTTCATCGCGTACTATATCATTGTCTGGTCATTCGTGCGCCAGTCTCTCACTCTGTACATCTGTCGCCCGCTGGCAAGATGGTTTGGTATCAAAAAGGAGGGAAAGCTTGATAGGTTTGGCGAGCAGGCTTATGCAGTGATCTACTTCGGGGTCATGGGGTCCTGGGGCATGGTGGGTCTACGTCTGTCTGCTGTTGTGCATCATTCTCACCTGCTGTGACAGTATATTATGTCGAAGCTGCCCACATGGTGGTACCGCACCGAGTATTTCTGGATCGGTGAAGAGCAACTTGATGTCTGTCTGCCTGTACGCAGCTGATAAGAGTCATGACAGACTATCCTCATTGGCGAATGGTTCCCGGGCTCAAGTGGTACTACCTGATGCAGGGGGCGTACTGGTGTCAGCAGCTCTTGGTCATGGCTCTCAAGCTCGAGAAACCGCGCAAGGACTACAACGAGCTTGTTGCACACCATATCGTCACGCTTTGGCTCATTGGGTCAGTCGTACGATTACGCACGTGCGACGTGAACTGATGGTGTCGACGAACTAGATGGAGTTATTTGGTTAACCTCACGCTAATTGGCAATGCGGTGTACTTGAGCATGGATCTTCCTGATATGTTCCTCGGGGTAACTAAGCTCTAATGAATGATTGCCTCAAGAAGTCTCACCCCTTTTCTCTATACAGTTCTCCAAGTTACTCAATTACATACAATGGGACAGAGCCAAAATGGTCACCTTTGTTGTATTCCTAGGCGTCTGGACGTGAGTGTAGTATATACTTCAATTCCTTGTCAGATCATCCCTAACCGCTGTGGTCTAGCTACTTCCGGCACTGGCTCAACCTGGTCATGCTCTACTCTATATGGACAGAATTTGACTTGATGCCGTACGTATTTCGGACCGTTTCAGTGAATCCGGGGATTAACTGAACGCTTCGTAGCGAGACGTCCAAACAGTGGTCCCCGAAAGATGGGGTCTGGCTGACCTGGTGGATGAAATACCAGATCTTCTTCCCCGTTATGCTCCTCCAGATCATCAACCTCTTCTGGTACATCCTGATCCTCCGGATCTTGAAGAGGTAAGCCGGGTCTAGCCTAGGAGCGGCTAGCCTGAGTGCTAATTCGCTATACAGGGCTGTGACGGACTTCGAGGCGACGGATGTGCGATCAGACGATGAGGATGATGACGAGCCCGAGGACAAACATGACAAAGACGACTAAAAGTTTCATAAAGCCGTCTCCAGGATGGACCATGGTCTTAACCCGGACACCGTCTTTCATAGGCTGTCCACAGGTACGACACTTCCGTAATCATAACGTATGACACGATCAGCCACGATGGTTTGTCGACTATGCCGTTTGATCTGCCTCTACTGTACACTGGTCAAAATCATACGACCGGATACCTAATTGTTACAGCTGCTTAGATGTGTCGACCCCCTGCAAGTGAACAGTACTACTTTGTGACAGTGCGCACGCCTAATTGGCGACGACCTGGTTCGCATGTGGCGCATCTCCGAAATCGTCGTCATCGTCATCGTCACTGTCCGCACCTCCAGGGAAGATGCCCTCGAGGTCCGAGACATCTGAACCTTCTTCCTTTCGTGTGAACTCGACCTTTGGGTTGTGCGTTGATGTGCGGTTCGGCCAGCGCTTCTCGCGCTGTACGTCGACGGGGTCGCCCGATGCCATCTCCCTGAACGCGAGCAGCGTGTACTGTACCATGGTGGTTGTGGGACAGTGAGTGGCGCGGAGGCGATTACATGTCGAAAAACTCACGTGGGCGTCATTGCCGGCGTTGTGCATGTTCTTGGGCTCAAGTTGCAGGATGTGGCACATCCGCTCGAGCCCGCGCCGGTCGACGGTGTCGTTTCCCTCCAGCGCGGAGAACATGTCGGAGGTGTCTACGACGTACGTGCCGTCTGCGGGCATGGTGTCTGGGAGGAGGAACTCGACGTGCGAGATTGCTTGCACCATCTTTGAGCGCAGGTACCTGCGGATGCATTATTATAGGGTGTCAACATAGGAGACACAAGCATACTTGATGTCCTGGCTATTGTCGTGGAAAATTAGGAACAACGGGCCTTTTGCGCAGTGCTCCGCGATGAGGTCGCGTATCCTCTGCTTGAACGTCCTCTTGTCCACGTCTTCGCTTTTACCAAAGTTGTAGAACTGCGGTCACACAGGAATCAGCGAGGCGCGCGGGTGATGGCGAAACCTAATACACTCACGTCGCGCCGGTCTGGCCAGGTGACGTAGGTGTTGAAGTAGCCGCGATGCTCCTTCACGACGAGGTGCCCGCTCTCCGCGAGCTCTGTGCCGCCCTCGAAGCGGACGAGGCTCCACCCGAATTCGGTGAGCAGGGTGTGGTCGTGGTCCCAGGCCTCGAAGTCGAGCGCCATCCACGTGCCCGCGCGCGCGGCCCAGAGGGTGCGGATCTTCTCGAACGCGAGCCGCCGCGCGGTGAGGAGCGTCGCGTTCTTGAGCTTCCGGTTGTTCTTGTCGATCGTCTGGCGACGAGAGGCGCGGCGCGGCGGTTGGCGAGGGGAAGCATGAGTGTTCGAATGAGAGAAGAGGGCGCCGCGACGCACCTTGACGGCCCGCTTGAGCGTGTCTGGGTTGTTGTACACGACGGTGGAGCAGGTCATGAAGTCCCCCGCCTGGAGGAGCACGTCCGAGGACGGGATCGGGATCGAGCGCGGGGTGAGCTGCATCGCGTGCAGCCAGTACCTCATGTACTCGACCTGCGCGGACGAGAAGAGCAGGCGCATCTCGCCGTTCGCAAATGTCCCTGCATGCGCGGAACGCACCGTGCCGCACACCGTCAGCGATTTCGGCTACAAAGCAAGAGCAACTTGGGGATCAGACGCACCGAGGTAGAGCTCGATGCCATCTACGCCTTCTTTGCGGAGGGGGTGGTCGGGCGAGACGAGGGCGTTGAAGGAGAGCAGCGCCTTGAGCGGGCTCCATTCATCGATGTGGGGGAGCGCCTGGGACCTGATCGCGCCGTCAGCCCGCGCGCGCCGTTACTCGAAGAGGCAAGGATACGCGCCACTCGAATATGATGTCCGTGAAGCGGTAGTACCCATGGACGTTCGTCGTCTTCGTCATCGCGTCGATCCTCCGTAGTTGAAGGTGGAAGTAGGAAAGAAGAGATGAACGCGTCAAACACGCTGATATAGATGCGGAGGGGAGATTGAGGACTGATAGAGGACAATGCCACCGCGCCACAACGCGACCTCAATGAGCGTGTCTAATGGGCGCCTGTCCTGCCATAACGAGGCACGCGTCGCCCGATGCGATCTGAACCGCGTCTTGCCCACGGTCCGCGACCGCGCCCCCTCTCTCGCGCTCTGCTTGCATTGTGACACCCTCCTCCTGCCCCGCTGCGTACCTTTCTCCTCACCCCCACACCACAGACCCAGATCGACCCTTTGGTTATCATCACGCGTACACGCGAGACAAAGAAACGCAGACCACGGCACGCAATCGCATAACCCACGTTGAAGATATACCCGCGCATCGACGCCACGAGCGATGGCACAGACTGTACAGAAGAAACGACGCGTTGAGGAGGATAGCTCCGACGCGTCGCCCGCGCCCCCGCCCAAGAAAACGAAGACCGCGACTGCGCGGAAGAGTACGGGAGGTATGCCACCGCGTCGACCGCCAACAGAGGCGGGCCCGAGCCGGCCGAGGCAAAGCGGCGGAGGTGGAGGCGGCGGCGGAGGGGCAGGTGGGGGAGGGGGAGGCCCTGGACGCGGGACGAATGCGCCACGAAGTACGATGCCTGGTTTTGTGGGAGACATTTCTGCGGTAGCTCATGGATTACGCGCATTCGCAACAGAGAAAAGATTTCGGCCGGGCACCGTCGCGCTGCGCGAGATCCGCAAATACCAGAAGAGCACGGACCTGCTCATTCGCAAACTCCCCTTTTCCCGTGTCGTGCGTGTCGCGTCTCCTGACTCCGCCGCTTAGGTATTGGAAACGGACGCACGTGCTGAGACAATGTGATATGCAGGTGCGCGAGATCACGATGGAGTTGCTGGAAGAGCGGCCTGCGTACTCGGAGGCTGGGATGCGATGGCAGGCCTCGGCCATCCTGGCACTACAAGAGGCCACAGAAGCATACTTGGTGCACTTGTTTGAGGATGCGTGAGTCCTCTAATGTGGTCTGGAGCGTGAGACGCGGGGACTGACGGAGGGCTAGAAACTTATGTGCAATCCATGCGAAGCGGGTCACGCTGATGCAACGCGACATCCAGCTCGCGCGGCGGATACGCGGGCCAGTGTATGGGATGGCGTGACGTAGGCGTTGGGACGGACCCTGGTTGCTGTTTCTCAGATGATGTGTGCTGCTCGCACGCCGTCATTGTTGCTTATCTCGCCGATGTATCTCGCGGGTGTATGTACGATTTCAGTTGCGCAATCTCCGTGTCGTCACTGCCACACTAGTTGTGCGATCAGACCAATTACCCCAGGTGGAGGAGGAGACGCGAGGGGGGAGAGGAAGCGGGGTGTGGGACTGGGGGAGCTCATGCATGGCTCGGACGCAGTGTGCACACGACAAACAATGTGAAAGTGATGCTGTATTGGTACGAACACGGGAGCAGAAAGAAGCGTGCCGCTCGGAGGATTGAGATGAGGGGGCAGTCGGCGCGTTGGGCCGGAGCGAAGATCGGTGTGGGGCGGAAGGTTCGAGCCAGCTATTTGACCGTACATTGTTCATTCGAGGATACGATGGTGGGGGGCTTGGCTGCAATGGACCGGGACTAGAAAGACAGGAGACGGGGAGGAATGGTGAGGATGGCGTCATTACGGCGAGCGATGGCTTGTTGCGTCGGCGAGCGCAACGGGCGGCGGGGACGACACGAGGTGCTCTCATGGGAGAGGGCTGCCGAGTGTTGGCCGAGGAAGCACAAGCGTGCATGGCGGGCAGCCAGATGGCAGAGCCAGGTGGAGCCAGGTAGAGCCAGGTAGAGAGCGGTGCAGAGCCCATAGGCGGGCACGGCAGACTGGCACACCGGCTGGCGTGCCGCGGCCAATGGAAGGGGAAGGAAGGGGCGCGCGTGTAGAACGTTCGCACATGGGGAGGCGCTGGCTTGTTCAAGTGCGCTGTCTGTCCTGATGCGTCCTTCATCTACTCCCTGTCATTCCTTCTTTCCAGTCTTTACGTAGATACGCTCTCCCGGCGCCCATCTCTTCCCTTCAAACTGCATACTGAAGTAGCAGCTGCGAGCAGGGACGACTCTTCACAGCCGCGACCCGGGCTATAGCCAGCCTCGATCACATCGTCCGAAACGACACGGTCGATCTGCCCGTCCACCGTATTTTCCTCCTCTGCCGTCTCTTTCATCTTCCTCGCTTCGCCTTCGCCCCAGCCGGCCAGCTGCCTTTTCCTCCCCCTTCATGTCCCCCTAGTCCTTCCTCTCTCCCCCTCCTCGTCGCCCACCTTCTCTTTCTTCCTTTCTTCCCACCAGCAGATATGCGTCGCATCGCCGCCGTCTTCGCTTCAAAACGCTCTGATAGGTCCGAGGCCGCCTCTGATACCTACTCTGCATCCTCCCGCTCGCCCTCTACTTCGGCACCGTCAAAGTCCGTCTCCCGCTTTTTCCATACTCTCCACAAGAAGGCCCCCCCGCCCCCACCGCCTAAAGAGCAACCCCTGTCTTCTGGCGGCGGTGCCCTATCTTCTTCCTCTTCTTCAAGCGGCGCTCCCACGACCCCTGGCGACGATGACGGCGGGAGCTTATTTCCCCCATCCACCAGCAAGCGCGGCTCCTGGACCAACACCGCGAGGGACTCCTTCGTCCACCCCATACTGCCCTTTGAAGAAGCGAATGCTCAGCATGCACTCCCGCCACCACATCGCACCCCCAACCAGCAACGACCATTTCAACATGACTATCACGATGACAGCTCTGAGGGTCTCTCCGACACCGAGTCGCTTCCGTCGCAGCCCACACCTAGGAAGATCGCGCCAGCCAGCAGTGCGAACCGTCCGCCTCAGATTTACGAACCACCCCTCGCCCCCGCTGCATATATGCGCGCCATAACCGCCAACGCCCTCGCTGAGCCATTCACACCACCGCCGCTCCTGCATGTACCAGGGCGCCCGCTGTTCCCACGTTCCTGCAACACGCGTTCGGCAGTCTCGCAAACACGGCAGGATTCCCTGCATATCCAGATGTTCAGACAGCGGCTACTCCGCAGATTGGACGGTGGCCTCCTGCCCGCTGAAGAGCGAACGTTGGCGCCACTCGGGGGTCGCAGACGCCCACTTTCTCGCCCCTCGCTTCATTTAGATGACATTGCGATCCCATCGGATATCGCTCCGGGACTCGGTCAGCACAGCGAAGGCCTGCGACGATGGGCCTCCCGTCCATGTTTCGAGGACCGCCTGCTCATATACCTCCCATCGGCCCACCCGGACGAAGGCGTTACATGCGCGCGTGTTTCCACCGGGCTGGGCGTCGCCGCTCTCGAGTTCTCGGAGGGCCTGGAATTATTGGCTGGGCTGTATGATGCCGATGCGCAGGGAGCGCCTGGCGTCAGCTTCCAAGAGACGGCCTCACCCGCCATGTTGTCCGATGCAACACTGACGCCGCTTTGCATGACGCCTCCCTCATTAAGCCCCACGCCGTCAGATTCGACCACCCCAGCCCCGACCACGCCACCGTCAGAGTTCCTTCCTCCCGTCACTGCAAAATCCCCCCAACTGTCAGGTATGCCTCACGTTGTATGCATGTTTGTGCGGGTCAACTTATGAACGTGCTTCGGTGTAGTCTCGGTTCCTCCACAGAGCCGCGGTCAGACGTACAAGACCTCACCTCTCCGGATCGAGCACAGCCCTGCGGTCACTACTTCACCTCAGGTGGCGTCCCCTCGCCCACAGCTATCTTCCGCCCCCGTCTCGCCCACACCTACACTGGTGGTATCCCCTACTATGTCGTCTCCATCGGCGTCCACTGCCACCCTCGCGAAGCCGGGCACGCCAACCGGGGGTGTGAAGCCCGCCGTGCGCTTCGCAGATGCCGTGGCGCCTGAGAAGGAGGACAAGATACCCCCTGGTTACGTGATGCGCATTAAGCAGCAGCGGGCCGAGAAGGCAAAGTTCCTCGAAGCGGAACGGGCTAGGCGCGCGCTGGAAGATGAGCGCCGCAAACACGATGAGGAGCGGCGCCGTCTGGAACAAGAGCGGGCGATCTGGGAGCGAGAGCGCCGTGCGCGCGAGGAGGAGAGGAGGAAGAAGGCCCTGGCGGAGGAAGTCGTCGCTGCACGCCAGAGACGCGAAAGCATGCGTTTCCCTGTGATGGGTTTCACCGGCGCCGGCGCGAAGGAAGGCGAGGCGATGGCGATGGAGTGGGAGCGCGAGCGCGAACGAGAGCGGGAGAGGGAAAGGCGGGGACGGGAGGCGAGCGCATATACGAGGTCTGCCCATGATCCGGCGACATCGCGCAAGTCGTCCGAAACGAATGTCCCCCGCTCGAGCTCACACACCAACGTCAACGGCGGCCCCCGGAACGACTCGCCCGTCCGCTCGCGCCCTCCCAGCGTCGTTGGCTCAGGCTCGCAGAACGGCAGCGCACGCGGCGCACCCAACTTGTCCCCACCTGGCGCGGAGACGCGGCCGGTGGTGCGGGACCGGCAAGCCAGCTGGCGCGGGTCGATGGCGTCGGAGGCTCCTCGCGCCCCTGATCGTTCGTCAACGATGCCTCCGGCTGCGTCGATGTGGAACATGAGTATGAACACGAACATGAACATGATTCCGCCGATGCCCATGATGCCCATGATGCCCGTTGCCGTTCCCGTCGCGATGCCCGTGACGATGCCGCCCTCCTCCTTCGGCATGGGAATGGGAATGCGGATGAGCGGGATGGGCATGGACATGCCGCTGCTCCCGCCCACCCCGCCGTTCGTGATGCAGGACATGGCGTACCGCCCGCCGTCGGGCTCTGGAAATCGCCAGAGCAGTAGTCAGAACCAGAACAGCAACGGCACTTCGGGACGTAGATCGCATAGTTCGTCCCCTGTCCCGACACCAACGCCGCGTTCTCATAGCTCCTCGCCGACCCTCGGACGCTCTGCGCGCGGCCCAACAAACTCGAGTTCGGAGCGCCTTCACCCAAGCCAGCCGCAGCGCCCCTCGCAGCACCAACATCGGTCATCATCGTCGCCCGGACCTGGCCCCGTCCCGCCTACGCGTCCCACCCACCACCGGACATCGAGCCACGAGCTCAAGCCCGATGTGCGCTCTTCCGCCCCCCGCCCTTCTGCGGGCGTTCGGGCGCAATCGGACGACAGGCGCAGCGCGCGGGCGTCGGTTGCCGCGCGGCCCACCCCCGTGCATCACTCTTCGTCGCCTGCGCAGATCGTGACGGCGTCCCGCAGCGCGCGGGCGGCCCCAAATGAAGGCTTCGTGAACCTTAGCCGGCCGTCGAACCGCCGGCAGAGCGTGATCTCGTAGATCGGCGGCTTCGCGAGTCTTCCCGCATGCGCGATGAGGCATGTTTCCTTTGGCCTTCGGCCTTCGGTACATTAATGCCTATGGACCCGGTCGCTCCTTCGCATACCTCATGCACTCTATTCCACTCATGATGACGGTTGTGATACTATAGATCTCGGACGCTCGTGTGTCCTAGTGTTTATTCTCAATAACGCTATAGGGACTTTTGCTGCTCATCTCATCTCGTTCTTGTTCGCTGCTCCCATAGCTACTTTGCATACTACATACGTCCCCCCAATCAAGTCTCGGACCCCTCTCCCCACTATCGGCTGTTTGTTGCATTTCCGGATCGTAGTCACCTGTTGTCATGGACGATGCAATGCAATCTCTTGTACACTTAATTTCGCTCTTTCTTCATATCGATGGATCCGAGAAGAGTCATCCCACTGGTTTATGAAAGCTTGTTTTGCCAGGCACAAGCCGTCACGGTGGTGTGGCGGGCTGTGTACCCTTGGCCAACGCCCTGGTCCCGTCTTCAATCGGATGCTGTGCTCATACTGATGGCCGCTTCCCGGGCAGCGTTTGACAGCCTCCCGAAGATCATCGAGCTTTGGGCTTCTTTGAGCCTGTTCTGAGCCGTGCCTTGCGTGAAGGGTGATCGGATGATCGTCGACTCAGTGCCAACGACGAACGTGTCTTGCTCGAACTATCACCCTTGCCCCGAGCACGAAACCTGTGACCTGCCGTCCGCAAGCGAGCGTTGATATATCACAATGTCCAGGTAGTATATGCAGTATTATGACAGGATCAGGAGCTACGTATACAGAGATTATAAAGTCCAAATACACAGTTCATAAGGTCATGACATCCTGTACACCCGGCTGAATCCCTCTAGAGGCACAACGAAGATGACGGCCGCACGCTGTCGTTTACTCGGTGTACAGCGCAGCATTTTCCACAGGCAGGACTAGATCGCGGCCCTTCATGTCCTGACGAATGTACATCGCAGCTTCGCGGTCCGACCGGCTGCGCTTGTTGACGAGGAAGATGGCGCCCATCACGATATAGCCCAGCGCGAGCACGGTGACGACGGCGAGGAGCGCGACGGAGACGGGCTGCTGCGTCACCGCTGGGAAGCTCGCGAGGGAGCCGACGATCTCTTCGGACGAGTCGACCATGAGGCCACGCTTCTGGTTCGTCGCGGATGCGGAGGGGGCGGCAGTGACGCTCGATGGGAACGCGTTTGCGGAGACGCGGGGCTGAAGCTCGCTCGTAGGTTGCACGGGACGCTGGATGCCGCAGCGCTGCAAGCACTCGTCCGTGCCGAACGCGATGTTGTCGGGGATCTGGTGACGGAGGATCGCCATGGGTCAGATGTCAAGTCTGCTAATCGCATCCTGTAAAATACATACCACGTCCGCAAGGTTGAAGACCTCCTGGACACCGATATCTCCGAGGGTAGCGGAGACAATGTCAGGAGGGAGACCGAAGACTATGATACATCGGTAAGTCAATAGCTCCTTGAAAAATGAGTGGTGAAAAACGCACAGCGCTGAGCGATGCTGTCGACACCAGGATCCTCGTTATTAAGGGCAGCGACGAAAGTGATCGGTTCTGCGTGAGAGGGTCAGAACGGGAGCTATTATTGAGGTATTTAGACATACCGCAGCCGTTGTTTTGCTGGAAGTGGATAGATCCCTTGGGGAAGATCGTTGCGGAGCCTCCGGGCACCTCGTTGAAAACGAAGCGTGCACCGTTCTCTTGCAGGGTGCCACTAATGATGGAGCCGTTCACGACATACAGCATCTCGGTTGCACGAGGATGTGTATGAGGAGTGTTCATCCCACATGGGCCAAGGAAGCCAATCGTCATCGCCATGCCTGTTCAAATGCATATGAGGATCGATAATGGTCCCCACGAGCGCGTTCCTTACCATTACCAACGACAGCGGGGAAGTTAGAAACCGACGCGCTGACAAGGTGCCCAGCGGCGCCTGTCACAACACCAGAAGACGGGTTCAGGAAATCGAATACGAACTGATAGGCCTCGTCAACTACATGGTATGAAACAGTTGGATTAGTGAACGTACATCCGAATCCTGCGAGAGGAGGTTGAGGCGGTTGACAGCGGTGGGCGCATCGCGCAGAGCTGCCACTAGCGAAGCCTCCGCTGCTGCTGCCGAAGAGGCAGCGGCCTGAGCATAAGTGCCAACGGCGCCGAGTGCAATCGCCAAGAAGAGGGAAGACAACATTATACGAGTGAGGAAGTGGTATACAGAAACGTCAATACAAGACTCGAGGAAGAACAGGAAAACGCTCAAAGGCGGGAGGAAAAGTGAGTACAATTGCGCCCTGCAAGCACATACTTTATAGTGTCGTCTGGCTCAGGAGGTCGTAGATGGACGCGCTCAGGTGAAACTTACGGAGGTGAATACAGCCCAGCCACATATGGCAATGTGCCCTGTACGCGATCAAACGCGTACATAACGCGGGACCAATGGGGCGTACGCGCCCAAACGCGCCCCCTGAGGCTGTTACCTGCTCAGCGATTTCAGCCAATCCGAAGGGCTCTGGCGAGCTCGGAGTAAGAGATACGACGCCTTGCGATGCGCCCTTCGTCACCGACACGCGAGCAGCCTTGCAAGGGGCGCGCCAGGCACGCGCGCACCAGGCGGGCTGTGCGCTAGGCGTCCCGCTTAGTCCTGCCCCGGCACTGTCGCGCGGCGGCACGACATTGTCTCCTGTAAGATCATTCCGACGCTGCGTCTTCAAGAGGGTCATGGTTCAAGGATGCGCAGACTTGAACTTGCTTTTGTACAACCCATGAACCACGTGTTGGCGCAATCCGTCAGTGCGAGACTCCGACCCGGATCTGCAGTCTACAATTGTTTGTGCCGCTGAGGCCAGCCAGACAGATCGTTCGCATCACTGCCTCGGACTTCCAGCGCGTTCCCGCGGCACCCGTGCCAGTCTGTTCCGTAAGTGCGAAGGACACGGCGCTATCCCTACCGATGTGCTGTCCGCAAAGCTCACGCCTGGTCATCATCTTTCTCAAGCACATCCTGTCGACAATAAAGACGCACAAATATACGGTTGTGTCAGAATTACAGTGTAAGCCGGATCTCTCCGAGTCGTCGACCTCGAGCTCCTTGCAGCTTGAAATTTCAAGAGCCACTGCAGTTGCAGCGGGGAGACATCTCATAGGCTTGTACTCGCACCTTGCTGGCTCCGATCCGCGTGTGTCTCGTCTCCGGAACTCATTGCGATATGACATAGGCGCATCATACATGGTCGACCCATGGTCGGTCACGTTTGTGCAATATGCTTGATCGCCTCCTGCGCATCCCTAGTGTACGGTGATTCTCTCAGCTCGGAGTCTTGTGTCGGGGCCTTGTATCCGCGGCCTTATTTGATCTGCTTACTTTCTCATGCACTGTTGTGGCTTCAATTTGGCAGCAGCATTGGAACAGTGGATATTCTTGCGCAGTGTTCGAGTGGGCTCCACGCTTCTGCATGTACCACGAGTGCGTAGAACCTCCGGTCTCACATTCTTGCCCGCGTTGCTTACCATCGCGCCGGCGGTACTACCCCGCCTACCTTCTCGCATACGCAATGGTGTGCGGCCTCCGACCGCATTGGGCGCCTCTTGACGATGGACTCGTGTCGCCGACCACTATTTGCAGGACTTCCAGGTGCCTTCGTGGTCTATTCCTATCGCTTTGCCCCACCCAGCGCTCGGCTCTCGATGGTTCGTACGTCGTCCACCATTCCCTTGGTGGACCTCGTGAACGGGACGTCCGATGGTGGAACGACTACCATGTTCACGGTGCTCACAGCGGTGGTGGCAAGGGGTCCCGTAACGATATATAAGGGGTCTCAGGTGGAACGCATATCCATCAGCACCCTGCATTACTACCATGGCCACCTCTGAGAACCTCGTGGAGATCGAGAGATGCGACGGAGACAAGGTCGAATCCGGCTATATCGTCTTGCTAAAGGACGGCGTGGACAAGGTTGCCCACCACGCATGGCTGCGTCAGCGTCTTGGACAGAACAGCTCCGTCACCCACGATTACTCTCCTGACTTCATCAACGGATACACCGGCAAGTTCGACGAGGACACTCTCACCGTGCTGCGTGCCTCGCCCGACGTCAAGACGATCTGTGAGGTAAGTTTGTTCCACTGCGATTGTACGAGCGTCCTGAGGCACCTATGCATTTTAGGACGCGATTGTACGCCCGGAAGCACAGCAGTGAGTACCGCCGGGTTATGTCAATTTTGGCGTATTGACTCAGAGCGATGTCAGGCTGAACGCACCTTGGGGACTCAACCGTATCAGCCAAGCAGCTCCCTTGACCGGTCGTGATCCCTTTGCTCAAGACTTCGTCTATACGTACGACAACAAGGCTGGATCCGGAATAGACATCTATGTCGTAGGTCAGTAGCTGTTTGAGTCATCCTTCCTTTCGAGGTATGCTGACATACATCCAAATTCTAGACACCGGTGTACTCATAAATCACGTGTGTAGTGGCTCCATGCTAAGACCAGGAAGCTAATGCTAGGCTAGAGAGAGTTCAGCGGGCGTGCGAGATGGGGCTGGTCTGCACCTGGGCTCTCCGTACGTTTTGTTTTCCTGCATCGTTAAGTTGCGCACGTCCGCTGACGTTGTACTCCTACTCAACATCAATGCAGAACACCGATGACTCCTCGACTGGTCATGGGACGGCAGTAGCCAGTGTGGCTGCTGGCTTCAGTTGCGGGGTAGCGAAGGCTGCTTCGGTTATTTCTGTGAAAGTATTCGCTGCCGACAGGTAAGTCTATGTCTTTGGTATGCCTTAAAATGCCGCTGAACAGCAAACATCAGTACCTCGACCAATGGTATCATGTGAGCCACATCTAACGTCTAGCGTATATAAATCACGCGCCCTGATGACGCAATTCTCAAACAGCATTCAGGCCCTAGAGTGGATCGTAGCGAACATAAGTGCTGGCAGGCCGTCTGTTGTCAACATGAGCCTCTCCTCAGGCGCCAGCACTGCACTGGATGAAGCTGTCCGCCGGGTATGCAGCATCACGCATGTGCACTGTACACCCAGTCTCTGAATGTCTACATAGACTACTGAATTTGGCATCCACGTCGCTGTCGCGGCAGGGAATCAAACCGTAAGTCCACCATGTCGTTCCCATGAGCGCAGTCAAGAAAACGCTGACTCCCGTGTTTGCCTATCCACATTGCAGGCGGACGCCGCGACACGCAGTCCGGCCCGCTCCCCGTATTGCACGACAGTTGGAGGAACCACGATCATGGACGCCAGACGCTTTGACTCTAACTGGGGTGCCGTAGTTGACGTTTTCGCGCCCGGTGACAATATTCGTTGTGCCAACAACGCCAATCCGACCGCGATGACATTCCTTCCTGGGACTTCACTTGCCACCCCTCATGTATGTCTCTCGCGTCTCCTGACCATCAAGATCGATCGACTGAACAAATCGTCGAACAGGTGACGGGGATCATTGCTTGCTTCATAGCCAGTGATGGCAACAAATCTCCTGCGGACATGAAGCAGTTCATCAAGAACATCGCTGTGCGCGATGTACTGAGTAACCTCCGTGAGAATAGTTCTTATGTAACGCGATCGCATAAGCCCACTAACCGCCTTTCGTTTCGTATGTGTAGCGGCGGGCACGCCCAATTTGCTTGCGAACAACGGGAACAAGTAGCCCGTCTGCAGCGAGGTTGATGTCTCGGAAATAGTTGCCGTATATGTTTGCCCCTTCTATGATGTTTCGATGAGTGTACAGTTCTGTTCGACCTGAGAGCAATCGAGGTTATGCTTCCTTAGAGAGTACGATGTTCCGTAAGTGCGAAGGACACGGCATTATGCCTACCGATGTGCTGTCCGCAAAGCTCACGCCTAATCATCATCTTTCTCAAGCACATCCTGTCGACAACAAAGACGCACAAGTATGTTGTCCCAGAATTGTTCCATAGGACAGAATTCCGAGTTCGCCGTACAGCTCACACGAGCTCCGACACGTCGCTGCAATCTGAATTGTTGCGCCGTTATACAGAGCCCTACGTCTCACGCTCCTTCTGCCTGCGTCCCCACCATCTGACCAGTCTGCGTTCGAACCTCTCGACAACTCCAGAAATGTAGTCACCATCTACACCAGCCCAGTGCGCTGCTCGGCGGATGACAGTGTCGTATTCATCCGGAAAGGTCCCCAGAATGTCCTGGGCATTATATATGGGATATTGTTCCCCAGGGTGTAACGTTCCATCGTTCCTGTCGTGTCGTGGTGCCGACGAGGCCGGAGGTATGGATGGAAGCACTTGGCTGTGTAACCGAACGTGTTCAGCTGTAACGGATTCTCCCATTTCCAGAGGAAAGAAATCCGTGACGGCGCTACGCTCTGGTTTCCGAGTCAGATCGTCACGAAGCTCGCATCAATACTGTGGGGCATGCTCACGGCTCTTCCTCGGTTCCAGAGGAGATAACAAGGCTTTCTCGGCGAAAGCGATGTAGCGGTCTAAAGTGCGATCATCGAAGTCGAGCGCGGAACTGAATGAGATCTTTATGATCAGAAGCGAGAGCTAATCGTGTCGCACTTCAACTCACATAGGTTCCTTGACCGAGAAGAGCGCAGCCTGATCTGCAGATTCCGCATCCAAATGTTCAATGGCTGCCAACAGTTCGGTCACACTAGGCAACGCGCACGCAGGATCATCGCGCTCTAGCGGCATTCTGATGAAACACCGGTGGGCAAATAGATCAGGAGGTAATGGTGAAGCCGTACCTAATTTTCCCATCCAAGCCATAAACCAACTTCAGCACTATGATGACGACTGCGATGAGAGAGGCTTCAGGAATCGCGTTATCGAATTTGTGCCACCCTGGGTCGCCTTTCTTGACGCGCGGCAAGGGGGCGAGCGAATGATGTAGAGTAAGCGGCAGAGACACAATTCTGGCAATCTTCTTAGACATCGCATAGATGACAGCTGATCAGACACAGGCTTGTCAGCGCCGACCCACTATGTCACAGAAATCGGACACTTACGTGTACCACACACTGAGCGCACTGCTCTCCATAAGACAGGCGCAGCATTCATTTCAGGCGTGAACACGCCGTACTGCGAGTAGACCAGTCTTGCCAATCTAGAAGTAAGACGGTGGAGTTGGAGGGGAGTTGGTGCATACTGCCGGTCTGTCAGCACACATCCACGAACGAGACCGTAGTACATTCGGACAAACATAAGGAGATAGCGCTCGTCTCGTAGATTTTGTGAGATGCAGCGTCAGGGTATGTGGCAAAAGACGTATGGATTCAAGATATGGCAGTTCATACGCCTCTATGAGTCTAACCACGTAAATGTACAAGCAATCGTCGCAATGGGAGAACATACCGTACAAAATCCATGTACACGACCGGTAGGCGCAGTGTCCAACAAGCCAGAACCAGCACTGCAACAGTACTATCAGGACGATCGTACTGGCGCAATGTCTTCTTCTTCTTGACCACCTGCGGAGGTGGCTGCGGTCCCGTGTTTTCCTCTTCCTCGTCGGACGAAGTAGAAATTACTGAGGCTTCTCGCATGAGATCTGACATTATCGGGTCATCACCTTCATCTTCACTAGATGATGACGACGATGAAGAGGGGGATTCTGAACGCCTCTGCTCGATCATGAGAGAGTCGTCTTCATGCGCCTGATCGACGTCGTTTCCATCGTCCGGGTATGGTCTTTTACTGGAAGATGTCGACGCCACCGTGGGTCTAGTATCCCCAACTCCATCACGCAGATATATCAGGGGTTCTGGAGGTGGCGGTTTTGGCAGAAGGCTCAGATTCAGAGACCATACATCCCTGCAGATAGTCTAGTTTCGTTAGTGGACGATCATTGTATTCAATAATTAGAATGCACCTCGAACTCAGGGGGAAGATTCCAGGATTCGGCCAGATACGATATTTGCATTCGTAGGACGAGCTGTAGGCATTGGAAATAATGGAATCGAGCGCGTTCTCCATGATACACTAGGCTATCCGTGAATTGAAAGTAGACGCAGAGGATAAGAGCGACGCTCACATTGGAGGTTTGCCTTGCTTTGTCTTTCCTTGCGCTTTCTTCCGGACTTGAGAGCTCTCTTTCTCAGTGCATGTGGTCCGAGCTCCGTGACCTCTCGTGTTTCGTTCCGGTAATTCTGTGTCACGAAAAATGCAGACAAGGAGTAGCTACGTCTCCAAGAGCACGTACCTGCAGTACATGCCCTTCACTGCAGGTGATCAGACCATTGGATGGTTCCTTGTGCCATTGCTTTGATCCACAGACTTGGCAGCGACGGCGGGGAGGCATGGCGCGGAGTTCGAGAGGTCGCCACAGACGCGTTTGATTTACCGAGTTTGCCGGTGACGTGACGCGTTTTACGCACGAGGGCGTTGATTCCCTTTTCTGGGAGAGGCATGCGCAGCTGATATCCATCTTGCACAGCTTCGACTTCGCCGCCGCATCTGAGGCGTGTTCAGCCACTATCAGTGCTCTCCATTCCTTTCGCTGTGTTTCACCACATACACCAATATGGATGGCGACTCGGCGCCAGAGGCGAAGATGTCTTTGCCAGCTTTTTTGCAGATGCTGACGAGCAATAACGTACCAGCGTCTAAGGCGATGACAGTCGCATCGAAGATGTTAGTCTATGGTAATCGTTGTCCTTCATCACAACCTGCTGATGCCTGAATCACTCTACAAGATACAAATCGCACAACACACGATCTGCTTTGACGCAGTTGAATGAACTCAAGTTATCCGCTGCGGGCGTCGATGACAAGGAGCTCAGGAAATCTGTTCTTTCTGCTCTTCGGAAGGCTGGATACAAGGCTTCATCACCTCGGAAGAACGTGTCAACAATTGGCCCAGATAGCGCAGGGCCCAGCACGAGCTCCAACGAGTCCACAGTCAAGGCAAGTCGCTCTATCGATGTTTCCCTCACTCCTGATAATTGCGAGACTAACGTCAGTACGGCGCACTTGCTATTGACTAAGCAGCGTACCGTGAAGAAACGTAAAAGGGATCATGATCTCAATGAGTTTCTGCCAAACAGACCACCAGACGAAGCTGAGGCGTATGGAAGCCTCGAATTCAATGAAGTGCTAGATGAAGAGGTGTGTGTTCCCGTCTTCAAACTGCGGGCTGCCCGTTGTGTCAATTGCAGCGTTTCCTTACGCTCTTGACACACAATCTACTTCATATGTTCTATAACACTAATCCGCCCATTGGCTGTCCTCCCTCACTAGGCGCTGCAGACCAAATTCGTGGTCGTGAACCGCGCCCCAATAATGATGGCATGGGCTTTCATTGTTGCAGAACGACTAGGGTTTCAGCGCGAGGAAGCTCTGAGCATAGGTCAGTTCCCTTCTGATGCTGGCTGTGAATGCTGTGCCGCTGTGCAGTGCACTGCTTGCTCACATCGCCTCCCAAGCGTCTGTTTACACGGAGATGAATGCAATTACCAAAGGGGTTTCGCTTGGGAAGTATGAAGAGAAGAGGGGGAAGGGTATAGAAGCTAGCAAGGGCGGCTCGCAGCCGTACGTGGACCTCATGGGTCGGAGGTCAGTGACGATCAACGAGTTTCTGGAGGGACATACTCGAATTGATACCCGTTACACATACTACGCCTTCACACCACCCACTTGGCTCCTATTGCAAATCTGCAGGATGTGCGTCGCTCGTAGCCTCTAATTTCTGCTGGCGCTGACGGCTTGACTCCGCTGGCCTCTCCTTTTCTTGCTTGCCTCCCTCACACAGACCATTGTACCAGACCGCATCCTCGCAGTGGCGTGCCCTTTCCAAGGGTGCACCGGTGGCCCCTTCCGAGGCTTTCTCATATATAACACGTGCATTACGACAGACTGCTCCGCATATTGTGGGTGCACTGCGCCTGCTTGCCGCAAGCTACACGCCAGGCGAGCTGAACACGGCGGGCTACTCCCTCTACGCTGACTTCCGGCCAAACGTGGAAGGTTGGGGCCAAAGGAGCGAAATGCGGTGTGCCACGATTTTGGGGTTGAGGAAGAAAGGAGCCAAGGCGGAAGAACAGCAGCCTATTCTAGCAACCCCGGTTGCAGTTGGGGAGATCGAGCCAGGCGAATCAAGCAGTCTAGCCAGCCCGGCTTCTCCATCAGATGAAACGGATGCGAAGAGACCGCGAACCATGACTTTGGAGGAATACGAAGCGGCGTTGGATGCTGATGCTACATTTGACTACACCGATGTGAAAGCCGAGGATTGAGCGTCCTAGATACACACCAACAGCATTTCGGAGTCTCACACCCTGTACAAGATGTTGTCCTCGACGCAGCACGGTATGTATATTACTTGTAGTGTATGACAGTGACAGGTCCTCAGGGACCGGCTTCTATGACATGCCCATGCTAGTAATCGCCCCACAAGCGTCCAGCGTTATGGCCGCCCTCGATGGTATCTAGCTGAGGTTTTTGATAACAGCCGCAGTGAAGTCAGAGGTGGTCGCAGAGCCTGAGATTGCGACCCCAAACGTGTCAGATAGAGGTCTAGGCAATCTATATCGCAAGTTACTTACCGCCCATGTCCGCGGTGCGGACCTTGCCGCCGTTGACGACGCCGAAGGTCGCGCTCGCGATGTTGTTCGCGAGGTTGTCGAGACTGCAGGAAATTAGCGTCTGTGCGTCATAGAAAGTGGGCCCATATGCGTACCCAAGGTGCCGGAGCATCATCGTGGAGGAGAGAATCATAGCGGCGGGGTTAGCACGGTTCGTGCCCTTGATATCCTCGGCAACGTGACGGCAACCGGGCTCGAAGAGAGCGTATTCCTGGGTACGAATAAGAAATTGAGCAAATGCATCTGGGACCACTTCGCCGAAACGTAGACGTACCGTTCCAACATTGCAGCCAGGAACGATACCAGGACCACCGACAAGGGCAGCACCAATGTTCGAAACAATGGCACCGTACAAGTTGGGCATGACCATGACATCGAACTGCGTTGGCCGTGCGACCAGCTGCATTGACCTGCATTTACGTTCAGACGTCATTGCACGGCGCCAATTCCGAAACGGGTCGCGTACGTGTTGTCGACGATCATATCGTTGTACTCGATACCACTCGACTTGTACTCCTCGGCAACACGGCGGAAAGTGTTGAGGAAGAGACCGTCACCGAGCTTCATGATGTTGGCCTTGTGCACGCAGGTGACTTTCTATCGTGGAAGAAATCCCAAGCACGCCGAGGTCAGCCGTAGTTACTCAATTGTGTCTGTATCCCGTGTACCTTGCGGTTGTTCTTGAGGGCAAAATCGAACGCGAACCTCGAGATACGCTCCGCCTTGGCCCGGGTCGAGACCTTCAAGCTCTCGACGACACCGGGGTAGCTCTGGTGCTCCAGGCCAGAGTACTCACCCTCCGTGTTCTCACGGATGATGGCAAAGTCGACGTCCTTGTGGCGGGTTGGGACGCCAGGGAGGGATTTGCAGAGGACAAGAGACGCGTAGATGTCGAGCTGCTGGCGCATGGCGACGTTCCACGAGACGTGACCGGATTGCGAGATGGGGGTGAACAGAATACCTAATAGGACGTTATGGCAGGCGGTCTTCTAGATTATCTTTCGCGTACCCTTGAGGCCGACCTTGTTGCGCCTCAGACTCTCCACAGCCTGCTTGAAGAGCTCCTCTCCCTCCGAGGACATGCCAGACACGTTGTACTGCTCCCATTCGATGGGTGCATTCACGTGTTTAAATATTTCCTTGACAGAGTCGGTGATCTCAGCACCGATACCATCACCAGGAATCAGGGTGACCTATGACAGCTCAGTGGGCAAGGCGGCAACGCTCGCTGGCGCAGACGAGCTTACGGTGTAGATTCCACCGTACTTCTTGGCGGATGTCTATAGAAACAAATCGTGAGCTCAGATAAGAGTGAGGATATGTAAACGACTCACCCGCTGGGTGACACCGGCGAGACCGGCGGAGAGCGTGGTGGCAGCTCTCTGCATTCATGGTCATCGTTCTGGCGCATACACGCGGCAGAGAGAACGTACCGACTGCAGAGCAGGACGAGCAATGTTGGGGAGGACGTTGCGGAGCATGACGGAGAAGACCGAATCGAGGAGGACCAAGGAAGTAGATGCAAGAGTACTTGAGTTGGAGGACGGACGCGCTGGAAAAAAGCGCTATCAATATCGGCCGAAGCAGGGTAACGATCTCTCCCGTGACTGGCGTCATTGCTCTCACACACCACGTGGACCTCACGCGACGGCGATAATCACGTGCTGCACCCGAGGAAAGTTGGCCGAATCGGGATGGGGAATCCCCATTGGAGACGCGAGAGCAAGTTGTGCGCTTCGGGATCTGTGCTGTCGTCCAGGGCCACCGCCGGTGTCAGGGCTGGCTGAGTCGGTGTTACCCCTGCCAACACACGCTCTTTCTTCCGCAGCCACTCACTTGGGGTTCTTCCTGCCAGCACATTCGTTTGCATACCTTTTACTCTTTGGCAGGCTTCCCAAATGAACCCCGCGGCTCGCAATCACATGGCAACCAGCACTCCCAGTCTCGAGGACTTCAAGTTGGCTGACCTCCCGGAGAAGTTGCACCTGCCCCGCAGGCGCGATCTCTCCTTCTGGGTCGTCTTGCTCTTCGCTGTGCTACCCATCTGGTCGGTCGTGCCGCTGTCATGGGCATTCGTCCTGTATTCCCTGCGATCGGGGAGCGTATGGACATATCCGTGGTATGGCAAAGCCCTGTTCGCCGCTGCGCTATGTGAGGTCAGACCTACCGATCGTCAGACCACTCCTCGATCACCTGACCCCACCCCCACAGGTGTTCTTTAGCGCGTACCATTACAATCTCAGCCGCTTCATATCCGGACAGGGCCCACACCCGCCACTCAGCCTCGTAGAGCTGCAGGGCGCGCTCAAACGTGTTCTGCAGGCGGGTCTTGCCGACCTTCCCGAGGATGGATTTGACGAGGAGTCCCTCGATGTCGACCGACCTGGAAGTCCCGCAGAGGTTATCACGGTGCTCGAAGTTGACGACCCGAGGGCAGTCGACTTCAGAAACTACCTCAGGTCATGGTTCAAAAAAGCACCTTGGTCGTCCATTCGCAGGAACGAATTTCACGCTTGGCTCTACTGGTCCATCTTCAACGCCCCGTTCACTTCTTTTGAGGCTCTGCCCCCCTTGCACCAAAAGGTACTTCAGGAGGCCACCCAGATGGTAGAATCCCGTGCTGGCGCGAAGATACCCGAAGGCTCCAACCCGAATGTGAAGCCCTTGTTATTGACGTTGGACCCGGTGAACGTCGCATGGCGGCCCTTCGTGTGGTATGTCGCAGTTGCTCTTAGCAACATGCTTCTTCGGAAATACTTCCGGAATAGCTGGAATGCTCAAGCCGGTACATTCAACGGACTAGAGTTAGTACCCCACCCAGTTGTGAATGTGTGAGATCCATTACTTACCTTGTCATAGCTATGTCTTACGCGTCCCTTCTGGATGGGATCCCCTGACCGGCCCCCGCCCTATCGTGTTCATGCACGGACTTGGTCTGGGACTAACACAGTACCAGCGATTCCTGATACACTTGTTCCGTCAACTTCCTAACCACCCCGTTCTCATTCCCCTTCAACCGCACGTCAGCCAGGAGATCTTCCATCCTAACTACTTGCACCCGTTGAATCGTCGTCAAATGGCGGATTGCCTGGCCGGTTTGCTTAGTGAGCTGGGATGGGCAGATCAGAATGATCGGGAGGGCGAGGATTCTACCTTGTTGGAGGCAGTCAAAACCAGTGCTGATGCAACAATGCCCAAGGGTGTCACCATGCTGAGTCACTCGAAGTAGGTGGCATGATTTATGCGACCTTTTGCCGCGCTGACCTTTCATAGCGGCTCTTTCACTCACGCTTGGATGCTGAAGCACCATCCGAATATGGTCACGCGTTCGTGCTTTGTTGATCCCGTTACGTTCTGTGGTTGGGAAGGCGGTACGTGCATTGCGGTATGCCCTCGATTATCCACTCATTGTTGCACAGACCTTTGCTACAACTTCGTATATCGTTCTTGCACAACGGTACTGTCGATTCCACCTTTGTTCACATCCACCCCGACTAAGGTTCTTCGTACAGGGCATGGAACTTGTGATCAAATACTTTGTCGGCACCGAGCTCGGCGTCGCCAACTTCTTGCAGCGTCATTTCGACTGGTCGTCGAATTCGCTGTTTTACGAGGAGATTCCGGCCGCTCGCGACCCATCAAAGAACATGTTTATCCTCGGCGGCAAGGACGCTATCGTGAACGCCGAAGTGAGTGTCACATGTGGTTTTCATGACCTGCTATCTGACGCCTTTGTGACTCAATAGCGCGTAAAACGTTACCTAACTTCACATGGCATCCGCAAGGGTCTATGCTACGACCCGAACGGTAGACACGGCGAGGCTCTGCTGGCCGGCACATCTGGACAAAAGACCATCCTACAGTGGCTTAAGCAGGCATAGATCGTTAGATACTTGCATGTCAAGATCCCTTAGAAGTCTTGCTCTGCGTACTTTCTAGATACCTTGCACACTTCGCGCATACCCTGCTATTTAATTGCTTATTCGTACTTTTCAGGGTTTCACATAATTCCGTTAGAGTTAACTTCCGATGCCATGTAATCACAACTAGACTTGTCACGAACGAGACGCATCGATAATGTTTCTGAAGTTGGTGAGCCTTGCCAATGCTCCAGGGAAGAGGAGGGACGTGTTCTTCCAAAGCACTTTCGCGAGTTGGTCCGGATCGCTGCCATAAAATTCGGTGAGATTTTTGGTGTACCAGTCGATCGTACGCTGGTCAACCGCTGCGGTACAGTCATACACAATCCTCAGGTCTCGTATGCCTGTATACGCACCTGGAAAATCAGTCCCAAAGAGTAGGTGGTCTGGCGCGATGAAAGCCTGCATAGCCGACAGGGTGGAACTATGTGCGGCCAACGCGGTGTCGTAATAAAAGCTGGCGAAGTCCTGCATAATCTCCTCTGGAGATAGCTGGCAACCCATATAGTTTGACAGGGCCGCTACTCGAGGCGCAAGAACTGGTAGACTCCCACCCATGTGGGCAAGTATGATCTTGACGTTGGAGAACCGCCGCCGCTTGCCCGTTACGACCAGATGCGCAGCAGCCTTGAAAGTCTCGTTGGGTACCTGGAGGTCCATCGAGAAGTTGCGTTACCCTGACGGAAGAAGGGTTGGGCTCACCTCTGTTATCGGAATGCCGAGGAAAGGGTGTGGCATAGGCGTGGAAGACGGAATTTGAGCACCGTGAATGAAGACAACTGCTCCGCGCCTGTCGAGCTCGTGCCATATCACATCGTATTCATCATCGGCGATATACGCTGATAAGATTTGAGTAATGTGAATACATGAACGCTGCGGCGGACGGAGCACCCACTAGCTTCACTACCTGCGCCATAGGAGGAGGAAAGCGCGACCCCGTCCGCATGCAGCTCGTCGAGCGCATATGCCAGCTCTGACACTGCCGCTACGTTCATTTGTCTTGAGCGGTCCGCCGCATGCGGTGAACAACACAAACATACCCTCGGAATCGCTCGGAGTAGGAAGACATGCCAAAAATCCAAACCGACCAGGATGTCGATCACAAACACTCGACATGAGAAGGTTATATTCCCGTGCCGCAGAACGATTGGCAGGCCCAATCTCCCCTCCCGGGAGGCCCGCTGGCAGTGACAGTATGGCCATGTCAATTCCAAGCCCGTCCATCGCCTGTAGACTGATGTTCGGCGTCCACGGCAGATTCTCCGGAGGGGTGCGAAACCCCATCTTCACACTCTGATCGGCCTTTTGCATATCCGCCGGAAATAAGTGATGGTGTATGTCGATGCAGAGGGTTCGCTCGGCCTGCACCGAAAAGAGGGCATATCAAGTACGTGAAGGGTGTAGTAAATTCGACGCTTTACCTGGCTAGTTTCATCTGACATTATTCTTTCGCAGTCAAAGCTGAGCAATGTAATGAGGGTTTAATGCAGGCCAGTTGACACGCTCGTGTTGACTGGCGAGGGGTAGGATACAGCGCAAAAGCAGATTCAACCTGATAGCGGCAGGTACCATGATGGGCTTGCGGATCCGTCGAAGAAGTTGCACGGATTCGGTATTCCCGCACGATGCCGCCCGTCCGTTCACCGTTCCCTCGATGGAGCTGAACGTAGGTAACTTGTGAGATAATCAGTTCATGTCGGATGTCCCGAGGTAGCTCGCGATACCGCCGCGCGGAGTTTCAAGTACATCATCTAGAATACACATCTTTCCGGTTACACATGCACGGCCACTCGCCTATGATAATATTTCCTTCATTTCCTGAATGGCTTACACTCCTCGCTGTCCCAGCTGACAAACTGCCCACTGAGGGACTGTGGTGCCTTCACAGCCAATGCCGCGGCAACATACCCGGACTCTTCTGGTTTCACTAGTTTCCCTTCTGCTGCCAAAGTGGTGAACTTCTTATGGTCTTGGTCCCTCATGTGAGCTGCACCTGCAGAGCGTAGGAGTTCTTGCATCTGCCACGCCATTGCACGTCAGCGATGCACGCATATGCGTCCGTTCACAGGGCTATGCTACTCACCGGGGTATCGACAACTCCCGGACGTAGCGCAACGGACGTCACATCGGGTTCCTCCTGCGCGAGAGTCCTTGATATACACATTGAGTGATGAATGTGAGGAAGCAGCAGTTAGACCACACCTGCACAAGCTGTTCATCGCAGCCTTGCCTGCATTGTATGGACCCCAGGCATAAGTTCCTCCCGTCGCTGCTCCAGAACTAATGAACACTATTCTGCCCCCGAGCTCGCTGGTGCGTAACGCGGGAATCGCGGCGCGTATAGCAGTGATGAGAGAGAAGAAGTTGACATCAAAGTGCTGCTTCCAAGCGTCAATGGAAACGTCTGGGGACGTGATCTTGCCCATAGGTTCCAGCTGTCCCGCATTGAGGATGACCCCATCGAGATGCTTGAAGTGGCTGAGCGCCGCAGCGACGGCGCCTTTGACTGCTGTCTCGTCCGTACTGTGCGATAGACATGGTCATTGAGTTGCGTTGTTCCGACGAAGGAGGACAGCAAGGCTTACACACTGCCTTGCAGGTTCATGAGCGACTCGCTGTGAGCCTCTTGCAGGCTGACAAGCTCGGGAGTCTTGCTACGAGACAGAGTAACCACATTGGCACTGAAATCTGTGAGCAGAAGCTTCGTGATTGCAAGCCCAATTCCTCTGCAGATCGTGATATCAGCGGGCGTCTCATACGCGGAATACGGTGAAGCTCGCAAGACCTCGATGCGCCAGTGACAAAGACGACGGCCTTACGCGCCATGCTCGACATGCACGATTGAGTTGTATCAACAAAGGGTTGCGATAGAGGAGGTCAAATCAGGATCGCTCAGTGAGAATTCTTCGTCACGTTCCGATGGATCTATCGCGAGAATCGATTAGAAAGAGGTGATTCGAGGCTGCTCTAGTACTGCACACTGACGTAGTGCGATGCCAGTCAATCTTATTGTCAATCGCACATATGAGGACCTGATTTGCGTCCCTGATGCAAGGTCTAGGACGTAGTACGAGGCACGGTTCTCGGTGTCCCTCAACGGACGGCAGCAACCTGTGTGCTTCGGACGACGGACTTCGGAGTAGGGTGCCATGCATGGGTAAACTGGATAGGCGGACGAGAGCCAGACTGCTATGATGCATCCTTCATATATGCGCATACATGGTGGTGCCTCCTCGTACACATCCTCTGGCTTGACTGTCGTAAGACCAGGGAAACGAAAGAAGTGACAGACGGACGACGCTGAGGACGATGTGGCACGAGGGGGCGGGCGCTTGACTTCCCCCAAAAATCGACCCGAGGGACCCCGAGCCAGCGCACTTGCCCCGAACGAAAAGTCGCCAGACGACACTCCTCAGACCTCCTCCGCTCTCCCCACCCACCTCAAAGCCAAATGGCGACACGGGCAACTATCTCCCGCCTTGCGCCCTCTTTCCTCCGTGCACGCGCTGCCCCGTCATTAGCGCGTCGCGCCGCGCTCGCTCGCGGATATGCTTCCCAGAGCGAACATACCGTGAGTAGTGACGACTGAGCGTGGAGAAACAATCACTGACCCATACATCGGCCATGTAGATGACCGTGCGTGAGGCACTCAACAGCGCGCTGGAGGAGGAGATGCTGCGTGATGAGCGTGTCTACATCATTGGTGAGGAAGTCGCGCGGTACAACGGTGCATACAAGGTGCGTGCGCAGTCTCTGTGCATCCGATCTGCAGCTCACATCTAGCACAGGTCACCAAGGGCCTGCTGGACAAGTTTGGCGAGAGGCGCGTCGTCGATACCCCCATCACGGAGATGGGTTTCGCGGGTCTGTCCGTCGGTTCCGCATTCGCGGGGCTGCGACCGGTGTACGTGGTGCACACATCTCTGCGAAGCTCCGCGCGGCTCATACGACATGTAGCTGCGAGTTCATGACCTTCAACTTTGCGATGCAGGCTATTGACCAGATCGTCAACTCTGGTGCCAAGACGCTCTACATGTCCGGCGGCACCCTGACATGTCCTATCGTCTTCCGTGGTCCGAACGGTGCGGCTGCCGGTGTTGCGGCACAGCACTCGCAAGACTACGCTGCGTGGTACGGCTCGATTCCGGGCCTGAAGGTGGTCAGCCCGTGGAACGCGGAGGACTGCAAGGGTCTGCTCAAGGTGCGTGTTCTACAACGTGCAACGATCCACTGGCCTGATTATCGCGCGCCTGCAGGCTGCGATCCGTGACCCCAACCCTGTCGTGTTCTTGGAGAACGAGATGATGTACGGTGTCAGCTTCCCGGTCTCGGCGGAAGCCCTGTCCGACAACTTCGTGCTCCCCATCGGCAAGGCCAAGGTCGAGCGCGAGGGCAGTGACGTGACCCTCGTTGCGCACAGCAAGATGGTCACGCACTGTTTGGAGGCGGCAGATGAGCTCGCCAAGGAGGGTATCAAGGCCGAGGTCATCAACCTGCGCAGCATCCGCCCGCTCGATATCGAGACCATCAAAAAGTCGATCAAGAAGACCAACAGGTGAGTACTGGCATTCCGGGGTGACCGCGCGCGTGCTGATGTACGTCAAGGCTCGTCACGGTTGAGGGTGGTTTCCCTGCCTTCGGCGTCGGCTCCGAGATTTGCGCCCAGGTCGTCGAGAGCGAGGCATTCGACTACCTCGATGCGCCTGTCGAGCGCGTCACTGGTGCTGATGTCCCCACTCCCGTGAGTTCCGCAATTGACATACTCTTCCTCTTACGTGCTGAGTTTGTTTGCAGTATGCCACCAACCTCGAGGCGCTTGCCTTCCCTGACGGCCCTCTGATCGCCAAAGTCGCGCGCCGTGCGCTGTACCGCAGCAACTGAGCGATCTCGTCAAGTAGCCGCCCTCGCCACCGGTTTTGTTTTGGCTGTATAGACTTATAATACGCTATGGGTCATCTGCTGCTACACTATTATATTTTGTACAGACTCCGGCTACAGGGCGCGCAGGCGTATCCTCACGGCATTGGCGTGTGCATCCAAGCCCTCGCAGTCCGCCAACGTCGCGACTACCGGTCCGAGCTTCCTCAGCCCGTCTGCAGTCACCTCCTGAGAAGTGATGTGCTTTTGGAAGGAGAGCGTGTTGACGCCGCTGAACTGTCGGGCGTATCCGTTCGTAGGCAGCGTGTGGTTCGTTCCTGAGGCGTAATCCCCGCAGCTGCAAAAACGTGCATCAGCGATGGCCTCGCGGTGGCTTATCGGGAATTCGTACCTCTCCGGAGAGTAAGGACCGACGAACACGCTGCCGGCGTTCTCGACTAAGGGGACGGCTGCGGGCGCGTTGCGGAGGTGCAGAATAAGGTGCTCCGGCGCGTAGTCGTTCGAGAACGCGAGTGCCTCCTCGACGGACTGTGTCCGGACGATGATACTTTTAGGAATGGACTGGCGCACGATGTCGACGCGCGGCAGGGCATGCGCCTGGGCGTCAACCTCGGCTTCGATGCTGGCCACTGTGTCGTCGGACAGATTGACAGTGACAAGCACGACCTGCGAGTCCACGCCGTGTTCGGCCTGGGAGAGCAGGTCCGCAGCGACGAACGCAGGGTTGCACGTCTCGTCGGCAATAACCTAGGACGGAAGTCTGTATGCGGGAGGTTTTGAGAACAGGGGGCACACGCACCAACACCTCGGACGGCCCCGCAGGCATGTCAATCGACACGAGGGCGTCCGTGTCGTTCTGGACGAGCATCTTTGCCGCGGTGACCCACTGGTTGCCCGGCCCGAAGAGCTTGTCGACCTTGGGCACCGTCTGTGTGCCGTACGCCATCGCGGCGATGGCCTGGGCACCGCCAGCCTTGACGATCGCGGTAGCGCCGACGAGGTGCGCGACGTACATGACCTCGGGCGAGATGCTACCGTCCGGCCGCGGAGGGGTGGCAAGGACAATCTGCTTGCAGCCCGCGACTTGGGCCGGAATGCCGAGCATGAGCGCAGTGGAGGGCAGGATCGCCGTGCCGCCAGGCACGTACAGCCCGACACGCGCGATGGGCCGAGCAAAGCGCGAGCAGACGACGCCCGGCATCGTCTCGACCGTCATCCCCGAGTGCTCGACCTGCGCGGCGTGGAACTTGTGGATGTTGGCGTACGCGATGTCAATGGCTTCGCGCACGGCGGGGTCGAGCTGCATGGTCTCGGGGCTGTATGGCGGGAAGACGACGGTCGAGGTGAGCTGTGCCTTGTCGAACTTGGCCGTGAGCTCGAGAAGCGCGGCGTCGCCGCGGGCGCGCACGTCGTCCACGATGGGCTTGACCTTGGAGATCATCTCGGCGGAGTTGAGTACGGGGCGGCGGAGGAGGGCGGCACGTTCCTCCGGGGACGCGGCCGAGAGATCGTAGCTGCGCATGCAGATCGGAGAGTCGGGCGCTGGGCTTTGCACGGAGGCTGCCGCTGGTGCTTTGGAGGATGATGCGGCCGCGTTTGTCCACTGCGGCTTGGCGTTCCCGGGGCGGCGCGTCACCTTTCGTGCCTTCTTGTCGAGCGACTGCTCGATGTCAGCAATGCTGACACCGGCAGCGACGCAGCGGGTGAGTGCAAAGTAGAACAAATCGGCGGCCTCGAACGCAACCTCCTCCTTTGTCTGTGCACGGCACAGCTCGTCTGCTTCTTCCATGATCTTGGCGCGCAGGAGGGTAGAGTCGCTGAAGAGACGGCGGGTATACGAGCCCTCTGGCGCGGAAGCGAGACGCGACTGCAATGTCGCTTCCAGCGCAGATAGCCCGTGTGCCTCTCCAAAGCACGACTGGCGGTTGAGGTGGCAGAAGCCTGCTCCGTGCTGGACAACACGGTACTCGAGGCAGTCAGAGTCGCAGTCGAGACGGATGCTGACAATGTCCTGGGTTGCCCCCGAGGTCTCGCCTTTGCGCCAAAGGCCGTGTTTGCGGGATTGATAGACGCCCTTTCCGGTGATGATGCTCTCCTTGACGGATTCCGCAGAGGAGTAGACGAGGCCTAGCGAGCGGTCGCCCTCGAGATAGGACGAGACGACGGTCGGGAAGAGGCCGTCTGGGCGATCAGAGGCAACGGGCGAGAGAAATGCATCGGCGACGTTGATTTGTTTGTCGGTTGTCTGAGAGAGGGTGAGGGAGGCGGCGGGGATGACGGGGATGGCGCCTGCTCCGAGGAGAGCACGGATGGAGGAGGGGGAAGGAGGAGCACTCGCGGGCAGCACGTGGATGGTCGAGCCAGAGAAGAAGCGTGACACGGAGGAGATGAAGTCGACGTCGAGGGAAGGTGTCTTGATCAGCACTCCCGATACGCCGCTCCGAATCTTGTCAGACACTGCGCTCACATTGCCGACGTCCAGCAGCAGCAGAAGACGGTCCGCAGGCAGGCTTCCTATCACATCCTTGGCGGATGCGAGCGGCAGGATGACCTTGTCTGCGCCTTGGTCGAGCCACGATGTAATCTGATCTGCGCTGCTCGAGATGTCGTCGAGGATGTACCGAGATGCATGCCGCGGCAAGGAAAGCCCAGCGTCGGACGCGGAAACGAGCACAGGGCCGATGCGAGTGAGGGCGCCGACGAGGGCGCTGTCTGCGCTGCTGTCCAGTAGCGGGAGGAACACTGACATGGCGGACTAGGACGTCGGCCAGAGGGAGCCAGAAGGAAGTAGCGAAGCTGCACTGCGAAGCCGTACTTGCCTGCTCTCAATTTGGTGACTCGGCTTGCTTTTTCCATTTGCACGTGCTCGCCCTTGGGTTTTGGCGCCCAACTTCCCGATACCGATCCGCGATCCTCCCTCCCAAGATGGCAGCATGCCTCCCATATTTGGCACATAACGTGCCGATCATGCCTCGCGTTGGTGAGGACCTCGCTAATCAGGCAGGTGTGCTGCGGCTTATCCCATCCCGATCGTAGAAGCTCGAACGACTGGGCCTGCCATCGACTGTCGGTGACACTCTCCTGCGTCTTCTCGGATGACATGCTTCGATCCAGGTGAGTATATACATAAGTGGCCGGTGGAATCGGACGTGGGCAACTCGCTCTTCCCTCTTTCCCCCACGTTCACCTGTATCTGTGCTTGTTGCTCGTAATACGGCGATGACAGAGCCCGAGGCTCAATCAAGTACTTACTTGCGCTCGTGAGCATTCCACGTCGTGTCCCACCCTGTGTTCGCCATCTTTACTGGCCCTGATACGGACGCAAAATCGATGCCACTATTTCCTGTTGCGCAGTCCAGTCATATTTATCGCACGACAGTTATCTAGATTCGCGGTTGTACGTTACACGGGAAGCGCAACATCAGTGGACATCCGGCCTCGGATTCTTACTGCGGCAGTCAACGGACGAACTACGGTCAACTCATACAGCGCGCAATAATGTTTTGCGCCATAGAGCGTCAAGAAACATCGGCGTGCTTTTGTCGTATTGTGTCCCTGCACATGCTCACTCTGGGAGCTTTCAGGGCTCAGCCCAGTACTCGCTTGCACGTTTCAGGTCGTGCACGGATGCCCCATCTCTACGTCCACTGCGGCACTGCCAGTACTACAGTATATAGTACCATTGCCTGATGTGCGGTCGGACCATCTGGACCGCGCAGAGAAAAATCATCTATATTTGTAGATGCGATGCGCACGCTATACACGGAGCCCAACATCAATGTTCTACAAGGATGATTGAGGTGGGACTCTTGGGAACGAGTACGCGCACAAACGGCCAACGCAGCCTCTGCTTCCGGCGAGCTGCAACCATAGAAGAGTCATACCAGGAACACGACCAACCCACTCGGACTGCAACATATGTTCGCCACAGACAACGTTGAGAGATATGTGAGCGTTTAGATCAAATTCCCTGTGCACCTCGTATTGGGCTGTAGTAAAGCTAATACTTCTCACCACTGCATGAACTGGGACTGTCATTGATACACCTGTATTGATAGAATGTGGATCATCGGGGAAAAAACGAGGCCCTGCCAGGAATCGAACCTGGGTTATGGGAAATTTTGATCAATCAACCGCGATCGAATCTCATCAGAATCCCATGTGATAACCGCTACACTACAGGGCCTTGTCTTCTTGAAGATAGCAATATATCATGGCGCTCGCTTCATTTCCATGTGAAGCCCGAAATCCCGTCTATGCTGACCGGTGTCGATACAACCGCAGGATGCGTAGGGGTTGAAGGAGGGACCATATTGGCGTCCTGGGAAACAACATTCGCGCAAAAGTGGACATGTTGTGTCCATGATCGTGCGCTCAACCCAGTGCCAAAACAGCGCGGCTCGAAGATACAGGGATCGAGCGTCCCGCGAACGTTGTTGGCTGCAGTTGCGGATGACAAGTCACGGCCTATAGGCTTTGATATCAGTTGCGCGTCAGGCTATAATACGCCGGGCTTCGCAGGTCCTCTGCGTGAGTACATTGCCTAAAAGTGACCAGAAGCGTACTGTATGTGCGCAAAGTGACTCGACGTGGAATTGCAACTGGCAATAGCTTCCGCGGACAAGGTGCCTCGCGCTGAACGCGTGTTCTGTGGACATGCTACGCGAAGCACAGAGGATTGATGCATTATTTTCCAGCTTAACGTTGTCTCCACGGCGGAATGGCGACGAAGAGACAATGCAGGATGGCGAGGACGAGGGACAAAGCTCGGACAAAGCTGAGCGGTGGCCGGGACGCGACCTGACGCGACAACATGCACCAACAGTGGCGATTGGTTGCCACAGTCTCGAGTGTGGCACCCGACAATATTCACGATGGCTGGCCCATGACGACCTCCAGCGATAGAAGCCCGTTTACGGACACGTTTGACAGGTTCGATTAGGTTCTTGCTCGACGGCAAGTACCAGAAAAGAACACGCTTTCATCGTCAGCTGCTCCGCGCAGCCCCGCTTCCTCTACTGTGGCTGCGATATAAAGTCCCTGCCCCCACTTCTCCCTTCATCTTCTCTCCCTTTTCTTGCCTTACTACTGTCACCGCCCATCTTCTCCACATACTATGGCTCCTCGCATTGCTCCATCGGGTTCGCAAGGCGACCGAGGTGGCACTCCGGCGCGTGGCCGTGGCGGCGCGAGCAACCGTCCTGCACTTGCTGGACGTGGCGGCGGCGCGAACGTTCGTCCGGCGATTGCTAGTCGTGGCGGCGGCGCTATAACGCGTCCCGCTATTACTGGCCGAGGCGGCGGTGCGACTCAACCCGGCCCTGGACGTGGCGGCGCTATCATTCAGCCCAACATCGCAAGCCATGTCACTACCATCGGTGTCAAGCGCACCGCGTATGGCACGAAGGGACGAAGGATCCCTGTCTTCACTAACCATTTCCCGGTGGCGATCCCGGACAGTGTGATCCACCATTATGATGGTACGTAACTCATGATCATCCGTGTGGCACGCGCTTTGAACCATCAATGAACGCGCTCCGTTCGTGGCCACAGTCGGTACGTACACTATTCAGCGTCTCGCACTCTGTTTCGAACGCACATACTTTAGTTATCAATGGGTCCTCCGAGAAGACGCTCCCCGCTCGACTCAATATCGAGTTAATCGAGCGCCTGCAACGCGTGGTGGCCCCCGATGTTTTCACACCCAAAGCTGTATATGATGGTCGGAAGAACATGTTCGCTGCACGCGAACTTCCATTCGGCGAGCCGGAAGTGACGAGCAAGGAGGTGCGCGATGACACTTGCCTATCGACGACGTTTACTAGATCTATGTTCAGTTTGATGTGACCCTCGGGGATCCCGCAACTCCGGCGCAGTTAGCATCTGGCAGAGGGCCTAAAGTCTACAAGATTCGTTTGACGCACGTGGCGACCATTAACCCCGAGTAAGCATACGCGTCTTTATGGCCCGTATCGGTGCTTGATGACGACTTGCACAGGGTCCTGTTGCGTTTCTTGGAAGGTAAACAATCCCAGGACAACATGGTATTGACGGCGATCACGGTACGGTGCTATTGTACTAGCGTTAAGTGAAAGTGACACGAGTCTATCAGGCGCTGAATGTCGTGGTGAGGATGGACCCGACGATCAAATGGCCCTTCAATGTGCGATCGTTCTTCACGGACATGGAGACGAAGAATATCGGTTCCGGTATTGTCCTGTGGCGCGGCTACTTCCAATCCGTTCGCCCTGCTCCGGGACGAATGCTCATCAACGTCGACATCTCCACTGGTACTATGTATCAGCCGGGGCCTTTGATCGACCTCTGCCTGGCCTCCATGGGCAAGCCGACTCCACAGTGGCTGACCGCCAAAGAGCTCCCCGAACGAGAGCGTATCAAACTACAGCGGTTCATCTCCGGCATTCGGGTCATCACGAAGTCACCCGGACCGCAAGGACAGGCGAACCGGAGGGCCACCCCGCGTGTAGTCAAGAAACTCACGCAAGCTGGGGCCGATGCACTGTCTTTCACTATGCGCGAAGGCGGTACTATGACAGTCGCGCAATACTTCCAGAAGACCTATAACCAACGCCTGAAGTTCCCTGCACTTCCGTGCGTGGAGGTATGTAGATGTGCGCAGAGCATCCTCCGCCTTCATTTAATATCTTTGATCAGGTTGGCTCTGGAGCACTCATTCCTCTGGAACTGTGTGACGTGGAGCCAGGCCAAATCATGCGCAAACAAGTTCCCCCGGAGAAGACGAAGGATGTTTTGGAGTTCGCCACGAAGAGGCCAAGCGACCGGCTCGAAAGCATCAAGCGCGGCCTGGGTGTGCGTATATTTTCGACATTATTGCAATATGTGACACTGATTTGTATCGTATTCCGCAGGTCCTTGCATACGGAGAGTCGGAATACGTGAGAGTAAGATCAGATGTACTTGAGCTGTATAGGTACTCGCTCATCCCTTCATAGGAATTTGGTATGCGGGTGGACACAGCGAACGCGACCCTTGGTCTCGAAGCTCGCGTACTCGAGCCGCCGACTCTGAAGTACGGGCCGCGTTCAAAGCAACCCAATATTGTAAACCTACTTCTTTCTTTTGATGCTTGTGGCTGATGCTCTTTGTGCTCGAGACACCGGAAAGGGGCGCTTGGAATATGTACGTTCAGCCCATCTTGTGTTCGCGGGGCCAGGCTCCTCACGCAGTACATTCAGGATCGACAAAAAATTCTATAGAGCAGCTGCCATTAAGCAATGGATAGTCGTCATCTTCGAAAGTGATCGTCGCTTCAGACAAGAGGATGCTGATGCTACGATCAGAGGATTGTTATCGGCGTGCCGCGAAGTTGGTGAGTCTCTTGAGTCTTGTTTGCGTCACTAGGCGCTCCCGCAATGGAATCGTGTGATTGACATGCGCCCAACTAGGCATCGAGGTTGGAGAGCAAAACCCCATGCTTTTCTACAGGAATCCGCAAGCAGACATCGGCAAAGTCCGTCAATTTGCCTGTTATTGAAGTTGCACCTCACTCATGATGTCTCATTAGGTGTTGTATGAAGCAGGGAAAATCTGTTTCGATAAGAACAAACTTGGCCCTGGCCTTGTCGTCGCTATCCTCCCAGAGGGTAGCACGGACACTTATACGGCGATTAAGCAGTGCGTGTCTTTTCCGTTGTGCGTTTATACCGCTGACCAGTGACCACATGACACAGCTGGGGCGACATCACGGTATGTGGTGCTTAGTCGCTTTTGGAGCATGAAGCTGATGTGCGACCATAGAATGGCACACCCACTCAATGCCTCAAGGCAACCAAGTGCAGAGGGGCAAAAGCCCAGTACTTCGCCAATGTCTGCCTGAAGTGAGTAAGAATTGTCTTCTATGGAGGGTCATCATTGAATGTTCTCATCAGGATTAATGTCAAACTTGGCGGCATCAACACGATCCCTGAGCCTCGATCCGTCTCGATGCTCACGGACCCTCGTAACCCAACCATCGTGATGGGGTGAGTTATGCACACTTTAGAAGGAGCTTACTTCTCATGCAGCCCACCACAGAGCTGATGTTATCCACCCTGCACCTGGCGCGGATGGACGTCCATCGTTCACAGCGGTCGTTGGCAATGTCGATTCGGATTCAGCGAAATACATCGCCAGGTGCAGCGTGCAACCTTCCCGGCAAGAGCTCATCGAAGACCTTTTCGCCATGACCCATGTGCGTAGTACTGTAGCGATTTGTAGACCACCCATACTGATCGGCCCGCAGAGTATTATCGCGTCATATATGGACTATCAGAAAATTATGGAGAAGAAGAGCAGCAACTTTGCACCCACGCGCATCATCTTTTACCGAGGTGCGTCAGAACCAGTTATGCGGGGCCTGATATCATACTAAGGATCCTCCAGATGGTGTCTCTGAAGGACAATTCAAGCAGGTTCTCGAGTTTGGTAAGCACCCATTGAATTCGCACGATTGATGTACTAATATAGGGTGCAGAATTACCCCAGTTAAGACGTCAGTCCTCATTATTGTACCATATCCTCTCTGGTGCTCATTGGTGCAGGTGCATGCGAGGAATTGAAAATCAATCCTGCTATCACGGTGGTCGTGGTTGGAAAGCGTCACCACGTTCGTTTCTTCCCTCAGAGGACCGCAGATGCCGATAAGAGCGGAAACTGCCCTGCGGGCACTGTCGTTGATCACGAGGTCACCCACCCGCTCGAATTGGACTGGTATTTGCAGAGCCATGCTGGATAAGTCCTCATTTTGTCGCTGAACTTCACTTGACTGACACGTGGTGATGTATATACGCTGCTGGGAACTTCTCGCCCGGCCCACTACAGCGTTCTTCATGATGAGAATGGATTCAGGTGCGTCAATTCACCATTGCAACATCTTGATACCTGATCATCAACGGTGTTCTCCAGCCCCGATGGGCTGCAGGCACTATCCTTTGCGCTGTGTCACGTCTATGCCCGTTCGACCCGTTCGGTCTCGATTCCGGCGCCGGTGTACTGTAAGTGGATCCACTTCCGGACGTCAACAAATAGTCGACCTGACCTGAATCCAGATGCGGACATTGTATGCTCACGTGCCAAAAATCATTACGACCCAATGGCAGGCAACCTGCATTTCTCCGACGAATACTCTCAGACCGATACGCTATCAGCAGACAAACAACTGGAGCATTTCCGGGCATCGTTTAAACCTCTGCACGACAAAATGAAGAGGCTCATGTACTTCTCGTGATGTCGCTGTATTCCATACCTTCGTTCGATGATTGATTGACAGACGAGACAGCCTGGATTTCTCGAGCACTGTGTAACGTCGTATTCGCTTTTGTACATTTCATGCTTCAATGAATTACGTCTGCATTGAATTAGGGCCGAGGGCGTGGTAATCAGGGAGCATACAGGACCTAGAAATACGCCCGCATTGCCTCGCCAGACTATGGCCGCCTTGTGCACCGACGAATCTGCGGGAGGTTCCTTGGTGTGTCAACGTATCAAGGCATGGTAGATGTCCTCCGGAACGCGGACGTTCGGAAGGCTCTCGCATGCCAGCCGGAACCCTTTTCGTTGTCGCGAGGAGCTCACTCGTGGATGTCGTGCAGCTAGGGCGCCTTGTTGCCCGCACATCTGCTGCGTGGTGCTCTTCCCCGTCTCGACTAGGCTTTTGTGATATTGTAGGAGTGCCTGTAACGTCCCGGTTGTCTAGCCCCTGGGCTCATCATGCCTGACGCGTGATTGGTTCTACTTACTGCTGCTAAGCTCTGCTGAGAAGAGTACAAAACTGGCTTGGTGTTTTTGTTGGTCCGTTGGCCCTTCCTCCGGGGAGATCGAGGTCTGGTACTGGCTGTGCATACTGCGCCTCTATCCCAGTCATATAAGGCTTCGGCGTACCCTCAACGTTCGCGATTCACCCAGCACAGTCCTCGACCGCTCCGTTGTAGCATGCCGTACCAGAGCGGTGCCCGTATCGTGAAGAGGAAGCCGGTCCCGCGGTTTGATACCGAGTCTCTACGTTCAAGCCGAAGCGCCTCTTCCACATGTGTCTCGGTAGCATCAGAGATTCAAGAAGCCCCGCCGGTATGTCTTCCATTGGAGTTCATGTAGATCGACTATTGACCACTGAGCCTCTTGCAGATACCTGGAGAATGGCGTGACAGGCTGGAGCGTACGCCGGAGCAAGAAAAGCGATTTGCTCTCTACATGCCCTCCGAGCTCGATGGAGAGATGGTGAACTTGTGCAATACGCAACTAACCATTCTGCATGCGCCTTCGCCGCTACGTACGGTGCCGTTGGATGACGTTGAGATTGACGAGGTCGCGAAACATCGGTATGCTGCCGCTCGGTGCATCGAGGATAAATCTGATTTTCATTATGAAAGCTGCAAGGACGGGCACAACATCTTGCGTCATCAGCGTCCTGACGCAGGAAAGACCGATGGCCGTCGGTCATACTCCCAGGTCTGTCCGCAGTATTTGTCTCTGATACCAAATTGAGATCAGTACATGCAGGCCTATCGTCCGCCCACGCCGCCACTCCCCGGATCGAAAAAGAAGTATCGCAGAGCTCGGCTGCGTACCAGCGCGTCCATGTCACACATTGTTTTGATGATTCCTGGAACTGAGGGAGAATGTGTGCCACACGGTAACGTAAGTACACCGCTCGTTCTAGAGGGCGAACTTAACAATGATTCATAGATTTGTCATCGATGGAGTCTCAGGGCAACACCGACACACGACGTAGGTGTTGAACACGTTCAAGATCTGGAATGCGGCGCATATACAACGGGTCCAAGAGCAGACTTCCTGCCGCTGCATTCATCCCATCTGTGGTCAAAGACCCCCAGGCGGCAGGAACACACGTCAAGACCTCGTATAGTACGAAAAGAAAGCAGTTGCCCACGTTGCCGCTGCGACTGTCACGCCGGCTCAATCTGGGGCAACGCTAGGACCATTGCTCACCACCTTCGACACAAGCTCCCTCGTTTCTGGCGCAAGACGCACACCATGCGGTCGAGGGCCCAGTCCTGAGGGCACTGCCAAACACTGCCGAGCGCTGGCCGCTTGCTGCGATGAAAGTAATACTTGAGATTCGTTGCGCGCAACCTGCTTTATTGTCATATCGTAATATGTGTGCACGATCGGAGTAATTATGCAATATCATCCCCATGAGGTTCGTTCGTTCGTTCGTTCGTTCTGAGACAACGTGTGAGATGAGGTGGAAGATTCAGAGCGAACACGAGAGGAAGACGAGAATGAGCGAGTGAGCACAGGAGGAATCGGCGCTCTCGCCCGAAGTGTAGACGACCTGAACGCAAAAGTTGCCGCCGGGAGCTGAAAGCGCGCGCGCTCCAGCAGGATCCCAGCAGTGCCCGTGACAATCAACCGCGTCTCTATTCGTCCTCCAGCCATGTTCACCATCTAAGATACATCCATCCGCGCTGGACTCGCCATTTCATATCATCTGTACGCTCAGCCCGCGCAGATGGCGAGTCTCAATGGCCACCGACCTTCCCGTAGGGACCTATACGAAGCTTGTCTTTCCGGAGCTCTAGACCCACCCTTGTTGCCGCCGCTTCGTTCAGACCCGCCATTGTGGCGCCCAGTCCCCCACTGCCTCCTTGAGTTCCGTGCACAAGAAAGCCCGGAAGACAGAGAAAAGCGATTACGGACATTATGGTCGCGACTGCCCAAGCGCGCAAATGGCGTGGACGACGAAGCCATAGCATCCGCGTATCCTGTGAAGGACGATTACGCACTGACCGCAGAAAGCGCGAAGAAACTGGAGGAGATGTACGAGGACGAACTCCTGGGTCGTTGCGGGCGACACACTAGGGGATTTCTTCACCGTGACATATCCTGGAATGACTTCCTGAAGTACGCAGAAGCGAAGGAAGCGGGTACGTCTTGACCTATCTCCTCCGAACGGCATTGTCTAATACTATCACAAAGAACTATGGCATATTTTCCATGATGAACTCGATCTAGATGGCAATGGGCGGCTAGATGCTGAGGAACTCATGGTGGCGTTAGAGAGGGCCGGTCCGTTGCTCTTCGTATGCTGTGCATTGCAGGTATACTGACCTAATTGGCAAGGTATCAAGTTGTCACCGACGACACTGACAGAGTTTATGACCTTTCTAACTTCATCCCCTCATTCACATGCGATCAGCTTCCCAGAATTCCGCGACTTCTTACTACTGCTACCCCGTAAAGCATCGCCAGCCGAGATCTTTAGGTATTATGAGGTTCGGAGGTTCAGGGACGACGATGCGAGGGGTGCTGCACGCGTTAACATGGAAGGTAGAGGGTTTACCTGCGAATAGTGCTCATTGACATACGTATTCTATAAGGCGACGTCAGCCTAAGCGCAGAAGACATGGCCGTATCGAAGGCTACACATCACTCTGTCCAAGACCAACATACGTCCCTGATCGATCATCATGATGTGCCGGACGAGTCAATCCATGACACGGACACTGACGACGTCGTAGAGGATCACCACAGCGGTTTGGCGTTAGGCACTGCTGCCAAATTCCTGTTTGCGGGGGGAGTTGCTGGTGCTGGTACGCATCGTGAGCATTGTAACTTCTTGACGTTCACACTAAAACTACTTCAGTGTCCCGAACGTGTACAGCCCCCTTCGACCGACTGAAAATCTTCCTTATTACCCGACCACCTGATCTTGGCGGCCTGTCGCTCAGTCCAAAAGCACCTGTCCGAGGTGTCAGAGCTATCGGTAACGCCGTCTCACGCATATACGCTGAGGGAGGTGTACGTGCTTTTTGGACTGGCAATGGCCTCTCCGTAGCCAAAATTCTCCCCGAGTCTGCCATCAAGTTCCTTGCATATGAATCTTCAGTTAGTGTGTCCGATGTTTCCATATAGGACAACTCTGATTAGGATGTTTAGAAACGCATGTTCGCCCAATACTGGGATCTCGTTGATGATCCTAGGGAAATAAGCGGATTTAGCAGGTTCATCTCCGGAGGCATCGGGGGCATCACCAGTCAACTAAGTACAGCACATTCAATCAATCTCAGAGCGTTGACCTCATTGCTTGCTCCATAGCCATCTACCCAATCGAAACATTGAAGGTGGACATTGAACCCACTTGAGTTGACCTAGCTGCTCAAATTCTATCCAGACGCAAATGATGAGTAGCACTGGTACTCAGAAGCGTACGCTACTGTCTGCTGCCCACCGTGTCTGGGGTCTCGGTGGTTTCAGAGCATTCTATCGAGGTTTGACAGTGAGTGCCTCACGCCAGAAGTAGTAATATGCCCTTCTCACGTTCAGTATAGATCGGATTGATTGGCGTTTTCCCGTATGTTGCTCGATATTGGCTGTTGTACATTGGCTGATTAGAAATCAGGTATTCGGCAATCGATATGAGTACATTCGAAGCTCTCAAGCTTGCTTATCTTCGTTCCACTGGTAAAGAGGAGCCTGGTGTCCTCGCTCTATTGGCCTTTGGAAGCGTCTCCGGAAGCATTGGCGCCACTAGTGTATACCCCCTCAACCTAGTGCGAACGCGTCTGCAGGCTTCGGGATCGTCCGGACACCCACAGCGGTACACTGGTATCATGGATGTTGTCCAGCATACGTACGCCCGTGACGGCTGGCGGGGATTCTATCGCGGCCTCCTCCCCACTCTTGCGAAGGTACGATTTGCATTTTACCAGTGTCTTTGTACGTCAGCATTGACCTGATCACCTCGCTCAATGTGCAGGTGGTCCCCGCGGTTTCTATCTCATACGTTGTATATGAATCAAGCAAGAGGAAGTACGTCGCACCACTTCTGCTGCAAATCACTTTCGTACTGACTATTGACTCAAGATTGGGTGTATAGATGCTATCGCTTGTTATCATGTTACCCTTTGTCCCTCAGTAGAACGCATCTTCTCCACACACAGCATTGTATCAACTACAGACATCTAATCCTGACTACTGCATATCTTACCTATTTTGCCGCAATTTTACTTTATCGTGTGAGACTCGCACCGTAATTACTTGCCGGTCTGTCTCGTCTATCGCTATCGCTCCATTCAGAAGCTTAAGTAAGCAACGGTGTAGATGCTGGGATCTGAATCTACTAGTAGAACACAAGTGATATTTACCACGCCGGTTTGCAACTCTCCACAACCACAATGATCAACTCCTAAAACATCACAAACGGAGCTAATCATTGACCTGCGTGACTATGGAGTACAAGCCCCGGTATCCGCAACCGTTCGCCCTAGAACACGCCGTACAGTTGGACGTCTCAGTCATTACTGAAGGTTTCCTGCACCACCTCGATCCTCATTCGACGTGTCCTGAATACGATTGCAGAGATCGCTCGTCTTCAGAACTCTCTTGAACACCTGAGAAGGACACAACAGGAGTTGAGAGAGGCTGTTCGAGAATCCCCGGATGCGGTTCTCATCGATGCCATTGCAGAGAACGAAGATGTCATGTGCGTCGTCTCTTAGCACACCATGGCTACGTTTTCCACTGAACTATGTGCCAGCGGATCTCAAGAGGAGAGAATCAGCATACTCCGAATGGCCCTCACCGAGAAGGGAATTGTTGTAGGGAGTCATTACGACCCCCAAACCACCACTCCCAGTCAGCCTACACCCGAGCAACGGCAAAGGGAACATGGCACGGGAATAGGCACTGTGAACACAGAGTTGCATGCAGACGTTACTTCTCTTCCAGACCATGCTATGTCTGACGATGCAGATGGTGTATACTTATGATCACAGCAGTGACGACTCCTCATCTACCGACCACTTCTTTAGTCATGGTCCCGACTGTATTACGACTCACGAGCGTGTTGTGGAACAGCCGTTGTTTGGATTGCCAAACAGGTTGTAACTGATGACCGCTCATACTGACTGGTGCGAGGACAGGCCTTGGAGGGGTTCACACATATTCATTATATCTCTGTCTGAGAACATCGGCGCGATTCCTAGGGACGACGTCTGAACCACTGTAACGATCAATATACACGGAAGTATTGAGTGGCTCGTGAAGCCACTCAGAACACATGGTGAATAGACACATAGAGGCTGATATCCACTTCTGCCAGCCATCAACGCTTCCTCTTCGGCCGAGACTTCGTCCCAGCGGTTTCTGCGGGCTACGGTCGCGGTCTTTCACGAGGGATGCCCAGAGTGACGACCAGGGTACATACCTGGCGTGCAATTACCTCCGCGGGCTTACGTGCTGCTGTAGTTTTCTGCGCGTGGACAGTCTTAGCGCATGGTCAGTATGAACAATTGCGTCATACCGAGCGTTTTGGCTGTCGAGAAGCAGCAGGGGCCTCGTGGAATGTGTAACTTATTTGACCCCTCTTACCGAGGCCTATAGCTGAAGACGTCGACTGAATAGCAATAGGGTCATCTTCGAAGCTGTCGATCTCGTCAGAGCAATCCGTTGCAAGTCGACTGAACTGAGGCCTCGCTGGAGACTTTGCAGCGGTCGGTTCACTAGGCAATCGAACGGTTGTCTGCAGTGCGGGCCCCGGTTGGTGTACTGACAAAACATTCTGAGGACTGATGCATTTCCCTTCCAACTTCGCTGGAGAAGGGGTTCGTGCTGTGCTTAACTCTATGGGCTCAGGATTTTGCACCTGCAATGCCAGATCTTCTTTCGTCTGGGGAAGGTGAACGTCTAGGAACGGGAGACAACAGTGGGTGCACGTACCCGTTTGTCCGAGAGTGGCACAAGCGGAACCGTTCCAGGGGGACTGCTAAGATCGGACGACATCCAAGACGCAGGATCGATCATGGATTGATGACTTGAGCCTGCGGTAGGCTGAGTCTTCATCTGCGGAACTCCTGCAATCGGTGAATGTACAGGCAGTTCTGTCGACTCGTTCTGAGCCTGAAAACACAGCTGCTTGGCGAGTGCCGTCTCCACAGCTTGCAGCTTGGCTCGCAACTCTTTGATTGTGTTGTCGCGCTTGAGACAGCTAGCTCAGTACGGACCTTTCAGCGTTGTGAAAGGACACACTCTACGCAATTCATTCCCTTTAGCGACCAATTCTTGCTCGTGCATTGATTGCGATGTTTGGAGCAAGCATTGTATAAATGCTTTTTCCTCGACGGCCTATCGCGAGGGTTAGTGGTCGATTCGAAACGGTTACATTTGTTCAAACCAGGTCTCCAGCCTTGTACCGAACATCTATGGTCTTTGGCATCTGACGGAGTTGATCGTTGCTAGCTTCGAGCAGTTTGACATGAGACTTCAACGCGTCCATCTCCTCCTGCCGATTAGACGAAGCAATATTAGTATACTTCAACTCCTGTTGAAGTTCAACGACGCGGGTAGAAGTAGCCGATAAATTGCTCTCCAATTCGCGCATGCGAGCCTGAGTTATTCGCAAATCATCCTCTCCTTTTGCAGCTCGCTGTTGCTCCGTTGTGAGAAGCATTGTATGTTCGAGCTCCTGCTTTCTTATCTTCGCCTCCAGCTCAGAGACCAGAGATCGAGTCTCTTCGTCTTTGCGCCTTAGCTGCAGCTCCAAGTCGTCAAATTGGGTCTGCAGCATCGTCTTCTGCTCTTTCAGCACAACTATCTCGCATGTGAATTTCCCGGTGGATTGTTCCAGCTTGGTCTGTAGCATTTGATGAGGTGGTGAAAAGAAAATTTGCGTGGCCACCATCCTCACCGCGTAGCTTGACTCTGCAGCAAGCAGGCGATCCTGGAAGATAATCTAGACTCCTCCAGTCAACCGGCGTAAGGGCGTACGCGCCTGTAAATCTCCATTGCATTCCTTTGTGATCTTGAGGGTCACAGCTTGCTCCTCGAAACGCTCCTCGAGAACCTGATGCAAATATTGATCAGGCGGATGCTACATGCAAGCACATACTAACTTGAGAGCGTGTTGTTGCTTGATGCAATCTGTTTGACCAACATTATTTGCGTCAGCATGCTCACCGCAGCATGTTGACACCGACCTTTCTGTCCGTATCTCCAAGTCTTTACTGACACCTTGAAGGGAGTTTTCGATTCCAAGTATCTTCTCAGACAGCTGGGTTTTCTCCTGTGTGAGGCGCTCGATCCTCACAATCGTATCGCGTTCGCGGACTTCGCAGGCTTTGAGTTCATCCTTGACTTGCATCACCAACGCGTGCTCCTCTCTCCATCTTGCCTCGGTCTCGGCCGACCTGTGACCGTTCAGAAAATCGCAATGTATTTGTACGGAGCATTCACCTGTTGTGCGCCTCGGAGATAGATTCTTCACGTGCAGATAGCAGTGTCTCCAAGGCGCCGATCTTCTTGTCCCGATCATGCAATGTCTCCACGGTTGTCTTAAGTCTGACCGTGTATGCGTCAGATGATTTGAAGAACGACATGCACGATGGAGCCTACTCGTCCTTGACGCTGGTCAAAGTAGAGAGAGACGCTTGGGAGCTATCAAGTTGCAGACGCAACTTGCAGTTCCTGAGGGCTGTTATGAGCGAGTGCTGGTCTCGAAATGTCAGCCACAAACTCTTGTTGGACGCCACTGAGAGTTGCAAGCTCTGCGTCTTTCTCGCCAACGAGTCCTCGGAGGGACGTGATCCTGTGTGTGACGACAAGTCAGTCCGAGTTTCGTGGACAGCATTCAGTACCATACTCTTGACTCGCAGAAGCAAGCCTCGCCTCGGTGTTAGCCGCCGATGCCAGTGCTTCTTGCAGCCGAGCTTCTTGTATCTTTAGGGACTCCGCCAGTGCACTGATTTGAGAAGCTGACGCGAATCAGCTGCATAATCTGGCATATATCACGGTAGTGGCATACTGGCACTAGCTAAGCTGCTAATTGAGTCGCGGAGGGCCTTTCTGTCGGCATCCTGGACGGCCTCGACGTCGGAGACCCGCATTCTCGCATCGACGAGGTCTGCACCAACGGACTTGAGACGATCGCGGAGGAGGTCGGCAACCTGCTGGGCTATTCACGTGTCAGCCAGGTGTACGATATATTAACGTGTGTTCCCAGTTACTATTTGTGCACTCTAATTGTAATTCCTTAATGATGCTCCTGGCCTCGAATGCATGCATGTGGTACCCTTGATCGTTCAGGAGTGGTTGAATGTCTATCGAAAACCATACATCAGATCTAACTTTGCGTAAAGGTCAAGAGCATACTGTTAATTGCATCAGAAATGGTTTTCCGCATCTCCTGGATTTCTGGCAATGATTCACGTGCACGAGTGATGACCTCAAATGAGCTCTCTGATTGCGACTTGAGTTCTTTGAGAGCGCTGTCCATGTCTCTCAAGCTGGATGACCAGATGGTCAGAGAGATTAAGCCTTGATATTGGATGTTTACCTTTGCGAGCTCGAGTCCAAGGTCCGCTTCGCGGCTTCTTTGACGGCTGAGAGTCGTTTGAGGACGTCGTCCTTCTCACTCTTCGCAGCATCGAGTTGGGTCCGGAGGAAAGCTATCTCACGTCGCTAGGCATGCATATAGTCAGAAATCGGGAAGTCTGATTGCCAGATGCGATGAGAAGAGACCTGTTCCTCGTTCTCAACCCTGGTATTGCGTAGGTCGTTCGCTCCGCGCATCATGATAGCGGAAATATCTTCTTCTTGCCGTGCGAAGATAGAACTAGCAACAGAGGCACTTCTATACGGAGAAGGAGGTACATGATCACTTTGCAACAGATTACGAGATGGTGTGTGTTGATCGGCAGAAGACTCCTCCTGTGCGAGGCATGGCGCAGGGATCTCGAGAGGACATCCTGGTACACCTGCTATATGTTGCTGTGTTTGATCAATGAGACGGACCATGTCACGCAGAGACTGACCATTGTGTCGTTGGTATCCTATCTTGCTTTTCGAGCGTTTGAGACGACAATCGGGACTAGTCGGCGCGATTTCCCTTACATCCTGACAATAGGGGTGAGGTGATATATCCTGCTCAATTCCTGCAGATAGGCCAGTCTTGTGGGAAATGCCATCGGAGATGGCTATATGCGTAGTATCTTGAGCTCTTTCGGGCTGAAATCCTCTAGCAATACGTAAAGCTGCCTCCCGTTGAGGAGACATGAATCGTGACCCGAAGATGCCTCGTGTCCTATTGTTTGCAAACCCAGGTGGACAACGCATCGGATTCATAATTTGTGCTGAGGCATCGACATCCGAATCAGGTGGGGATTCATGGCGTTTGAACTTGAGAAGCCCCGACTCGACCGTTGCCGTTCCGCCCAGTGTTGCTGAAATACTAGAGAATTTGGAATCCATCACAAGCTATATGTCATCCCAAGAAACAAGAAATCCGAGTGAGACTCTTGATGCGCGAGCCCCGGAACGCGGGAGCGCTACGACCAGATGATGGCAAGGCAAGTGGCGAGAGTCAGACGCGTCGCGTCGCGTCAAGTACTGCCGAAACTCGCTCACGTGGCCTACTTTCCTGTTTTGGGCCATTTGGACGGAGTTCGGTAGTCGTTGTCCCCAGTTCGCTGGGTATACAGCTGGAAAAGCTGCTCAGATAGACAAATTCGCTAACTATATTAAACCCACGATATTTCCTATGTCTTTATAGGGCAATTTTATAGATGCGTACGCCTACTTGTCGGATTCTTCACGGGACAACCAGTCTACCACACACTTCTGCATGTTATTCCAGACGCCTGAGAATGACGCAACGAAAATTTGACAAGTCGATACGATTTGCGATTTGAAGAGCAATGAGAGTTCGGATGGTCGACCATTGTCAGAGCAGCACTGCCAGTAGTACTTGGTCGAGCTTGCTGAGACCCGCCAGATCAATGCGATGGCGGGTTTAGCCTCGTGGCGACCACGTTTTCTCGCGGGCGGAGCGAGCGCAGGCGCTTACAGTTTGGATCCTGTCCACGCGCCGACAGCAATGTCGCGACAAGCCCCGAGTAGCTCTCTGGAACCACCTCAAGGCGAAGTTGAAGAGGAAGAGCTCGTGAGCGCCACAGGAGAGGGAGACGACGCGATGGAGGACGTTGAGGAACAGGAGGAGGGCTACAGTATGTGTTTGCTTGCACACACTATTCCATGTCTTCCTTCCCCACAACCTGTGTCTGATTGACCGCTCATGGACGTTCAAGCTGTGTGAAGACTCATGCCTATGCTTCAGGTTCTTCGACGCCTACTTCCACTCTTACATGGATCAGCTGGTTCTGCTCCCTACCTGGCCACGAGTACTTCTGTGAAGTATCTGAAGACTTCATAGAAGACGACTTCAATCTGACCGGACTGAATGTGATGGTGCCATTCTGGAAGGAGGCGATGGAAATGGTCCTGGATGTTGAGCCGGGTGCGCCAGGAACGTTCCCCGCAAAGTCGTCATCTGCTCATCTCCGCTCAGACGAGGACACTTCGAAGATCCCAGACGTGTCCATCGTGGAAGCATCGGCTGAGCTGCTGTATGGACTCGTGCACCAGCGATTCATACTCACTCGAGCAGGTCTTCAGGCTATGGTGAGCTATCACAGGCTTCGCTCAGGGCACAGCCCCTCATCAGATCGTAATGTAGGTCGACAAGTACGAGGCTGGGATATTCGGTACATGCCCACGTGTACACTGCAAGGGATGCTATGTCGTTCCTTGTGGCCGCTCAGATCTCCCGGGAATGGACACTGTCAAGTTATTCTGCCCAAATTGCAACGACATTTACACTCCCCCTAGCAGTCGTTTCCAAGGTGTAGACGGTGAGTCCATTACGATGCCGTGTTCGTAGGCAGTATCTCATACAGATAGTGTGATCAGGCGCGTTCTTTGGGACAACGTTCGCGCATCTTTTCTTTCAAAGCTACCGGGAACTTGCACCTGCACCATTCTGGAGACCCCCCTCTCCCTCTCAGTCTTCTGAGTCACTTCGCTCTTCTGCCAGTTCTTCTTCTCATGCACCTGCCTTTGTGAACCCTAATCCTCACGGAGGACAAAAGCGAGCCGAAGGACGGGTCTATACAGCCAAAATTTATGGGTTCAGGGTCAGTGAGAGGGCGAAGTGTGGGCCACGGATGCAGTGGATGAGGATGAGACCACGAAGTCCAGAAGAGCTGGATTTGGTCGATTGGAGGGGCAGGTGGATCAATGACGATGATGAGTATGACGATGAGGAGGAGGACGTCGATGAAGATAGGCCGATGGAAGATTTTGATCCGGTAGGAACCTCATTTATCACCATGACTGTATGCACTCATCTCAGTTTCAGGACGCTGCTGAAGATGACGACGAAGAAGAGGAGGAAGAGGAGGAAGAGCCGACGGGCACGAACGGCCGCAAAGTCGTCGGGCATGCTGCCGACGCCTCCCAGCGATTCCAGGTTTCGATACGTCCACCATCCTCGTCACCCGCAACCAGCGCTCCGCCGCGCACTCCGCGAGACGACTTTGGCCGTTTCGCTGTTTCGGGCGTTCCCGTTACGCTTCCCGGAGTTGGGGGAACCAAGCTCAAAGTTGTCCGACAGCCGAGGGGAGTTACGGCTGAAGTTTGCTGATCCTGGACCACGATGCCATAACACTCTATAATGTAACTCCGCCTTTTCCGTGTCTCTCATGTAGATTTTGCTTTCGGATTCTGTTCTTGTCATCTGACTGGGCCAGTGGGCATGACGGTGCACATATGAGTGGCCTGTCGGACCTGCTCGTCATATCGGCGTCTGCGCCAGATCTTAGTGAGCGTATTTATGTCAGAGAGCTTGGATCGGGTTGCGGCCCGAGCGGCCGAGACGGGCGGCTGGGCATGAGTCTAGAAGCAGCTATACAGTTGTAAGCCACATTTTCCCATCACGTGCAGGAAAGTCTGCTCCTGCACTGCTCGCCCTTCCCGTCGCGGCAAGCATCCTCAAGACACAAAATAATGGCCCGCTCCGGTGAGTATGACTATGCTGCTCTGATACCCTGCCTATGGATTCCTGAACCGCTGCTGGTTTTACAGACATCCGGCACGGCCTTAACAAGGGCCACCCCACGACCCCCATCCCTAAGGCTGTCCGCCCCAGCCACCGTAAGGGTGTGCAGTCCGCCCGGACGAAGTTTGTGCGCTCTATTGTCCGTGAGGTTGCCGGCTTCTCCCCCTACGAGCGCCGTGTCATGGAGCTCCTCCGTAACTCGAAGGTGTGTAGATTTGAGTTCGAAGGAATGATATTGATATTCTAACGAGATATTACGATACAGGACAAGAAGGCGCGCAAGTTGACGAAGAAGCGGGTAAGTCCTGGAGTTGTCTCTCTGACCTTTGAACACGAGATTGACATTGATATTTCGCAGTTGGGCACGCTCCTTCGCTCGAAGAGGAAGCTCGAGGAGCTCCAGAACGTCATCCAGGAGAGCCGCAGGACTGGCCACTAAGCACTCGATAGACTACCTTACTTCCGGCATTCGACATGGTCTTGGCGCGCTCTGTATTCTACCACCCAATGTCACGTCTCGGTCTGCACTGCATTGGCCTAGTATGAACAATATGAAGTATGTTCATGCAAAGTTGTAGAACGTCGGAAGTGCCGGACCGGGTGATGGGTCCCTGCTTGTCTGCCTCGAGGGATTCTTGGAGACTCGTGAGATGATTCGAGAAGCAGTCTCCCGATGCGTTGTGGAAGGAAAGTTACACGCTGTCTTACCCTCATCCTGGGGCGGTATCGCGTGACTCGGCGTTATTGGGCACGGCCGCTGGGATGGCTGGCCCCTGTGCGCCGCAGTGCGAGAATATACGGACAGGAGATGGATCATCATAGATGGGCGTACTCGAGTTCCTGAGTGGTGCGGCGGTGTGAGTTTGCTTATGAAGCGGGGTGTTGGCCGGGGGAAGATGGAGAAGAAGGGACACGGCTGGAGTCAGCGACGACCGGCTCGGTCATCAGCATCGTCAGAGGGCGGCAGCGGGCAGCGAGCGCGCGCGCAGGGCTCGACCGTGCCGAGCGGACGCCTGTTGTGCTTGCAGGCGCTGCAAGGCAGACAGAGTCAGGCAGGGCCAGACAAGCAGCAGGCAGCAGCGGGCAGGGCCTGGCAGCGCCAGGCAACGCTCGGCTTGGGTCGGGAGTTCATGACATAAGCCCGATTACACGGACCGAAAGGGTGAGGCATTTGGTTTCAAAACGGGGCGCGCGACGATCTCAGACGGCAGACTCCTCTGCCTCCCCCTCCAACTGTCTCTGACCGCTCTCCGTAGCCCGCTTCATCCTGGCTGCGGTTTGCTTCGGGCCTCCATCTCCTTCCTTGTTCCTATTTGGACCGCCTCCTGATGGCATCTCTCACCCCTCCTCCTAACCGGCACCGCGCTTCCTCCACAAACGTCCGTCCGCCGCTCACTCTGAGCTCCTTGGGTTCCCGTCGCAGGTCCAATTCTTTACTGGACCTGCCTCCCCCTACTCCTTCTCCATCTCACACTCCCCCACAGACCCCTCCTCTCCAGCTAATAACCAGAGACGGGGACACCCGTCCGCTCACCATCTCCATACCGCCATCTCGCGCAGACTCGCTATCCTCCAGGCTTTCTTCAATGCTTTCTCATTTGTCACAGTTGCTTCATTTACCGGTGCAACATGCTCTTCCCGCGAGCTCTCCCTCGTCATCACCTCTCAGTCGTGCGAGCTCGGACGACTCCATCCTTCCCATTGCTTCTCCCACACGAGCAGTCTTTGACGACCCATACTCTGAAAAGCGTCCCCAACGCCATTGGATTTGGGACGGGACACCATCAGTACGTGATTCGTCATGCTGATCAGACGCTCTTGTCTCACGCTCAGCCCTGCAGGTGCACGCGCCTGTTCTCTTTGTGCTGCTGCTCTTCCCGCTCTCTACTGCTCTTGTCGTATTCTGCATGTCGACACTGCCCATAACCATCTCGTGGCCTCGGACTCTCACCGACCTCGCCGAGGTCGGGCGGCAGCTGCAAGAATACACCCAAAGCGGGAGTGTCCCATTGGCGCACGTCGTTGGCGTCATATCAGTCACTGCGGTTTGGAAGCATGCTTGGTCAATACCAGGAAGTGTGATATGGGTATGCACCCCTGTTCCACACCCTGGTGAAACGATGTTGAATTTTATGTTCAGAACGTGCTTGCGGGCGCTCTATTTTCCCCGGCCTATGCGACCCTGCTTCTCACTATCCTCACCACGACAGGATCCGTCCTATCTAGCCTTTTGTCTGCACCCATGGCTCCTTTCCTTACACAGGTATTCCCTAAGGCCCTGGCTCTCACGCGGACAGCCCTGGAGGGTGACTCCAGTTCCCAGTCATCCAACCACCCCAAGTCATCTGCTTGGGTGCGCCTATCGATATTGAGGTTAATTGGCATCGTGCCATGGGCGGGTATCAACATCGCTTCCGGCGTGTGCGGCGTCTCTCTAAGGGACTGCATCCTCGGCTCCTTCATCGGCTGTATGCCGTGGACGGCGGTCTCGTGCCAAATTGGCGATATTCTACAGACAGTTGCGTCTGACGCGTCTTCCACCCCACGGACCATACAGTCGCTACTGGCGTCTCCTGACATCATCATGAAGCTCGTTCTGCTTTCGTTCCTTTCCCTAGCCCCTATACTTGGACGCAATCACTTGCGCGCATGGTTGTCGTCATCAACTTCGACGGTGCCTCCTCTGGACCAAGATCCCTCTCAGACCGCCGAGCGCCTCCCGCGTTGGTCGTGGGTCAAGGACCTCCCAAATCGAATTCGACGGTCATCACATTCCAGGACGCGCTCGCTTTTGCAGAAGGAATTGCAGGCGCTTACACAGGAAAAGAACGAGAGGCTACCCCTCTAACTCCGCATGTATCCATGATAACCCACTCTACTCCGTATACCACACGTCGAACAATGTCCTGTGTCCGCCGCAGGGATAATGCCACAACCCACATCATCACCTCTCCCAGGTCTTCGGTGGTCCGAGGGTACCAGTACCGCCTTTGCAACATCGCATCATGACGGGCACACGCTGTACACATCCTGAATACGCACAGCTGCGTTCCATCTCTCACGACAGTCATCCGCGACAGACTGCATCCTATCTCACGACACAGCCACTTATATCGCCGATGCGACGCTTTCGACGCTCGCTCGCCGAACGATGTCAAGACGCTATGTTACGACCCTCGCATTCTCTGCATATATCCTAATTTTTACACTTCATGCTTTTTTGCATAGTCTTCGTCCGCGCATCTTTGACAGTGCACACTCACATCTAGTTCTACCGTATCTCGCGCTTTGGGAGTTGGGGGTGTGGGTCGGGGCTGTCTGCTGATATTCCTTGTTGTTTGGTTTTCGTCGTTTCTGTGCAATGCTGTAGCATACTCCTGTGGTCTCCTTGGGGATCACACACGACCCTTTCGCCTAGCCAAGTGCAGCCGCTGCTCCAGATCATCAGTTCGCAGTTGCAAGCATCAGAGTAACGTGCGCGGCCTTCCATCTCTTTGCGTGTACGAGCCGGTAGTGTTGTTGGCAAGCGCTTGCCGTTTTGCCACGCGCCAATTGCCACCCCTGGCAATTGGGTGGCGATTGTCTATTGTTCGGACATGTGCTGGCGATTGCTGGCAATTGTGTATTAGAGTACAATGTTATGTACACTACGTAGTATGATATTACCAAGGGCAGAATGTATTCCTGACCGTTCTTCCAGGGATCGAGAGGGACGCGAGGATGTGAGCCATTCTGGTGTGTCTGAAGTGCCAATTTTGGCAACTCTTGTCTCATATCTCATTCTCATGACTCGGGCGCACGGCGGCGGACGGCAGCTTGACGCGTTTGTCGAGAAGCACTTCAACAAGGATGGGCCACGCAATGAAAAGACCAAACGTTACATGATGCTGTGCAAGTACTGTACAGACCCGAAGCCTATCGAGCACCGTGACCGACGTTGCATTCTACATGTGTCAAAGTTCGAGCACTGCCCGAATGCACCTCAGGATGTCCGCATTGAAGCCCTATCTCTGCTAGTTGCGAACGGAGGACTAGAGGTTGGGCCGGCTGCCCCGGCACTAGGAACAAAGCGCAAACCAATCGTTGACGCAATCGGTAATTTGGAGAGTCGTGATGCATCTCTTGCGGACTGTATGCTGGAGCTAATCTGGGCAGAACGGGCCATTGCACGGCTTCCAATAACGGCAACAGATGATGCTGACTTTGCAGCTCACGCAAAGTCATCTCTACACAGGGAATTTCATCGGATGAATACCTCTCTGCATTGGCTCGCCCGGTTTCTTCATCCACTCTGCCGCCGACTAGCCATCTCATCAGCAACACAGGCGTTCACTACACCGGACGACCCTGCGCTCGGTAACAGAAGTCAGGATGAGAGTCTCAAGGGGCCGGAAGACATATCTCTTGATGAGATCGAGGCGGAATTCAGCTGGATGGAGGCCATAGCACACGAGCAAGCGAGCAGTCCAGTGGAGGGAGACAGCCTTTCGGGAGACATATCAGTGGAGGACACGTATGCTGTCAAGGAGATGGAGACGATCCGGAAGGGTTTGGCTCCGTGCTCGCTGCAGGATGAGGTTGCGCAGCTTGATGATGGCACAGCCGCCGAGGGATGGGACGCGCGGTCATTGCTCAGGGACCTCGGTATCAATTAGCACGAGAAATAGCTCAAAACAGCGATGTATAGTACAAAAGTCTTCATTTGCCACCGATTGCCGCATTTGCCACACATTTGCCAGGCCCAAAATTGGTCGAGCAATTGCCATTTGCCGGCAAATGCCTTGTGGTTCAATTGCCCACAGCACTACGAGCCGGACATGTGACAGCAAGCATGCGCAGGCGCTCAAATTGCAGCAACGAAGTTGAATCTAATTCACATTACGAATTCTTCTACACCCCGGAGTACAGTCCAAGCGACCAGCAAGCTTTCTTGGATCTATCACGCTGTCATGCTATGGCAGATGTGCCTGACATAATATGCGCCGCCCATCTCATTTCGGCCTTCGACACCCATTCTCGTTTGCGTGTGGACATGTTCTCCTATAAATGCTAATAGACTTGCACTTCAATCTTTGCGATCGAGCCTGATATCAGCAAGGAACGATGGATGCTGAGCAGTCAGATGCGACGGTGGCTTGGGCAAGACGATCGAAGTAATGAACAGCCTTGCGTTCCGCTAGTGGAGCGCTCAACTGAGACCGCTCTCCAAATCATGATCTCCCTGGGCCAGGAGGTTCTATCGACAGCGTTGTCGGACAATCAGAGTGTCCTGACTGTGTATAACATCCGCTGCTGTTCTGCGTCATGGCTCTCGCCGGGACGCCTCTTCTTGCGACTGCGTTGGGTTGTGAGCGCTGGACTTCGCGATGGGAGCACCTTGACCGATCATTGATACATGACAGCAATGGGACTTTCGCCTAGTCGCCATGACACAGCATTCAGTGGCATGGGCTTGTTGGCCCCGAGCATGTCTCAAATAGCGTTGGGCTGAGGGATGCTCGGGATCATTACGCCTTGAGTATGCCCGTCCCACTCCTTCTAGCGCTGGCCGCTGCGCTCGCGGCCAACCCTGTCGCCTGCTGGACGACCACTCCTTTCAATGCACCAGCAATCCCCCTAGCGGTCAGGTCTCCTTATTTATCGACATGGCACATGAACCCAGCACAGCCTATCAACGGAAACTGGGAGAATTTCTGGACGGGTACTGTGAGTATGACGTTTGGGCCCTGGCTCTCGCTGGCGTTGCCTGACTGTTCGTCAGGTCACAGCCTGGACGGGATATGCTTACGTTGACGGCTCGCCTTTCCTGTTGATGGGCACCCCGGCAGACGGCGCCCAGATCCCACCTAGCGCGACGCAGCAGAGCGTAAATGTACGACATCTATACTATGCCAGTATTCCTGGAATCTGAGCTCGTATATGCGCACAGATTACCGCAACCCAGTCGACCTTTGTGCTCTCAGCGGGTGCTGTGGACATTACTGCGACGTTCTTGAGCCCAGTAGAGGTGCGCTCTTGCACTGAGCTCGGCTACGTTTGAACCTCACGGCCATACATCATATACTAGCCCGGCGACCTTGTCCGACAATCCCTCCCATTCTCATATCTTGCCATCACTGCCACTTCGAACGATGGCAAACCACACGCAGTAAAGCTATACACTGACATCAGTGCGGAATGGGTGTCCGGGAACGACAACCAGATCGTGGAATGGAACACGACCATTGGCGACTTCATCACGTATGAGGTGCATCTCCAAAATGAGACGCAATTCCAGGATGTAGGGGATCGCATACAATGTGAGCGAGATGCTCTCCGTTCCGGATTCTGCTGCTGAATGCTATATATCGTACAGACGGGAGTGTTTACTACACAGTCGAGAATGTGAGCATCACGCTGCTCTACCCGTTCTGCTACTGAGGTCGAACAGACAACCGGGCTTACATACCAAATCGGTCAAGACAGCGTTGTTCGAACGCAATTTGTGAACCAGAGCGTCCTGACAAACACATTGGATACCGACTTCCGCGCCATCAGCGATCGCTGGCCTGTGTTTGCCTTCGCTCACGATCTGGGAGATGTATCGAATACCTCGGCTCCGATTGTCTACTCCATAGGCTCCGTCCGTGACCCAGCAATCCAGTATGTCGTCGCCAATAACGCCACCCAGGACCGAAGCTTGTACTTCTGGAGCAATTTCTCCTCGATAGATGATGCTGTCAGTTTCGGGTTTGCCGCGGGACTCGTCTATGTTGGTGCTCATATTCAGGTTTAGATCGCGTTCTTCATGCAAGATTACTCGGGCGCCAGCTCGAGAGCCGCAGCACTGGACAGCAAAATCAATACGGATGCCTCGGCTGTCTCCGCCGATTATGCTGCGTTGGTGGCTTTGTCGGTCAGGCAGGCGTATGCTGCATTTGAGATAACTATCTCCAAGGACTCATCTGGGCAGTTCAACACGTCTGACGTTATGGCCTTCATGAAAGGTGCAGCAAGTTCAATTCGAATCGAAAACTCTACTGATTACGGCTGCGCGCATAGAGATATCTAGTTCCGAGGTGAGTTGACAGCCACGTGAAGGCATTTCATGGCCTGAGATGGTTGTGCGTAAGAAAATCAACACGGTAGACGTGCTGTATGCCACATTGCCGCTGTTCCTATATCTCGATCCTGCCATGGTGAAACTTTCATTACTGCCGCTCTTGGAATATCAGGCGACGGGGCAATATCCTAACGAGTGGGCTGTCCACGACATCGGTATGATAGCATATTTTTGAGGTCAAGGCGATACTCACCTCGTTTAGGTACTACATATCCTCAAGCTCTAGGGCACAATGATGGTGAGTTACATATTGGCTCGGTTCGGCTCGTTCTCATTAGTTGAATTGTCCAGGGAAAGACTTGATGTTACCAGTCGAGGGTATGCATTGATCCGTATACGTCTGAATTAAGATCAATTCATTGAATTAAATTTGTTGCACGCACACAGAGAGCGGAAACATGCTGATCATGACCCTCAGCTATGTACAGCGTACTAACGACAAGTCGATAATAACCTCATACGTGCGTGCCTCCTTTCGTGTCTCAGGACTGCACTAAATATGTCACGTTCAGTTCAATCTCCTGGATCAGTGGACACAATACTTGATCGCAAACACCCTCGATCCACAGAATCAATTGGATTCAGATGTCTTCGCGGGATCACTCGCCAATCAGACCAACCTAGCTGTGAAGGGTATCATCGGCATCAAGGCCATGTCGGAGATAGCGACCATAGCCGGAGACTCTGCGCGAAGCTCAAACTACAGCGTCGGTGCCATTGTCTCATATTTTGCTGAAGTAGCGCTCACCAGTGCCACAACCCAGTCTATTGCATCTTCGCTCATCAGCCAGTGGGAACAGTTGGCGACTGCTTCGGGTAACAATCACTTGACCTTGACGGTGAGTGTAGTCATTTATTCCTATGGTCAGAGCCCGTGATGCTAACAGGATTGTTCAGTACGGAGACGATACAAGGTATATATCCATATAGGAGTACACGACATTCCAGCTGCTGATTAAAGCGCTCACATCAGCTGGGGCCTTGCGTACAACTTATATGCCGACATACTCCTCAATACGAGCTTAGTGCCTGCGCAAATATACGAAATGCGTAAGCTTTGCTCTATGCCTGATCAACATGATCTTATTCGAGCATTTTGGGTCAGAATCCAGCTGGTATGCAACTGTCGCCAGTGAGTAGCTACGATTGAAGCATGGCGCGCCCACTTTGACACCTTTGATATAGATCAATTCGGTGTCCAGCTTGACACTCGGTAAGAGAATTACCTTTGGCGTCGCTATTTGTTTGCTGATACCGTGACTTCCAAGTCATACCTATGTATTGTCCAGTATGTCTGAAGTCCTGCTGTATCGTGTTCTGACATACTCACATCGTCACCCACAGATTGGGAAATCTGGGCAGCGGCTACAACGACCACGACGGACGTCCGCAATAAGATGATCCAGGATGTATTCAGCTATGCATCCAACGGGAAGACCCCAGCTCCCTTCGAAGACTGGTATGACACAGTCAATGGAACTGGAATTGGCCAATTCAAAGCTCGACCTGTGGTCGGCGGCCATCTCGCCCTGGTAAGCTGGCGCATCATTGAGACTGGCGATGCGTGTCCTGATTCATTGTCAAACTCTAGCTCGCGCTCCCGTCTGGATCCCAACCAGGAAATAACAACTCCGGGAGCAGTCCGCCAGACTCTCAGGGTGGCGGCAGTCCCTCATCTTCTCCTACGTCGTCGTCTTCGCCGTCACAGTCATCGCAGCCATCCTCTGCAGCTCTTGCAAGGGTAACATGGGGGAAAGCAGTCATCAATTCTATTGTGGTAATGGGCCTCGTGCTAGGTACCCTGATGTGATTCGGGAAGCGTGCTCTGGACACTCACAGTAATTATAAAACCGAACGACACGATGGTGCTTCCTCGACCGGAATTAAGAGGTAATAACGCCCATGTCCTGTCATCAGTCCTCTCCTTTGTGTACGTGATTGGGAATCTTGATGGTATCTTCACAATGAATGCAAGGGGTCTCCTGTTGTACATGTCGTTGAGCGCGCCATCAACCTGCCGCGGTGCCTTCTCGTCTACGCGAACTTGCATGTTGACTGCTGGCTTACGTGACCGGCCCAGTAGGACGGACCGAGAATAACGAGCAGCAGCAGTTGGCTGACGACCCAGCTCGTTACGACGTACAACCACGACTTCTTGTCAGGAAGGGAGGCCACCTCAGCGGCGAAGGTGCTGACGGTGGTGAGGCACCCGCAGTAACCGTCGGACAGCCCGCGGAGGATCCCGCACGCCGTAGGTGACGGAGGATCGTGCATGCCCTGCAGGACGGTCAGTCCTCCTAGCAAGGCTGTGCCGAACGTGTTGGCCGCGAACGTTCCCAGCGGCATGAGCTGGGAAACCGGGTTCAAACGGATAGAGAGGAAGTAGCGTGTGAGAGTGCCGGGATAGGAGAAGAGAAGCGCGGCCGTGACTTCGTGGCGCCATATGACTGGCATTCTGAAGTACGCTGGGTAGGCGGCGGCGTAGATAAGCACTGCGAGGACCGTGAGGCCGTAGCGGATCCTCCGACTTGGAGGGGTGAGCGTCGGAAAAATGGGGCGCACGAGAGAGGCGAGGTGGGCACCGAAAGATACCGAAGTCAATGCTAAAGCAAGCGTAAAGATTGTTTTCGTGAGCCCATCAATCACCTGCGGTGTATGATGTTAGTCTCTGCACTACATCACCAGTACATAGACGTACATCTCGAAACCAGTCGTGGTGAAATCGGGATGTATTGAGCCACGACTGGAAAACGTCCAGCTGCCACCCGGAGAATGTAGTCAAGGATCCGCAAAATCCTTCACAATGATATGTAAGACGTGACGGTCCAGCATCGAATAGACTCAACCTGTAGTCATCGCAGTGTAGAGAGGACCATAGCTGCAAAAAATAGATCGGATTGTTAGCAAAACGCACGGGCAACGCGTCTGAAGACTCACAATTGCCCAAACGGTTCTTTGATACCGAGACAGAAACCCATCACAAGGCACCCGGCTGCCTGTACCCATGCTAGAGGGAAGATACTATGACCGTCGTAGTCGACCAAAGCTTGTAGACCCAGCCTAGCTAGTGCTCCAAAAATCGAGGCGGGGGCGAGAAGTACCAAGACTGGGAATGATAATGGGTGATAGACCTTGAATGTGGGAACCTTGTCCTGTTCATCTGGCGGCCGATCGATAGATGCAAGCGATGTCGCATCCGTAATCGATTCATGGCGAGCGAGTATGGATCCCACATCGCTGTGCCCGCGGCGAGCTCTGCTGCCACGCCTTGGACGCTGAGCTGCTGCAGAGGATCTGGTGTGGTAAGAGGTCTGACTGGATTCGCCGGCGCTGCGGTCAAAATCGGCCTTTTCTTCGTCTTTTACGGTGCCATCGGTAGCGCGGTCGCCCATACCCGCGGGTAAGGGGGGGGGGGGGCTTGTCGAGAGGTGTGAGCGGGAGGGGAAGCCGTATAAGAGCACCAGAAGAGGGACAATCTCAAGCTCGGGCGCATAAATAGAGGTGATCGCCACGTGCGACTGAACTCATACCGACCATATATTCGCCGGGCCCGAGTCGCGGAAGAGCGATCGCGTGCTAACGCAGTGCACTCCTCTGCACTTCTCCGTCCTCATGTTCACGGCGAGCTACACAGCAGTCCTACTAAGTCTATCTTTAATCTCTCTTCCTCTCGTCATATCCATGTTCTGGTCCAAGAACAAGTGGGAGCCACGCGGTCGCGTTCGTGGTCTACGCGTGATGCCTACTTTCGGTGGCTGACCGTGTTCTAGCATTGCTTAGTGACTGGTGGCTCTTCTGGCTTGGGTCTTGCGCTTGCCAAACTGTTAACGAAGCAAGGGGCCGACGTGTCGATCGTTGCCCGCAATGAGGAAAGACTCAAGACAGCACTGGAGGAGCTTGAGGCAAGTCGTGCGTCTTTGTGACAGCTCCATGTTAATGATCATCGTATATATGATGTTCCAGGCAATGCGCCAGACTCCAAATCAGATTCTGAAGGCGTATTCCTATCCAGTGGACAACGCCACCGGAGCTGAAGCAGCTCTCGAGGCTGCATGCGAGTCCCATGGAGGTCGCTCTCCGGATTCGGTCTTCCTTTGCGCTGGTTCGTCAAAGCCGGGCTTCTTTGTGGAGCAGACGGAAGAGTCATTAAGACGAGGCATGGACGAGACATACTGGGCGCAGGCATTCATGGCTTTGGTACGTTCACCGCGACGCTTTCCCGATCATCCCACTCAATGGACTGTAGGCCGCAAGCAAGAGAATGGTTCGTACCAAGTCGAAGGGGAAGATTGTCTTCGTCGCGTCCATCCTTGCATATATGTCGATCGTGGGGTATGCACCATACTCCCCAGGCAAATTTGCAATCCGAGGTAACCGGATAGTGGACTATGCTCTTATTCTGTGTGCTCACCAGAAGTTGCTCAGGCCTGGCAGAAACGCTGCAGTCAGAATTCATGTTATACGGCATCGAGGTGCATATATGTTTCCCAGCTACGATATACAGCCCTGGATACATAGAGGAGAACAAACTCAAACCGCAAGTCACGATGAAGATCGAGGAAGGAGATCCCGGCGCTACCCCGGAAGTGGTCGCCGAGGGACTGCTGCGAGGTCAGCCACGATTTACGATCTGTTCTCCGCTGACAACAGCTGAATGACTCGATGCAGGAGTGCAAAAGGGCAATTTCCACATCACGTATAGCTTCAATTGTGACATTTTCCGAGCGTCCACAGCAGGCTCATCTCCCCGGAACAACTGGCTTGTCGACATCATCTACGGTCTGATCGGATTCGTGTGTCCCGCGCTCTTTTGGCCGTGCTGTCTCTTGCTCACTCATGGTTTCAGATTGCTTTGCCAATATGGAGGCGGTCTGTCGATTCCACCGTCATTGGTTATCGGAGGGAGCACGAAGGATACTTGGCCCAGAAGGGCTTCTACGATGCTGGATCGCCTTCATAGTGACTGCTGGATTTGCAGTCCGATGTATATCATGTGGTGCTGTCGTTTCCGGGTGCGAACACGATATGATCGTTTTTACGCCAGTGGATCCCGATATATTGTACAAATTGATTGATTGAAATGTGAGAAGGAGCGAAGCCCATAATCTACCAAGACTAGATAAGGGGCATTATAACCTTCATCTTTGTAAAGAGTACTCTTGGTCCTGCCATTTAGCAGCTCAACGTAGGACATAAAGAAGGCTGCCTGGGTAATAAATGGACCGTGGTGTAAGATTGAGGAACAGAATTGGGAGGTGCGAGGAGAAAAGGCGGCGAGTTTAGGGCAGGTGTATGCGGGCGTCTATATGGGGCGTCTAATGAGGCGCGTTCCTGCAGACGGGCATGCGCGTAAGATGCGGCATGGCCCATGATGATGGCATGCACACGCAGCCCAGCGCTAGTGATGCCACAAGCTGAGCTAAGTCAAGTTAAGCTGTCGAGCTTTGTGTCGGATTGCGAGAACAAGCTCGTGCAAGCTAAGCCAGCTTGCAAGCCGACGGCATATTAATCAGATATCTACACAGCTGCGATTGGAGAGCGCAGTCGCCGTCGCGAGGTTCAGACCGGTTTCGGAAGGGGTCGGGGCAAAGCACGTGAGATACAGATCGTCAGGTAGCGCAAGCCAAGTAAAGTCGGCCGTGGGAGCAAGTTCGAGCAAGCCAGCCATTACCGTGAGCTTAACTTGCGGCGACACTACCCAGCGCTGCCTAGCGGCGCTGATGCCGGTTCCGAAAGCCACTAGCCTTGCTTCAATGACTGCTATCTATCCGCCTTCGCAGTTCGCAGGCACCCGTCAAACGAGCCGCCCCTATATATCAAGCATCAGGCCCGTCCATGACGCTCAGGCCTCCTGTGTTTCGCCCGACCCGCACGCATCCCCTCTCCCTCGATGCTGCCTACGATGAAATCCGCCCAGGCTCAAGCCACTCCTCCACCCCCGTCGTCAGCCCTCCCGACGTTCTACTGGCTCGTCTTTGGCGTTTATGAGCCGCTACTCACCCTTTGCGGGTTTATGGGGGTGCTCGCGGACCCGAAGCAGGTGAGCGCGCAACTGCAACACATTCGGAAACCCGCTAACGTCGTCGAGTAGGCATTTGAGCAGCAGGCACCCTGGCCCTCAAATACCCCACCCGAGAAGATGTCATCCGCCGCGTATGTCTGCATCCTGCAGCTCGCGAACGTCGGCGCGTTGTGCGGCTTGATAAACCTCTTCGTCCTGCAAGCATGTCGCAAACATTTGTTCGCACAACCAGCACTCCAGGAGACGATTGTTGGAGCACTGCTCAGTGCACTTCTCATCGGAGACATCGCGCACTTAACGATCACATTGTGGGCTCTCGGGGAAAGCAGATGGGAGGTATCCAAATGGGGAGGGCTGCTATGGGTGACAATCGTGTCAGGGCTAAGCCTGATGGTACCAAGGATTGCATGGCATTTGGGAATAGGCCGCTATGTAGATCGAAGGGATGGACAGTTTGTCAGACGGGGGTGACCACACTCGTTGTTTATAGACCGTACACACCTAAACTATGATCTTGATAGTTCCCAAGTAGTCCACATAATGTCAATAATTCTAGCAGGACACAGCATGTTAGCATTGCCGAGTAGGATTCGTCATGCCGGCCAGTGAAGAACACCCGTCATATTAGATCAAGAAGTCTCATAGAGCGTCCGGTGGTACGTTTGCCCACGGTTCTCTCACACCACGTTTATGATCATCCGAAACCGTCTAAAACGATTGAACTCACTGGGTCTAGTCTGCGGTGCCGCAGGATACCCACAGTCGCACGGCATGACTCATGGTTCAGGTATGGACGTGCGGACGTGTATGTCCGTTCTCCGTGAGTACCACCATTCCAGGATCCAGGATTGGAAGAGACCGAATACTGCGGATGTCAACCAGTATACCTGGACGCTCTATAGGCGACATCAGTGATGAATAAATTGGGGATAGGACGGCACATACACCTGGGACCACAGCGGCTATCAGAATCCGAAGCACCGAAAGCACCCTAAGTGAGGACTGGATGATCTTCTTAGGCTCTACAACGTTCTCCCCTTTGGAGCGCCGCGCGGCTGCCCACTCTGCGACTTTCCTCTCGCGTTCAAGAGTACCTGCGTTGATAAACCACCGTGCAGTCTCCACGTTCGCCAGTGTTACGAGGCCCAGGATAATTGGGAGGGTCGCCGTTGGGTCGGAGTGCGCCAAGGACGTCAATGTAAAGACAGACTCGGAGTCCAGGACAGACGGTGCTTGCGCAACTCTATTGAGGACTGCGCTAAAGCCGATGAAGAGCGGTATCTGGGTCAGGGGAGGTACAATTGTGGTCATGAGTGGTGTGCAGCGGAACTTGGATAGCAGCTCCTTCCGGCGTGATTTAGCCTGTCTCAAGTAAGATACGTGCTTCATGCTCAAGTTCGCGGGGACATACGATGGGCTGCAGACGTTTTGCGAATTCACGTTTGATTTCCTCCTCGGTGCTGGCCTTGAAACCGTCTGTCTTCATCTCCCGAAGAACCTGCTTCTGAATCTGGGGCATCTCCTTCTTCAGTTCAGGCACAACAAGGTTCTCTGCCCTCCATTGCCGCCTTCTTGACTGTCGCGAGCGTTAGCCAGCGCGTTTTTTAAGTTGCCAGGCGACGTACCCATATTGAGAATGGCACGGTCAGCACCAACCGAGAAGCGACGGTCAATACTACGATGGTGGTCGTGTACGCAGGTAGCGATGGGGGATATGGCAAAGCAATAGCCAGGTCTAGGAAACCATCTGAAAGTTGTTGTACAGCCGAGGTGATGAATGTCCGACGAGGATGACGCTGCCGCAAGCTGCTAGAGGTGATGGCACTCTGCCTGACCTGGGACAATGCATAGCGACGAGTCGAAGTGGAAAGTCCCAAAGCCAGCATGCTGCAGATCACTTGAGGTGGCTATGTGTCACAGGATCGTAATTATAGAGCACCCCGCTTCGTGTGCGTGAAGTCGCACATGCTGGTCAAATCTCAGAGACGGTGTGACGAAATGCGCTGAACGAGTAATATTTTAACTTCATCAAGCGCTTCGTCCAGGTCCACTTGACACATCACCCATGTTTTCATTGTAAACGAGACTGGGCAATGCAAAGTTCATGCTTTTTGTATGTGAGATTCGAGCCTCACCGGGACAAGCAGATCGCGATGTCCGATAGCGCGAAAGCAATCTCAATAATACAGCCAGAGCATAACTCATAGTTGTGCGAGTACTCGCATCAATGAATGCGTGGATAATCATGGTATGCTGGTGGCATAGTCATAGCTCAAATGACCGGAAGCCCGTCCCCGCCCGTAGCCTCTAGTCCCTAATCCCTCCGTCAACAGCCCTCCGCGCAATTAGAAAGCCAGCTGGTGAGGGAACTGGCCCTTCGACAGACCGAAGGACGCCTTCAGGTACTTGGCGAGCGCGTCTGTCTTCTTGATCGCGGCAACAATGGCGGCGTCGACCGCCTTCTGGTCGGCCGACTTAGACTCCGGGAAGGCCTCCTTCTTGGGCTTGCCCTCAGAGAAGAACTCCGCCTCGGCAGAGCGGGGGCCCTTGGTCGCGGGCTTTGCGAAGTACGCGTCGTTGAACTTCTCGTCGACCTGTTTCTAGTGAGACAACAAATTCAATGGGAACTCAAATTTGATACACACCTTGAAGTCGCCGAGGTCCACCTTCGTCGAAGTCGCGATAACGTAGGCCTGGTTCACCCGGCGAAGGGGGACACCGTTGACCTTGAAGGGACCCGTGACCAGCAGGAGTCCGCTCTCCAACTGCTTGAGGAAAACGACCCGCTTGCCCCGGAAGCGGCCAGCGAGGAGGATGAGAACGGATCCGGGGGTGATGGATGAGCGAAGCTTAGCAGGCTTCGGGGCCTTGCGGCTTTTCTTGGGCTGGTGGACGTCCTCAGCGGGGTAGAAACGAGGTGCCTTCGCGGTGGGGACCACACGCTTGTTGCCGTTCTTCTCGCCTCCAACCTGCACCTCCTTCGTCGCCGGGACCTCAGCGGCCGCAGCCTTCTCAGATTTTTTCTGGCCCTTGAAGAGACCACGGCGAGCGTAAACTTGCGAACGGGAAAGACGCCCGATTCCGGGGACGAGCTCCTTGCTGCGGGCCATCTGGGACGTAGTAGGTGATTAGAACGATGAGTGGGAAGGTCGCTAGAGAGAGCCAGCCAGAGTGCCATCCGAACTGCCGCGACCGCATCCATCTTCAGATCCTCGTTTCGCGCTTCAAAATGTCGACCAGCAGCACGATAGCACTCCAACAGCACTCCATTGACGCATTAAAGACGAGATTATGCTCACCGAGTCGGTCTTGAGGCTTGCTGGACTGTGTTGTTGGCCTCCCAAGGCGACCAGAGATCTTGCGGATACGGCTTAGTAAGCGAGCGCTCCCGAAAATGGGTTGTGCGCGGTAGGCGCCAGCATCGGCCGGCGGCACCGGAGCCCCGGGAGTCACTTGCTGGACTTTGAGCTCGAGGCTGCCTTTGTCGTGTCACAGCACTGTACAAGTACTCTCGTGCTTTTGTATTTCAGATACCTCTAGAGCGATGACATCTACTATGGACGTATATTCCTCTCAAAGTCAGGCCTCAAAATTTGCTGTCTGCGACGTGACCTCGATGTTAACTGATCATAACATTCGCTGCAGCCGACACATCCGACGATCGCTATACCATCTTCTTTGACATAGATAATACAATGTATTCTGCAAGTGCACAAATCTCACACGCAATGGGCATACGCATACATGGTCATAAGCTCGTGCCAACCCATCGCAACTGCGCTGACGTGAGGTTCAACAGCGTACTTCGTAGGTCTGGGCCATTCTGAGGAGGAGGCGTCAGAGCTTCATCTGAAATATTACACACAATATGGTCTCGCGCTTCGCGGGCTCGTGCGCCATCATGACGTGGGTACGGATATCATTCCTGGTGGTATTTATTCACGCTCATTGCGGACTCAATATCATCCAGATCCGCTGGACTTCGATCGCAAATGCGATGGATCGCTGCCCCTGGAGGAGATGCTCAAGCCCGATGCTGAACTCCGGAAGCTACTCGAGGATATTGATCGCACAAAAGCGCGCGTATGGGCGTTGACGAATGCATACCACACAGTGCGTTCTTCCAACATTGCTCAATGTACTCAGTTGACTTCCTAAATCCTTCCAGCACGCCCGTCGAGTGCTACGGATTCTTGGTGTTGAAGATCTAATCGAGGGTCTCGTGTATTGCGACTATTCAGAACCAAACTTCTCATGCAAGCCAGAGCCTGAATTCTACCAAAATGTGGGTGTCTTTAGTTGGCAGGTTTAGTTGCTCTATCTTGACGCTATCTTGACGCTACTTGTTAGGCTCTCGGGCGAGCAGGAGTCACAGACCCATCCAAATGTTTCTTCATTGACGACAGCAGAAAGAATGTCGAAGCTGCAAAGGCGCTAGGCTGGGGTAGATGCGTCCACTTCTGTGAACGTGGGCTACAAGCTGTAGAAGGCGGGAAGCTCAAAGACATCGGTAGCGAGTCGTTAGAGGAGGTAGCGGTAGAAGGGATCGTGTCTGTCTCGAGACTAGACGAGCTCAGAACAGTCTGGGCAGATGTCTTCAAACAGTGACCGTAAGCAAATTCCTAATGTTGTCCTGTATAATACATATGTTCGTAGACTTCGAGGTAAATGGCATGATACAGGATGCAAGGGATCATCAAGCACAGATACAATGACAAATATCCAGTTAAGTCTGTAGGGAAATCCTTGCTGATGTGGGTTATGTGAGTGATGCAGTATGCTTATGTGGATGGTGTATCAAAATAATGTGACAGACGCTACTTGCGAGGATTCGGTGGTCTCGAGGACCAGACCATCATAGCCGACAAGCCCTACACATCATACGCGATCAGTCTCGTAGCTTAGGTCAGACAGGGCGGTCGCTTACGTGTAATTGACCCAGGGAGGGTCAAAGCTTCCTCGTCATCGGTGCGATCAAGCAGCATAGATGGTGGTGACTGCTCAGGCCCTAAGAAATGCCTGATCTGATCCGCCTACAGACGATGTTCAAGCACAGATAACAACATGAAACCCGTTAAACGCACTCTGTCGAAAAATCTCATACGTGGCGGTGTTTCTAGGCGCAACTTAATTCGAAGATTCAAGGTGTCGTTAGATAGCGGACTACTCACCATCTTCGTTGTCCTCAGGCCTTCCTTCGATTTCCCAAGGACATCGCTTGTATCTCTGGAAAAGCGGGCTCCCTGGCTAACATAGGGTCAATATCGCACGCAAGGCCATCGCACGCGTGAGAAGCGCACTCACAATATTTGTATGGAGGACAATCTTTTTTACAAGATGCGTTGAGCCATCTATGAGAAAATCCACTCCGTACTGAAGATAGTTATAGAAATCTAGCCTTTCATCGGTGACCCCGTTCCCCAAGGCTGATGGAGAACTCACAGTCCGTGTCGGAGTCACCCTCTCTATCGAGACTTCTCGCGTGTATAGTCATCCTGTCATCCTCCTTATAGTGTATCCGTAGTGGAGGACCGAGATCGCAGATAAGGTCTTGAGCGCTGCTGATCCCAAGCTTTATCCGGATTTGTGTTGAGCTAGAGGGATGGAATTGCAAAGTAATCCCATCATGTATCTTGCTGAAGGTCATGCACAAGCGCCCGGGTGATGGCAAGTGAACATACCTTCACTACTGCTCTCTCAACCTCACCCGCCATTGCTTCACACTCCGACACTTCGTCCAAAGCATCGCGGCGCTCGCCCTCTTGGCTCTTTTGGGTAATAACAACTCTCCTTACTTCTTGCATTCGATCCTCAGGGTGGTTGGAACTCTTCAAGGCTTCTCCCCTTCCATCCACATCGAAGCCAAACGAGACTCCTGGATACCGAAGTTCGTCTCCAGGATAGGTTGGTCCGAAAGTACGGTTGACCCCTAACCTGCGCAGTACTTCATCTGGAGACGACAACACATGTTCCTTGTACTTCAGCGTTATTGGTGGATTCAGGTCTCGAGGTTTCCGGATGCAAATAGTGTGTAGCCTTTGATGATAACCAGAGAAGAGGAGATCCAGATGCGGTCGGATATGCAAAACAACCGGAGTGGTTACCGTGTCTGGATCATACTTCACTTCCACAAGGGGGAACGCGTGTTGCATCCTACGCAACATGTCTAAAATGTTCCACAGCGACATGCCTAAGGAGAAGCGCTGCATCGTCTAAGCCAATCCTCGTCAAAGACAATCTGACGTAACACTGACCTAGATCAAACGGGCCAAGGCCAAGTCCTGGTCTAATATCGACCTCCAACGCGGAGAACATTGTGTGGCTCATGCAGCAGGTAAGGGTAAGAACTCAGAAGAATGGGTCAAGTGCTGGGACTACGTAGAGCGAACTCAGTCACCTCAGGCCAAGATGCCCCAGCACGTGAACGCGTGAATTACATAAGCCTACTATGAGACGCGTCGCGTTCACATCGCGTCGCGCGGCGCGTAGTCGTACTACTGGCACCAGGACCTGAGCCCGTCTACTTCGATCACACCACCCGGCCCTTGTGGATTCCACATATAGACTACTGAGCCCCGAATTCTTACTATGGCCGACGCTCGCCAACGTACGATCATCAAGGTACAATCTCAGTTTCATCGGCGGGACACGACTGGAGCTTTTCTTAGGTCTTCCGCAAATACAGTCATTCCCTTGGACCCGAAGCATTAGAATTTCTGGAGAGTCTCCTTGATGCACATGAAGTTTCTGACGAAGATGTGGAGTACTCCGTTGAGTGGATTGCTAAAGAATACAACAGACAGGACGGTGGGTAGCTAAGCGGTGACGGTTGCACCGCTCCAGCCTTACAATGCTTAAGATGCACAGATGAAGGTATCCCTGGAGATTCTCAAAAGAGTCTATGAAACATTTCAAGGCTCAAGAGACAGCCATGCTGCAGACCAGGACATGCTAGATCCCGAGAGCCACCTACACTTCGTCGACGCTTTTGACATGCCACTCTGGCATTGGTCCACTGAACGAAGCTCCTTTGAAAAGTGTGTTGACCGTTCCTGCTCAATGTGTGTTTTATGCTAAGCTACGGACCAGGGCCGCAGGTCCTCTTACAGTATCAAGCTCAGCTGACTCACGGATTTTGGCCATGCGAAATAGACTAGACGTCATAAGGCAGGCAGTACTCCGAAATGATCACTTCTCCCCTTCAACCATTCCGTCCCGAGATAGGGAACACCTTCTCACAGTATGAATCAGCCACCCTCTTCGGACCTGCCTCTCACACATGTCACAGCTACGGTCCACGAAACAGCTTCTAGGGCGACCAGGGGAACGGTTTTTGCTACTTGGAATGCTCACTTACTCCAAGGAGGGGAAACTCTGTCTTGAAGATCAAGACGGGTCAGTGGAACTTGATTTCTCACAGCTGGTAGGTCTTTTCAAGTAGGCAGGCAGTCGTCTCACCTCAACACATACTTAGGACCAACCGAGTGAAGGACTATTCACTGAGGGTTGTGTTGCCATGGTTGAAGGCGAGTACACGGAAGATACCACTCTGATTGTGATCGCCATTGGCCATCCACCGTGTGAAAGCCGTGAGACTGCTCGGTAAGAATCAAAGCCGTAGGGAAAGCCACTTGCTAAACTAGCATAGGTCCATTTATGGACACGTAGACTTCCTGGGACGAGGTTCGACTACCTTGCTCGAAGATGTATTCATTTTGTTTCTACCCGTACAATGTCCGTTATGCTTACGCTACTTTGCAACAGACGCAGCTCGCCACCCGCCTTCGACTTGAACTCCCGGATTTGAGTTTCTTCGTGCTGTCAGATGTCTGGCTCGATCGGCCGGAGACATTTTCAGGACTTCAACTGATGTTTCAGCATTGCATCGATAATCATTTCATCCCGAAGGTCATCATCCTATGCGGTAATTTCAGTAGCAAGGGCATCTCAAAGAATAGTGCTCGTGAGGTCAAACGATATCAAGGTACTTCTCTCCCCTGTAAACACGGTACCAGTCTCATCTCATTGATCTGATCCAAAGAGAACTTCGATGTGTTGGCCGATTGCATCGTCCAGTATCCGCTTATCACTCGATACACTCACTTTGTCTTTGTCCCGGGCTCTCTTGACATCACAGTGAATTCCGTTCTACCACGCCGGCCTCTCCTGTCATCTCTCGTCTCTCGGCTGAAGTCAAGAGTTCCGAAAGTGCACTTCGCCACAAATCCGTGCAGAATCAAGTTCTGCGATCAGGAGATTGTCATTTTCAGGGAAGACTTGATGACGAAGATGCTCCGGAATCTAGTGGGCGTAAAGCCCGATGTCCGCAACGATGACTTGAAACGATTCGTACGTCCAGCCACGGACCATACCAAAAACTTAGCCCCATTAAGGATCTTCTAGCTTGTGCAGTCGATCCTTGACCAAAGTCATCTCAGTCCGCTAACATATAGTATACAAGCGACACTGTCCGACTTTGACCACGCCCTCCGTTTGTATCCACTCCCTACTGCGGTGAGTACGAGCCGATGACTCTATGTAGGTACTGTTAGCCTGACTGGGACACAATAGCTCGTGCTGGCGGATAAGTCGGACAGATTCGAAATGACATACGAAGGCTGTCATGTTTTCAACCCCGGTAGTTTTGTCGGAAAGTCCTTCGCATTTTCTGCGTATACACCAGCAAGGAGGGAGTCAGAGGAATGGTGCGAGACATTTGATAGCAACAATTCGCCAGGAAACTAATAGGTCCCTTCAGTATCCTCAGCAATGCAGAGTCAGAGGAAGGAGGCGGAGGGTATTAAGTAGCTCCGCACTTTGGGCCCAATGCATTATGTTTGATTTATGCCTTAGCAAGTGATCGTGTGTATTAGTATGTATTACTGCGTTTTAAATCACATCGTATAGTGAGATATGGCCTCATCAAATGCCCAGAATGATTGTACACGATTGGATGTGTGCGTGTTGGGCCTTCAAATCTTCGAAGTAGTCTTCGAAGTAGGGAGTGGGCGCTAGCGCGAAAGCGGACTGCTGTTTTGCCACGTGGTAAGAACGCATCGCCCGGCCAGCGCTTTCATACTGAACGTCGAGTCGATCGGCATACTCGCGGCAGCCCTGTTCTGGACGTCGTGTTAGCATACCACCCTCACGCCGGGACCCTCGGCGTATAGCATATCCCTAATAACATCCTCCATTCGCTTCGTCTATCCATGGGATTCTCCAGTCGGCCCTGAGGACACAACTGTTCAGTCTACCATTCATGCAACCTCGCAGCAAGTGACAAACAGTGAGTAGCTCAAGTCCATGTCTGCCAATCATGGGCCAACCGTGTCAATCACTAGTGCCTTTAGCAGCCACCCTTGTCTCGATCACTCAAATTCTTCTATATGGTGGTCCGCACGTACACTCAAACTGGACGCTGCTCATCCTCTGGGCCATCCGTATTGTGACCCTATCCCTATTATTCAGGACGTATATTGGGCCATCAATCCTGAATCATGTTTCGGACCGTTTGAGGGTCCGAAGCGTGAGCTTGCGGTCCATTCGTGGCATCTACTTTCGCTCAAAGGCGGGGACATGGCGCATCGAACGTGTTGGTATATCTTACCATCATCCAGCCATGGGCGCAGCCGGCCGTTTCTCTCTGGTGGTTGAAGGCCTGTCCCTTGACCTCGTGAAACGCTGTGATGAAGAACAGCTCAATGCCTCTTTCCGGCGCCGCAAGGGGCGCCCAGTGCTGGCCGACTTCGCGCCATCACCACTAGCCAGTAATCTCTGGTTCGCCGTCCGGCTGATACTATCGTCCACGTATGCTATCCTGGACCCATATCTGCGTCCACTAATCCGCGCATTGTTCGTTGGCGCTCTCCGCGCTGCCATTCGTGCACTACCTGCTCTCACTCACGTCGTTGACTTTGAGTTAATGTCCGCAGTTGTGACCGTGTCGAGCATCCCCGGACTACGTTTCGAAATCAGAGAAGCGAGAGTTCAAACGGAGGTTGCGCTCCAGACCTTGGAAACCGTAGCAGCAACGGATCCGCCTAAGAAACGACCGCAGCAGATTCACAAGAGGTTCCAAAGCGTTGCTGACTGGAATGCCAGACTTTCCGGTAGTCTACGACGTACTTGGGATCGGGCCTGGGGAGCCACAAGGGCGACCACATCTCTGACATTGCTCATCAATGGTGTTACGGGTATGGTGCCTCCATCGTTTGCTAATGATACGTTGCGTGCAGGTAAAGAATTGCGTGCTGCGTGACATAAACAGCATCTAACGATATTCTTAGGGTCCTCCCAAAGGAACTTTCTCGACGTGCCACACTTCGAGTTTTCCCTTTCCCTCCGTATCAACCCTCACTCAGGAGTTGAGTCTCGTAGTCTGAAAACATCGCTCAATCTGGGTGCCATTGACGCAGACATTGGCATCCTTCGTCATATCATCGGTCAGCTGAAACCCGAGCATAATGGCAATAGCGATCCGGTCGACATACAGAGCCCTAAACGTGAAGCACCGAAGCTCTCATCTAGATTGTCCTGGGTATCTCCACTGTCACCTACCTCTCCACTTCTGGAGACGTTATCCGTAGGGCATGTCGTTATTTGTTATTCCGCTGTCATTGAACGCCTATTCTCAGGCATCAATGCCTTTTGGTTGGAAATCGAGGACACCTAGGGTTCGCAGACTCGATAGTGGAGCTCGCCCAGTGAGTACCTGGGCAATCAGTGTCTTACGCGTTGAGGGCTCACGGCGCTACATTAGCGTGTTCTGCGATACTTGAACTCGTTTCGCATCGAGACGTCGGAAGTTGTGCTGCGATATAGCTCAAACGCCAAAGTTCTCGACGAGACATACCACCACGAAGTTTCCATCCAGAATATGGTCGTGTGTGCTGGAATAAGCCATCCTGACGTTCACACGCTGCACCGCGAATGGTTGGGCTCAAGACACGAACTACATGACAAGATGTGGACGGATGCATATCATCTGGATTCTAGTATTCAACATGTCTCACTAGCCCGCACTGGTGGAGGTTCTGTCACAAACCGTCTGCAAGTCGTCTCAGTTGGGCCTTCCAACATACAAGCTCTTAGCTCCCAGTGGCCGCCTCTCTGGGTCCCCGAATCATCATTTCTATCGGGCGATCCCAACGCACACCTAGCAGTCGTCAACATCACGTTCGAATCGATCAATATCACAGAACATTTGGAGGTTCTTCAGGAATTGCTCGCCCACAGGCAGCCCAAGACATCGAGCAACGGTGCCCAGCAGTTCCCCGACATTCTTCCATATGTCCCTCGATTCTGCTTCATGATGCACGTGGGTCGTATATCCGGTCTTCTGATATCGAACAACAGGAGCAACGAGAGACCTTTTGCCCTAGAGGCACACTCGACAGGACTTGGCATATCCGTACGAAATGAATTCAGGTCAATTCCCGATAAGCATTCGGCGCATACACTATGCGATGATCCAAGCGTACACATGGACGTCAATGCCTTAATCACCCTTGAACCGACATTCATCTCCGTGTTCGGCTCATACATGGATTCACCCAATCTCCTACACCCTCATGGAAGTCCTGGCCAATCCACAGAACCTCTCATCTCGATCGAGTCCATCAACGTTTCAGCTCGTGGAAATGGCACTGGCTCAGTATCGGAAGATCCATCGACTGCTATATCGCTGGACACCGAGTCGCTATACTTCGATGTCATGTGTTGGACAGAGTTCATCTCCATCGAGCTTTGGCACCCCGGTGTCATCGAAGCCCTCAGTAGCGTTTTCGCAGGCCTTACAGCAACGCAGCAAGCCTCCGATCGTAGGCCGAATGCGGGTATAGTCAGTCCATTGCCCATTGGCGTCTCTGCGTCATTTGCTATAGGCCAGTTGGCTGCCTTCATCACTTCTCCAGACCTAGCACCAGAAGACGACCTCAATATCTCTCGAGGCATAGCAGTCCGTAGCGGCCTATTAGCCAGCATCACTTCAATAGGACCGATTCATGCGGAGAGACTTCGCGGACTTCTACCTCTAGGTCAAAAACGTTTTCGGCTATCGCTTCCGTCCGACCCCATTATCAAGGCGCTAACCAGTTTCTCCGTCCCGGTGACTTCCTCAAATAGGCGAATATATTCACAATTGATCATGCGGAATACCGTTGTTAGGGACGCAGTGTCTACGCGCTTCTCTGCGGATATCCTTTGGGGCGCCGAAGACGATATCGGGCAGAATACATCCATTAGCTTTCTGGAAATTCCCAAGGTCGAGGTGGAAGCAACGTTATCTGCTGCGTCATCTGATGGTCGTACATTACGCCTACAAGACGAATGCTCTGTGGATATAACCGTGCCGAGTGTCAAGGCGTGCTTGTTTCTCGCACGCATATACAGTCTGCTATTAGCATCACAAACATTGAGGACTATTTTTGCAACATCAACCCCGAAACCTGCCCGTCGGCAAACCTCCGGATTGTCTTATCGGCTGCGATGCTCATTTGAGAAGATACAGGTCCTGTGGGAATTCCCCGTTCGATCGAAGTTATTCGGCCGCATTTACAGTCTCCGGATTGACCTTGCATCTGGCCAATCAACAACAGTGCATTGGGCTACTGTTGTTCTGGCCGCTGCTGTCTTACGGGAGAGTATCAAACAGATAGACGAGCATTGGGAAGAACTGGGACGCCTATCGGGTTGGCGCTTGGATATCCAGACACACAGTCATCCACTGTCTGTCGCAGTAGATGCGGACTCCGGTCTACTTCGCATTCCGTTCGACTTCATTCTTGCGGATCTCATTCTGGACGTTAATGTTACTATCAAAGCCATCAAGCATCTAGGCCGAATGGTTCCCTCCAGTCAGTTCAGCATCCCTCCCAGCCCGGAAGCCGAAGCTGCCAAAGTCGTCCCTCCAATATCGATTCGGTTAGGCTATTTGACATGTGAAGCAGCCGATGAAGACATAGAAACGAAGCTCGCGCTCATCTGGAAGGCTGGACACGCAGCCGCGCGCATTCGACAAGAACGTGAGGATGCCTTCCATGCTAAAGTTTCCGCAATCGACCACAAAAATCCGATCCATGCTCCTGCCTCGCAAGTAGCGGATTCCGACTACCAGTTCAGCAACATACACACCGTAAGTATTACCGAAGCTCAACAGCGACTGTACCAGATACATTCCGCGGCCTGGAAGTCCAGCTTCACTCAAGCAGGAGAAGCGCAACAGCGGCGAGAAGGATCCTACATGCAACGTGCCTTTGGCAAAATATTGAATCCCAAGGGAACTGAGGATCTCATTTCTGTGAAGCCACTCGGTTCGGTGCCGCCATTATGCCGGTTGACTCTACAGCACCTGTCGCTGATGTTGAGCCGGCCGTCAGTCTCCGACGCTGCGTTACCAGATCTATTGCACACTTTAGGAGACGGCATTCCTCGCGATACACAGTACTCGTTACTCATTCCACTTCATATTCGTTTCACCGTGTCGTCCTTACGGTTGGCCTTTCGAGAGTATCCTCTGCCCTTGCTCAACATTCCGCCACATTCGGATAATCGTAACCCGTCATTGGAATTTGATGGCGACGTCGTGATTGCTGAGGAAATGGGACCCACAGCTTCAGTGGAGTGGATAGATTGCGAAATTGTGAGAGCTCATTGCGGCATACAAGGCGCTACCGCTTTGTCTATACCCATCCCAAAGACGATCATGCCCGTCAAGACTTATGCAAGTCCCATCATCCGCGTCACGACGGATGATGTCACGGATATTGCATGGGGGGTGAGCTATGGACCTGCCACTCAAGATATCATGCGAGTGTTGGACACATTATCGCACGCTTCGCGAGACTCATCTCCGCCCATTGGATTCTGGGACAAGGTGTGTGATGGTGTGATGGTGATCTTGGTGCAGCCCACTCACACGGCTACGTAGTTGAGATTGATACTTCATTGGAAGGTTCAAGTCCAGTTTGACAACGAGGTACATTTTCACATGAAAGGTCCGTTCAGTCAGCACCCATACACGTATATCACACTGAACCAGAATTCCAGGTTCACGCGACCCCCATGACCTCGGTGGTCGCGGAGCAGGCTTCGCACTCTGTTGGAAAGGGGATCCTCAATTAACCATCGGGCACCAGAACGCTGAGAGGGAGCTCATCCAAGTCACGAGCGAATCAATGCTTGTCGTAATACCGAAGTGCGTCCACTGTCAATTCAATACGTTCGAATACTGATTCTGGTTTAAAGCCTTGAGGATTCATACAGTCCAGACGGACAACGGATTCCGCCTGCAAAACGAAGAGCTGTGCGACAATATGAGAGGATCTGCGCTCAACTAACTTCCGGTGTCTGCTTTGGAGTTGGTTTCGTCCTGGAGAGGTCGTGTGGTCCGGAATGTGGCACTTGCACGGGCGGTGCATTCGAACGGCAATGCCGCTTCTTCAAATTCCGACCTCACTATACAATTCAGTTAGAGAAGAAGAGCACAGAACCGGAGTTTAAGGTATATCATGTTCGTTGCGCTGATATCAGGAACATGGGAACTGACCTCACGCAGTCTGCAGAAGATTCTTACAATGGATTTCGTTCGGATTTCATACATATGTCGATTTCCCTGACTTCGGCCCTCCATCCGTCCGCTCTCGCTGCGAATAATTCCCACAGCAGTATACATCTATCGCCTATGGTCTTCGCAAACTTCTGGTCTTGGTGGTCGTTATTCGACTCCAACCTATCTCTACCAATCCGACAAGGTTCCCGATACACCAGGAAGCGCCCTGTCTCTCCAAAGTTCGGACAGCATCTTGCGACGCTCAAGTATCGCATCGCTCTAGCGCGATTGTTTATTTCACATGTGTACGTTGACAACTCTCAAGACGCATGGGTGGATGGCGTGACACCATTCGTGGGCGTGAAGGCCATGATCGAGAGGTTCCAAGCTGATTTGCATCAACGAGACCAAGAAAGTACTCGAACAACGCGCGAAGGTATCAAGACCATCCATCATAAGCCCTTCTATGCTATTGAGGTTGTCATGAAGGGGTTGGACCTTCGTGCATTGCTTGCTGTCTTCCCCGAACCTCTGAAGCAGTCGGTGTCCGAACTGCTGGAATCACCGCCTCCTGTCAGCGATTACCGCAAACGGAGTAGCCTCACCCCTATTGACTCCAAATCACCGTGGGTGGACTACGAAGATTACACGGAAGGACATTCGGCGCCTTCTACAACACCAGATGTTTACGTTTTACCGATGGGTGCTTGCCCTCAGTTCACGTATGTCAAGCGCGCCATAGATGCTGTGAATGGTCCCGGTACTCCCGTGGAACGCACCAAGTTCGGAACGGAGGATACGCACGTCTGTTTCCTAGGCAAAGAAGCTTGTGAGTTTATAATCACAATCATCTCCAGCGGATGAACTCACCGGATAATCAGCTGTTCCTCAAGTACAAATCGCTTTGACATCCATGCGAATCAAGGAGTTGCAACGCAAGGCATCATCTGACGTTGACGTTCATATGCGTAACGGGGATAAAGACACCGACGATACTAATGTTCCAGCTGACCCGTTGGGGCACAGCACGAACATGCGAAGGATGATAGGGCTCTTGGAGGATTACATCCTGCATCTTCGCAAAGTGGACGCCGAGTCCACTATGCTCAACACGTCTGGTGGCCAAAGCTATTACATGCCCTCTGATACAGTGTCCCCGGAAGAATGGGCTGAATTCGACAATGTCTATCAGGTCCATTGTCCACAATTGTTCATGGATAACGCTATCCGTGATGTATGCCCGCCCCTCGAGGTTTCTCGAATATTGCTGACATGATCTAGATTCTCATGCAATATTACCATTGCTCACGGTCTCGCCGGGGTTTTGAGTATCACATGGCTACCCGGTAAGCTAGCATTCATGCGGTCACCGGTACCGTGCTGAACTGTGTCTAAGTGCGGTCAAATTCATCCGAGACCAAGCCCTCGCTGCTCTTGCAGAGGTTCCTTCACAACCAGATGGACACAAGGGACCGGTTGCCAGCGCTCAAGCAGCAGCAATGGCCGTCCGGAAGCTTTTGGTCGGAGATCATGATCCGAGTACACCAATAGAGCGCTGCCACCATGATCCAGCCCAAGCTGATCCGCTTGATGGGTGGTCGAAAGGCGTCTCACTCCGAAAGAGCCACATCTGTCTTCTGCTGAAACCGCAAATTGTCCTGCGAAGCGAATCAAATGCAGAATCCGTTTGTGTTCTTGCTGCGGTCCAAGGCAAACTGAAGTCTGTTGCAGTCATGGATGATAGTAATGCCGATGACCCTGTCAGCGGGAAAGTCATGAGCAGGTGAGAAACTATTCATCTGTTGCTACACTAAGTAACATTGTGGTTCAGGAATTATGCATCGCTTAGCGGTCTTCAGACATTCTCCCCATCTGCGACCAACAAGTGTGGCGAGGGACATGTTCCATTGGAGGTCTTGATCGATCTGCGCTGCGAAACGAGCGCCTTCGATCGTCTCGTTCCCCAGACAGAGGCCAGCTTTCAATACGACAAGTTCAACAGACTCCGGCTTCGGAATAATGTCACTTCCATAGTTCGCGCCAGCGAACAGCAGGGCCCATCTCACCAGCACCTGCAAAACCAGAATGTGGGGACTTGTTCGCTCTTGTAATCCCTCGCTTACTCACTGAAGGACTATACAGGATCTGATTCGCCTATACGTACCTCGCTTCACCGTCTCCGCCAACGATCGACACTTCCAGGCGATTTCAAACATTGTGACGAACTTGGTGCTATTCTCGGACGCTGCGCTGAAGAATCGCTCAGAGAAGCTCGAGAAGATGCTGTTCAGCTATGACTTCACCAATCTCGATTCATCTGCGGACGTAGTTGCGAGCATGCAAGCCCGCTTGCGGCGCGCCCTAGAAACTCAGTGCGAAGCAGAACACAAGCTCCGTGATGCGGGCGAGGAGGGGCGTACTGAACTCTTGAAACTCGAAGGCCACATTCGTCTGCTCGGCGAAGAGCTTAACCTGGTCTTCGATGCTATCAAGCTTGCGCAAGACAAAGCCCATGACAATCCTCAGAAAAAATCTGCTTTGTTGTTCCATGCCTCATCGTCGGAGATCTCGTGGCGGATGCTCGATCAGCAAGATCAATTGATAGCCAAGCTAGACGTTCGCGATATTGACTTTTACTGGTTGAATCGACATGACAGTTCCACGGTGAATGACTTATCTGTAGGGGACCTCCGTGCATTCGATGGCGCAGCAGACGCAGAGTGGACTGAGATTCTGTCGAAACAAAACGAGCCGTCCACGCACCCCCTCGTTAAAGTAAGTTGCTCAAGCTCGCATACCATCCTTCCGATTGACGACTGAGAATCATGTAGCGCAAGCTGTTCCTTGTGGCAGACTGGGTCGTATTGCCCCCTGTTGGAGGGATTACCATCTACGAACGCTTCGAATTGACACTGCACCCGATGCGTTTGCAGCTCGACACTCGAGTGGGACACAAAATCTTGGAATACGTCTGGCCGTCACGGAAGAACAGGCAGCCTCGCGAGAGCGATAATTCCGGACATGCTCTCCTTGACTCTAACGTCATGATGGATGAGCCTCAGACACTAGCAGAGCCAGCTCGTCGCTCGTTCTCCGACGCTCCTACGCGCAAGTCCGAAGACTCGCATAGGCTGACGACGCCTTCACCTCGGCGATTAGGGTCTTCCAGATCATTCAATGACTTGCGCAACATGAGGAACGACTCGCTGCAGGTCCCCAAGCTGCACAAGACCCGCTCAACAGAATCACTGGCTTCGCCATCTTCGCCTAGTCGATCTATGACCGACTCTTATAAGATGCGTGCGACAGCTAGTCGAGAGTATGATGATGCCACCGAGATGAAAGCTCGCTCTTCGCAAAAGACCTTCGTAATGGTCAAGGTCTCTAGGTGCGCCGCTCTCGTTTGTAACCCCGGATCGACAAGTTGACGTGGCAATGTTAGTCTGCACTTGATGCTCAGTATCCAAAAGGAAGGATCTTTCTTGTGTCGAGACGCTCGCATTCGAACAAGAGACCTTGAATATCGCAATCAGACTTTGAGTGTAAGTCAGCAATGGCGTGTAATTTGTGTTGATAATTCCTGACACTGCTCTATACAGTTCGAGCAGCTAGTGGATCAGTTTATTCCATCCGGACGGAACTGGACCTCTTGGATCAAGATGGCATTCCAGCAACCACTGGTGCCCGTCCTCCCGGTGGCCAGGGAGATCATCTCGAAAACCAAGTGGATCGCAACCAAGAGTCACCGTCCACATGATACTCCTCGCAACAGACCCGGATCGCCTGGACTAGCTATGTTCAGGAGCTCAACGAGCAGTGACGGACCTCCTGCGAAATCGAAGCGTCAGGTAAAAGAGCAGCCCTCTCAGGATACCACGCAGGGACAGCAGCGAGCTCTGCCACGCTCTGGCCTGGCAAACGAGATTGACAATGCATCCGATTCGCCGTCAGATTACGGTAGCCCTATTCGCCAGCTTCCTCGACCACGCATGCTGAGCATGTTCAAGAGACGACATGAGACGAAGAAAAGTGTAGATTCTGATGCGTCCGGAGGGGTGAGTGAATCTACGAGCTGACCGTTGCAACTATCGACTGACGCGCGCCTAATTAGACGACGTCATCCTGGTCGAGCCGTAAATCAGATTCTAAAGACTCGGTGGATTCTACTCAAGGCCCTCAATTATAATGTCTCTACAAAGCGCATACGTATATACGCACACTGTGCTGCTTGCTACACAGATAGAATAGATAAACCCCATAGTTCGTACGATATAATAAAATGATCTGATGTTTGCTCGCGTGGAGAGCCAAGGAAGTGGCGACTCGCGAGGGCGTGGCTGACGAGCCAAGTTGAGCCACTGACTTCATTCGGGGAGGAGTATAGCCCGGCGCATATGCCATATTATTCTGGACATGGCCTGTTCCACGACGTCCTAGTTGTCTCCGTGCCCCTTTCCTCCGTCTACTTTCCTCCGAAATGCCCTCCATCCGCGTAAGAGACGGATATGCGACTCTGAACGACGACCCGTCTCAACCCTCCAATCAGTCGAGAGCACGGCAACACTCGGTCACAGACTACCTGAGCTCTCGGCAGCCTGGTACCTCAAACGACAACAGTGCGAATGGCACTAGCTCTAATTCCCGCCAACGCGCATATACGACTGGTAGCGTATCGCCGCCAACAGACATACGGCCTTCGCGATCGAGGCGACCTAGCAGGGTTTCACAACACATCCTGACCAAGACGTTACCGCCGCTTCCCAGCACCACAGAAGAAGTCCCCGAAGACCCTTTCCTTACGCGCAAAGATCTCTCTCCTACACACCATCACACTGGGTCGGATAGCGTCTCGCTGCAAGGAAGGCAGACAGATGTCGTGGTGCCATCGGATACATGCCAGCCAGGGCGTGTCGACAGTGCTCTAAGCTTGCCTCACACTGGAACATGTGAAGGATCGTTGGACGATACGCGACATCACCACGATGATATAGTGGAACATTTGGACGTCATCGGTATGTCCATGGTACGATAATCCTGCCCCCCCCCCCAAGGACTGACCTCTGGTATGAAACAGACCCGCAAATAGCTACCGTCTCGACGCTGACGAATGCTGCTAATGCTATTGTTATGTATGTATGCTCCGCATATCGTTGGCATGTCCTGACACAGGAATTCAGGACCCCCTTGGCGTTCTATTCCCGCAAGCCAGTGGTTGTTCTACCACGAAAGCGTCGTCGACCAAAGGGGAAAGGGGACCCGGAGAAGGGAGATCCGTTGGTGGAAGACGAGGATCTTCTTGATCAACACGTGGAAGATGTCTTAAGAAAACGAGACAGATTCAGAAGAGTGATGCAAGGAGTATGGTCATTCGTGAAGACTCGTAAGTATCATCGTAATCTCCGAGTTGGCCTGAGTATTATTGACGCATGCTGATTCTACAGCTCTCGGTGTAAGCTATTCCTGGGTGCGTTTTGTTCATGTGCTGAACCACATACATAGGTCATCACCGCCATCTACGGCTTCTTAGTCGGTGAGTCTGCGAGCTATACTGACGTTCCTAGGATGCTAACATCATCTCTGTCTCCAAGTCTTTTGGGGTACTGGAATTGTCTTCTTCCTCGCTAAATTCATCAACCTCCACAATTCGATTACTCAGGGATACTGGGTAGAGTTGTGTCAACAGGTCGAGACTGGTAAGGCCAATCAATTGGGATTCATCCTGGTTTATATAATTCTCTTGTAGGTCTATTTACACTAACGAGTATCGGCCTGATCCCTTTTCGCGTGGTTGACACATATCGTAAGTGTGCACGACACAAATTTTATTCGGTTGATTTGACAATGATGGGCGTAGGCATAGTCAAAATATGGCGTTACAAGCGACGGATTGCAATGCATCGTCTCAAGGCAGGCGTGCCTGAGCTTTATGACCCGGACGACTTGCCTGATCCCGTCTACGACGCAAATTACGTCCACGTTCTAACGGAAGAGGAACAAATGGATCTTCACTATCGTGAGTTCGCTCAGATTGATAGTGACCCGGTAACTCACACGTTCCCCCAGAGCAGCACAAATTTATGGAGTCACAGACATGGTACCGGCCCCACGGAACGGAGACGCATAGAGTAAGGATTCGTCCTGGCTATGTATTTCCAGCTGCTCACCCTACCCCATGCAGGCATTTCCAATCAAGTATGTGCCCCGCGACTAGAGTTTGTGAGACACCTGCTAAGATGACATTAGCATCGCTCTGTGGATCTGCATCCTAAATGACCTCAACTCGTTCTTCCAAGTGAGTGTTGCGTAAAATACGCGAGGATGGTGGTCTCACGAGTATATCCAGTGTCTCTTGAGCGGCTGCATGTGGGGTTTGAACAGGTACGAACAGCGTCATTGTAGCAAATACATGCTAGGGCCCAAGCTGAAGCCATTACCCTACAGATTTCAACGGCCAGCGTGGACGACAGCGACCACACTGCCGGCTGCATTTGTACGTTATATGACAACTCTGTCAAATGTCGCGCACACCTCATGAGCCACTTTTCAGATTGCTGGCATCCTCGCCGGCGTCTTCATCTGGTGGGGTGGACGTAAAACCAAGCGCACCGAGGAAGTCGAAGAGCGGCTGCGGACGGCTTTGGCTATGGAAAGGAAGCCATCAAAACGACCATCGCCGTCTGTTGCCGTCAATGGAAATACCAACGTCCCTCCAGCTCAGCCAGAGCCCTCCCCCGTGCCGGAATCACCAGAGAAGGCCCCCAATTGCAAGGACTTCGCTGATCGCCCTCGGAGGGAAGCTCAACCTTCTGCGTTCTCAATCCCAATCGCGGACGAGATGACCGTGCCCCCAGCGCACACCTTAGAGATTGGGAATCAGTGAAACGGACCCACGATCCTTACGATCTATCGCTCACTCATGTAACAATTGTTGTAACATTCTTTTGGATTATGCAGTCGGACCGCACCTCCACATGTACCTTGGCTCCTCAGTAGATCACATACTTAGTCGCTTTCGCACTGTACGTACTAACGCTTTGCACTGTATCACACCGATGCCATATACACGCACGTCAAGCTATTGTCATTCAATGTATGTCCTACGCAGTTGAAAGCGCCTATGGGGGATTGTTGAAATCCGTACATACTGACTTTTACGCCTGCTCTGCACAAAAGCCGCCGGCTTTACGAGGCCGATCACAACCAGACCTGTCCACCCGGGTAACGCCCGCCGATTCTTCCTCGGCCGGGCGGTCGGGCTGGCACCGGCGACCCGAACGCCTTGTCGTCACAACTACCCTGGGTCAATTTTACAGCGCTGCTCGTTGAGAGTGCCCACTGATAAATTAACCGTGACACGGGCGCTGTTGAAGCGCAGAGAGGTGCATTTAAGCGTAGGTCTGGCGAGCCCAGCGAGCGGCAGCGACCAAGTTGGCGAGCGAAGCTTTGAAAATACAGCATGTTAGCACATGGCTTGATAGGGGAAAAGGAGCATTAACTCACCCTCAGTCTCCTTCCAGCCACGGGTCTTGAGACCACAGTCGGGGTTGATGAAGAGGAGGGAGTCGGGGAGGATCTCAAGCATGGCAGCAATGCGGTCCTTGATCTCCTGCTCCGAGGGGACACGGGGGGAGTGGATGTCGTAGACACCGGGACCAATCTGGTTCGAGTAACCGTACTGCTTGAACGTCTTGAGCAGCTTCATGTCGCTCTTCGACGCCTCGATGGAGATGACGTCCGCATCGAGGGCCTGAATCGACGGGAAGATGTCGTCGAAGTCGGAGTAGCAGAAGTGCGAGTGGGTCTGGAGGGCGTCGCTGACACCGGCGGTCGCCAGCTTGAACGACGGCAGCGCCCAGTTGAGGTAGGGCTCCCAGTCAACCTTGCGGAGGGGCAGCTGGGGGAAGTTTTAGCGACCGTACATAATAGAACCAGTGGATGGTACGTACACCCTCACGAAGGGCAGGCTCGTCAACCTGGACAGCCTTGATACCAGCCTTCTCAAGGTCAATGACCTCATCACGGAGAGCCAGGGCGAGCTGCATGCATTGCATCTCACGGGAGATGTCGGCACGAGGGAAGGACCAGTTGAGGATGGTCACAGGGCCAGTCAACATACCCTTCATGGGCAGGTTGGTGAGGCTCTGCGCGAAGCTGGACCAGCGGATAGTCATGGGACTAGGGCGGCTGACGTCAGAGACAACGATAGGGGGACGAACGTAGCTAGGTAATTGGGGTGAGCATCGAACATCCAGTCCGAGAACGGGAGTCACGAGTACTTACCGAGAACCGTAGCTCTGCACCCAGCCGTTCTGAGTGAAGACGAAGCCGTTGAGCCGCTCGCCGAAGTACTGGACCATGTCGTTACGCTCAGGCTCGCCGTGAACGAGAAGGTCCAGCCCACACTGCTCTTGGAAACGAACAACAGTCTCAATCTCCTTCTCGATGAACTTCTCGTACTCCGCCTCGGTGATCTCCTTCTTCGTGAGCTTAGCACGAGCAGCACGGATCTCCTTCGTCTGAGGGAAGGAGCCGATGGTGGTGGTCGGGAACTTGGGGAGGTGGAGGTGGTTCTGCTGAACCTCCTTGCGAACAGAGAAGGGGCTCTTGCGCTCGAACATGTCGGGGGTAACGGAGGCAACGCGCTTGCGGACAGCATCGTCGGAGTTGCGCTCGAAAGCACGACGCTTAGCGATGGAGATCTTGTTCGCCTCGAGAGCCTCGAGGACCTTGGCGTCCTGAGAGCCGGAGAGAACGGAGGCGAGAACAGAGATCTCGGCAGCCTTCTCGAGGGCAAAGGACAACCAGTCCTTCTGCTCGGCAGTGAGAACCTTCTCAGCAGCGAGGGTCACAGGGGTGTGGAGGAGCGATGACGAGGAAGCAGCGACGACACGGTCCTGGCCGAGGGCCGCGATGGCCTTCTCACCCTGCTTGATGGCACCCTCGAGGTCGGTCTTCCAGATGTTACGGCCCGAGACGAGACCAAGCGAGAGGACGATGCTGGTCGGCTTCACCGCAGCGATGACCTCATCGAGCTGGCCAGAAGCACGGTCAAGGTCAATGTGAAGACCAGCCACGGGGAGCTTGGAAACGAAGCTGAGGTTGGAGTCGAGACGGCCGTAGTAGGTGGTGAGCATAATCTTGGGGGCGACCGGAGCGAGCTCAGAGTACGCGAGAGTGAACTGCTTGTCGTAGTACTGGGCGGAGTCGAGGACAAGGATAGGCTCGTCAACCTGGACCCACTCGGCACCAGCGGCCTTCAGGTCAGCCAGGAGCTGCTTGTAGACGGGGAGGATCTTGTGGAGAAGGCTGATGGGTTCGAAGCCGGGCTTGGCCTCCTTCGCAGCCTTTCCAAGAGCCAGGAAAGTGATGGGACCAACAACCACGGGGCGGGTGTTGATACCATGAGCCTTCGCCTCATTGTACTCCTCGACGGCCTTGTTGAAGTTGAGCTTGAAGACGGTCTCCTCGGAGAACTCGGGCACAACGAAGTGGTAGTTGGAATCGAACCTGATTGGATGCAAGTGGTGAGCGCCAATATCACAGTGACAGGAGATGGCGTGCTATATGCGCGCTTTCGACGAAGATACTCACCACTTCTTCATCTCAGAGGCGGGGACATCGACACCGTCCGCCTGGCGACCACGGCCCATGGCGAAGTACACGTCCAGAGGGGACAGGTTGTGTCCGAGGTAACGCTTAGGAATGACATTGAAGGCAGCGGAGTGGTCGAGAATGTGGTCGTAGAGAGTGAAGTCACCGCTGAAGTCAAATTAGATGAAATCACGACTGGCGCGTGATGGAAAGGACGTACCTGGGGATGAGCTCAACACCACGCTCCTTGAGGCTTGTCCAGCTGGCCTTCTTGACGTCGGCAGCAGCCTTGGTGAGCTCATCGGCAGAGATCTTGCCCGCCCAGTAAGCCTCGACAGCCTTCTTCACCTCACGGTTCGCACCTTTTCAAGTGATGTGTGAGAAAAGGGCGGGAGCAATAGACATGCAACATGCACATACCAATGCGAGGGAAACCGAGAACGCTGGACGCAACCATTCTGAAGTGTGTGGAGATGGTCGTAGTTAGAGGTGAAAGGGGTTGGTAGGGGGTGGAGAATTGGCGAGGAAGAGGTCTTATAAGGGAGCGCGCCTAAATTATACGTGAAGATGTCGTGCTGGCACACATCGAACCACCCCGTCTGGGGTATCGATTTGAAGATCTTATCATTTCCGTATGAGTCACTGCACATACCTGCCCGCCATTCGCCCGAACTCATTGTCAGCCCAGAGATAATTCAGAGAATCCATCCAGGCGAATCATCCGCGTCGTTCAACACCCATCACGTCGCATCGCACCATTATTCGTCGTTATCTATCCCCGGTAACACCAGAACATGGGTTGGGCCGAGCTGCGAGCTGCAGTCGACTCTACACAGGCATAAGCTTTCCCCGGACGTCGTATATATCGTACCCGTATATACCCCTGTGCTCTTTCGCCCGGTCCGCGCCTCGCGATCTCTTGAGACAAACTCAACTCGGGCACATGTATGCGATTGTTCGCGGCACACAGGGGGCTCGTCCCTGAAGTGTGCGGAACTTGGTCCGCACATTTCATTACCCTGGACGTGTTCCGCTCCGCCAGCAGCGTCGGAGGGAGGGGCGCTCTGGGGCCCCATCACGGATCCTCGTGTCCCTGCGGCACCCATGCGTCGCGGCGACGTGGACCATCGACAGCCATCGACAAGCTCCTCGACTGGCTCGACAAGGCCGTCGATATGTTCTCCCCGCTGATCGATTTATCGCAAGCGTCATATGAGCACCATCGACACAGACCACCGCGGCCCAGACGCACCTCCTCCGGTCCGGTCTACCCCGCTCCCTCCTTCAAATAGCCCCAGCACACTCAGGAGATGGACGTCTGAACATCCTCCAAGCTCCGTCTACCATCTCTCTTCATCCCAGCCATGTCCGATAACCCGTCCTTTGTTCTCCGTGCCGTCGAGGATGTCATTTACGAGGACAGACCGATCCCCGAGAGTGAGCCCGCTTCTGCTTCGTAGATTATCCCCGATCCTCATCGAATCCGCCTGATAGTCTTCGACGATGAGGTACTCGTAGAGGTCAAGAAGACCGGTATGTCGAACCCTTCAGCTCTCGTAGAATAATGCTGACAGTATCTCCTAGGTATCTGCGGCTCCGATGTATGTGCAATGGTCACTGTCATTGCGCCATTTCGTAGCTCACTTCCCATCAGGTGCACTATCTTGCTCATGGCCGCATCGCCGACTTCGTTGTCGAGAAGCCCATGGTATGCAGGATCTACACTCTCAGACCGTGTTCCATTTTTGATTGCCGCTGATAGGTCCTCGGGCACGAGTCCGCCGGCATTGTCTCCAAGGGTGTGTTAATCAATACCATGACGAGTCCAATTGTTGACCGCTGCGCGCAGTTGGCAAGAAGGTCAAGAATGTCAAGGCTGGTGACCGTGTGGCAATGGAGCCCGGTGCTACTTGCCGCATCTGTGAAGACTGCAAACGTGGTAAATACGAGGTGTGTTCACGATCGGCATTCGAAACGAGGACGTTGGTTGATGAATGGACCAAAGCTATGCCCTGATATCATCTTCGCTGCCACCCCTCCGTATGACGGCACTCTCTGCCGCTACTACCGGATTCCAGGAGATCTCGTCTATAAGCTTCCCGACAACCTGACGCTCGAGGATGGCGCCATGGTACGCTGATGCCATTCTCGTTCACGAACCTTCGCTAACGATAATACAGATGGAGCCTCTGTCAGTTGCTGTCCACGTAGTGGCGAACATCGCCGGCTTCCGCTCAAACCAGACTTGCGTTGTATTTGGTGCCGGCCCCGTCGGTCTTCTGTGCATGGCCGTCGCGAAAGCGCTTGGCGCATCTCGTGTCATCGCCGTCGACATTGTGCAGCAGCGCCTCGACTTCGCAAAGAACTATGCGGCGACGGAGACCTACCTCCCCCCGTCATTCCAGCAGGGCGAGAGCCGGATGGAATACTCGCAGCGGAATGCGAAGCAAATGCGGGAGCAGCTCGGGATTGAGGACCGCGGCCCGAACGCGATCGATCTCGTTATCGACGCCAGTGGTGCCGAGGTATCGATACAGACCGGTATCCTTATTGCCAGGACCGGCGGTACCTACGTCCAGGTGCGTTCTCTGCAACCTCGAATTTGCCCGCAAAAGTGACATTCGAGTCAGGTCGGAATGGGTGCTCCTGAGGTGACGATCCCGATCACCCTGCTGCTGGTCAAGGAGATCAACTTCAAGGGCTCGTTCCGTTACGGCGTAAGTTTCCTCCACGATTCGGACGGATGAGACTTGTCTCACCATGCATATAGCCCGGAGACTACGCTCTCGCCATTGCACTTGCCGGGCAAGGAAAGATCGACCTCAAGCCACTCATCACGCACAGATTCGCATTCACCGACGCGATAGCGGCGTTCAACACGACGAAGGCTGGCAAGAGCCCTGATGGCAAGGGGGTTATCAAGGCGATCATCTCTGGCCCGGATGTTCCGCTGAACGAGTACTGAGCACCGGTTTCTTGTTCTGAGGGATCTATGAGGATATGTCGGGTTGCAATGTCTTGGATAGGTTAAAGCAAAACAAAGTGTAAGAGTACTACGCAGAATCATTAGCAGTGAACGTTCCACATATAATTTGAAGCATTGAACGCCGAGCCGTCGACATACATGAGCGCCTCCAGACGCGCATCCCGGATATGACGCGTCTTAAAGCTTAACGCGTCTCACAGTGCTTCGACCGCGATTCGAGACTTCGTTGGCTACTAGCTACCACAATTCCATGGTCTTCATGAACAACGGACATTGGATCGTATTTTGCACCACATCGTGACTTTCCATTGAACGTTTCGCTTCAAGTCTACGCAAGCACGCAAACCAACTGAGAAGCATGCGTTTCGGCGCACGCAACGCGTATTACTTGCGCATATCCCCCAATGTCGTATTACCACTCTATGTGAGTGCAAGAAGAAACGATGGCAACTCACGCAAATTGAACCATGCCGCAGCTGTACCTGGACGAACGACATATTGATTGGATGTCCGAGAGGGTGTTGCAGCATGTTCTCTCTGATCTACGACCTCTGTAAGTGATCTTGACAGCGCATGCTGTGGCCCCTATATCTTGCCAAGTATCCCTGTCAAATTAGAAGCGGAGAAGGATGCACATGTAGGACCCGGAGGCTCCGCGAATGCTAAGAAGGGGACAATGGACGTGCACCGAGGCGGTGAGCCAGTTGATGGTTAGTACTGCTCATCGGATCTGCTCAGACTATCACTACAGAGACATATCAGTTTGGATACTGGTTGGGAAAGATAGAACATCATGCAATTGTGATGAAGGTGTGTTGCCTTACAGACTCCGTATATCACAGGCCATTGATGTTTCTCAGACTCGGCACTTTGTGCCAGCACCAAATCCCCCGCCTTCGCAGGCCGTAGCATCGCAGCATTCTGATGTCATTACTGCACCGGCGCGGAGGAAACGGCCGCCGAAGAATGCAGCCACTGGCCGTACGGGGAATAAGAAACGCAGGACCAAAGGAAAGGGCAAGGTGGTAGCACTTGACGAGGATGAGCCGATCGCAATATCAAGTGATGACGATATGAACAGAGATTCTGTCATGGAAAACGAGATCGCGGCCGCACCTCGTCGGTCTGCTCGGGCCAAGAAACTTGTCGCAGGAGGATATCGGGATGAAGACGAAAATGAAGGAACTGTGGACACCTCTCCGAACACTATCAACGAGGCAGGCCCAATGGCGTCCGAACAAGCGGGAAGAGACACCTCAGGCGCAGAGCCAGATGAACCATCATTCAACGATCCAGGGCTTCTCAGACTAGACTCGGAAGCTCCCTCGGTTGTTGCTGTCAAAGAAGAGGGTATTGAACCAATTCTCAATCCTCAAGCCATAATTCCCTCGGCGGAAGAGGAAGCACAAGAGGGCATAACCTCTGCTCCATCCGCAATCGACATCCCTGCCGATATTTCTATGGACGACGGTGAAGATTATAAGGCTAAATTGCAGTTGCGACTGCATTATCAGGGTCTAGCTGTGTATGAACGGTGCCTCTGTGTTATTGTCGAACCCTATCCTAAGATTCGTGCCGCCTCGCGTGCACTCTCACTGGCACCGCAAGGCATCATTGCGCCAAGGGCTCCCAGTATCGCGCCAGCCGACTTCATCACGACTGCAGAGCGACAGAGGGCGCGGACGCCTCTCTTTCTGCCAGATGATGATAGAGAGCGAAGCGCCACCCCCGCACCGATCGTCCCTCGCCGTTCGTTACCGCCCGTGCCCCTATTCCACGAAGAACCCCGGGAGGATGATGACGATGAAAGCGATGATGAATACGGAGGAATGATGCAGTTTAGCCAGATCTTGCGGACTGTAGGCGAGTATCAGGGCGATACGGGAGATGTCGATGACGACGTGGAAGGCGCTGTCTTCTTTGGGGATGCAGACGAGATGAAGGAATTATGAGTATGCTCGTATTAGACATGCTGAGAGTTTGAGAGCTCCAAATCAAGTTGCTCGGCCTATCTCACGAAGGATTTGCATCTTCCTCGCGCTTGAAACTTCCCTAAACCCTGCATTCGTCATCTCGAACGTTCCATGCCCACCAGATAGGGCGCGTAAACGGTTAGAATAATCCAGCATTTGGCTAAGAGGCGCGACAGCTTGTACGGACCGCTTGAATTTGCTGGAGGTAGAGTTGCTCCCGGACGAGAGGTTTGACGACGGTGAGAGCCACTTTGGAGGAATATAGACACCGTCTTCAGAGTATGCTTCTAGGGCATCCTCGGAGCCGCTGCTCGAATCTGTCGCGAGGTCAAGGACCTCCCCACCGTGTTCAGTGAGATCTTTCACAATCTTGCCGAGTACGTCCTCGTGAACATTAATCTTCAAGCGAATGTACGGTTCCATGAGAGGACCCAGACCGGCCTCTCGAATGCATTGACGCAGGATAACTGCGCTCGCACCAGCCAGAATAGACACCGGCGCATCGGCAGGCACGTCGTAGTCTCTGATCTGAATGTGTAGCCGAGAAAGAGGGAGGAAAGTGTTCGGGGAGTTTGAGAGTGTGTTGGAGATCCCAGATGCCAAGTTGGACATCGAGTCGGCTTGGTCCGTGTAAGTCTCCGGAGACCGCAGGGGTTTGCCATTTGGATCCAGCACTACGTTACCATCCCATAAAGGATCGCCGTCCTCATCTTCTTCGAGGGATCTGATTCTGAACCTAACTGAGACAGTAACACGTTTCCCAGCTATTTCTGTCGACCAAATTGAGCCTCCAAAGGTCGTGTCGCCCGAGCCTAAGCCTTCTCGGTAGCTGACCCGCCGTTTTCCGAACTCGAAGTTGACATTCCACTCATCTTTCAGACGGCTCTCGACGATCTCGAGATGTAATGACCCAAGTCCATGCACTAAAAGTTGGCCCTCGTGCGTCTCAAGACGGACTGAAGGATCGGTGCGTGCGAGGGATTGTAGGGCTTCCTGTACTGGCGCCAGGTCGGCATGAGACTGCGGAATGATTGATGCCGACATCACAGCTGGTGGAGGGACGATATCCCGCAGAGCAGATTCATCCGAACCACGATTCAGTGCAACCAGTGTATCGCCAGTACGAGTGTATTTCAGCCCGAGGATCACTCCCACAGAACCGAACGGAAGTGTATAGACTTCTTCTGTTTGAGATGCATACAGTAGTAACAATTTTGAGACCTTTTCGCGCTGGTTCCGCGTGGAGTTGAGGATAGTACTTTGTTTTGTGAGAGTTCCTGACGAAGAAGAGTCACATCAGAGTCGGATAAAGACGATGTACCAGGATGAAATGACGGACCCGAGTATACTCGAACGAATGTCATCCATCCCTTACGCTTGTCCCAGCCAACCTTCCAGGCCAGCATCCGGAGGGGTGCATTTGGGGCCGGGACCGTCTCAATGACATCCACCGGACTGGGCAGTAACTCGCCAACATAGTTCATGACAAGTTCAGTGCCTATATGTTTGAACGCAGAACCACATAGAACAGGCAATATGTCGTTTCGAAGCGTGGCAGCTCGAAGATGCGGCATTATCTGCGAGGCAGGGACTGTCGTGTAAGCTGATGGCCCAGACGGAAGGTTGAGTAAGGTTTCCATGAGATCTTCTGAGAACATTGACAAGTTCTCGAGGAGCGCAGTGCGCGCAGGTATCAAGTGCGGTAGAATGGGGTGTATGGCAGGTATGAAATCCAAATTCTTGAAGTCTGCTTCGTTCTGAGGGAGCTTATGCCGACTTGATTCGCCTTCTGCGTTCCATTTCCAGATTTCCCAATTCACGAGATCTACCAGGCCCTGCACGCCGGGTTCACCGTGCACGTAATCTTGGGGTTCGAATGAGGCGATTGGCAATGCCAGGGCCATAGGTTTCGGATGAAGTCGATTGGTAAGTAATGATGAAAGTGAAGAGCCGAAGGATGCGCCGGCGCGGTCTAGTTTGTTGAGAAACATGATCCTTGAACGGACGCCGTACCTATCATGTGAATACCGTGGTTAGCGCATTACACGCGGCATGGCCTCTCTCACCACATAGATTACTTACCTATCTAACTGACGCCAAACACCCTTAGTTTGAGCCTCCACACCCTCTACAGAATCTATCAGGACGACCGCGCCATCGACAACGCGACTTGCGCTCTCAACCTCCATGCCAAAATCAGCGTGTCCGGGGGTGTCAATCAGATTGAACGTCCAATTCTGCCATTTGACGGGGATGCTTGCGGACTGGATAGTGATGCCTCTTTCCCTCTCGGCTGGCAGAAAGTCGGTCGTGGTACTACCGGTGTCTACCGTGCCCGCGGCAGAGAGGTAATTCGATTGAAGCAGAATCGACTCAGTCAATGTGGTCTTTCCGGAATCTGTTTTTGTGATTGAGCCACATTAGTGTGAACATACAGTGAAGGCCACTCACCTATGTGGGCTACCAGAGCCATATTTCGTAACTGCGAAGGATCATGGCTGGGAGATGTGGCGAACCACCTACGCCGTACCCACCTTGCAGCATGTCCGAGTCGACGCGCTTGAGGCAAAAGCGTCGGCATGGCCTCGTTCAGGCCGATGCAGAAGACGAACAATATTCAGTTAGTGTGTATCGATCAGTGTTCTAACCAAGCAGTGGCTGCTTGTGAAGCGCCCGTGAAACGCGAGATGTGATCGTACTGAGAGCAGCCAACCACGCGCAAACACTTCAGTCCTTTTGTTGTGTTACCTGCCATGCACTTGACTGCATTTCATTACCATGCAGGCTCCTCAGACAGCGGATGGATTCGACGAACGCCTTCGACAACGGCTGGCCGCACCCCCGCCGAGACCGCTTGAGACTATTCCGAGAGATCCCACTTTCAGGTCTGAAGGCCATATCCCAAATACACCTTTGGCAGCTGCTACCATCTCATTCATACTGGGTGGATCTTTTGTACTCGGCAGTCTGACCTTCTTGGTAGGGGGTTTTGATAATCATTGGTGGGCCACTCCCCAGCTAGGCTTCTACGTTGCTGCCTGGTCGTTCTTCCATTGGGCGGAATTCGCTGTAACAGCTGGATGGAACCCTGACAAATGTAGTGTAGGATGTGAGTATGGGATAGGTATCTTATTCTTCGTCTTCTGACCAATCTGAACAGCGTTTCTGTTAGAGAATGGTGCACTCTATCACGTAGCGCACACCGTCGCAGTCTTTGAGTACCTCGTCACACTCTACTTCAAGCCTTCTGTCAAGAGCTATTCCAATGTTTCTACATTTGGTGTGATTGATATTTACTCCCAGTGTGACAGGACACTCAACGACTCTGTAGGCGTGGCACTGGCTGTTGCAGGGCAGATATTGCGTTCACTGGCTATGATACACGCTGGCTCGAGTTTCTCACATATAGTCGCTTACCGGAAGTTAGACACACACATCCTTGTGACTAACGGGATCTACAGGCAAGCAATGGTTGATGATGGTAGAGTCTCCCGGCTGATCACACCTTTCCAGGTGGTTCCGCCATCCATCATACACGGGCTTCTTCTACTGGGCTCTTGGCGCCCAACTGGTGCTACAGAATCCGATAAGCTTTGTTGCCTTCGTCATAGTACTATGGAGATTCTTCTACTATCGCATCAAAGGTGAGTTGCTACACAATGTTGTAATTCGAAGATATACTGAAATTTGTCAGGCGAGGAGAGCTCCCTCGTACGTTTCTTCGGGAACGACTATGTGGAATACCGCAAGCGAGTCGGCATATGGATACCGTTTATACGTTGATTTACATTGTACCGCATATATCAAGCAAGAACTGATAGCTTAGAATGCATGTGTGATTGGATGAAGCAGAGTATCGCTCATGTTGTCAGACACGTTCGCTCGCGAATTGCATGGGTTCCCCTAGGGCATGGAGGGTCATATTGCGACAACGTCAAGACGCATGCAGCTTTTGTATGATAGCACAATATAACAAAACGAAAACAGAACACCGCTCACTCCTGAACAATCGTACCCCGCTCCGACACGTAGACACCGTCCAGGAACTTACGGATATCCTTGTTCCGTACCCTGCAAACTCCCTGGATGCTCGCAGCTGTGGGCCTACTTAGCCGACTCCAAGCTGAAACATGACGATACCACTCACCAGACTGCGAAACCATCTGGATGTCGTTACCCTCAAGGATAAGCTCGTCCTTCTGCGCCTTCGACTCGGAGACCGTCACACCCTCGAGCATGTTGACATGGCGGACGATCTGGCGAAAAATGAGCCCTAGTAGATTAAGATACTCAGTTGCATACACACCTTCTCGCCCAAGAAGTTCCGGATTTCAAGAGCAGCACCGCTGTCCTGGATGATGCAGTTGATCGGGAAATGGGCGTACACAGCACGCATCTTGTACTGGAAGCCCTGTATTTCGGTATCGGTCAGTCGCCTGGGCGAACCAAATTCGTGGACGCTCTTGCCTTGGTGACTCCAGTGATCATGTTGACGATCAAGCTCTTGATCGTGCGCAAGCACGCGACGTGCTTACGACCGCCCTGCCAGACAGCAAGGGTCACCCGGTTGGTCTTGCCCTTCAGCAGCCGGATGTCCATGTCAATGTGGCGGACATTCTTGTTAAGAGTACCACGGGGGCCCTTGACAGTGATCAGGCGGGACTTGATGCTGACATCAACGCCCTCAGGAATGTCGAGCTCTTCGGTCTTGATAACGTCCCGCATCTACAAGTGGGTTCCACCGTCAGCACTCAAAGCACATCCAGTCATAGGTCGAGCAATCCATCGATTTCTGGCAAGTTCCTGATTCTGTTCCTCGACGAGCAGCATTTCCAGAGCCCAAAGAGATGATCCAAGACGTATTGATAGCGTAGACGGGCATACTCACCGTATAACGAAGATCTTGAGGAGGGCGGCAAGGATTTGCGGTGCGGGAGGTTGTGTCTGTCGGTCGTTGTGCGCCTACTTTCCTTTCCGGGAACCGAAGGCTGCGTCAGAGCCTGGTAGGCGTCTGTCCCGGTCTAATTTCGGGGCCAGGCAGGGCCACGCAACCACCGGCGTCGGGGCTTGCGGAGTTTGAACGGGGTCCTCATTGTGCCACCGGGTGGGAACGAACGTCTCTCCAACTCTTCATCGTCGACGATCATCTGCTGTGCGCGCATTGTGCAGTCCATCTCCCAGTGTCTGCCGCAAGACTGTGAGAGACAGTTAAGAAAGATCTTACCGACAACAGCCCTGCTTCCTCTGGTTTAAAGTGGCCATTAGCCGTCTCTCGTCGAGTCCACCATCGTCAGCCTCGTCTTTTTTAAGACCCTACGACAAGTCCGTTGAGTGGGCGCAATGTCCCTCTATCCCCAAAGTCAGGCTTACAGCCAAGCACCGTACCCTGCACATGGATATGGTCAACCTGTTCCACCTCCAGCCGCATATCATTACCCTCCCCCGCCTGTGCAGCCCGTTTTCCATGTGGACCCATCGATATTCCGTCGTGATTACATGACGCGTCTTAACGAACTAACAATAAACTCTAGGCCCGTTATTCAGAGTTTGTCCATGATTGCGCAGGATTTTACCCGCTACGCTGAGATCGTTGTGCAATGCATCGAGACGCATATACGAAGGGTGAGTCATCCATTCCTCCCTTGTCACAACAACCACAGCTTTCTCGGTGACTGGCTGGCTGGTTCCAACTGGAAGAGTTCGTAATAGTACAATTAGTCATGTACTTAGAGTAGTTTTGCTTGCTCGAGCAAAGACCGGCATCCGCAGGTTCTGGGGCCACCTCGGGTTGGTGCTAGCTACGCACAGCGTCGATGCCCAAGCCCAATGCCCAAGGAACATGTGAGAACTGTCGCAGCTTGTTGCGGCTCCCCATTTTGTTGCCCGTCTCCCCTCTCTTTGCAATGATCTTATCCGTGCCACGGAATGCTGACTAATCGCTTGTATCGCTTTTGGCGCTGTTCAGGTTCCCGCATGGATGAAGCTGCCGGCGTTCTATTTGCTCGACGCTATCTCCAAGAATGTCTATGACCCATACGCTCGATACTTCACTCCCGTTGTGGTTCAGTTGTTCCTTGAAACATATGAGCAGGTTGACCAAGATACTCGCCGCAAGATGGAGGAGATGCTCTTGACATGGCGGACAGGTGCGCCTAACGGTAGAGAGCTCTTTGGTGTTGTACCCCAGGTTGCTATCGAACGACAAATATGGTCCGGAGACCAGACCACTGCTGTAAGTTCTTTCTCGCATCGAAATCGCACGACTTATCTGAAGTTGTTCCAGTCATCGAGTAGGCACCCGAGTACTTCGACAGGCATCTCTGCTGGGCAAGTACTAAGTGAACTAGACTTTGTTCTCGGCCAGCGCGAGCGCGCACTCCAGTCCAATTCATACGACAAGACCGCTCAAAATCATGTTGCCGTCTTGCAGCAGGTGTGTGTGTATCATGTCATACATCTCACCCTACTCAATCCTGCCGCAGCTGCGTAAACTAGTCCAGGCAGGCGTGTCTCAGCCGGAGCTAAGTCAAATCCTCAATCAACTGCGCGCTTTAGCCCCGCCGGCGGCGGTCTCGTCTCAACCTTCGCCGCCCCCTGCTGCGATTCCCTCGTATTCACAGCCCCCGTTCGCAGCTCCTGTACCTGCAGCCTATCCAGGCCCTGCAGACCATGTGACCCACCCTGCGCAAGTCCAGTCCCCACAATCTCCGTACCCATCAACGTTTGATGGACTCAAACACGAGCCCGTTGAGCTTCCGGCACTGACGTCTCAGACTTTACCAACACCCACAGCGGCGCCAGCAGCTTCGGCGGCTCCACCACTCGTCGTTAACAATATCACCAATCTATACAATGCACTTCTCAAGGCAGGTGTCGTCTCCGCAAGCGCTACGCCGACGGGTGCAGGTGCGACGGCTAAAGCGGAAGAGGCTACCGAGAATGTAGACCCCGCCCGTGCTGCTGCGAGGGAACACAGAAAGAAGGTTCTCTCTCAGAAAGTGAAGTTGACGAGCACTGATATCAACAAGTAAGTTGACTGCACACAATATCTTTCTAGAGTTGCTAATCGTGTACGTAACAGACAACGATCGGAGATCGTCCACTTCCTCTACCAACGCCTCCCAACGCAGTGCAAACAGTGTGGCATTCGCTTCCCGGAAGGATCTACGGCAAAGAAGAATATGGAAGATCACATGGACATGCACTTCAGGCAGAATCGTAAGGCTGGTCAGGCAGTAGGCCGCGGACATAGTCGAAGCTGGTTTGTTAGCGTAGAGGTGAGTATTTCTTCGTCGACCGGTTATTCATGTATACTAATTTCAATCCAGGATTGGACACACGATGGTGCAATCGATGGTAAAGGCAAGGGTCGTGCCAATGGCTCTCGACTAGTGACCTCGAGTGCAGCGCAGGCCGCGGAAACCGCGCAGCGTGAGGCTGAACTGCGTGCCATGTTCGTCGTTGTGCCTCCAGGGGATGAGGCAAAGTCGATATCGTGTCCGATCTGTAAGGAGCCGCTCAAGTCGGAGTTCATGGAGGACGACGAGGAGTGGGTGTGGCAGAACGCGGTGCGGAAGGACGACAAGGTACGCGCCAGCTCCTCCCCTTGTGCTCGACCGCCCGCTGATCGCGCCCGTCAATCACAGATCTATCATGCAACATGCCATGCGGAGGCGTTAGCGAGCAAGACGAGCCTGGCTGTGCGTTTGAGGAACGAGGTGTCGAGCCGGAGCCGCTCGCTCACTCCTGAGAGGCGCATGCGCACGACGCCGCCGCGGGTGGCGATCCCACTCGATGGTGGGGCCAAGGTTCCCGGGTCGCCGTCTGGGTCGCCTGCACGGTCGAGCACGAAACGCAAGGCAGAGGATGACGAGACATCTGGTGAACGGACCCCACCTACTAAGAAGCTCGCGGCCGAGCCCGCATAGTCGCGTAGCTGGCTATGTGAGTCATGGGCCGATGAGTGGTTGATGTCCATAGAGCGCTAGTGGTTCCGTGTTCGATTGAGATAGGTTTTTTATCATTAATTGTCTAGTTACGTTCCGAGTGCATTGTATTGTATACGCATCATACATTGGCAAGCAGCTCACCTTCTGAACATGTCCTGCGTGATGAGTGACTCGATGACTCCCAAGAGACCCCAGCGAGAAAAGAGGTGAGGGGGTTGCCAAACGGTTCGCTAAGCGTAATGATACAAGCGCCCAACGCGTGATGGACGCGGTTGTGCCGCCGCTAAGTTGGGACCAAGTTCGCGATTGATCGGCGAACCGCACCCCATTTTCAACGCTCTTGTCTTCAAATCATCTTTCTTGCCTGCTGGTTCATACTCTCTGATTCGCGATCTTATCCTGGTGAGTCCTATCGTCTGACTAACTGTGACTTGTAGCGTCCCAGCTGTGCGCATCATAACGTCTGAGCATACTAGTAAGTACATACGTGAGGCTTCCCAGCTTCCATGCTACCCTGGATCTCACATAGTCCGTTCATTCTGAAGTACTGGGTAACGACTATATGACCGTGGCCATGGCTTCTGCTTCACAATCTTTAAACGGGGACGATGCGACACAGCGCATTTACGAGGCGGCGAATGATGTTGAAATGCAGGTGCGCGCTTAGCCTCCGAACGTTTTAGATGTGTCCGGTATGAACATACAGCTAGGATGCATTTCCAACGCAAAGCAACTACTTGATCATCGACACCAATGTACTCATTGACCAGCTGGATGTCATCAAGAAATTTAGCAAGGACCTCGAGGAGCTCGCGGCACAAGTGCTCATTCTCATTCCGAGTGTAGTTGTTTCTGAATTAGACGGGTACGTTCGAACTCTTCGTCATCATGTTTATACGAATAGTGCACATATAACGGTTTTCCTCAAGCCTTAAGCGTAAGGTTGATCTAGGTTGGCAAGCAAATCGGGCTACATCGTGGATACTAGAGAAAGTGAAGGAGCCACGCTCCGTCAAGGTACAAGCAATCCGAGAGATACCCAGAGCGCCGACGTACGCCTCCGACGTGATCCGCGAAAATGACCTCGCCATACGCGACTGTTGCATATTTTTCCAGCAGCAGGGTGGACACGTCGTACTGCTGAGCCGCGACAAGAACCTATGCATCGAATGCGTGAAAGAGAGTGAGTGTACGCGAGATTGTATGTCCGGGTGGACATCAATTACTGACATGTACTTGCAGACATACGCACGATCTCTCCCCCTGGGTCCGGACGAAGTTGGTCGAGCCGCGAACTTGCCCGTGCGCTATGGCCACCAGATAATCCGATACTATCAAGCTTCACTGCAAATGACCAGCGGTACTCGTACAAGCCGTCACGCGCATCTGGCTCGAGGCGGATTGGACAGACAGTGGCGCCAACGCCCGAGGAAGACGACGGGATGGATATCGACGACGACGGCGGTGCAGCACCGCCTAAAGAAGAGGTGCTCGAACCACTACACGCGTTAGACGCGCTGCACCTTCAAATGATCGATCACTTCACGAATGTACTGCGCGACATTGCGGCGCGGGTACGATCGCAGAGCGGCGAGCAAACCCCACCACCACAAACGCTCTCGCAGCACGCGCCAGGATACCTGCGCAAGCCGTGCAGGCAGTGGACGATCGATGACTGCCTGGCGTACCTCGGGACAAAGAAGCGGCTGAGAGAGCAGAGCGCGGATGTGCGGACGTTCTGGTGCCGGCGGAACGAATCGCGAGGGTGGCGGAGAGGCCAGGACTGGACGTCGGCGCAGTGGGCGCTGAGCCTGCGTGCGTTGCAGGAGGTCGGGACGCAGTTCCAGGACGGGTGGCTGCTGGGCTCACTAGAGGTACTGGCGCCACACTTGGAAGAGGTGTTCGCGACGCCGATGCGGCCCACGGGGATGTAGCTCGGGCGTACGGCGGTCAAGTCACGGGACGTCGGTCGGAGCGTGGGCAGTGTTTCTACTGCGGAGGATTTTTGGGACACCAGGCCCCTGAAGGCCTGACAGGAGGCTAAGACTGGGCTATTATTGTGCGTGAGCAAGTATGAGGCTCGGGGACACGTCCGGACAAGGCGAGGGAGGCGTGTGATAAGACGCGGGGCACACACACGGGCCCATGCATGCCTGGGTGGGGGATCTGCGCCACTGACGGCGAGGGCCCTGCTCCCTTGCTGCCACGAACGTTCGCTGGAGGTATTACACTGTAGTAATAGCGAGTAGCTGGCCTGCGCGTGCAGAGTATGTCTTAACCAGGGGGCTCACGTGCGGGTTGCCGAATTTGTGCCGAGAGGGATATCGGATACTGCGCAGTTGTTATTTCCTGATAAGTTAGTCCGAGAAGCATTGCCACTTTCCGCAAGAGATAGGCGCCGGGGGTAGTAGTAGTCTCGCCTGGAATTGCACAGTCCCTCTCCCAGGCAGAGCCCTGTCCATCTTTTCATCTTCCCCGGGCCTCCTCCACTTCCTTCTTATTCCCTCACCACGCATCCTTTTCTTTCCTTCTCGCCCCGCCTCCCTCTCCGGACGCATGACCCCATGTTTCGTCGACGAACAGTCCATGTCCTCCTCTGCCTCCTCGCCACCATCCTCGTCGGCACCGTCCTCGTCCTCTCCTCCATCTCGTACTACCTCGCCATAGATAATGCTGCATACATCACAGAATCAGAGCTTGGTCTCGCTCTCAACGTGTCTGCACCCCTCAATGTCTCGGTCCATGACAGACCAGAACGCATACCCCGTATCATCCACCAGACCTGGAAGTCCGAAACCATGCCCCCGAAGTGGGTCAACGTCTCTCAAGGCTGTCGCGACATGATGCCAGACTAGTGCGTAGCGTGTGTTCCTTCGTCCTCGCAACGCTCTGACGCGTCCCTGCAGCGAATACAAACTCTGGACAGACGCCTCGGCGCGCGAGTTCATCGCAGAGGAGTATCCGTGGTTCCTCGATACCTTTGACGGTTATACATACCCCATTCAGCGCGCAGACGCCATTCGCTACTTCATCCTTTATCACTATGGGGGCATTTACATGGACCTCGATATCGGATGCCTCCAGCGGATGGATCCCCTTCTCGTATACCCCGTCATTCTCGCCAAAACCATCCCAGTCGGTGTCTCCAACGACCTCATTTTCGCCGAAAAGGGACACCCGTTCATGGCGCAGACGATCCACAACCTCATTGCCTTTGACTACTCGTGGGTGTTGAACTACCCCACCGTGATGTTCAGCACTGGGCCTATGTTCCTTTCCGCTCAATACGGCTATTACACCTCGACCCATCCGCCCATGCCGGATCTGCCTGGCGGAGAAGTTCGCGTCCTTCCAAAGTCCCTCTACGGCAAGAACGCAAAGCCCGGAGAGGCACCGCACTCCTTCTTCAGCCACTTTTATGGTAGCAGCTGGCATGCGGACGACGCTGCCTTCATCGGCTTCCTCGCGAAGTGGGGCAAAGGCCTCATGTGGGTGGGCCTCGTCGTGTTTGTCTACGGCGTAGTTCGTCTGGCGCTGGCGCCGAGTTCGAAGCAGCGCAATTATAGCCTCAGGCGCGTTGGGAACTACGAGGTTCTCATGCCACGGTGGACACAGAGGAATGGCAGATGGTACCTCGACCTCGGTTGGTTCGCCCTCCCCGCCTCAGGCACATCCACTCAACCCACGTCGCCCATCTCCCTCCCGAGCGACGCGTCCTCGGACGTCGACGACGTCCCCCTCCTCCCTGTCTCATTCAGCTCGCGAGCCGTATCCCCCGCCCCTTCAGAAGCCAGCACCATTGACTGCATCTCGACGTCGCATGCGCCGGGAAGCCGGGCCGTTGATGTTGTTCGGCGTGCGGGTAGTCATGTCATGTCCAGCCTCTTCGGCACGCCGACGGAGCCAGACGCCCCCAGCACACCGTCGCGCGCACGCCGGCCACAACGGCGGAGCCGCGGCGTGCTGTTCTTCCTCCCCGCGTTCACATCCTCGCCGCACATCGAGCTGCCGCAAGAGCGGGCACGGCCCCCACGCAGCGAGGCGTACGCGCCCGTGCTATACCCCCCGGAGAAGCAGCGCTATGCTGCGGACCTCGAACGCGCGGGGTTGATGCCCACGCTAGGCGCGGAGATTCCCGAGCACGGGCGGTCGCGCGCGGGGAGTGCGGCGGGCTCGTCGGCGTCGGAGGGCCCCAGCAACACACACGCGTGACTGCGCGTTGTGGTGGAGCCCGCCCCCGAGGTAGAGGAGGATGCGGAGAGGCGCGATAGACGTGTGCTCCCCGGCAAGTACTTTTTCTCACTCCTGGGACTGCGGGGACGCATACATACATGGCGCACGCCGCGATTGCTTATTTATTTCTCTGTTTGTTTGCATGGGAGGCCGGGCACCGCGTATACCCCAGCTGCTTCAGACGCTGTTCTCTATAACGCTTCGTCGTACAGTCCTTCCTGCATTGCTCGTACCCATATTCGTGGCAGGCCAAAAGATACAGTAACACAACGTAGTCCACCACATAGTTCAACCTACATTCGCATATTCGCATGGATTTTTTCTAGTTCACTGGGAATGTGTGCCGTACTGTGAGAGCGCGAAGGTTTCTCCTGACGGACCAGAGGAAGGACTATCACCCAAGATCCGCGATAGCAGTGTACGCCGGCCCACGTTCGTCCGCGCAGAGGGGCCAGGGCCAAAAATATACCTTCCTACTCCTGAACGGGCCGTGCTACTTCATGGAAGTTCACCCTGCAAGGGATTTCACAAGCTAGATAATATAGAGCAACCAATAGCGAAAACATAAGTTAAGGGATATGCAATGCAGATGACGTGTGAAACACATGTCCGTCTTCCTTTGGTTCCTTCCCCTCCAGTATACTATGATGGTACGATATGTGCACGCTATGAGTTTGGCGCAGTGACGAATTCACTCCGCCTTGCGCCTGGCCACACTTCTCATGCCAGCCGAGAGCGCAAACATGGCGACTGCGCTGACCGCATACGTCAGGGACGGGCCTACCGTCCAGTATGAGGCACACGCTAGATAAAGTCTGTCAGCTGGACGCAGACCAAAGGCATCGCAGACGACATACCGAGCAGTGGACCAATTGCACGGCCAAGCTGGCCGGACGAGCGGAAGCGCCCCAAGGCGGTGCCCTTTGCGAGCTGCGGGTGTTCCTCCTTCGCCTTTCCGTCCGCGTCCACCTGCTCGTCGCATTGTACGCTCGCGGACGCCGTCAGCGAGTTCACGACCGTCGCGCTCGTGAAGGCCATGCACACCGCGGCGCCCTGGAGCAGCCGCACAGACGCGACCGGCCCCATGCGAGGCACAAGCGCGAGGAGCACAAGTCCGATCGCGCATGTCGAGATTCCGCGACGTGCCATGTTCACCTCGCCGACCTTGGGCAGCGCGCGGCGTACATAGCCTCCTTGCAGCAGTGCACTGATGATGCCGATGGAGCCGATCAGGGCGCCATTCTGCTTGTTGTTCCAATCGAACACTGGGCAGAGCGGAGTTGTCAAGTGGGCGTGGTGCAAGAAGTGGAGAGGGCTCACAGTCAAATGTAAGGAATGTCAGCGTGAACTCGACACCCGAGAATACTCCCAGGAACAGGAAATGCAGCCTGCGCAGTGTCTTGAGCATATTGAGCCGCTGCTCCACGCTTTGCGCTCGCGTGAGCTTGCTTGCAGACCCGTTGGACACGCCATTTGCCTTCCCATTGCTCGTTCCGTTTGCAGCGCCATTGCTCCTCTGCTTCTCAGAGGGGTCGACAGGTGCTTTCTTCCCTCGTGTCTCCGGGAGTGCAATCATGAGGAATGCAGTTTCTGCCACCAGAAGTACCAGCGTGATTAGTGCGGGTGTGGCGTAGACATTCCATTGTGTCCCTGTAGTCTCCAGGGTCGATGGAATAGGCTTGGATGCAAAGTAGGCTCCAATAGGAGGGCCGATGCAGAAGCATATAGCAAAAGCGATTCCAACGTGCGCGAGAGCTTTGGAACGGTTGGCTGGAGTCGTTATATCGGAAAGGATGGCACTGTCAGGGTATCATGAGCTCAGGTTGGACTCGAGAACTATCGATGTCATTCACATAGCTAGTTGCACGTTCCCTTCACTCAGTCCTCCGATGACTCGAGACAGAAGATATGTGGCAAACGTCGTGGACTTGAGCCAACTAGGACAATCTCAGCGGCAAGGTCGTTAACCCCTGACTTGTCACGTACACAACGGCCGACAGAATATTGCCAATCATTGTTAGCAGGAGAACACGTTTCCGCCCATACTTGTCACTGAGCGAGCCTATCTTCGGAGAGATGAACCTGAACCCCAATGTGAACGCAAGTCGAACGTGCATGGGCTAACGAACGTACCATTGCAGGACCCTGCACAAGCACCGGCATATCCTCAGCTTCCGGTGAGATCATCCACTACGTATACACGCACGAGAACACGGAGCCCATCAGTCCGCCTGGGTCGGCATATCAGTACATATGTGTATGACCAGTATATGCACACAAACTCACCAAGCAGAACGATATCCCATCTCTGCGGATTGGACTTCGGTTCATAGAAGAGGCCTCGGATAGATGATACAAGATATAGAGTTCGTGACAAGAACCCTGAAGGGTCCGATACTTCTCGCTGCAAGGGTGGCCTTCAGAACATGTGTTTGGAACGTCGGACATGGTGCTTGCCTTCGTGTACCATTCAATGATTCGGGGGAAGAGAGGCAGAGGAATGGTGAACGCTGTGGCGCCAGTATGGTTAGTCTGGTTCTGGTAGACTCTAGCAAGTCGCGCATCGCGCGTACCACACACCAAAGAGATCGAGCACCAGCGAGAGGAACACGACGCGTTCGACCTTGCCCATGATGGCGGATGAGGGCTTGGGTGGCTGGAGAGGGACGGTGCAGAGATGGAACCTGGTTTAGCTGCGGCGCTGAGCAGTGGCCACGTCTCATGGCTACGACGGACGCCGTGAGTTTATGAACCCATCATAACTCCATGGATTATGCGTGAAACAGCGTATCGGTGCCGTCCGTGCGAGAATTATATGTCGCTCAGTGTGTGCGGGAATCAGGTTGCTTCACTCTACCGGCGGGTCTCACAGCCCCGATGTCGGTAGGCACAGGTATACTCACACGCTACAGGCGGGAGTCTCAAGGATACAGGCACTTTACACGGGAAACGGACAACTGTGGGTACATTTTGGGTCAAATCTCCCTCTCATTTGTACATACACCTGTGTGCACCGTCAGTGCCACGTCAGTAAGATTCCACACCGGGGCGCTCTACTCGTCCCCTGCGTCCGGGATTTCTTCCGGTGCCTCCTCCGCAGACGCCTTGTACTTTTGGTCTTCGGATGCCTGAGTTAATGCTGTTTGATAGTGGGAGCTTGTCTCCGTCTTAGTGACTTCGCGCAGTGCCATGGTCGCATACGCCGCAGTCCCGAGGGTCAGCCGGATCTGCAGAGCCACGAATTTGCCGTCCTCCGAAACGGCAGGGGCATCAAAGCCGAGTAGCTGATCTTCATCTGCTTGGGCAAGAGGCACATCCGGATCTGTGTATCTCAACACAGACCATGACAACTCCTTGGGTTGATGAAGGATCTTGCGATATGAACCCCCAAGGCTATATTCCCTGAGATCCAGGGTCAGGGAGAGATTTCGTTGCAGACGAGAGCCCACGCACTTTTGCTTCCGCACGAAGTTGTTTGGGTCTAAACCATCCGCTCGAAGGAACTCCTTGTAGCGCTCGCCGAGTGTACCTCCAGGGAAAGCGACGTCCTTACCAGGCAGAGGCATGATGACATCAAATATACTGTACTTGTCCAGGTCCTCTTCCGTTAGGGTTTTGACGCGGGGCGGCTCCCAAGGCTTTCTCGATCTCTTGCTTGATCTTCCCGAATTCTCAGCTAACGGTGTCTTGATTGTCAGCCTGTTCACTGTAGACGCTGTCCGCCTATCTGACTTACCGGAGTCCTCAACGGCCACTTTCTCATCTAGGGGCACGTCGCCCTGAACAGCATCCATTGCTACGTCAGCATCTTCCTCCGCAGTCTTCTCCGTGGAATCCGTGTCGAAGACAAGATCGCCCACCACCGGCTTATCCGCACCGTGCATCTTGATGCGCTCCGAAACGATCGCATTCCATACATATGACTGGTACGCATGTACATACATGAGGCGCAGATTGCGAGGGATCTGCAGACACGTGTGAACCGAGAGAATTTTGACATGGGAGCACAGTGGACTTACCGTAGACAGAGCCCCCATGGCATTCCTGGTATCGCCTCCTTGCTTCTGGTAGCTTTCCAGTATGCAGCGCTCGGCCACGACACGTCGTGGCATGAGTTCAAGAGCCTTGTCGAGGTCGCCTTCAGCTAGCCATGCGTCCCGAGCAGCTACAACATCTGGATGTTCTCCCGGTCTATGGCGCAAAATGAGAGACACGGCTTTGTGCCAATCGGACTTGAGTAGTGCAAGTCCAATGGAATGTGTGGGAATTGCTGCAGTGCCAAAGCGTTGCATGCCTGTGGAATTGTCGTTATTCTCCGGGAAGACACAAAGTCAGGCGATCCCATACCGTAGTAGTTGATGAAACCTTTGTCCTTGATGGTGTTCATAGCCCGGTCGAGCGTATCCGACGAGTCTGCCTGAACGTTTCTGTGAGGATTCAGTACGATAGTCGTCTCCAATCCGCGAGACAGGATACCTCAGGGTAATAATGAAGGCATTGCCTTTCAGCATCCCTAACTCGAGACTCGCTTTTCTGTAATTGAAGTCGGCGACTCTAATGCCCCTCTCTCCGCGACGAGTCATGATCTCCTCTAGGCTCCTGCCTCGATTGAGACCATTGATCATCGTCCAGACATCTTCTACGGTTTTGTTGCCTCTACGCAGTGACACGCGTTGAACAGTTACACCCCGCTTATCCTTAGTGCCAGCAACAGATAGATCCTTCACGTTGCACTTCAACATGCGAGACAGATGGGCAAGAGCGTCTTGAGTGTCACGGTTCGTCTTCTGCATAGTGAAGTGAACATATTGCGGATATGTTCCTCTCTCAGAACGATCGCCTCACCCCATACGATTAGTATTGGAAGATTACTCTCATTAAAAAAGTGCCTTTACCTCTGTCAGCCCTTCCGCCACGGCCGCCTCCGCGACCGCCGCCACGTCTTGACCACTTGATAACAATCCTGGAGCCATCATCTGTCGCAGGGGTAGTCGTATCCGTTTCACTATCAAGTTTCCCACCAAACAAAGTGCGAATTGCTTGATGCAGACCGGTGCGAACATCCTTAGACGATATAGGCTGAACAAAACCGATGAGTCTACTGGGAGGGGGCATGCAGGATGGGTGGCACTCACATCAGAGAGGACTCTGCGAGTATCCTCGCGCGTACCAGGTCTTCCTCCTCGTCCTCCCCTGCCTCCCCTGCCTCCACGACCGCCGCGAGCTTTGCCACGCTTTCCCCTTCCCGACTTCTCGGGTTCTTCTGCAGGAGGATCTGCTACAGGAAGGGCAGACGCGTCGTCGTCGAGTGTCTCCCCAGTAGTGAGCTTTGCCTGCCGTCCGCCCCATCCGCTGTCGCTAACGAACGGAGGTTCCGGGCCCTCCAAGTACAGATCCTTCACCTTGTTGATCGCTTCCTCAGAGAGGAAAGGAGCAAGTGTCTGAGTGAATCGTTCAGGCCAAGGCTCGTCACTGTCTGCGACCGCTTCCGTCGTTTCGACCTCTGGCACTTGTGTATTTGGCACCGCGTTCACAACTGAGGGAACCTCCGCATCGACAGTCGACACAGGGTCCGTTGCACCAGGGGCTGCTGCAGGAGCCGTATCAATATCATCTTTCGTGTCATTCGAGGCTTGTTCGGTCGGAACAGATTCGTCCGCTGCTTTGGTTGGCTCTTCCGCGTCCGCCTTCTTCTTTGGCGAGGACTCAGGCTTCGCAATGGATTTTAGGTGAGCTACTCGTCCATCCAAATCCACTTCGAATACCAGGAAGTCGGTAAACCTGACGGTCAACAAGGTGAATACACGAGAGACTGGAAGCGAGTTCGCTCACCTTTGCTTGATGATACCTCCAATTCGAGGGACGTCATGACCAATGTATTCTGAGATACCTACGTCGGTTTCCATGATCCGTTGCATAGAGCCATCGGGTGTATAGACCGGAGGTGGAGCCCCAAGAAGTGCATGGCTTGGTGGAAGTAAACTCTCAACCTCAGTGTCTTCGGGCTGCTCAGAGTCGTTTTGAGCCTCGGATGTCATGGGAGCATCCTCAGTTGAGGATTTGTCGACTTTGGTCCTCTTTGGAGAGCGCCCCTGTGCATCCAGGCTGTCGTCCTCCCTTTCTCGAATTTTGGGGGAGCTAGACATGGTCAAGACGGTGAAGTGGAAAGGGGACTGCTGAGGCCGAGGAACTGCCGCGGGCGAAAAGAGGCCAGAGGTAAGATAAGATTAGATCTTCAAAGTGTGCGGCTATCGTTTGCAAAGCTAAATGCGCAGATCTCAAGATCCGCTACCTGCAGTCGACTCCGTTCTTGGTGACCTTGCACACGATGTCACCTGCATACTCCCTCACCTACGCGCAAAGGGCCCAAAGGCACTCAAACCCCGCAGCAAAGGCTCTGCTAGAGACGATAGAGAGAAAGAAAAGCAACCTATGCGTTAGCGTTGATGTCACAAAGCAAGCCGACTTCCTCAGGGTCATCGACACCGTAGGGCCATACGTTTGTCTCATCAAGGCAATTGGCTGTTCCCTCGACAGCATTCTTGTGTCGCTTACTCTCTGCTCCGAAGACTCATGTCGATATCATTGAGGACTTCGAACCTATCCTTATCGAGCGCCTCAACGAGCTCAGCGTGAAACATGACTTCCTGATCTTCGAGGACAGAAAATTCGCCGACATAGGCATGTCTCTATCCTGAATTATCGTGGATCTGTGCCGATACCATTCCTTCAGGAAACACCGTTGCTCTGCAATATTCCAGTGGAGTGCACAAGATTGCTCGCTGGTCCCATATCACCAACGCGCACCCTGTTCCGGGACCATCCATCATCACGGGTCTCTCCTCCGTTGGTCTCCCGCTCGGCAGAGGTCTTCTGCTCCTGGCAGAGATGAGCACAAAGGGAAGCCTTGCGACTGGAGCCTACACGGAAGAGGCTGTCCGAATGGCTCGCGCGCATCGTGACTTTGTCATTGGCTTCATTGCTCAGCGGCGTATGGACGGTGTCGGTGCCACCGATGCAAGCAGTGATGAGGACTTCCTGATTCTCACGCCTGGCGTCGGTCTGGACTCGCGAGGAGACAGTATGGGTCAACAGTACAGAACGCCGGACGAAGTGGTCTTTGAGTCAGGATGCGATGTCATCATCGTAGGGCGAGGGATCTATGGCAAGGGCAATGGTGTTGACACACGGGAGGTACACGCCCAAGCAGAACGTTATCGCAAGGAGGGCTGGGCTGCGTACGAAAAGAGAATCGCTCGTTCTGTGTAATGTCTATCATACACGGCAGTTAATGAAATATAGCATCAGCAACGGAAGCGGGATGCGATATGGGCAACGAAGTTGCATTGTACAAATTGTGCGATCGTATATATGTATAGGTACATGGTGCCTGCCCTGTTCGTCATGCGATCCATCACTTCTGTGTGTTGTTTTCTTCTGCTTTCCGCGCCTCCTCTTCCTCTTTGGCTTCTCGCTCTTCTGCCTCAACTACCTCAACGTCCAGCGGGAAAGTGAGAATCGCAGCAATACCAGATAGCTGGTTCAGTTCTTTGCAGCACGAGTCGGATTAATGAACGGACGGTTATCATGAGGATCACACTCACGTTGACCGGATTCGTGCATGCTGGAGAAGATCAGGACCTCTGCACTCTTCTGCTTGACCTCTTCTACTAATTGGACATATTTCTTCCTCTCTACCGGGTCACTTGCCCTGAGACGTTCTCAGCCTCGGGAGCAAATGGGAATGCGAACTGCACGAACCTGAATAGTTCGTCCGAGATCAACAGTGTACCTATGGCACCACGATCTGCCGCTAGTGACACATGCTGAGGGCCGTACCAAGCGCGCATCTCATCGGCTCCGAGCATCTTGAAGAATCTAAAGGCGCACTCAGCTCAGGAAAAGGTTAGCAAGGAGTTTACAAACTGACCTATCTAACATCATGCCTTCTCGTGCAAATTTCGTTTCCTTCAAGCTAGCAACAACCTATAGACCCTTCGATTTCCTGAGAAGCTGCCACCTGCAGTCGGACGCACCTCTGGACTTTTGAGAACTTCTACGAGGCTATGGACGTGTGGACTGTTCACATGCACCTTCATAAATTTGCTTCGGGCACCCAGCAACGCCTTGTTTCCGGTCTTTGACGCCTCGGACATGATGTGATCGTATACTGCATCGCGAACCCAGCCTGGAGATGCAATAACGATCGCTCGCAGGGAAGGATTCGCGTATGGAATATGTCGCAAAAATGAGGTGTAAAGTGCCGAGTAGAATCGTTGCAGACCCTGTACCACTGATATTAGGTGAAGTGTCAGAGCAGCATCGATGAAGCACTCGCCTTCTCGTGCGCTGAGGTACCAGTTGCGATCTTCCTGGGTATTGGTACCTCGAGTCTTTGTAGCACAACCGTCATGTGTTCGGACAACAGACAGAAAATTGCAGTACCTTGATGACAGCATCAACGAGTGAGATTCACGAACGAGACAAATATGCACACCTTCACCGCATACAACAGCTCCTACTTCCGCCCCTCGGCCGGGAGCACAGCTCTCCTCAACCCTACCCAACGCTATGCTGTCCCAGCCCCCTTCTTCCTTTTCAATTCGAACATCACGATTTGCCTCTAAATCAAGTGTATGGAATGCTCCAAGCTTCACTGCATTGTTCTCGGCGGCAACACGGCCAGTAACTAGTAACGCGGCAGATTGTGTACTGCCGGATGGCGCACCGGCAGCGGAGGGGTCTGAGGAGGAAGAAGTAGAAGGGGACCACGTTGTTCGCGTTACTTGCAATGACAAGTTCAGCCGTACACGGTGAGATTCGACTGAGCCTGTCGAGGACACATTCTGAACCCGTCGGAACCCGGATGCGCGAACGATATCGCCCTGGAATCGCAGTGCATAAACGTTCGGGGACCATGCAGATGGGGTTTTACGGTTTGAGCGTACCTCTTGGATTAGATTGTAGAGATGCCACATGTCCTCATCATCTTCCGGACGCACGGCGACATATCCCTGTCTGCAGATAAGCCCCCCATGCTGAGAGACCATCTAAGACTGATTGAACAGACTGATCCATCTTTTTCGACGTGCTTTCCCAGAAGCTTCATTGTGTGTAGACGTCCTAAGAGAGTCAAGTCAGAGATATTGCTTAGAGACGTTGGAGCTCGAAGACAAGTAGATCCGGGTCGCGTCCAGGCGCGTCCCCGCACAAGCGCGCAGCCGATGACCTCAATCGCGTCGCTTCCTCTCCCGGACTCGGTTCCAGATTCGTTCAAGAACTAGCGGGTCTTGCGCAGTGAACTCCCACAGCGACTGACTTGCCGACAACTATCGACGTCAAGGCTTGTTTCCAGTCCCTTCTCAGCCTTATTCGCATTCGTTGAGAGCCAATCACAATGTCAAGTAGCAAGTCGAGCGTGGCTGCTCTGGCCGCACGTCTTACCCAACCTGGACCGTCTGCATCAAAGCGCGCCGACGACGATGGCTCAGACCTTGATGACGAGGAGCTTTTTGCACAGCTAGAGGCGGAAATAGAAAATGACTCTGATATTGCGCTACGAGAGCGAGGCCTTGAGAAGATCAAGCGCGAGTGAGGTGCTTCCCCATTCCCACCCATCGTTCCCAACCAGCTGACGAGATGCTTTCCCGTGGACTGACAGTATGGAAGCTTTGAAACAGATGCGGCAGAGTGGTCACGGACGTTATGATGAAATTATTGACGAGAAGGAGGTCGTTCGAATCAGCGCGTACGTCGGGAGCACCAGGTTAAGGCGCCAGCACTCAGCCAATCTTGACACCACTATTCACAGCAACGAGCCTCGATGTGTGATACACTTCTATCACAGCAACTTCAAGCGATGTGAGATCATGGACAAGCACCTTGGTGTACGTCTCACACAGCCACCTCTTCGCGCCTGCTAAGGCTAGCATGTTGCAGAGCCTTGCACCCAAATATTTCAACACGCGCTTTCTGCGAGTTTTCGTCGAAAACGTGCCGTGGCTGGTTGAGAAATTGGGCGTCAAGGTCCTACCTTGCGTCGTCTGCTTCATTGACGGAGTTTCCAAAGACCGGTATGAGTATTTGGTGTCGACGCATACATATCACTTACGCGCCACTGCCAGACTCATTGGGTTTGAAGACCTGGGTAACAAAGACTACTTCGAGACAGCAACATTGGAATGGCGACTCATGAACAGTGGTATGTGTGCATCGTGGGCGCAGACAAAATTTGATCCTAAATTGCGATTGGCTCTACTAGGTGTCATCCAAAAAGAACAGAAGTGTGATTCTGGTGTCACCTATGGCGTGTCATCCAGTGTCCGCCAAAACATACGCGGGCAACCAGTCGACGACGATTTCGATTTCGATCTGGACGACTGAGCCTATCATCACGTACCTCTTTGTGCTATGTTGGTGTTCACCCGTACATTGCCGACGTCCCCGGCGTATAATTTTTTTTGGAAAGATATAGATTCAGCAGTGCTAAACATGGTGCAAAAATGTCATGCAGTAAGAAACTGGATCCACGTATGCCTACTCCAAGAAACCTGCTCTATTTGTACAATCCCTATACCGCTGAAGTATGGGGTGCGACGACTACGGAATCATTATCGCCGCGAGTGTATGTAACATGTTTCATCGCTTTACTCTCCTCGACGTTCTGGAGAAGTGTGAATGCAGAGAGGGCGGGACAAAACGTCATGAATGTTGTAGCAACACCCGTGGGTGTTAATGTCTGTCCGGCTCCATCGGCAGGTACACCACTGGATGGCGCCCATACAAGTGTGTCGAGGCCGGGGAAGTGAGTAGAAACAATTTCCTGCAGCGAAGGGACGACCGTCTGCGTAATGCGCCGTAAGTACAAAGCCGTCATACGCTATGGCAAACTTACAGCATCAAATGGCCCGTCAATGAGCTCAAGGAACGTCAGCTTAGGCCAACGCCTCCTCTCGGCAAACCGCTCAACGAAATCGCCCGTTGATAGACCGACGACCCCACCATTGGCAGGATTCGGCTGCCCACTTGGAGGAACTCTGCGCACACTCAGGCTCTCTAAGGTTGAGCTAAACAGCGACAGACATGCGAGGGCCTCAGACTCCTCCAACGACTTGATGCCGGTGAAATCCACCCGCAAATGCGTGAGAGGGCGCATGGGCGGGCTGGCGAGTAGGATGGACAGAAGGACGGGTGCAGGACACTCCAGATGAGTGAGGTTGGGGAGTAGCTTGAGGGGTAGCGGGTCATATGGCGCAGTGTTGTTGGAGTGACCCCTCGACGAGCGAAGGCACGACGTAGAGCTGAGATCCACGATGCTTGATTGGCGGTTCAGGAAGCTTTGTACGTCCTTGGACGATAGTGAGAGATTGCTTCTGAATCTGCGTAGGGAGAACGAGCAGCGACGCAGGATCCAACCGTCTGAGTCGGGTGACGGTAGTCCCATGAGTGTGAGGTCCTCAAGGTTGGACATAGTCGCCAGGGCATCGGAGACTTCCTGCAACTCGTCCAGTGAAGGGCATGTGTCTTCAAATACGAGCGAAAGCGTTTTGAGCTCTTGGGTCATATTTTGAAATATCGTGCTCTTCAGCATCTTGCAGAATGGGGCTATGTACTTCCCGCGGACAGTGCCAGCGCCGGGGGTCTGAACAGGTAGCATAGGGTCTTCATCATGATCAAACGTTGCCTTTTCATCGTACACCGTGTGGACGTCGTGGACGGCGCGGCGAGGAGTGTAGATAGGTAATACCATGGAGTTTGCCAGTGAGTATAGTCGATGTTGTGGTTTAAGCGAGAAGTGAAGGGGGACCCATGGTGTGAGCCATTGCACTCTTATAGATTATCTACATGGTAGATATTGATGCAGCGTCGAGCGGTCAGACACGCAACAACCGCGCGGAAGTGTCGTCGGGTCGGATGACCGGAACAGGCTCATCCGCACAAACATACTTACCTGCCTAAATGAGCAGCAGCACTAGTCACGGAAAATGCCGGAATGTTATACACAAAACGATATACAACCAGAATGTCACGCATACTCAATGGCGAGACAATGAAAGTGCAAAACGTGTCAAAAAAGTCCATAAGGCTAGGAATGTTCCAAATTGCGTTTCAGCCTGCTTAGACTTGTCCTGGAGTCTTATAGCGCCGGATGGCTCTCTGCCGCGCTTCAGCATGTTCCACCAGCGGTCTCGGATAGCCTAGCTTGTCTGCCAATGTGGGAGGTGGGTTGTGAATTTCTGTATTTCCGCGCGTGAGTGAGCCCTTCGAGGATTTTTACGTGCATGCGACAAACCTGGTCCCCTGACTTTTGCGAGCTCAGGTACGAAGTAGCGTATATAGTCTCCGGTAGGGTCGGCCTGGGGAGAATTGAATCCCATGAACAATTAGATAGTAACTCACAAACCTTTTGACTCTGAGAGTAAGGGTTGAATATCCTAAAGTACGGCGCAGGGTCGACCCCTGTGCTCGCACTCCATTGCCAACCTCCGTTGTTCGAGGCTAAGTCACCATCAACGAACATTTCCATGAAATGCTACCGAAGGTATTCCAGTGTTAATTTGACGTCAAAATTCAATCCTAACGTACCTTCTCCCCCAACCGCCAATCGATCATCAAGTCTTTGACAAGGTACATTGCTGTGGTCATTCGCATCCGGTTGTGCATCCAACCCATTGTGAGACCCTGACGCATGGCTGCGTCAACAATAGGCACCCCTGTGCGGCCTTCTTTCCATGCCTGAAGATGCTCCTCGTTAGTCTCCCATTTCACACCCGCGAACTTCTCTAGGAAGGGGCGACCCATTGACACTCTCGGATAGAGTGCTAGAATGTGCGTGTAGAAGTCGCGCCAGGCTGAAAGTGGAACCGTCAACCGCCGTGTTGATATTGTGTAATACCTGACATACCAATCTCCTGAACCCACCTTCCAACGCCCGTGTCTCTACTTGCGTCGACAACTTGATTCTTGTTACCCGATAATTCCAGTGTCGCGCGAATGCACTGGCGCGCTGAAATAATCCCTGATGCTAAGTAGGGACTATATCACAAGAGGTGTTTCAGCATCTATTACCACGATGGACGTTAGTATGATCGGTACCTCAGTCGACTGGTGGTATCTGCATCAACCCTATCCCGGACATCCTTATACTTGCCAATCCGAGTGTTCTTTTCTGGATTCTTTGTCGGGCTGTCAGCTCCCTCGGACAAGGGATCAACAGCGCCGAGCTGCGCGTACCGGGCCATTGTATACAGGAACCGCTCGAGAATCTGTGCTGATCTGTTGAGTCATGTTTCGTCGATGACATCACGAATCTGACCTTATGCGCCGCATCTTCACCTGCAGGCCAGCATATGGATAAACGCTCCTTTTCGTCGGCATCTTCCAATGCGAACCCTTCGACTTCCTCTGGAACAGGAATGCTGAAGAGCTCTCCGAATATTTTGTTTTGATATATCGACTTCGGATTAGCAGCAGGGCGAGCGGCAGCTGCCAGAGGATCTTCACCGGACTTCGGGGTCAGGTGCGGCAGCCAAGCTCGAAGCCACGGAGAGTACACCTAAAACATGATACATGTTAAATAATAAGATTGAATTATATATTGATGCGCGAAAACCCACCGTGTAACCTCTGCCATCCTTGGTAGTGACCTCTCCGGGAGCGATCACGCATTTGTCATTGACGAACGCGCAAGCAATATTGCTCTCCTTCGCCAGTTGACAAACGCGAATATCCCTTCGCAGCTCGTCCACTTCGTGCTCAATATTGGCAAAGAGATGAGACGCATTCCACTTCTTGAGTAACGATAAGATAAATTCAGGCAGCGTCCTGCGTGGAGCATGAGACGTCACATAGAGAGGTATATTGACATCGGCAAGTGAGGCCTATATCGTGCATGAGCAAAGGACTAGCCAGATGTCCATATTCTCATTTACCTTGAGCTCACGGAGGTTGCGTAACATGAAGTCAATCCTGCGAGCACCGCGATCATGGGCAATATAGTCCTGAGGACTGAGGACAAAGAGCGCGAGTAGCGGAACGTTGTTCTCCTGAGATTGAGCAGAGGCCTGCGCTAAAGCTCGATTGTCTGTGACTGGGATAACAATGTGATTAATGTATGCTAACTGCCGACCACTTGTAGACTACCTACTGCGCAGATCCTGCATTCTCATCCAATAGATGACGGAATCACCTCGTGGCGGGTTCTTCACATTTGCCATGACAGCACTCAGCAGCTGCTTAAAGGGAGGATCACTGTCGGTCTTTGCAGCTGCTTCGGCGGTTGCAATCTTTCTCGGGAGAAACTGGGCATCCATTCGAGCTTTCTTCAGAGGCAACGAATTCGAAACAGGGCGGGAGTGGGCTGCTGGGGAAATACTGCGAAGGCGTTTCGTCATTGTAGTGATTGGTATATACGAATACTGCTGAGGGTGTCACTGGTGGAGGTGCGAAGGACTCGTCTGCAGGTCGTGTTGGCGAGCAGGTTGGCTTTTCGATGCGCTCGAACCACGACCTTCGATCGAAGGAGCGCACGGCGCGCGATCGGGCGTAGTACGTCATCCCAACTACTCGACCCATTCGGTGGTCTGCTTGCCCAATTTAGCTCCTCGCGCTCATCGGCATCGCTAGCTCACCCCTCTTCGTCAGTTCGCGGAACAGTATCTCACTGCATCGTCTCGTCGGAGCTGATACATATTTGTATTGCTTCTTCTCCTTTCACACATAACATCCGACTCTTGTGTCACGATAGCACCGCAGCAACCACTCCTGCCGCTGCAACGCCAAACTTCACACTAGGGAATCCAGAAGCCGCTTTAGTATCAGAACTGGAATGCGTTTCGATCACGCCCGTACCAGCAGGCATAGCCGTCTGCGTTCGAACTGCCTGCAATGCCAGCTGGAAGCCACCAGGTGAGTCCACAACAGGGTTCACTTATTCGCTAAACGTAATACGCACCAACGCCAAATGTCCGCCGACAACCGGTCTCGCTTTGAAACCCTCCACGTCGCCATTCAGAGTTTCGTACCAGTCACCCAGCGGCTGCGAGTTCTCTTCGTCCGCTGCGTACTTGAACACAGAATTGATGAAAATATCTCGGACTGTGGTAGACGTGACAAGAGCCGCGGTCCACGACTGCCAGTCTAGCCGCCTGCGTCAGGCCTAAACGACGTAAAAGGAGGCATTTTATGTACCTGACTTCGTGTAGGTGTGGCTGCAGACGGTTGGATTCTCCAAAACAGACAATTATTTATAATGTACTTACCGTGTGTCGAGAGGCACGCCGAACTCATCTTGAAGAGATTGAGTGAGCACGCAGCCTCATGATAACCTCGGACACCACTTACTGACTACGGTCTCGTACCATGCGGTTTCTGGACGCCGTGCTTCAGTCACGAGTGAGACGCATTGCGTCGATGTCACTTACGCATATCATAGACAGACGCAGGAAATACCGAGGTATTTAGCAGCACGTCCGCAAACATATTGTATGAAAGACCCCAACTAGAGGGCGTGGGACAGTTAGTTTGGCAGTATAATGGGGGCAATACGAGCACTCGCCTAGAATCATTGCCGTACTGTGAGAGCGAGATAATCCTGATTGTTAGAGGGCCAAGATTCGAACACCGAATTCCCACATACCGAGAGAGTTAGATGTTTGCCATCCGATGATGTTGCGAACTGTTGCCATTGCGGAACATACGAGGCTGAAATGGACTAGATATTGTTCAGATTAACCTCATACACCTCATACATTCTTAATCGTGAACTGACGTACACTGTAGTTCGAACTTCTTGCTGTATCGCCTACGATAGAAGCAATCTCAGCCATTGCCTTGATGCCCACGATACCTTTGATCGCGAGATTGGTCTGGTTTGCCAAACTTCCCGCAAAGTCATCAGTGCTGATCTGGTTCTCCGGAATGAGCGCATCGGTAATCAGGAACTGCGTCCATTGATCGAGCAGGTCGAACTACATTGAGCGACGATCAGATATAGACACCGAAGAAAACATGCGGGATCACATACGTAAGTAGTGATAATAGAGTTGTCGCCCGTCCGTTGGAAATGGCTCAGTGTCATGATGACCATGTTGCCACTCTCTGTCAATTGATTGTGAGACTTCTCTTGCGGGCCATGAATTTTTTTGGTTCACCTTCCAAAGGCATTGGTTCATCATTGCCTGGGCAGAGATGTTGTCAAGCACGAAGTCATGACAAACAGGTTTTCGATTTACCGTCATTATGCCCAAGGGCCTTCGGATAACTGGCACCTACACGTGCACTGTCAGCGCTGTCAAAAGAACATTACAGCATGATCAACGCACCCATATCGTGCACAGCCCATGCATTGGGATATTGACCGGTCGCTTGGTAAGCGAATAAAGGGATCAGGAGGTACTTTCCGATTGCAGGGTTCGTGTACAATAGCAGGGGCCATGTCGGGAATATGACGTCCACTGTGTTGACATTCTATAGATAAGGTGTGAGAATCGACCCTTGATGGCTAATGTGACTGTTCCCTTACGCCGTCGCTAGAGATCTCTGTGAAGGTGCAAGTCAGACTAGGTCTAGCGGGATCTCGAGGATGCAGTTACCCTTCAGGAACGCCATGATATCAGACGTATTGAACTGCCCCGACGCATCCTTTGACAGCGTAATCTCGATCGCCCCGAAACCTTGACGTATCGATAACGCAACTAGGCCGGCATAATTCGACGAGATCTGCGATGCGTCTGCATTGACCTGCGCGTCGAACGCGTCTGCACGTGCGAGCGCGTTGGGGAAGTCCTGCAGGAACGTGGTGATCTGGCACAGCGCATGAGCACGTGTGAGCGGAGATGATCGCCAGACCTACCGCGTCATCGAGTGTCGAGATCTGGCTCCAGAAGAACAGGCTTCTGTTCTGCGTTGCGTCATTCGCAATGAGGTATTCGACGGCGGGGTCGCGGACGTGTCCGATCGAGAAGATAACGGGATCTGATGCGGCGGAGATGGTACCTAGGTCATGGGCGAGGGCAAAGACAGGCCAATCGTCCGATACCGCTCGGAAGTCGGTGTCTTGTGTATTTGCAAGGACACCGTTCTGGATAAACTGTGCACGGACTACTACGTCTTGTCCAGTTTGGAAGGTTGTCCCTGTCGACTACTCGATCGTTTAGATATCGCGCAGTACGATTCGTACTATACGTACATTTAACGTTGAGTGGAATGCGGATCCCTCTGGAGAATATCGGCAAACCTATGAGCTTACGCATTTCGAGATCCAGGAAGAATACCATTACGTTGAATACGATCATTGACCTCGCCGAATACAGTCTGATCTTCCAGCTGAACCTGGTGCGTGATAGTGTCGCCTACGGTCGTTGTCCAGTTCACTGTAAGGCTATCGTCTCCCGACACCCATTCTGCGCTGATATCAGTATAAACTTGGACGGCATGCGGCTGGCCGTCGTTTGACGCAGCGCTCAATGCCAGGTACGAGAAAGGAAAGGACTGGTTGGCAAGGTCACTCGGCTATATCACGTCATGAACGATACATTCCCGTCGGATTTAGTTGACATATTGAAACATACCTCCACAGGGCTCAGGAAAGTGGCCGTCAAGTCGACGGGGCCTGCAGACAGGACAAACACACTTTGTGTCGATGTGAACTATCCTCCGCTGTCAGATTGATATGATGCATTTGATGGTTTGGCGCACCTCAAAGCTCTTCTGCACGGCTTTCTGAAAGCTGGCATTCGGAACATCCGGGTCGCCCAGGAAAACATATGACTCTCCGTCAACGTTGATGAACCCAGCCCAACCAACGATCTACGATGGCATACCAGGCGTAAGAACATAGTTGCATAGCGCGAATACAGACACGTACAGCTCCAGTCCAGAAAGTCGGCCATACATCGTTCAGTGCATTCCCAGCACCTTGCGCCAGCCACGCCGAAAGATACGGACTACGAACGGCGAGCGGAATCGCTGCTGGGTTGAAAGGTGTCGTCGTCCATGACGTCGCTGCACAGACGACGGAAATGAACGTGAGTATCGTCGTGAGAGATGCTAATGGGGACATCGAAAGGGCCGCGCTGCGTTGCGATACATTGCGCACACTTGAGGTACATATATTTACGATCAACCGACATAGCGCGCATGGTCGCGCCTTCGGAGAGTATGCACGGTCGCTGAGATGGCACAGGAATTTTGATGGGCGAAGTCACGTAGCCGTACCCATGACTGTCAAGTTGGGTCACAAGCCGCAGTCGCAATGCGCTGCGAGAAGAGACCGAATCGAAAATAACGCAACGCCTGGGGAGCCGAAGCTCTGCCATTTGATCTCTGCATGCTGCCACTGCGACGGCGGTCCGCCAGAGAGTGGCCGGCCAGCACGTGCTACGGTGTATGACATCGAGTGCTCCGCAAACGACGTCGACATGGTGGTAACGAACCTTACCCCATATGCATTGATTTTTCCCTGTTATGGGAGTTGCGTGAAGTCATCGTTTACCGAGACTTAACCGCCGCATGCGAGTGCCTGACGAGAGGTTCAAGATGGACTTGGTCACACATGTTACGAGAGGCTCTGTTGATGCTCTGCACGCTGCAAAGGCGTTGGGACCTCTGGACCTCACCAGCGGACGAGAGCGATACAATATGTTGGTAGGTCAGTTTCAACAACATCAGAAGGACTTGGCATGGGCGGAGCAGTCCGCCCCTGGTGAGAGCAACTACGTATCATCTCAGTCGCATATAACGGCGTCAGGCGATACTCAGCAGCCCATGAAGCTGCGCTTTAGTTGGTGATATGGCGTCGGTACCGCATATGGCTTTGATTTACTTTCTGTTAACCTTGATACAGGTTACCGTGATAGGGTGTCGTAATCACAGATGGCTTTGATTTACATTCAGTTAATCTTGATACAGGTTACTGCAATGTTACCAGAACGGATCAGCGTACCCTGTACAGCTAAATGCATGCATAGCGTTGACCTGTACGCACGGTGAGGACGCAAGACAGTCAAAGCCATGATATAGAACAGATTGGAGTGGGTTGCCAGGGCCAAACGTGAGAGTCTTCATGTACCTCATGTTCAATTGGGTCTGCCCAAGTGCAGCAAAGTTGGGCAGGCTTGGAACACGGGTCGAAGTGTGGTTGCGAAGCAGATGAGAATTCGGGGGTTACCAACTGCCAGCTGGCTGCGAGGTGCATAGGGCGTTCGCCACATATCAAGCGTGTGCAAGCCCGAGAAATCAAATCGCGAGAAAACACGGTCGTCTTGTTGTACACAGATCACTCTCGAAAGTGAACAACACATATGGACTCGGGTCGAGGACTCGAGGAGGTCGATCAAGACGAGCGTCTGGGTCGTGTGCGGTGCCGCTCCTCCTTTCGGCTGGACGACCACGTGGCCTGTATGCGCGGGGGCTGTTGAGGCGGCGTTCTCGCGAACCCTCATACACCCTCTCACCGAGGCGGACGCGCTCCGTCCGTGCAACTCCAATCCCGCCATGGACCTCCCCTCTGCCAGGGAAATAGAGCTCGAGACGCTGCTGAGGCAGCGGGACACGCAGATCGCAGAGCTAACGGTACGCGCTGACCGACACTCGTCCGTGCACACACCTCTCACCTCGCGCCTTGTCCCCAGGACGAGATCTCGCATTTGCGCCAGTATCTCTCTACACAGCCCGCCCCATCGACGGCGGAGCCCATCTCGCTACCCCCCGCGCTCGTTTCTTTGTTATTGCCGCATATCAATGACCGCTCCTCTGACGCCACACCGAGCTCTGGGACGCTCGCGGCGGCGCTCACGCACCGAGCAAAGGTCCTGCAAGAAGAGAACGACGAGCTCTACGAGCTCCTCAAGTCCGGCGAGACCGGAAGGCTGAAAGAAGATGTCCGCGTTCTTCGCCGTTTGGTTGAGCGATTGGAGGGGGCGCTAAAAGGTCAATCAAGCGCGCACGCTCTGTTCACGCAGGATCAGCCTAATGCTTCGTATCACAGAGTCGCACCAAGTCATCGCGTCTTTATCGTAAGTATACGTACTCGTGACTACGTGCGGTGTGCTTACGCTGTCTTAGGGAGGAGCTGGGCAAGTCGCACGAGGAGATCGTGGCGCAAGGCCGCCAGGCGCATACCGCAAAAGCACACCCGCACTCCCAGTCTCCAGCCCCCCGCAATGCGTACCAGATGCCCCCTCACATACAGACCTCCACAAACGGCTCGTCAAAGCCTCTCCCCACGGGCCCACGAGCGCACAAAAAGCAGCGGCTCTCAGAGCCGCAGGTCTCGCCTGTGACGCCAAACGCACCACTCGCGCCCCCCTCGAAGGGATACTCGCAGTCGAGCTCGGGCCCGCTCAGCGATGCCCGCGACCCGCGCGACGCCCGCGCCTCGGCGTCCGTGGACAGGAAGCCGCCCATCGTCGACGAAGACCAGCGCACGCGCCCACGCTCCCCCGAGCAGATGCGCGACCGCGGGCGAGACCGCGGGCGCGAGCGGGACGCCAGAGACAAGGACAGAGACCGCGAACGCGACAAGGGACAGGGACGCGACCGGCTACGCGACCGGGACCGGGGCCGGGATCGCGATATGCGCGACAGGGACAGGGACCGTGACCGTGACCGGCCTGCGAGGCGAAATGGCGGCGGACCTGGAGGCGGTGGCGGAGGGGGCGGGCGGCGCAATCGTGGCGGAACAAATGCGTCCCAGAACGCCACGGACCGCTCGCTGGCGCAGAGGATGGGGCTGTAGTTGGTTGGGGCGCTTGTAGGCTTTGATGTGGCGGCAGGACAGGATCTCTAGCCATGGCCTTTTAGTGTATACGGTGCGATATTCCTCTCGGACCTGCCTCATATAGTGCTGCATCACATCTAACTTATTCATATTTGCACCTCCGCAGTTGTATTCATAATATGTTCACGCTCTCGTAGTGCTTTGCAAAATCGTATCGTGTATGTTATTCGGGATGATCAACGCCAATTGTCGCTCTTTAGTGTTGTTGAAAATTCAACTTTACACGACCCAGGGGTCGTCCGACCGTGGACCAAGCCCTGCGGTAGAGGTCGGGCCTTGTAAGGGTCAGGCGTGGGTTTAGTATTGCATACTGGGACGGGTAAGCAGCCCAGTGCTTTCATTGTGCAAGAGCGTTGAGATGATGCTGAAACCCCCTAGAGAACATGATATCAACTCCGGAGCATCACACCCAGTTGTGAGAGGAGGCTCCGAGAGATATGTAAACATACGACCGGAATGTAGCAATTTACCGCTGCGTGGGTCCAACATAAGGCTTGCACTTTCTCGAGGCATCAGAACACGTTCTAATAGATTTCTGACTTTTTCGAACCACGAGAGTCATAGATAGGTGGGTGTCATAATCTTGAGCCAACGTTTGACATAATAATAGCATAAGTGCCTGGAAGCCTAGGACTCAATGGCCGTGCAGGCTTTCAGAAGATCAGGCCGAGCCCTGCCAGCGGGCATTGAAATGGCTTAGGTCTGGCTTGGTCGATCTTCTGTACGGCTTATAGGCCTGGTTCAGGCTTTCAGGGATCAGGCCAAGCCCTGTCAGCGGGCTTTGAGATGGCTTAGACCCGGCTTGACTGATCTTCTTTCCTTCAGAGCGAGGGGTTTTCACGGCCAGGCTCGCGGGCTTTAGAGCCCGGTCCTCGACAACGCCGGCTTGTGCTATGACCTATCCTCATTCGCGCGATGGAGTGCCCCTCTGCGCACCCGATGTCGCGCTTACATGACCAATTTGACGAGCAATGTGCGTTTGTAACACGCCCTTACTGTACTCACGCCCTGTTTCAGCCAACCGCGGCTTCGAGGACGGCCGCACGCAGAGGTCGTGCAGAGCTTCGCAAGCAGATTTGACAGCGCACGCGTGCTGCGGCCAATGGCCAGCCCGGGAATCGCACACCAGCTACCGGAGGCTTGGTCGCGCGGGCAGCAGAGGTCCCGCGACGTTCGAGCGCGGGCGTCCATAGCGCGGCTTCTCACTAGAGGAAGATTTGGCTAGATGACAGGAGGGGCTCGCTTGACACACGAGGAATCGGAAGAGCACGCAGCTTGCAGGCGCCCGCGGGATGCAATGAATCGTGAGCGCGTCGCAGTCGCATCGGATCCGCGTCGAGTCAGCATCTGCGTTCCCCGCTCCCGGGGACGTCGAAGCACTACTAGTGCTCGCCCAGACGCTGCTACTCCCGCGTCTGCTCGCGGAAGCATTCATGTCGTACATTCCGAATGCGAGCAGGCGCGACGCGTTGTCTCCGAGGGTGACAGGTTCTGGTGGATGGGGATGGGGTGCGAAGCCATTAATTAATTGCTTCGCACGTTGCGAGAAGAAGGCGCGACAGCTTCCATGTCGGGCGGTGCAGCGATGCCGCGCCTACATGCAACGGGAGCTGACTCTCTCATCGCGTTATAAATTGAATGATGGGATACTCGTAGATGGGGTACAACACCGCAGCACGCCCAACACATCAATTTTTAGTTTTCCGTGATTGGCGACGATGTCCACGAAGCAGGACGCGACAAGCGCGACTAGCCAGGATCGGGCTTAGCCACACCAAAATAGTACGAGATGCTCAGTCATTCATTTTTGTCGTGCGGAGATAGACAAGGGGCAATGGCTACATACAGACTGTCGATCGTAGGATACCGGAGAACGGGTCTATGTGGATGTAGCGTAAAGATAGGTGACACGATGAGTTCCGAAAAGCGATGCTGGAATGCAGAGATCAATGTGACCAAGAGATGCGAAGAAGAGAAACTGAGAAGTGCGGCGCTTGCGAGAAACCGATAGACCGAAATAGACATACAGAATCCGGGTCACGGGTACTAGGAAGAGATCTACTCTATTTGGCGGACGAAGAGAGCCCGCGCAGTTGAGTAACGGCATGGGCAAAGATTAGTCGGAATGTCTTTCGATAGTCCGTCAACCTTCGTTCCAAGAATATACAACCGCTCGCTCGGCGCGCAGCGCGCGAGACACGGGACATGCGCCTCCCCAGGAGGTGCTGTCGGATGCAAGGTATGCAACCGACGCGTGCGGAGTACAGGAGCAGAGCGTGCCTACACCGTCAGCATGACGAGGTGCAAATGAACTGCACCCGTGGCCAGCGTCATGCCGGGACTTGTCGGGAGCTGCTGTGAAGAGCGGCGAGCTCAGCACTTGGCATTTGGTAAGTGAAAGGAGGAGGTGCTCACCTGTTGCGCTGTGGCGCGGAAAGTCCCAGAGGGGATGTGATGCCCAGCTCAGGTATCCGCACGGCCTTGTGCGTCGGAGGGTGGGCACGCTTCGCGCCCGGGCACGCCGTAGGGGTAGACGGGACTGGTGGGACTGGTGGCGGTGGCGCGTATTGCCTTGAGCTGGGTGGGGGAGAGCCTGAGCGCCGATGACGCTGCTGAGGGGTTGCAGATGATGACTGAGGTAATGGGACCGACCCTGAGGGAGCCAGGGACGACGGATTGCGGCTCTGCGCGTGGGCCCTCTGGGTGCCGAACTCGTCGCGGTCCAGCCAGACCTCTGATGCCGCGCGGGGGCTCGTGCAGGGAGAGTCGGAGGTGAGCTTTTGGAGGAGGGGCGAGCCGATAAGACGCGGCGGGATGGGGGGCTCGTTTGGGTGGGCGGGGAGGTGGAGGCGGTTGCGCGAGTGCCGGTGTGGTAGTGGCGGGCGCTGCGGGGGCGCATCGTTTCCCTGCGAGTAGGCCATGGAGGGGGGAGGAGGGGCAGAGGCCTCGGCGAGTGGAGAGGAGGAGGAGGGCAGTGGAAGAGGAGAGGAGTGGTGGCGGTAGTTTTATAGCGAGCCCCGTGACGGGTGAGGATGGGGCAGGGCCGTGTGGAGAAGCATCGAACGAAAGCAAAGGATGAACGGCGTCGGCCTCTCAGGCTGAGTTGACCCGAAAGATCGGACGGCCAATCTGCGCAGATTAGGGCGCACCGCTCCTCCTCAGCCCGTGCTCAGCCAGGCTTAGCCGCGCTCAGCCCGCGCTCAGTTACCCGCCGGTTTTGCCGCCCGCTACCCTTTTCCTCTGCTCGCCATCGACACCTTCCGAGCATCCTTTCGATTCACATCTTATGACGGTCTTAGCTCTTCCGCCCGTTCTCACAAGCAAGCAATTTGCCCGTCGGCCTCCGAGCGAGCGAAGCCTGACAGTGGCGCCCGACGAGCACTCGGAAACACAAGAAATTGTCCAACTGCGGGCGTCTTTTGCCTCGAGGGCCCGTCCGTGTCGCAGGACTTGTCGCCTGGCGTTGCTGCCTTTGGGCGCGCCGACTGCGCGCGGTCGCCTGCGGTCGCAAGCGCGGAGGCTGTGGCTGGGCGCCTCACGCACGTGGCCCGCCCCGCCGTGACAATCTCGGCTGCGCGCGCACAGATCTCGCTTGCCCCGCCGCCTCCCGCCACCGTGCAAATTTCCCTTCTGGGAAATGAGCCTGCCTGTCTCGGCGTTCAACGCGCTCGGCGACTTTGCTGCTGTCGCCGTGCATTTCGGCGTGCCCGGTCGCGACCATTGTGTACCAGTGTGCGCCAGTGCAGGCGCCACACGCTGCTCGACAGCTCGCGCGCACTCGCCGAGGCCACCCAGAAAAACCTTTCGTGCCGCTTCGGGACGTGTCGGGTCGCGCCAACCGCCCGAAAACGACGGTCTTTTGATGGCGTCTGTGTTGTGCGCGGCTCCGTCGCGTTTCGGACCGTCGACCGCTGTAAACCAGAGCTCGTTCTGACCGCGCAGGGTCACCAGAGACCGCCCAGACCATCCGTCACCGCCTCGTGCTTGGAACACCGGACGCACAAGGGAATTCGAATCTGCTGGAATACCGTCGACTGATGTCATCCCTTTCCCATCGCACATTTCTCCCAGTCCTCGTCATATAGCCGCAATGCATGATGAATGCCGAAGCAGTAGGCCCCAGCCAACACAAGATCCCGGAGCCATATCCGCACACGAGGCTTCGAGCTGATGTCAGTGTTCTGTCTAGCCTTCCGCACGGAAGCAGGCGGTATGTTCACGTTCAGCCATCCTGACCAGCAGCTCACCTGCGGAACCGTCGACAACGTAGCGCGCATCCTCTGAATGCCCACGCGCGGGATCGCATCATTCACAACGTGCAGGGCTCGTATGCAGCGTGTCCGATTGATGCCCACCTCGTCCGCTGCGCACACGAGTATGTTTCGGGACCTGGAGGTGACTCCTGCGCTGTCTTACGCCGACGATTAGCCTACGGCCATTGAGGCGTCTGCTGCGCACACGAGGGGCCGCCTTTGAGCCGGGGGACGGGCTCTCGCATCTACGGCGACAGTTGAAGGCATACGTTACTCGTCTAGCCAAAGGAAAGGCTTCCTCACGCTCGTCGGCGTGGCAGGATCGGCAGAGAGAGCAGATCGAACTTCAACGCCATGTGAAACGGCAACCTCATCGCGTTGAAGTTCAGTGATTGAACCATTACCTTGCATGTACCCGAGTCTCTGCAGCGTGTCCGATTGATGCCCACCTCGTCCGCTGCGCACACGAGTATGTTGCTCATCGATCCTTCCACGGATGGTTTCCCGGCGGCAAGCATCATCTGGCTTCCTTTCTTCCCCTCGATCAAGAGACTCGCGGTCTCTTAATTCGTCAATCCTCCCTGGTCGCGTGCTCGCAAAACGAAATCGGTTTAGCACACACCACCGCTCTCTATATTAAGCGCCCACGGATGCGTTGCAGTTCCGATTTTGTCTAGCTGTTGCACGACTTAGCATTAAGCAGGCGACTTACCGTTTGGGACCAGACCAGTCCGACCCTGAATTCTTTGCGATGGCGGTTCTCACAGACACCATGTTCGCCGCAGTCAGCCCTGCCAACACGACGCAGATACCAAGACAGCATACAGCATCCTAATCTACATTCCTGTGGCAGGCCCTCATGCTTCAGTCTGACCCTGGTGGTTCTTTCATTCGGCATTCTTCCTCTCCTTTCGCTGCTTTCGTGTTGTGATCTTCGCTCCTCTTCGCTGCGGTTCGATCCTCCAGCCCTGAAATGCTGTCCCTGTCCCAGTTGACCCCTGTCGCGCTTTCCCTCCTCCCGCTCTTCGTGCATTCGATCCCATGGAACACGCATCACCGGCGACAGTCGAGCCTTGATGCGGCGCAGACGCTCCTGTCGACTACGACGCAGCCTGCTGTGTCTGTGCCCGCATATTCTTCGATCACCCCAGCGGATTCGGCGAGCAGCGCGCAGACAGCCCAGCCTCCATTCACGTCGGGCGCAAGTCCTGCTGGCGGTTATTCGGCGTCCGGTCCGGCAGCCTTGGACTTTTTGCCGCCCAGCAGCTCTGTTTCCAGCGCAACCGCAGCCTCGTCCTCTGCTCCACCGGCGTCAAATGCGGTCCCCAGCAATGCTGCACTCGTGTCTTCCTCGGTTGGCTCTGCGTCCGGTGTGGCGTCGTCCGTCTCTCTTGCATCTGCGAGCGATTCGAATACTTCACCCGCATCAATAGCGGTCACCGCATCCTCGACAGGTTTGGGGTCCTCATCATCACCGCCGGGCACGACCGTGCTGCCACCCTCATCAACGCCGGACAGCACACTCTCCACGTCGTCAGCTCCGTCAGATTCTGTTACGCTTCTTGCGCTGTCGTCTCCAACCGCATCAAGCCCGGCGGTCCCAGATTCGCAAATCGCCTCGTCTGATAATGCAAATCCGTCCACGTCCGCCTCCGCAGCAGCTTCCGCATCAGTTGGGTCCATGTCCGGCTCTGCACCCTCCCCGGCCTCGGCGTTTTTGGTGACAAATACCCCATCTCCGTCTGCTGTATTCTCGGGATCAAGTGTTCAAGAAGATGCAGTCGCGTCGACCACTCAGCCAGCAGCCGTGTCCAGCACACAGTCCAATCCCGGCCCACCGGTTACTAGTATATCATCTTCAGGCCCTCAGGCGTCGATAGCTCAGGATCAGCCATCTTCTATGCCAACGGGCCAGCCGTCGACAACTGCAAATGCACCACCGAGCAGTCCCAGTGCTCTCAATCAGTCCACACAGGTTGCATCCAGCAATGCCTCGGACCCCGCCCGGCCTTTGATCATGGCCTACTATCCTGATTGGGCTGCTGACACGTACCCGCCGGAGAAGATAGACTTTGGCCGCCTTGATTGGATTGACTTTGCTTTCGCAGTGCCGGATGGCAAGTTCGATATGCAATGGGATGGGTCCGATGATGCACCGGAATTGCTAACGAGGCTAGTGACTGCGGCACATGCGAGCGGCACGAAGGTCAAGTTGAGCGTCGGCGGCTGGACGGGAAGCAAGTATGTCCGAGCTTTTGCGTTAGTTATTTCCACTGCCGGACGAATTCATTCGGGTATTCCAGGTACTTCTCCAAGGCGGTAGGCAATGACACGGCCAGGGGCACGTTGGCGGACAACATTGTAGCGCTGTACGACAAATATAACCTGGACGGAATTGACATTGACTGGGAATACCCGGGTCAAGACGGGAACGACGGGAACACTGTGGACCCACTGGACTCGCAGAACTTCCTAACGTTTCTGCAGCTGCTGCGCACAGGGCTTCCACCGGGCGCGAAGATAACGGCGGCGGTGCAGGACGTGCCGTTCGCAGACACGGACGGGAACCCGATGCGGGACGTCTCGGACTTTGCGCGCGTCCTCGACTGGGTGCTCCTCATGAACTACGACACGTGGGGCTGTACGTCCGTCCCGTGCACCTGTCATGCAGCGCGATCTCGATCGGACATGGCTGACTTCCTCTTCGTAGCGTCGTCCACGCCGGGCCCGAACGCGCCGCTCGCAGACAGCTGCGGCAACTCGACGCAGACGGCCAATAGCGCAGAGGCGGCGCTCACTGCGTGGACCTCCGCAGGCTTCCCGGCGGCGCAGCTCGCGCTCGGCGTGCCCTCGTACGGGTACATATCGAAATCGAGTGTGTCGTCCCTGCGCACGCGTTCCCAGCACACCGACATCAGACGTGGACATAGACACCGGCATCGGCGCCGAGGCGAAGACCGGGACCCGGGGCTTGCGCGGGAACGCCGCCAGCTCTTCGAAATGCCCGGGTCGACGCTCGCCGAGGTAGCGGCGCCCGACAGCGTCCGCGCGAGCGGCAGCCCTCCGTACGAGGGCGTCGTGGTCAAGGACGAGGACGGCAAGACGAGCGGCGGGCAGATCCAGTTCCGCGAGCTCGTGGCGCAGGGCGCGCTCGAGTACGTCTCGGACGCCGAAGCCGCGCGCGCGAACGCCTCGAGCAGCGCGCCGACGCGCCTCGAGCTCGGCGGCGCGGAGATCCGCAGCTTGTACGCGGGCTGGAGCGGGTTCGTCAGGATGTGGGACGCGTGCTCGAGCACGCCGTTCTTGCGCTCGCCGGGCGCGCAGCAGGTCGTGACGTACGACGACCCGCTCTCGCTGGGCCTCAAGGCGGCGTTCGTACGGCAGACGGGCATGCGCGGCGTGAATATCTTCGATGTCACGGGGGATACGGACCAGTGGGACCTGGTAGATGCACTTAGGATGGGACTTGGTCTTGTTTCAGTGGACTGAGCGCCTCGTGCTGTGTTCTTTGTACTTCATGTTCTTATACACCAAAATGGGAGATGTCGTGATCCACTGTTCACGCTCAGACGTTTGAGTTGGAGACAAGACAAGAAGTCTTTGTTTTATTTTGGATTAAGGGAATGTCCCTGTATGCAATCCTCCAAGAGAAATGCTTCTGTCTAACTTCTCCTTGTCCCTTCCCGACTGTAGGTCCTTCCCCCGTCCTGCCCCTTCCTTTTCTACGCCCCATCCTTGCGGATCGCTCGCCGTTGCGCGTGAAGACAGGCGTCGTGGATGTGAGTATGACATGGCCTTCCTGATGAATAAGAAGCCAGTCTCGAGCCGGTGCCGTTTTGCAGTTGGCACGGGTATGCGTTGGTATGTGGATAGATATGCGGGTATATATGCTGGTGACTTGGCCTGCATTATGGGAAGGGTACGAGTGTCGATCAATGGCAAGATGCCGGAGTTGGTGTGGAGTGCGCTCGGGCTGCAGACTATGCCGCAGCGGAGGCGTCGTTGGGTGGTGTGTCGGACACAACGGCCCGGGTACAGGGAATGATCTACATCCCGAAGATCTTCTTCCAACCGGAGACCATGGACGGGCTGCTGTTGCACCGCTTCCTCGCCATACGCTGGCCGTTCGACGACCGCAGGACGTTGCCCAGGTCCTCGTACATCATGTGGGTCTCCCGGGGGGACTGGGACATCGTGAAGACGCTGAATGCGTTCGGGGCCGCGCCGGAGGTCGGGAAGAGGGTGGTGGAGGGCGCGAGGACGTTGAAAGACATTGTGTCTAGTGTGGGTTCTGGGCGAGAGTGGGATGTGAGAGTGGCTCGGATCGTCGCAGACGACTGGAGTGCAGAAGATGTGATGGGTGATGGTCCTTCATGGCTTCAGGGGGGCCGGTTATATACCCAGGGACCTTGTGTGAGAGCAAAATGCTTGTCGGCAGTCAAGAGAAGCGACGGATTGCGTTGGATTGCCTCTCGACGCGACCTGGGCGGCTACGTAGACACGGACCCACGGATGCAAAGAGATACGAGCTCGTCGTCTGGTTACGGAGGGTCCGTATTTGCACCGCGTTGTACAATTTCCAAAGGAGGTAGGAGGCGGGCAGACGTGCAGGAGCCGTGCATGGCGAACAAGTCGAACAAAGCCAAGTGCACGAAGGACGCGTCGCGACGCGTTGTGAGCGAGTGTTTGGCTCGCGACACGCGTCTGCCGAGTACAAATACAGTCAAATACGGCTCTTTTTCTCAAGCGCGTCTCCGTCGCGTCTTTGCTCCTTCTCCCTGCACCTGGCGAACCTCAAGAGTGCGTTGATCGAGTGGGTGAGTACATTGTTTCTTTGGCTCTGGCAACTATGATGCACATATATTCCTAAACATACGAACGCTTTCGGGCGTTGTGAGTGGACTTTACTTCTACAACGGTATCTGAGTTACCGTTCCTTCCCGCATGCTTCGAAGGTTGTCGACAGTACGCTGACCTTGTCCTTCCTACAAGGTTTCTCTACCGACCGTCCAACAACGTATGTTATGGATTGTACTTCGTCCACAAGGTGAGCTTGTATTCCACTTCCGTGACGACATTGTTTCTTCTCCCTTCGCTATGATGACATTTTATTCACACTGTATGAATGTCTTTGCTTCATGCATCGACGACAATGTGTAAACTTCTACAACGGTATCTGAGTTCTTCGTGCTTCCATTTTTGTTATTACGTGTTGCTCCAATCGCAGAGGCTAATCTCGTTCCCACTCTAGATCTTGCTTTGCTGACACGTCGCATGGTAAGTGGTCATTGTGAATGACCTTTGATTGAACTGGAATGTTCATTTGGCTTGGTACTGTTTGCGGAGATAATGTGATTATTATGTTTTACATACATGAATACCAATATATTATTCTAAGGGCTACTAAAGGTGTCATGCTGAGTTCGTAGTGTCTGGCAGCTCATCCTCAAACGCGTCCGAGGGAACTTGACCCTGTATCTGACTGAGGGCACCTTTGAAAATGTACAGAAACGGACCCGATTTGACAGGGGGAGGTGTCGACTGGTATGCGACAGGTAGGGAACACCGAGGACACTGGAATCTGTATTGCCTCTCGTGCCCTCCTTCTCTGCAGCAGATAGTCGGTGAACGAGCGAGAACCGAGGAGAACGAGACGCACCGCTCCACAAGGATGGGGTCCTGGGCGTTTGCGTTCAATTTGAAGACTCTTGCCTTCCCGTTCTCACTATCCTGAGAGCGGATGACAGCTGCGCCGTCTGTCTTTCGTTTTGGCAGGGAAGCTAGACTTTTATCTATGACAAGCTGGGGTGCGGTCAGTCTATGCGGCCGGTTAGAGCGGACGGAAGTCACGCACGATAAACTCGCCGCAGATGCAATCTGCGCGCAGGCAGCGTTAGTTCCAGATACGATCGACAAAGGACAGGGTTCACACAGTAGACGCGTAGCGCGGTGGTAGATGATGCCGTAGGCTGGGCTGCAAAGTTGTTTCATGTTGAGCGGTGGGACGAGCGATAGCGGCAGGGTGATCGTACGGACCATCGGTGGACGAGGAGACTGCAGATCGCGAGACGACCTTTGGCATGGTGATGAACGGCAGCCACAGGCACTTGTGGTGGTAGCTGAGAGGCTTGGTAGAATTCGGGAGAGGGCAGCGTGTACAGCCCAGCAACTGGCAGCGACTGGCAGCAGCAACTGGATCGGTGGGCGTGAATCGGTGGGCGGGGCTCGGCGGGCGGGCGTGACGCTCGGCAGCCCTCATCGGCGGGCACACGCGCCGTGACGCAAAGCGATGACCGTGTGACAGGCGTGGCACGGGATGTGACGTCTCGGCGCACGTGAAGTCCTTTATTATGCTGCAGTGCTTGGCCCTTTGCTGTGCTGCCGCCTTCTTGCTCTGCCTCTCTCTTCGTGACACCCTCCCCCTCACCTATTTTCCGCCGCACCTCTCTCCCTCATCCTGCCCATGGCGGAGAAAGATGCTAGCGCAAGGCTGCGCCGAGCGGTCAAAGGTCCGTCCTCCCCCGCGGCGTCAATATCTCGGAAGTAATTCACATGATATAGAGAACAACCTCTTCTTGGTCAAACGACTCATCAAGAGGACCGACATGTGCAACCCAGACCCCTTGAACAAACGGTACACGTCCTTAGCCTGGGCTGCCGTACTCGGACACGAAGAAACCTTCGAGTTTCTGCTTAGTAGTGGTCATGACGATCACGAACTCAGCAAGGTCAGTGTGGCGTCCGCTCTATTTCGATGATGTGGCTCATAGAATAATCCCTGTTTTAGGATTTGGATGGCAATACCATACTCATATTGCTCGCAGACGCACGTCCAGCTCTGAGTAGTCCGTATGGACCTAGCGACCACGATTTCCTCTCGGCTACTCTACGGATGGCGCGATTATACTTCGACCGCTACCCGGAGGTCCTAGACTGGGCAAATATCGAAGGCAAGACTGCCTTACACGTTGCCGCTCTCAAAGGAAACGAGGAATTGGTCAGGGTATGTCCTCCATTTTGATGCCGTGATACAAGCTCTCAGAACTGTCTTGAAGATGCTTTGTGATCTTGGCGCTGACTATGACTTGCCGGACAACGACGGGAACACGCCGCTACACTAGTGAGTACATTGACCCCGTCGGCTGCACTCTGAAGCTGATTGTGATTCAGCGCGAGTGCCTGGGGCAACATTCCTGTAGGTTTGCTGACCTCCAATGGAATCTTTGCTCACGGTACTGGCAGATCGTCCAACTTCTAATCGAACGAGGGTGCCAGTACTCAGCAAAGAACAATGAAGGTTTCACCCCATCAGATTATGCGTATTCGTGAGTTGTTCTGATGTGTTCCTGAGTACTCAGGGGCTCACGTGACCTAAACATAGGACGAGCACGAGAGATACACTGCAAGAGACGGCACGGATACAGTTCGAGAATAACAAGAAAGCACGCGTGTTTGCTCAAGCTGCGGCTCGAGGACTTGATTGGGCTAATGGGACTAGTCCTATCCTACCGAACAAAGCATATGGATCAAATGGCTCTATGCGCATGCGAAGCGGCTCAGGAACAAGTCGGACAACGGCAACTTCTGACAGCGGCGATTTGAACGAGGGGACAGCTGGCCGTTCGCTGCGAAGTCAACCATCGTTTACCTCCTCACTATCTCCCGGCCGATATCCGGCTACCCTACCTGGTTCAGCTTCATTCTCACCCGGACTGCCTTCTGGAAGTTCTGCGAGCAGTACGACGTTCTCTGGAGCATCGCCATCTCCTCAGCCATATGCAACGCTGTCGCCGAATGTCAATCCAGCCTCCGCACTCTCCCCTATTGCAACACGCATGAGAGAACGGGATGCAGACGCCATGGAGAAGTACAAGCTGAGGCAGCGCAGTGGAAGTGCAACCACAAATTCCACGGATACCCAGTCACAAAGCGGGTCTGGCTTACCATCTGCTGGACTAGTACCGACGAAGGACGATGATATCAAATCGCTAAATACACTAGTGACAGTCGGGTCAGTCGCACCTCGGCGTCGATTACGTCCGTCAGCGTCGGCGGCGCAACTTCGCAGCAATGGTCAGACTCCGGCGTCGCCGCCCAATCCAAGTTCCCTGCAGCAGGACACCCACCGCAACCGATCGGGCACCAGTCCCGCGAATTTGAAACATTCTACTTCCCCATTGACATTGTCCCCCAAAGCGGAGTCGATGTCACTCTCCACACCAACACAAACGACGCGACCGAATGTAGCTCGGGCCGGAAGCTCGAAGGATTCTTCGTTTATCGGCCCGCCGAGCGAGTATGCGAGATTCCCACCGCCACCGGAGTCGGAAGAGACGTCTGAACGCGCGGCTACTCCGACGACCAGCGCTCCGCCCTCGCACTCGCGTCGTCTACCGTTCAACCTTCTTTCATCGCACAAAGGCAGCATCGACCAGCATGTGTCCGCAGGCGGACATCGGAGGAACGCGTCCGTGAACACAGCGGTTCGATGATTCTCTGGGATGGACGATTTGACCGATTCTCTTCTGTTCTTGGAGGCCTGGAAATGTGTACAGAATAGTTATGTACCACTGTAGACCTGCATGTGCTGTCTGTTGCTGTGTTGTGCAATTAGCTTCGTATAACCTGACTTCATTCGAGGTATCTATCCTTTCGTAGTCTGGACGAAAATCATGGAGATCGAGGCTAGGCTTGGCGAGGAACGCAACGAGGAGAATCACGGTTTCGTACCGGCGGCTGCCGAATTACCTGTTGTGGCGCATGCACACCTTGAGGCCATACAGGCGTCCTTACACGTCCTTGCTCACCAATACTTATAGTGTCCGACGTCTGCTCGTCTTGCCAGCGCACATTCATCGCGCCTGATACCGCCATGACCTTCCCTGCGACTGCGAATGCAGATCCCGACCCAACCACGCAGATACCATGGCCCTCGCGCGGCGCAAAGCGTGCGCGACTCAATCACCCAGAGGGACAGACTAGTCAGGAACCGGCCAGCGGCCAGCGACCCGAGCATGCTAATGGGAAGAAGGCCGCGGACGATAACTCATCTAAGGGGCGCATGTCGACACTAGACCTCATCAAGCTCAGTATCTCCATGGCCGGTTCTCAAGTAGCATGGACGATTGAGCTCGGGTATGCTTGACATGCGTGTTTTTCGCCATGAGGCGCGATTGATCATGCATACAGATATGGCACACCCTTCTTGCTTTCTCTCGGACTGTCTGAGCAGCTGACGAGCCTTGTATGGCTCGCGGGTCCTATAAGCGGGCTTATAGCGCAACCTATGATAGGTGTGTACGACACCTCTTGTAATATGAACGCAATCGGACGTGTTCTAATACCCCCTGCCGCAATTTGTAGGAGCCATATCGGATGCGTCGACTTCTAAGTACCGCAGGAGATATTGGATCGTACTTTCGACTATTGTCCTTTGTATATCGACCATTACTTTGGCGTATTGCAAGAACATCGCATCAGTTCTGGTCGACCTTGCTGGAGGAGGTGCTGGAAGCTGGGATCCACAGTGGCAGAAAACGGTAAGCATAATGCTCAAATCTATTCGATGCCCGAGCCGACGTGACCGATGACCCAGGTCAACAATACCGCAATATGGCTGGCCATCGTATCTTTCTATCTGCTTGACTTTGCATTGAACGCCCTTCAAGCATCGCTACGGAACCTACTGCTGGACATCACACCTCCTGAGCAACTGAATGCTGGAAATGCGTGGCACAGTCGTATGATTAACGCAGGAAACATTGTTGGATACGGATTTGGTGGGCTTGGCAATTTGACGAGGTCATCCAGCTTCTGACAGAATCTTAGGTTTCTTACCTCTCGCCGAATTGCCAGTGCTCCGCCTCCTCGGTGGCACTCAATTCCGTAAATTCTGCGTCATTAGCATGGCAATCCTTGTCGCCACCGTCTGGATTACGTGCTGGACACAGGAAGAAAAGGAACGCGAGGATAAGCGTATCAATCCAGGGTAAGAGGCCAGTATCGAATATGATAGCACGTCCCTTACCATTGATATAGAGGCAAGCTCAGGGATGTTCTCAATAACATCTATCAAGCAGCATTGGAGTTGCCTAAGCCCATCAGACGTGTCTGCTACGTGCAACTCTTCGCATTCATGGGCTGGTGAGCTAGCCGCCATCCAATACTATTCATGCATTCACCATGTTCATCTAGGTTTCCTTTCTTGTTCTACTCGACTACCTACGTCGGTCAGATCATGGCATATGAACTTGACCGCGAGCCAGATGGAGATACTGCCACTAGGACAGGAGAATTTGCCATGCTTCTATACAGCATCGGTGAGATCCAACCTATGATTATTCTGTATCCCACCCTGAATACAGATCCAGTGGCTGTTGCCGCTGGGGCTCTACTTCCCCGCTTGACTAGGCGCGATACACGACTTCTTGCACATGAGGGTGACGAGGATGAGGATGCTGAAATGACTCGGTTGAGGGCACAAGTGCTACAGTGGAGGGCGAATGCTGCTCGCCAGGGTCGGCCACTCCAACTCCCATATATGCCCTTTTTCCTCAGAAATATCTGGACTGCTGCACTTATATGGTTCACGATCCTCACGTTCTCTACTTTCTTCATCACGAAGGTCTGGCAGGTACGCGAAGAAACATCAATCCTCGAATCCTCCAGTACTGATCGAGGGATGTTCCAACAGGCCACCATCATGGTCAGCCTTGTCGGTATTTGCTGGGCTGTTGCATGTTGGGTACCATTTGCAATCATCATGGAGGTACGGACATCCCACTTCAGGGGGAAACCATTCAAACATTTCTCGTTCAGTTCCTCAAAGAGCGGGAGGCCGATAGTGTGGTGGACGGAGAAGCCGCGGCGCGTGAATGGGCAAGAAGACCATCTCATAGCCGCACGCGCTCTACCCCCGCCCGGCCGCCTAGAAACGTCGACGCTAACGAACGTGCCCCCCTGATACGTCGCCGCCGGTCCTTTGACGGACCTGCCGATGCCGCCGCGATTGAGGCCAATTCCGTTGCGGGCGGCACAATCCTGGGTATCCATAATCTTGCTGTTGTCTTCCCGCAGTTCATCGTGAGTATCTCATGTTGGGTGTCCGTGCGTGCAGCTGATTCTGTGGCAGGTTGCATTGGTCTCGAGTGCTATCTTCCGTGCAGTCGACGATTCGGTTGAATCCGATCCCACGACGGGACCCTCTACCTTCTATGGCAAGAACGGCGTTGCATGGGTTCTGCGGTTTGGTGGGCTTTGTACTCTGGTGTGTACAGTACCTTTCATAGAAGGTTTGCATAGACTAATCGCTCGCAGTTTGGCGCGCTGATTGTCCGCATGGTACCACCTACCCGCACTGAGAAAGAGATGCGGCGCCGACTCGCGGAGCTCAAGGTTCTCCAGGAAGAGGGTATTCCCTGAGCAGTCTGTTGTGCTTTTTATGGGCTCAATCGGTGTAAATGTACATGCAATTTTCCTCACTAGTTACCCTGGATGGATGGTGTAATCATTCTGTAATACCAGCCTATGTCATGAGCATGTAATGTACAGCACGTAGTCCCAATCATCATGGTTTCTCGTCGCGATGCTTCGGCATGGAATGGGTGTTGGCGATGGGAGACCATCGAACAGTCGCTCGTATTGTGCCAAGGCTGATGTCAACGTTAGTCATTCGGCTTGACGATAAATTCGATGGTTTGGACATACAAATCGCCATTCCACGAGGACGGTAGAAGATTCGGCAGGATAACGAATGGGTCCACGTATCATGGAGCTCGGCAATAGACCTGATTTTGGATGAGCATTCCTCTAAGGCGCCACGGATAGCAATAATGGCGACAGTGGACGTCGTCTCGGGGAATTTGGACACCTCCCAATATATGAGATTGCTGTTGTCGTTATATTCTCCTGTTTAAGTTAGTCAATACCACGATGGACACCTTAAATATGGATGAGAATAGGTGTACCTTGCACAACAGAGGGTGACATTGTATGCGTCACTTGATCACCATCGTCGTCCACTAAGCATTGCCCTGTGTGGAGAAGTACCTGTTTCTCTACGATTGCAGCCTTTGGTAAAGCTGTGACGACAGCAAAAATCACGGGAGCATGCTGATCCTGCAAATCAAAGGTCGAATCTGGGTTCTGCTGTAAGAAAGGTTTACGGACCTTTGTGCAAGTCTGGGAGGCTTTGCGGACATGTAATATATCACTTGCGTTCGTCAGCCAATAGATCACTCCTTGGTAGTGTCCCTCCCAGCCTCCACCAGAATTGTTGCGGAGCGCATCTACAATGCGTTCTACATGCTGACATGCGAGTGCTGTCTCAAGGGGCAACGATTGAGGTGTAGGCATTGTAAGGTCGGCGGGTTTCAGGCCAATCTGTCCAGAGAGGAAAATTTTGTTGTCTGCCTGCAGATTCTACCGTCAGTAGTAGACGCGCGTTCCAAGCATTTCTACGTACAACGATAGCCTGGGAGTATGGGCCAATGTTCGCAGGTGCCCAATAGCTGAGACCCTGCACGTGCAAAGCTTGACGATCCGTCGAATTCGTTTCGGCGAATGCTATACAGTCTAACCTCACTCTCACAGAAGCGGGCAGATCCACACCTACGCAAGCTCGTGAAGGAGGGCTAGTCCCAAAGAATGTCTTATAGACGGCATTGACACGAGCGAAGAGGTCCATCGAGCTGATGTAAACGTTGATGTGTGTACAATGCTCAAGCCGTAGACCGTGACTTTGCAGAACACCTGTGGTATGATGTCAGACTATGGCCAACGATCACTAAATAATGGGTTACCTTCCAATGTCGCGAAACATCGCGTAATTTCGTGCTCGATTTCTTCGTCTTTCGCAGTATCTGAGGGGCATTGCACATTCGCAACAGATACCCAATCACCAACACGCTTGCTTGTATATTGATGGATACCATCTAGCCCAAATGTGACTGAAATATTTTCCTCACAGGTTCGTTTCAAATCCGAGCTGCGGACCGAGGACTCGACTGCATCACGAATGCCGTCAAAGTCCTCTGATAGTAGAGGAGGAATTGTGGGATACACAGGTTGCAGAGCAGGTTTTCCCTCCAGTTGCGCGTCCTTGATGCGAAGGTATGCCACAGTAGCGAAATCGCTATCAGAATGGAGGATAGTCTCCACGTCTGTGCTAATGATGGAGATTGTCAGGACGAGGCGGCGTTTTCATTCAACCGAACGCACAGTCGAATACGACGCTTGAACATGGCACAGTCGAGGGTCAACGTCTCATATTCACCGCCCTCTCCACAAATGTGGGAGCCGTAGAGGTGATTCTGCTATTGAGTAAGTACGCGCGGGTAGAAGAATGCAATTTGCGCACCAATTTTGTCAGAGTACTATGCATTTGGGCGAGTGACTTGCCTAAATGCTTGACCGTTAATCCGATACCTGCAACCTTGATTAAGATCGCCTCCATTCCGGATTCTATCATTTCTGAGAGTAGTTCCGATTGGTCCCTCTGCCAAAGGTAGCATAGAGGCGTAAGCCCAAGACGCTGACATCTGGGTAATCATGGTTTGAGTATATTCAAGTGGCGACCATGATGGTGCTCTCACACATGCTCTACTCGCACGCGCTGATAATTGGAGAGGATTGCACCGACGGACACGCCCTGAACGTCGGGGTGCTGTGACTGGGAAAGATATATATTGAACAAACGCCAGGCACTCAATGTGATAATGGATTACTTTGACCGACAGAAGCAGTGCATACAGATCCTCAGTTTCGTCTCCGTGCACACCTCCGCTTGAAGCGGCGTCCCTTCCACCATATTCTGATCCTTGCTCAACGGCGGCACCGGATATTACTCTGCGATACAGAGGTACATCTAAGGCGCGAGCTACGAACTCGATCGCGTCTTGTCCAACAGTTTGATACAGGTATGAGTCGAGCTCCTCTGTGGATGCAGCCGTCGGAAAATGTCAAGGAGCCTAGAAGAGATGTGTAGCCGGACCTTTGCCGTGTTCGGGGCCTAATGATGCCGCAGCTAAGAGCTCATGGCCATTTCGATTGCAGTGCAGCAGATTATAGCAGCTGTCCTTTCCGCCGCTGAGCAAGGCGACGTACTTCATGACGAATGATAAAGAGAGTTCGGGCAGCGCAGCTCTGGCCGAGCCTTTCCAAACAAGCGCCTGCATAATTGCTGCTGCTGCTTATGGTTAGCTTAGTCATATATTGGACATCCGCGCGCCAAATATGGGCGCGACGCGTGCGTCTGGTCGTCGTGACCTTTCTCTATATTCGTTCTCTGATTTCCTGCCATCTCATTCATCTCTTCTCTCTGTACACTGATCACGAATTATGGCTGCAACGAACCTTCCGGCTGCGATGGATATCGACGAGGCCGCAATCGATGAGGGACTGTACTCTAGGCAGTTGTGAGTGCGCTTTCGATCGCGCACTAACCATCTAGTGGATGGCTCATGATGCTGTGCCTCACCAGATACGTTCTCGGTCATGAGGGTTCGTAGCATACACACTGAAATTCCATGGATTATACTCAGAGATAAGCAGCAATGAAGCGCATGGCCGCGTCCAACGTCCTCGTTGTAGGCGTCAAAGGTCTTGGCGTTGAGATCGGTAAGTATAGTCGGGTCGCGATATTGATGCTCACTCATACTGTTCTATAGCCAAGAATGTGGTTCTCGCAGGTGTGAAGTCTGTGACCATCTATGACCCAGAGCCGGTCCAAATACAGGATCTCAGCACACAAGTCAGCTCTTACTTCGATCGGATTCGGCTAGTAGTCTAATGTCCGCTTAGTTCTTCCTGCGTGCCGAGGACGTTGGCAAGCCACGGGCAGAGGTGGCGGCGAAGCGATTGGCCGAATTGAACGCATATGTGCCCGTGAGGAACCTGGGTGGTCAGCCGGGTCAGGAGATCACTGTCGACCTGATCAAGGGCTTCCAGGTGAGCCGTGGTTAAAAGCTACATGGGAGCTTGATACTACTGATCCGATAGGTTGTGGTCCTCTGTGGAGCATCCTTGAGGAAGCAGGTGGAGATCAACGACTGGACTCACGAGAATGGCGTGCATTTCATCGCTGCGGATACTCGAGGTCTCTTTGGGTATGTTGTCTATAGTACTGCATGTGGTGATCGATACTTACCTGAATTAGATCCGTGTTCAATGACTTTGGACCGAAGTTTACAGTCGTCGATCCTACCGGTGAACAGCCTTTGAGTGGCATGATTGTGTCCGTTGAGAAAGTCTGTGCTAGATGATTTCACATCACGCATTGCCATTTATTGTTATATGCTACAGGACAAGGAAGGTCTTGTCACATGCCTGGACGAGACCCGTCACGGTCTTGAAGACGGCGACTTTGTGACATTCACCGAGGTTCAAGGCATGGAGGAATTGAACGGTTGCGAGCCGCGCAAGATATCCGTGAAGGGGCCCTATACATTTACAATTGGTGACACTTCGAACTTGGGAGAGTACAAGCGAGGTGGTATCTTCACCCAGGTCAAGATGCCCAAGATTATAGAATTCGTGAGTTGTACGCCTGTGCACTCAGCAGACTATCTTATAACATGGGACATGCAGAAAACGCTACGGGAGTCGCTCAAGTCTCCGGAATTCTTTATCACCGACTTCGCCAAGTTCGATCGCCCAGCTACATTGCATGCTGGATACCAGGCACTCTGGGAATTCCAGTCACAGCACCAGCGCCTGCCTCGACCAAGGAATGCTGAGGACGCAGCTGCTATTGTTGCGCTAGCGAAACAGGTCGAGCCGGATGTTGATGAGAAGATCCTTACCGAATTTGCATACCAGGCGACCGGCGATGTCTCCCCCATCATAGCAGTGATTGGTGGATTCGTTGCACAGGAGGTGCTCAAGGCATGCTCGGCGAAGTTCACTCCTGTGGTGCAACACATGTACTTCGACTCACTGGAATCCCTCCCTGCAGCTCTTCCGACTGAGGAAGAGTGCCAGCCTATTGGATCTCGTTACGATGGTCAGCTTGCGGTCTTCGGAAAGACTTTCCAGGAAAAGATCGCCAACCACCGTCAGTTCCTCGTCGGCTCTGGAGCCATCGGTTGCGAGATGCTAAAGAACTGGAGTATGATGGGTTTGGCGACTGGTCCCAAGGGTGCCATTCACGTGACCGACCTGGACACTATCGAGAAGAGCAACCTCAACAGGCAGTTCCTCTTCAGGGCAAAGGACCTCGGCAAGTTCAAGTCTGAGGTGGCTGCTGCCGCAGTTTCGGACATGAATCCTGATCTGCAGGGCAAGATCCAGACGAAGCAGGAGCCGGTCGGACCAGATACAGAGAGTACGTGATACAACAGTGCATTGAAAAGCCAAGGGATCGCTCACATGCTTATTCAGACATTTACGGCCCTGATTTCTTTGCATCTATCGACGGCGTTACTAATGCGCTGGATAACGTGAAGGCTCGTGAGTATTTATGAACCCTTTTGTTTTGTCTCGCAAACTCAGGTATGGTATAGGTCTGTACATGGATCAGCGATGTGTCTTCTACGAGAAGCCTCTTCTTGAGTCTGGCACTCTGGGAACCAAGGGCAACACCCAAGTCATTATCCCACACCTGACCGAGTCGTACGCTTCCTCGCAAGATCCGCCAGAAAAGGAGACGCCCTCTTGTACAGTTAAGAACTTCCCTAATGCTATCCAGCATACAATTGAGGTATGTCTCGTGGAAAGCTCATATCACATGGAATCACAATGTTAACGACATTCATTCAGTGGTCTAGGACCGAGTTTGACAACCTCTTCGTGAAGCCCGCGCAAGCAGTCAACTCGTACCTGTCGGAGCCGAACTACCTCGAGAACAACCTCAAGTACTCTGGCCAGTCCAAGGAGCAGATTGAGCAAATTGTTTCCTTCTTGGTGACCGACAAGCCTCTCACCTTTGAGGAGTGCATTATCTGGGCAAGGCTGCAGTTTGAGGAGAGGTACAACAACGCGATTCGTCAGCTTCTATTTAGTTTGCCGAAGGACGCTGTCACAAGCACTGGCCAGCCATTCTGGAGTGGCCCTAAGCGTGCGCCGGATCCGCTCACGTTTAACTCGAACGACGTAGGTTGTATCAACCACCCCCTGTATCGAGACTGACATATAATCATTTGGTAGCCTGCGCACATGCAATTCATCATCGCCGCGGCGAACCTGCGCGCCTACAACTACGGGTTGCGCGGTGAGACTAACCCAGCAGTCTTCAAGAAGGTCGTAGATGAGGTCATCGTCCCTGAATTCACACCCAGGAGCGGCGTCAAGATTCAGATTAACGAGAACGACCCCGCTGGGGATGCTGGCGGTGGTGAGAGGCATTGCTCGCACGCTCAGTTAATGCTGAAGCTGACATGTTGAAATAGATTCGGGTGACTTGTCAGATCTGATGAAGCAGCTACCGCCGCCCTCATCGCTCGTTGGGTATCGCCTCAACCCTGTTGAGTTCGAGAAGGACGACGACACAAACCACCACATCGACTTCATCACTGCCGCGTCTAACTTGAGGGCTATGAACTACAACATCCCTGTGGCGGACCGTCACACAACTAAGCAGATCGCAGGCAAGATCATTCCTGCAATTGCAACCACTACATCTGTGGTTACGGGGTTGGTGTGCTTAGAGTTGTACAAGGTATGTCTTCCACATGTGTTGGAGTCGGGTAGTGTTTTATATGCGCGTTAGATCATCGACGGTAAGGACAAACTAGAGTCGTACAAGAACGGCTTCGTCAACCTCGCTTTGCCATTCTTCGGTTTCTCTGAGCCACTGCCTGCCAAGAAGAACAAGTACGGCAATACTGAGTGGACTCTTTGGGACCGCTTCAACTTCCACGGCGACCCGACGCTGAAGGAGATCGTCGACTGGTTCCAAAAGGAGCACAAGCTCGACGTCAGCATGGTCAGTCAGGGCGTCAGCATGCTCTGGAGTTCGTTCGTCGGTAAGAAGAAGGTATGCATAACTGCATTGCTCTGGCTGCTCCCGCAATAATTGACCCTTAACAGAGCGAGGAGCGCCTGCCCATGAAGTTCAGTAAGCTTGTAGAGCACGTCAGCAAGAAGCCAGTCCCTCCGCACACCAAGCACCTCATTGTCGAAGTGATGGTGTCTGATGAGGAAGGCGAGGATGTTGAGGTATGTCCAACAAAGTTTGGTTAGCATTGAGCCCAAGGACTGCAGCTGACGGGCCGTTCGCAGGTACCGTTCATTGTTGTTCACCTTTGAAATCTTCACGCCGTCCAATTGCTTGTCGAGATTGAAATAGAAGTCATCAGCGAATAGGAATAGTGTAGCTTATATACGAGTGCAATCAAGAACATTTTACAATTTTGCAGATAGATGCCCATCTGACTTTTTGAGCTATCGGAGTCATTATTCGCATGCACACGAGGGTCAGATGCGGGGCAAAAGCATAATTGGTCTCAAATAATGAGGACATATACAAGCAAGAACAGCTTCAATGTCCCACGAGACACAAAGGAGCTACATGGCTAACCTACGGTAGACGAAGCGGGGGTAAGGGCGTGAACGGCGAGGCGCTCCGTCTCGTGTGAGTGGTTGCGAGCTTAAAAAGGTGGGAAGGGGTGGGTTAATCGAGAACAAAGTGGGAAACAAGGCAAGCAGAAACGTGATGTGGGTTTTCTGGTTTTGCGGTGTTTTTGTCGTTTCGTATATGCGTAGTGAGGACCGTGATGAAAAACATCAATGAGCAGAGAAGCACGTAAGAAAACATTAGGGTAGGAAACGTCAAGGTACCGGACTGTGGAAATCTGTACATTACGAGCTTCCAGGAAGAACGATGATATCGAGGGAGACAGGCGTGAACCGTCCATCGTAATGCAATGTGCGATACACTGACGCCATACCATACTTGCGAAGGCACAGCTTCCAAGGCGATGGCATGACCTCTGCATCCCGAGTCGGGAATCTGAAGGCAATGACAATAGATACGACATGCGGCAGTGATGTGAAGAACCGTGATAGTTGAGGTGGCAATCCCGAAAGACAGGATGGATATGTCGTCGGAGGTGGGAGAGCCCAACAGAGAAGGAGGAACGAGGCTAGTATGGACAGTTCCATGGATGACGGCTTGAGATGCTGGCGACCAAGAGAGCGAAGGTGAACAGCCGAGCGCTGGCGCAAGGAATTCGAGTGGGTGTTGAGGTTGAGACGTCGGCAGCGGAAATGATTACGATAATGGGTAATGAAGAAACGAGGGAACCCCTTATCTCCATATAGCTAGGTGAGAAAGCCCGTGCGGCTGTCTATATGTTCATATGCGGGTCTAAATGGAACATTGAGAAACTCAAACTTTGACGGAGGGCCGTGCATGGAGCTCGAAGGGGCGCTCATGAATGGAAGGGATATCCGGTCGAGTAAGCGTCGGCCATGCGGAAGTGGGTAGCGCAGGAAGGTAATGGTTCTCGGACATGCGGACGTCACTGTATCCGTAGTCGAATCGAGTCTGAGAATACGAGCGAATGCGGCCATGGGGTAAAGCCGTGCCACCGATGGCTTGCTGGTAGGACAGGGATTGCGACCGTGAATGAGACGGGTACCCGTACTCATACCCGTTGTATGGTGCGGGAGCAGCATAACCGGGGGCCGCGGGGTAATCCATTCTGCCCATAGGTTCCTGTGTCGTGAGATACCCACTGAGCGACCACATCTGTCCTCGAGCATCCAGAGTCTGCGCTGGGGCGAACGGCGGAGGTAGGGGAGGAATCAGCACAGTCGCCTGGGGAGCAACATATTGCCCGTGGCCACGGACATTGTCGCGGATGATAGGTTCATCTCCTGCTGGGCTCCATTTAGCCGGTGGTGGCAGAGCTCTCTGCGCCTCCAGTGCGCTCGCCCTTGCACGGTACGTCGAGCCAGCTCCGCTAGTACGACGCCTGGGCAAGTACTCCTCTCTTAACGGACCGTCCTCGTCCAGATCGATCTCGAGCACGTCTACATTCTCTTGCGCGTGTTCTTTCTCCACCTCCCTCTTCTTTTCCTCGATTCCAAGGAAGACCGGCACCGGCGGGCCCGCGCTGCGGTTGTCCTCGTCACACTGCTGACAGGCATGTCCTGTCGCCTTTGCATACAGCAACGACTCCAGCGCCTTGCGCACGATAGTGTGAGGACTCGTTGAAGGCCGAGAGATGGGCTGCGGGAAGGCAGGGGAAGATAGAGACAAGTGGTACGCGGTGAGATAGGACAACCAGTCCTCCCACTCCTGCAAAGAAATGGACACGTCATAGTCAAAGTGTTCCAACGCGAGAGATTCCAGGCGGTTCAAGGACTGGATGGGGACGTTGGAAATTGTGTGCCTGTTGAAATGGATCAGTAATAGGTCCTCACACTTTTCGTTACCATACTGATTACTCACCAAGTCTTGTTGGAGAAAGTGTGATCATCGAGCCACTTATTGGCAAGCATACAGCCAAGCACAACGAGACGGAAAGGTGCATACGTCTCGATAACATCCCGGTCATAGGTCGTGTACGCCTCGCCCAATAGCTCAGCTCTGAACCGCATCTCGCTCCTCTGCGACGGGAGGAGGTTGACTGGCCCAAAGAAGATGGGCAAGTGCTTCAGATACCAGATGGCGAGGAATACCGCCGATGGCTGCAAGAGGGTTGAAAGAAGCATTGAGTTAATGGAAGTCGCAAGATGACTGGGAGGGTGACTCGGATAGTGCTTGAGGAAGGCACTGAAGATGTTGGCATTAGCTACAGCATCTGTGAGACGGCCGTGATGACGTACCTCGGCTGTGCATAATTGGGAGGCAGGCTCAATCCCGTCGTACACATCTTCCATACATACGACGCGAGCCATTCGGACAGAGGCTCTGCGAGCTTCTTGTATGCGTCCGTGGCGGATGGAGTGACTACGGGTTCCGGGGCGGCTGCTGCTTGCATGGGTGCGTCGACATGACACTGGTGACACTGCGGAGGGCAGTACTCGACGTGGTGGTGATAGTTATAGACGTCCTGCGGAACATCGAGTCGAGCGCCGTCTTGGTGTACAGAAGCTACAGCCTTGTCTACGAACTCGGTGAAAGGCGTGGAAGGACCGATCGGACTGGAGACAGGGTCGTGATATTCAGGGACCTCTGGGGACATGTCCTCGAAGACGGGGGAGAAGGCACCACGGGTGTAGGACTGCTCTGCATATTGATCGATAGTGGCAGGGACGGTGTAGTACTGGGCAGACACGCCCGCGCCATAAGCATCGACCGCGGATTGCTGTGCTTGAGTTCCAGAAATGTCATCTTCATATCCAACATCCGCAGATGACGAGTCGTCGTACTCGTCATCGTACTGCCAACCATCGGCCTGAGCGGAGCTCTCACTCATTTCATCATCTGCATCTGCATCACTGAGACCGTACATGTTGGCACCAGGAGATGTGATGTCCAGCCCTGCGCTGGCAATGAGGGTGGAGATGGGCGGAATGCACGCCTGCGCGTGCTCTCCTTTAATGACCGACGCGTTTCCCGCAACGGCCAACCCTTCTTCAAAACCCTGCTGGCCACAATATTGGTAACTGGTGGCCCGAGTGGTAGTGTCTTCCTCCCAGATGCGGCGGGGCTTGTTTCTTCTCCAAGATGGCAGTGAGCTGATCCACTCCTCCCTCGTCGCAAAAGAGGGCGGGGGCCCACTGGGCGGGAGGGGTAAGGAGTGGGTCAGAGTCTGGAATATGGACGGGTATTCAGGGTGGCGAGGTTGAGAAGTCTTGACGACAGGATGTGCGGGCTGCTTGGTGCAGAGAGGAACAGGAACTGGCATCTGCAGTGTGTGCTTGCGAGGCCGGAGCTCCGCAAGCAAAGTAGCGACGCAGAAAAGGCAGGTAGAGCCTTAGTGCGTAGCTTGACTGCGGGCGAGAAAGGAGACCAAGAAGCCGGGTCGTAAAGTAGGTCGTGACAGAAGCTGAAAGGGCAGGAAGTAAACGAGATAACAGTCGATAGGCACTTGTGTGGCAAACGCGCAGCGAAGGCGTGCCTTTTAGATGCTCAGAGGAGGAGAGAAGGGAGATCCGGCAAGAGGCGAGGTGGCCGAGAGAGACAGACTCCTTTCAGACCGACCAGAGAATCTCTATGGGAGATCAGATAACAACGTCCTCTCCAGTCGACGTCGTCGCTGTCGTCGATGAGGGGAGAAACGAGGTACTGGCAACGGTGGATCGACTGAGGAGGGGAGGTCGATCCTGGGGGAGGTGGGGGCCAGGGGATGGTCGTGGCTTGGAGAAAATCGACGCCCGTTGCGAGCATTGAAGGAGTCTGCTTATGTAACATTTTCCCAGCTGCGGCCACACGCACCCCGGCCGGCCTCAGCCTGTCTCATCATCACCCTCCGGCGCACGAGGCCACACACGTACCAACTCGGCGGGTGACTCGCAGCAACATTTGTCATTTGTCGCGGAACACGGTGCATGCGCAGCCGCCGCGCATCACGCAACGCGCGACAATAGTGTTCTGACCGTTACAGCGCCCACTACAACCCGCTTCAGCCACCGCGAGACGCGACCGCACACCGCGCGCTGTGTCCGTTCGCGATGGTCTTTCCTCAGTTGCCCTCCTACATGAATACCCAATCTCAGGATAATGCCTCCGGCTCTGCCCAGTTCGGTGCCGACTCCATCACCCTCGGCCAGCTCAAGGCCATGGTCAACTCGGCCCCCAAACCAAAGGCATGTGTGCCATGTGCCCCGTGCACGCATTTCATCTTGACCTCTGAGAAGTAGCAGTCGCAGTACAATTTCAGATACGAGGATGAGGACATGGTCATGAATGAGATAGACGAATTCTATTCCTACGTGGAAATGCCCCAAGTCGAAGAGAATCTCCGCGCCTGGGAGGGCTCCTTCCCCGGAGGTGCGTGAGCGCCCTTCGCACAGTTGTGGGATCCATTGACACCCATTCAGAGTGGATACATAGCTCCGAAGCACAGCGCAAGGCACACATAGAGGTGCTACTGGAGAGCTTGGAGCATCGCAACGCTGAGGTTCGCTTCACTAATGCACGCCGATTGCTTTACGTGCTACAAGGCAAGCTGAACCGGCACACCACCCTGCCTCACCCGGTCTGACTTGTAGTATCAGGCACGTTCGCGGAGACCTCGTCCCCGGAGCATCAATTGACGTGGATACTCGAGAACTGCAAGATTGTGCGAGACGCGAATGGCCTGAGTAGTATCGTGGAAGCTATTAAGATAGCTAGTGCAAAGCATGACCTGCTATGGTACGTTACGCCTCCTATTCGGCCGTGGAGGCTGATTTGACATCTCCCGTTTTATAGTAGTCTATCTGACGCTGATGCACAGCACTTCAATATCTCTCCCACCGAGAAGGCGGACTTCATGGAGGAAGTCACCACGGAGCTTTCAGTTTATTTTGGGATGCTGTACCATATGGTTGAAGCTCTCAAGGGACACGATAACTTTGCGGATGAGCTGAGTCAGTGCTATTCGGCATATTGACTAGCGTGGCGCCTAGCTGACACGCGAATGGACCCAATGCAGTGAGCCTCGAGCCGCCGCTACCTGTGTATCTGTTCAACGTCGTTGCCGGACTGCGGGACAAGAGCGCGAAAGGATATCCAATCAAGAAGGTGTGCCGCATGACTCTCCGATATGAATCCTGACTCATGGCCGACTGATCGAGTAAGCTCTTGCTCGTGCTCTGGAAAACGCTCCTCGCATGCTGCGGCGGAATACATGAACTCGTTCGTGTAAAGAAGCTGTCACGGGAGCTGGCTGGCCTGGGCCCTCTTCCAGACGAGGGTGCGTTCTTGCGGTGACATTCGAGGATATTCGCCTGATACGTCATCAGCCAACGCCATCAAGGCTTCCCCGCTAGACATCGAGGCATTCCGTCAGGAGATATCCGTCAAGTACCCGACATTCACCCCGCCCCCTGTGCCCGTCGAGGTGCACATTCCAGATCCGATCCCGGTGGTGACGGCCAAGCTTGCCCAGGCGTTCTCACCGATTCCAGTTCGCCACCACTATGACCATGATGATGTAGATGTCCATCAATCGAATATGGGACCAAACCCGCATGCGGCGTTCCATAATCCGCAGGCGGGCTCAGGGTACCGCCCAATCCCGCAACCCGCAACCCCCGCGCCCACTCCGCCACAATCTCCGAAGCCAAAGAAGCAGCATTTCTCCACCGACCAAAGCCGACCTTTCTTGTTCCCCTTTTCTCGCACCCAAATTGGCTATCGAAATGCACGATTGGTCCCTCACGCGATTGACGAGGCGGACAAGCTGTACACAAAGCATATGTATGTCAGCTTAGCGCTTTGGCAGATGTGGAAGACGCGCGAGGAATGTATGATCGCTGAAAGTGGCTTGGAGCACATGCCGGGCGCAGAGAAGATCATGGATCCTCTGCTGCCACCGACGGTAAGCGGTCCGCTCCCCTGTATGTGCCGGTCGGTGAGCTCATCGGCGCACAGGTGGCACCTCAAGACGAGAACGTCGAGACCCTGCCTGATATAGAGAAACTGGATGCTGCGATTGCGGAGGCTGACGCTGCGATCGAGCATGCGCGAACCACTGGTGATCTGCGGAGGGCTAAGGAGAGGAAGGAAGATCTTATGCGGCTGAAACGCGTCGAACAGATCTATGTCAGTAATCTCCTCCGTCACAGATGTGTCCTTTCTGAGTGTACATCAGGGTGCTGTACTCCCGATGCTCCCAGGCTGGGTGCTTGTCCTGTTGAAACTCCTACTTGCGGCCGTTCATGCGTCATCGGGCGGCCCACCGCAGTCCGCGACCTCGGCTAACTTCCCTCCGGGTGTTCCATCTCGTAAGTGAGACGTTCTGCGTTCTTCAGTCACCTGACTCACGCATCTGTACAGCCCTTGACCAACCGCCGCCGCCACCGCCGACGTTGGAAGAGGTTGATGTGACTAGACACAGAGAAATTACATCAAAGGCTGTCTCTGCAATTATTTTGTTGACGCTAAAATGGTTCAAGGTCTCTCGTAAGTGCGTCTTCTGCGTCCACGTTGCGCTAGGCTAGACATGCTTTATGCTAGATGTCATGAAATTCCATCATCTGGGGCAGTTACTACTCGAGACGAATTGTCTGCTGTTGATCCTCAAGATGTTCGGCATGCAAGAAGTTTCCACGATAGTCGTATCGAAGGCAGACAGTCCAGATAATAAGTAGGCATGGTTTTGCCCTTTAGTACACTCGACCTCACTCTCGCAGCTTCTTCCGTTATTGTCAGAGTCATTTCTCGAGGAATCCTCATCCAAGCAGACCGGAAGATCATATGCTTGGAGCGCCCAAGCAAACTTTCCTGCGGGAAACAACTCTGCCAAATGGACAGAAACATGTCGAGGAGGTGGACATGCTCACAGACTTTTCGTGGAGGAATTTCTTTGCGACCATCAACTTCGCGAAGATCATGCAGAATTTGTCTAAGCATAGGTCGCATCGTATTCGAATGCTTGTGCAGCACAAGAGCTCGGTAAGTACTACGAAGGACACGATTATCAAATGCCTGAAACTTTTTAGGCTGTGCTTAAACGAATATTGAAAGTGCAACATCCTATGTTACAATTGCATGTCCTGAAACTTATCAAGAGCCAAGTGCCTTTCTGCGGGCGCAAGTGGCGGCAATGTATGTGCGAAGCGGGCTCAAATGTAACTCGGTCTGACCGCCTGCTATCAGCGAATATGCAGGTCATCACCTCGATATACTTGAACTGCAGGCCCGATCTCCGTGATGAATGGCTCACTGGCATTGAAGTAGACGATGCAAGCGATTCACAGGTACGGAAACACTTATGTGAAATGGTAAAGATCCGTAGAGAGCGATTAAACTTTCCCCCAGGCCCAGGAACAAGCGCTGAGACAATTGGTCAAATTTTGTGAGTGCATGTGGCTTGTCTTGTCCACACCTTCTAACTTTCGCAGACAATACCAAAAGATATGGGGCATCCGCGACGCACCAATTCACTCCTCACAGACGAACGACGAGCATATCGCACCCGCCGGATGGCTTGCACCCAGGTCCGGAGCTATCCGGCATGATTCGTCCCATCGGCACACCGAACAATGTGGATGTGGACGTATTCCCGCCGCTGCGCGCCCAGGCACCAGATCCTACAATCTTCCTTCCGTACGTTACAGAAGATATCGCGTTCGAGGAGGAATATGAGGAGTATCTGTCCGGCCTTGGCTGGTCTGATGATCAGTCAGGTCAACAGCCCCTGTTCTCTGGCTCGGGCGGGTCCGCCTGGGACCGGCTTCCGGAGTTTATCTCCGACATTACAGACGGCATCAGCGATAGCGAGAGCATCGTGTCAATTGGAGAGCTAGGTGATGAAGCTCGCTTGGACGTAGGACGGGACGATCGTGAATCTACGGATGAGAACGTAAACAACTGGGAGGTTGGCACCATTATCAGTTCAGAGTCCATCAGAGTCCTTAATGTCTTTCGTATAGCATATGAGCCCGAAGACCATGGCGGCCCTTACCAAGTCTCCGGCACATGGACGTCGCTCCAGCTCAGGAAGTGGCGGTCTGCGCCCCATCTTGGCATTTGACCTAGATGAGAGCAGTGCCATTGACGACGAGAACGAGGAGGAAGAGCCGGAGCTGGGCCCGATGCCGCGGGAGTCCTCTGGACCGTTCCATGCTGGCGCTGGTGTTGATGAGGTTGAGTATGCTTATGGGTAAGTCACCCGTCTCTCGCGTCGCGATCACACTCATCTTACGGGCACCGCAGCGTTTGAGGATTGGGTTTCTGTATTTCATATGTCCAGCTGATATCATGTTGGTGAAAAGATATATCATGTTGCCGATGCGTGAAACGTGTGACAGATGCTCAGTATGCGGCCTTTGTCCTTGCAATAGCCCAAGGAGTGCCTGCCTCGTAGAAGTCCATAGGATATACCCGACCACTCCCTTTCTGCCCAGGCTCTTCCCCATCGTCCATCCATCCAACAGCCTTCCCGACCGCCACGGCCGTCTCGTACGGGCTAAGAAGTGGCTTGTCAAATGCGTAGCCCCAGTCTATGGACAGACGCGGACACGATGTCTGCACGAACGTGGCAATATGTGGGCCGAAGAGGGCGAGCTTCGCAGGAGAAAGTTCCGAAAGAAGAATCGGCATGTACGGGATGGGTGTGCGGGACTCCGAGAGCTGGTTCGTGATAGCTTGCAGTTGCTTGAAACTGCCCTGTCGGCCGAGCGTACCGAGAACGACGCCCCATAGCGGGGCGCTATCGGCAGGTTGAACGTAGCTGCTGTCGGCGGCCGGCAGGGCGTACGCAGCGATACTGCGGCGGGCGGTCTCGACGGCTTCGTGCCGGAGCTGACGCATCTCGGTATGATTGTACCGTTCTCTTGTCAGCTTTTTCGAATATGGATCGTAGCGGAAAGCCGGAACCGTCGGATTTGCAATCATGATTGACTCCAGGTGAAAGCGGCCGTCCCCAAGATATCTACGTAAATGTGAGCATTACTCAACACAGGCACGAAGGTGAGGCTTACATTAATGCATCTACATCACCAAGTCGTGGGGCCGTGCATCCCAATATCTCGCCCGGTGATAGCGGTTTGGACCGCGGTATCGAGGCTTCATACTTCCCCGTCCAAAGGGAAGAGAGAGAACTGTCCCCCGTGCCAACACTATCTACTGTGTCTGCATTGAAGTGGGGGTCTGGGTACTCCGTAATCAAGTCGTCTCTGAGTCGAGAGAGCGCTGCTACAAATTGAATTGTTGATACTAAGGCCAGGCGTGTAGGCTTGTAGGGGTGAGATGATGACGAAGAGACTGCGATAGTTTGGTCTGCGTTTGGTGTGGAATCCGGGCCTTCAATCCGTAGATGTCGCCCAGAAGTCAAAGGTCTTCCTGCGGGTATTTGGCTATTGGTCTCCTCGGCATCCAAAAGGCTTTCGTAGAACCGACGGCGGTCATTAGGAAGATTATACCGGATAGTTTGGGAGAGATGTGCAGAGTCAATAGCGATTTCGACGAAGACGTATAATGTCTTGATCTGAGTCTGATCAATAGGTACTGAACAACAATCAGCTATTGCAGGCATCGCAGGCAGTACACGCTCACCAAGACAACTATGACCGTAATGCACCAACATATCACACCCCAAAGCTACAGCGGTGTAGTCGTCAATGCAGCATGCGCCATATGTAACGTCTCCCATAATGACCGTCAGCGCATCGGTGAACCTACCATACACGGAATAAGTATATCAGAATATTTATGATAATATGAGGCAGCAGCACCTGCGCACCGTTCAATAATGTCCGCAATGGTGCACGCAAACATCTGTAATCCCTCGGGCATTTGCAAGGCTACCATCTTGGCGTTGTTCTTGCGAACGTGATGGATCGTCTTATGAACTTCGAACGAGTAGTTTGGGGGGAGTTGCTGCATAGCCGCATTAAGGAGGGTGTCATTGAGAATCTCCTGGGGAATCTGGTTTGCAACTGTAGCAGAAGAACCCGACTTAGAGGGTGTAGAGGACTTGCTGCCAACAAATCGTTTCCGTGGTTTTGAAACATCGGTTGCGCCGGTCTTCTTAGGTAGTGTTCTGTCAGACATATCGCCTAAGAGTCTCGACGCAAGATGTGAAGAACGTGGCTAGAGGTAAGATGGGGGAGTGAACTAGAAATTGAAGCCACCGGCATGGTCGGACGAGCCTATTACAGAGGATTACGGTGCAAAATGTTAATCTAATCTAATCTAAGCGATATGGCTTCCACCGATCACAGTCAAGTGACTCAAGTCGACGCCCGCGCGGTGCGAGTAGCACACTGATCCTGGCAAGCTCGCAGTCGCAACTTTGAGTCCTGTCCGACATGTCAAGTTGCATGCGCCCGTTCCTGGTCTATCCTATCGCGTCTACTACGTGACTCCGGCATGCCAACAAATTGCCCTCTAAAATCTGTGCGCAGTTTTTGCACAGTGTCTCGCCAACATCACCTCGTGTTCCACCGCCCAGCAGCCTAACTGCTGGTACTTATCCTTTCTGTGCACTCGTCAATTCTTGTGGCCCACAAGCGTGCGACCTACGGCACCTCCTGTCAGAAATGTCATGAGAGATCTAGATGAATTATCTTATGGATAGATACAGTACTACGGGTGGGAGTACTGCCCGGAGGCTTGAGAACCTCTGCTGGTGCATCGTGAGACAGAAGTCGCCCAGAGGAGTATAGGTACCGCATAAATACTCCCTGTCACATTCAACATCTATCATCTCTCTTTCACGTACTTCTCAGTGATATGATGGATAATCCGACAGCTATCGCGCAGACTTGGCTTTTGTCTTTCGCATCCGCCGTAGCTTCCGGAGATGTCGACGCAACAGCTAATACCTTCCTTCCTCATGGTTGGCTACGGGATTTTCTCGTATTTTCTTGGGATATTAGGTCTCTGGAGGGTCAACAGAAGATCGCTTCGTATCTACAAGGGAGTCCTAACTTAGCGAAGATTAACAATGTGCGAGTGGACGATAGCTTTCCTATCCACCCCGCTTTCATCCCGATCCCACAATCTCCCGCAAGAAGTGTGGAAGCACCATTCACGTTTGAGACGCCTATTGCATTTGGAAAGGGTTTTGTCCGACTACTAGAGGACAAAGACAATACTTGGAGAGCGTTAACTGTCTTCACAATGCTATCAGACCTCAAAGGGTATGAAGAAGTGGATTGTATATGTGAAACCGATGACAGTCCTATCCCGTGGTGCGACATATTTGCCGAGAGAAAGGCGGAGATAGAGACAAACCCTCATGTCCTAATCAGCAAGTCTCACTTGTGGTTCGTGTTTAAACATTTCTGACGGATTGCTCGCAGTCGGCGCAGGTCAGACGGGGTTGCAAGTTGGGGCACGTTTCAAGCAACGGAATATACCCGCCTTAATAATAGAGCAAAACGCTCGTGTAGGCGATAACTGGAGGAAGCGGTATCCCACACTCACTTTGCATACCATTCGCAAGCAACACGAGAGTGAGTCAGCATCAGAATACACCACACTTACCCGTCTCATCCCGACACTGTGATCGAAGTGTTGTATGCGCCATATCCTTCCAATTGGCCCATGTTTACACCACGCGATAAACTCGCAGACTGGCTTGAACAATACGCTCGAACACAGGATCTGGTCGTATGGACAAATTCGACCATTGTTCCCAAACCGAATTACGATCACGCTCAAAAGAGATGGGACGTAGTCATCAACCGTGGAGGTACTGAGATCACGATGCACCCGGCTCACATTGTTCTGGCCACCGGCGGACTCGGCGTGCCACGCATCCCAGAGCTCTTGGATCAGGAGAGCTTCAAAGGGGAAGCCTTCCATGCCAGTCGCTATGCTGGTGGACACTTATATACTGGCAAGCACGCCATAGTGGTCGGGGCAGGTAACACTTCGATCGATATCTGCCAGGATCTCTCCATTCGTGGTGCTGCATCAGTTACAATGATCCAACGTTCTTCGACGTGCGTAGTGAGCAAGACTAACGTAGCACCCAAGCTCGCTGCCAGTTGGCACGATGACAAGTCCCCCGAAGTCGGGGACTTTACGTTTACGTCGATGCCGCTGCGACTGCTGAAGAAGATCTTCCAGTCGCACCAAGAGGCCACTTGGGCGGAAGAGGCAGAACTACACGAGAAACTGAAGAAGGCGGGACTGAAGTTGAACATAGGCCCTGAAGGCCAGGGACAGTTACTGCTCGTATTCGAGCGACTTGGAGGTACATGAGTTTATTATTCGTTGGGTACATCAGCTAATGTCAAGCTGTCAGGATATTGTAAGATGGCAGCAATTACCGCGATGCCACCCTTTTAATGGCTTACCCAGGGCTGGACAAGGGCGGAGCAGAATTGATCGCCTCTGGCAAGATCAAAATCAAAAACGGCGCAGAACCAGTTCGATATACTGAAACAGGCCTGGTCTTCTCCGACGGATCAGAATTACAAGCAGATCTCGTTGTGTATGCGTGAGCAACGGTTACACTGCAGTGTTACAGGCCTGTATACTGAAACAAGTTGACAGCACCGGCTACAACAGCATCCGGGATGCCAACAAGGAATTGTTTGGCGCAGATATCATCGACGAAACTGACGAGGCTATAGGTTTAGACGAAGAAGGAGAATTCCGGGGCAGCTACAGACCGTCTGGTCATCCGGGGGTAATTATATACCGTGAAATTGTTTCCATCGAAAACAGCTCATGTCGTGCTGTCGTAGCTATGGTATGCGACAGGCGACTTTTACGTTAGCAGAATCATGTCTAGGATATTGGTAACAGTCTTAATCCGTTGGCCAATATCGCTACGTTAACACATCCTTTGTAACCACAGGCTATCCAGATCAAGGCCCTCGAACTGGGATTGATTCCCAACGCTTGACGGTGTGGTCGATGCTTGTTTCTAGAGTATCGGTTCGAAATGAAGAATGTACGAGTATGATACATTGACGTTACATGTCCGAATGCGGGCCGCTAAGCCTATGCGAGGCAAAGGGGATAATGCGACAAAGGTCAGACGCAATGCCGATCCTCAACTAACTGAGAGTGGCAATTTTCGATGTCATTGGTTAAAGGGTATTCTCGTAAATGTATCAGTCAAGGGCACCAGTTGGACTCCGGATGAGTATACGAGTACACGGTGGTAAGTAAATGCAACGAAACCGGAAAGCAAGATGTCAGAATAAAAGTAGCACGGAGAGTACATTAGTCGGGTCGGTACGTATAGTGTTAGAAACTGTACACAAACCGTGAAAGTCCATCACATCGGAGTCAAAGCATATTGCAAGGAATAACTAGTGTCTGACCGGGGAATATTTTGCCCAGCAACGGTCTCTTCTCTCTCCATTTCGTCGTCGCTCTCTGCGCCCAGCGCGAAGAACGTACCCCAATCAAAGCCAGGGGGGTCAATGATGATTTCTTGCAGCGCCGCGGCGATGTCTGGTCGTGCTGCCAGGATGCCCTGTATCCACCGCCGGCTGACCATCCAGCTGGCTACACCTTTCGGAGGCAGCATCAAGCCCTCTTTCAGAGGGCCAATACAGCGCTCCTTGCGTCCGCTACCACGCCTAGGCTTCGTGCTTCGATCGGCACTTTCTTCCGCATCGAGAATAGCAAAAAAGCGCTGTAGACGCATGCTACGCCAGGGCAACCCGCGAATGCGCAGGACTTGGACCTTCTCGCGTGTGCCAGAGCGTGTCATCGGGCCAATGTGCTCGTCGCAAGATTCTTCGGATGACATGCAGTCCTGCTGCAATGCGCCGTCGAAAGTAGGGTGGGAGAAATTCTCCAAACGTTTGCGCGTCTCAGAGCGGTTGTGTAGTTTCTAGCAAATCCGCAAGAAGTCGGGTCAGCTGTTCATTCGTAATTGCACATAGGGGAAACGTACAGTCTTCTTCCTCCCAAGCCTGCGCGCCTTCATGGCCTTGTGATCTTCCTTGATCTTGTAATTCAGAGCCGCGGCAGCGTCACGCTGAGCCTTGAACTTTTGCCGAAGAGTGATAAATGCTTGATCGAACACAGCTTCTAAACTCCTCTTTGAGAACTCTTCTTCTGATACATGCCTGTATAGGCTTCTATTCGCTCTGAGGTCAGAGACGATGTACTCGCGCATAGCGGCATTGTGTGGCGACTGTTTCGGTGTCTTGTCCCATACGAAGCGGACAGGTTGATCGGGTCCAAGGGGGGCCTCTTCAACGTGAGAATCAGGGAGCTGTTTATCGTTGTTCAGGGACATGCAGCGGAGGATGTGCGCGCGCATGGCGTGCTATATAGGAGCATTAGCTGTCACACGTCAGAAACATGACCCACGAGTTTACTTCACTTGTATTGTAAGACAGCGTGTATCATGTCCATTCAATCTCTTCAGAGGTCTATCGCTGACGAGCGAATCAGATGTCTCATCATCACTGCTGCCCTCACTGAATGGGTGGGTGCTAGGATGCATGGGGCGTTTGCGGGTGTTGGGGGTCTGAGCCGGCGAAATGGGAGTAGAAGCTTCAGAGACCACAGAGGTAGTTTCAGTTGTTGCGGATTGTAGTGTAGGAGAAGAAGCAACGGATACATTCGAGAGCGCTGACGGTATCTCTGACCGCCCAAATCGCTCCGAAATTGCGGGGGAATACACAGGTGTGTTCATGATGGGCCGGGATGAGCAGCCTTGGACAAAGGTGGGTGGCTGTCGGAGCGAGGGGATTGGGGTAGAAGGTTGTGGAGTATGTATCTGTAAGTGTGACGAGGGTTGATCCCTTTGTGCAAAGGCGATGGGTTCGATGCGAGCCGTGGTCGGAATAATCTCTGGCGTAGCAGGCAACGCGGGGGTGGCAGCCGGTGGGTGGAGGCTGATGTATGCCTTGAGCAGCGATATCTCCTGACGCATGTCTAGCAATTGACGTTCGAGCTCTGCCTGTCTTTGTGCGTACTTGGCCTCCTGCTCCTTCTCCCATGCTAAGCGGCGTCGGCGTTCAATTTCTGCGGCTTCACGGGTGGCGGCGAGGACGCGGAGGAGCTCTTGCACTGGGTTTCTGCCTTGGACGGCGACCTGAGAAGAAGGCCTGAAGTGCGTCTGCATTTAGCCAGCATTCCAGTGTGCAGCATATGCGTAGAGCACTTACTGAGGGGGCGGAGGGGCTGGTTCTGTTATTGCAAGCTCGAGCTCACTCCGGTGAACAGCGTGTGCAGCTGGAGGATCGGCCGCCGCCACAGCGGTGTCGTGACCGGTTGCATTCTCTGTAAAATGAGCTCTATGGCGGGATCTATGGACAACATGAGGATTGAGGGCGTTGGAGAGTTCACTGGATGTCATGAGGGGGCCATGGACGGCGGTGACGCTCAGCTTGCGTCCAGACTCCCGGTGGCAGGGAGCGCTTGCTCTTTCCTCATTAATTTGAGCGCGCAACGCCGCACGTGCTCATTACGACGCGTCAGCTCGACGCGAGCATCCCAAGCAGCAGCCTCCGACCTCGACGTACACCCTCATACCTCCAGAAATCCCGACCCCGTACAGACCATAACATCAAATGGAGTCAGAGCTCGACCGCATGCTCCAGCAAACTGGAGGCCGTGTCTCGGCAGACACGAGCATCCCCGACAAGTACGCCACCATTTCATCGGGATAGCTCTGCGGATGGTCCTGACGCATTGCAATCTCGTACAGCGGCCAGGTCATACACATATCCTCTCTTGCGCTCCTCAAGGTGAGTACAGACGTATGGTGAAGTAGGATCCGCGGCTCAACCGCTTGAAATTTAGATGTTGAAGCACGGACGCGCCGGTGTGCCCATGGAAGTCATGGGTCTCATGCTTGGCGAGTTTGTGGACGAGTATACTGTACAAGTCATCGATGTCTTCGCCATGCCGCAGTCAGGAACCTCGGTGTCCGTCGAGTCTGTCGATCACGTATTCCAAACGAAGATGGTGGATATGCTGAAGCAGACAGGCCGGTCAGTCCAATTTCACCCGCTTACCGACCTGACACTTACAGAACATAGATCCGAGATGGTAGTTGGCTGGTACCACTCCCATCCAGGGTTTGGTTGCTGGCTCTCTAGCGTTGATATCAACACGCAGCAGGCATGTCCAATTTGCTTTCTTCTTATCTTGAATCACCCGCTGACTTGTGAGCGGCAGTCGTTCGAATCACTTGACCCACGAGCGGTCGCCGTTGTAATTGACCCAATCCAGTCTGTCAAGGGCAAGGTCGTCATCGACGCGTTCCGCCTGATTAACCCCGCCTCGTTGCTTCAGGGCCAAGAGCCCCGGCAAACAACCTCGAATATTGGTCACATCAACAAGCCTTCTATCCAGGCACTCATACACGGCCTGAACCGACACTACTACTCGATTGCGGTGAACTATCGCAAGACGGACCTCGAGCAGGCAATGCTCATGAATCTTCACAAGCGGAACTGGACTGAAGGTCTCACGTTGCGTGACTTCAACCTGCATAAGGAGAATAACGAGCGTGCCATCAAGGTACGTGTCATATAATCTTCATCGCCTGCTCCGTCTCGGAGACTACTCGCTGGTTTTAACTCTCGCTCGCGTGACCTCGCTGACCCTGGCATTACAGTCCATGCTTACGCTATCGGACGCATACAACAAATCTGTCCAAGAAGAATCCACTCTTAGTCCCGAACAGCTCAAGACACGGCACGTCGGGAAGCAGGACCCCAAGCGACATCTCGAAGAGGAGGTCGAGCGGGCAATGGGTGACCAAGTTGTACAGAACCTGGGTACCATGCTACTGGCCGAGCTATAGCGCGGGGTGCGGGCGACGCCGGGGCTACTGTTGCCTGGAGATACATCGTGCGTTCCGCTGACGCGTTGTTGATCGCGCCAGGCCGACCTAGGCAGCGGGTGACGGCACGTATTATGATAATGATGGTGGCAGACCGCGGAGGGATGCGAACGACTATTTGTGCACTTAGGGTGTTAGGCATGGGACTGATGACTGAGGTGTGCTTCGCGATGCACTGCTGTTTCAATACAGAACACGGAACGGGTGATCACAGGGTGTCCAAGGACACAGCGGTGATCTAACCTTTGGCGTCTTGATTGCTTAATACAGTGGGTTAGGATTAGTGCGAAGCTCGAGAAGCCTGCAAGCTCCGAGATGATGGGTGAACATTGTCTGACCTGGGATCCTCGCGCCCTGTCTGCGAATAACTTTCACGCCGCGAGTCTTCCTCGTCACTTTGACAGATGGCTGAGATCCAGTGGCCTGAGAGGGGCTCTGCGCCGTGCACTGAACGAGGCCCCGGCGGAGCTTTGGAGAACTGCACTGCGTGCCAATAATTGTGTCACACGAGGTCGATGGTATCATCGGTCAGGCAGGCGGTGGGCGCATGAAAGTATGATGTTTCACAAACGGTGTATGTATCAACAACCGGATGGAACATACAAGCAAATCTCAGGCCCGCGTAGCCTCATCCTGAACAGTAGTTTACCTACTAAATGTCACGGTGCTTGTAGTCTAATGGCCGCTTGCTGAAGAATGGAATGATGCCCATCTTTTTGGCTCTCCGGATGGCTTTCCCCAGGCGACGCTGGTTGCGCCAAGTCAACTTCGTCTCCGCGCGAGACTGTATCCTGCCCATTTTGGTGACGTAGTATGAAAGTAGCGTAGAGTTCATGCACTCGGCTAGGGGGTCAATTTCAAGCTGGTGGAAGAGGTCGCTGCTCTCAGCCTCTGCCCTATCGGGCCCGACCGCATATGGTTTAGGAAACCGCCTGCGTTGTGTTTGAATGCCTTGGAAGCTTAAATCTTGCGGCTTCAGGAACTGTGCGTAAAGGCGGATGAGGGATGGTGATGTTAATGTAACACTTGGGTGAACGTACGGAGGCATCTCCGTTAGAGTTGAACGTTCTGACTCGCATTTTTCGCGCGGCTGGCCATCCTAGTGAGCTGTATACACGCGTGCAGACAGCGGCCAACATACCAGACACTGTCGCCGCACTCGCGGCAGAGGCCTCTGCGACCGGTACGGCGCTGCGGAGCATGTCGCTGAGCATATCCATATTGCCGGTGGAAGAATATCCCTGCTCCTCAGAGCGCGCGGCCGAGGTGGTAAATGAAAGACACGCATGACGTTGCAGGCTCAGCGCGGTACGCAATGGGCTGGAGAGAAGACGGGCGGGGGAGAGATGTTGGAGCGCCATGGTCATTTGTTGATTGCACTCGCGAGGGCTTGGGTCGGGCGCAAGGGTGGTCCACTGGACACAGTGAAGGGACAAACGAGGCAGATGACCTGCTGTGGGAGTCTCCGGCTGCGGGCGCGGAAGAGGGTGAGCGGTCGCATTGGAAGCATGATCGACGAAAATACGCACCGAGGAGTAAGTGGAGGGGCGCACGCTGCTATACTGGTTTTGTGTGCGTTCGCCGCTAGCGGGATGCGATGGCGACTTGAGGGGAGATGTGGCGGGGTATGCGCTCGTCGGCAGCGGCGAGGGGCGGTCAGCAGACGTGGACGCTGCGCTCGATGGTGGCGGCGGTGGCGACCTTGGCGCTGCGCGAGCGAGCGCGCTTCGTGCGGTAGCGTGCGGCCTGGCCAGTCTGGCGCTCGCACCGAGCCAGCGGACGGACCCCGGCCACTCTACTGATGGGCAGTCATGGCAGGATCTCTGCTCATCTCAAGCCTCGTTGCCTGCCGTTGTCTCGCAACCAGACATACATCTATGGCAGATACGCGCACAGCCTTCTCACCCTCTTTCGTCAGGTAAAAATATCGCAACTGCTCGTACCAGGTCCGGGCGTATATGATAGATAGCTGGGGGACAGGGGCTCACTCGGGCGCGGCCAGCGTGTTCGAGGCTCGGTGTCTCAGTACTTATTTCACGTCAGTCGAGCTGCCTGTTCACATCGAGTGCGGTAGAGGGAATTTAGCACTGCTACAAATAAAATAAATGGGGAATTGTGTGTGAACCGAATCGAGGCCAGCCACGGCCGAGGTGAGGCAAGGTTTGTTCGCGCGCGTCCGCGCCGTCTCCAAGACTTGCATCTCTTCAAGAGCATCCGCTAGTCGATATCGCCCTATCCACCGCCCTCATGTGCCCGTGACCTCGCCTCCTCATCGTCCCTCTCGTCCCTCTCGTCCCTAACGTCCATCTCACTCGCCCCTCCCCATTCACCCCTCTGTTAGCTCGGGCACCCTCCATTCTCTCCTGGTTCGCTCTGGACCTACATGTCCGAGTCGAGCCAACTCCGTCGACAGCCCCCAAGCCCCCTCGTCTTCTACCCAGACCCGCCACCCGCCCCCTCACCCCCACAGTTGTCCGCGCAGTGCAGCACCCAGTCCGCCACTCAGCCAAGCAGCACCAGCACTAGCAATGGCAACATCCACGTCTCCTCATCCAACACGGTTTCCATGCCCTTCGTCCGCCGCCATGTGACCCGTCGTCTCAAGGCTGCCAAAGCCGAGTGCGACAAGGAGCTCCAGCGTGTCACCAACTCCATCACCGCCTTCTTCGAGGAGCGCCTCAGAGATGGCGAGCACGAGCAGGAGGTGGAACGTGAGCAGCGGGAATTCGAGCGCGAGCGAGATCGCGAGTCGCAATATGGAGATCACGAGCCTCTCCGTGAGGCTTTTGTTCTCCAGCCAAACGAGCTGCACTCTGCGCTGCAGTTCGACGAGGTGAGCTCTGAAGGTGGTTACGAGGCTGAGCCGGAAGGCGGATTCCACAGCCGACAACGTGCGTCCTTTGAGGAAGAGCGTACTGAGCAGCACACGCTGACCCATTGGTCTTCGTCTCCTGGGCTTCTCACAGCGTCCATATCGTCCACTAGTCCCTCCTCACTGCGCCGGCACTCGACGTTGCCGCGCGAGAGGCCGGTAAACAACATTGTATCCAGCCCCGGAACATCCAGCCCGTCTACCAGTGCCGTGAACAGCCCTACACCCCCGGAAGTCATCAGCCCTCGCAAACTGCCCCCGCCGTCATCACAGAATAATCAGTGGGGCTCGCAAGGAATTGCTTCACGTCGCCTCTCCCGTACCATCCACATCCCAACGCGTCCGACTCGTTCAGGTCAGAGCTCTCGGTCGACGTCCCGTTCTCGTTCGCCGCTTCCACGTTCCAGCTATGCTGAATCGACTATGACGAACCGCCGCTCTTCCCGCATCCTTGTGGATGACCCTGTGGACCCTATCATGACGGTGCTCTATGAGATTATTGCCGTAGCGACAGATGTGACGGATATGTCGCTTAATCAACTTATGCAGAACCCAAAGATCTGCGAGGTCTGGGTACAACGCGTACAGAACATTGGTCGCACTTGGGACGAGCATCCAGATTGGCATGGCCGTAACTGGTATGTGCAAGTGCTCCTTGCCATCGCAAGTCTTTCCCGTGTTGTGGAATGGTGGGAGGCTGAGAAGCAATTCTGGAACTTCGACGACAACGACGATGAGAAAGAGGAACCGCTCACTTTCGTCATGAAGCCTCCGGACGAAGACGCGACTGCAGACATCTCTTCGCCTCGTCAAAGCGGCGAGACCGAGAGCTCAGCATTCAGGCTACCGCCGGCAGACGATGCTAAGCTCCGCATGTCGCGAACGTCAAGCCAGGGCCGCCGATCGAGGGATGATGCGACGAAAGACTTGACGATGTCGATGACTCCTCACAAGCAACCCGAACATCCCCGTGCTAACTCGAAGTTCTCGGACAACACCGAGTCTGCTCGAGTCCTGGCCACAGAACGCCTCCGTCTCCAGGCGGAGACAGCTCAGAACCAGAACATTGTTGTTGAGCTCAGTCTGGATGGCGACCACTTACTATGGGTAAATTACGCCTGGCGTCATGCCATAGGGTATGTGACCGTCCCTCGGTAAATTTTTAATCGGTCTGACTTGACTTCGCGGTGCTAGATCCGATCCAGAGGACTTGGTTGGAACTCGAATATCAAGACTATTAGCCCCTGCGGATTGGCACGTCTTCCGTGATGCCACACGACGCCTACAAGAGGACGACTCGCGCACTGTGGAGGTCAAGTTCAGGCTCCTCCTCGCTGAGCCTGATACGGATCCATCCCAGACGACCAATCTCTACCAGCCCATGGAAGGTAAAGGGATGCTCATGATTGACCGTGAGGACGGCCGACCATCGCATTCTATGTGGGTCGTGAAGCCTGTCGGTTCACCGGAGTATCTGCAGACACCTCCCTCAATCCTGCTCGAGACCGGCGAGGTCGGCGCAGAGCCCTTGCCTACGTCGCCGCAGGTGGGCTTCGGTGAGCGTCCGTCTCATGAACCCGTCACCCCTTTCCCAGTACAACGGCCGATCAACACCGCGCTCATCCTGTGCCGCATATGCGAGTGCAACGTGCCTCAGTGGTTCTTTGAGAAGCACAACGAGACATGTAGCGAGGTGCACCGGCTAGAGGCTGAGATCGGCGAGTGCAACGAGAGTATCGGTGAGCTGCGCAACACGATCCGGGAGCTGCAGTCTGCTCTGGATCGTGCTTCGCCATCGGCCGTCCCCGAGTACCGCGGAATGCCCATCTTCACCCCCGCGTCGTCCCCTGGCTCCTCGTCCCCTCTGCAACTTCTGCGCGCGCCGCTCAAGATGAAGCGTATGAGCGTGAAGAAGATGCAGAAGCAGGTGCTTGAGCAACTGGAAGACATCCTCCAGCTTGCTGCTGAGGTCTCCGTCCCTACGCTCAAGGAGGAGGAGTCCGCGGAGCCGATCGAGCGGCAGCGCCTGCTCTCGCCTGCGTCGGAACGCAAGATGTCGCAAGTACGGCGGTGGTGCAAGCCCTCCATCGAGGACTCGGCTCTGTCGCAACTCGTTGAGGACGCCGAACGGGTAATGCGCCAGAAGATCGATAACGTCGTGCGAATGCAGAACACGATCAAGTATTCGGAGAAGATCAGGCAGGAGTGGGAGGAGAGGGTTGAGCAGACGCTTTCTGAGCTGGATGCGGAGGAGGAGGATGAAGAGGACGAAGAGGACGGAGAGGGAGAGGAAGAGGAGGATGTGGAGGGCGAGGAGCAAGCAGGCCAAGAAATGGACGATCACTGCAGCAACAGATCGGAGTATGGGTACGATGGACAGCCGTCCGCGGATCCTACGCCGCTCGCTTCTGCATCACCGATCCCCTTCACTAACGAACACGAACGTAAACATGAGCGCGAACGGTCGCGCAGTGCAAGTTCGAGCATATCCTTCAGCCCCAGTATGCCCCTCTTACCTGCTGCTCCTGCGCCTGTGCACCACTGGCAACCTGTGAGTACATTCCAAACGCGTTCTTCGACACCTTCCTCGGTCTCCTCCCCTCTCGCCCTTGCTGCGCCTATTGTGGCGTCCAACTGCCCCGATGATGTGCCGCCTCCTATGGATCTCAACGAGACATCCTCCGCCACGATCAAGCCACGGCCGTCCCCGCAGAATCTGGAGCCGAGGCTTTCAATCAATACGCCCATGTCGCCAATGCTTTCACCTATGGAAAGTTCCACGAGAAGTCGCGGATACCGCAGACACTCGACTGCGCACCCTATGATCAGTCCGACGGCCTCCATCTCCAGCACGCCGCTTTCCCCACGCCTGCCATCTGTCGCCCCGTCGTCCAGGACGACCCCGACGTCAATCAAAGATTTCGAGATCATCAAGCCTATCAGCAAAGGCGCGTTCGGATCCGTCTTCCTCGCAAAGAAGAAAGTCACTGGCGACTACTTTGCGATCAAGGTGTTGAAGAAAGCCGACATGATCTCGAAGAATCAGATCACGAACGTCAAGGCGGAGCGCATGATTCTCATGAAGCAGGCGGAGTCGCCGTTCGTGGCGAAGCTCTACTTCACCTTCCAGAGCAAGGAGAATTTGTACCTGGTCATGGAGTACCTCAACGGCGGTGACTGTGCGGCTCTGATCAAGTCTCTGGGGTCATTGCCTGAGGAGTGGACCCGGAACTATGTGGCCGAAGTTGTTCTTGGTCTGGATTACCTGCATCAGCGCGGAATCGTGCATCGGTACGTACATCGACGTCCTGCTATTTATATTCATAGTGACGCTTCATGCTGCTCCAGTGACCTGAAGCCAGACAACTTGCTCATTGACCAGCATGGTCACTTGAAATTGACTGATTTCGGTTTGAGTCGGATTGGTCTTCTGGGGCGACAAACACGTGACTCCCCTTTCTCGCTTGATCGGACAAGAGCTCGTGCGAGGAACAGTCCTGGATCGCGTCCTCCCTCCATTGATGCTGCGTACGCAGTGTCATCCTCACCAATGTTCTCGGATCTTCACCTGGGAGGTTCGTACTTCAGCCAGAGGACACAGTCGATTCCTCGTCTCGGATCGTCACCTTATCTGCCGCTTACAGATGATGTGAGTGAGTCGAGTGGGTCTGAGTCGCTTCCTGGGCTTGTCTCTCTCCGGCGGAAAGGCAGCTCTGCCAAGCCACTCAGCGAGAGTCCCTTGCAGTCGTTCGCGACTGAACTCACTAACGATCTCCGATCCCATCCTACTCCTAACGGCGTGACTCTCGGCGACCAGAAGGTTGTAGGTACTCCGGATTATCTGGCTCCTGAGACCATTCTTGGTTTACGTGGTGATGATGCCGCTGTGGACTGGGTAAGTGTCTTAATACCTTATGGTTCTCTCCTAGCTCATTTGTTACTTAGTGGGCCTTGGGCGTCATCACGTACGAGTTCCTCTATGGCATCCCACCTTTCCACGACGAAACGCCGGAGAAAGTTTTCGAGAACATTCTTTCTGGCCACATTGAATGGCATGATGAGTGGATGGAGGTATCGGATGAGGCGAAGGACTTCATTCGGCGGCTAATGGAGCTGGATCCCGCGAAGCGACTAGGCGCTAACGGGGCCGAGGAAGTCAAAGCGCATCCCTTCTTCAACGGTATCGATTGGGACAAAGTCACAACGACCGAAGCTGCTTTCATCCCGCAGGTCACTGACCCGGAGTCGACCGACTACTTCGACCCCCGCGGGGCTGTCTTGCAGCTGTTCCACGATTCCGAGCAGCCCATACCGCTGGGGCAGAACGAAACTGAGAGTCCACCCAATGGCGGTACCGAACACACCTCGCATTCAATGTCGGCTCCCCTGAATACCGGTCGTGAAGCGGGCTCTTCTCCAGCTGATGACGACTTTGGCTCGTTCAGCTTCAAGAACCTGCCGGTTCTGAAGCAAGCAAACGACGATGTGATCCGCAAGCTGAAGACCGATCAGCTGACACCCTTGTCGCATACTCTGTCGGAGCCGACGAACATGCATTCGCGGCGAAAGAGCGTTTCTACCCGAATCAAGAAGCCCGCGAGTGTTGTGACGACTCCAGAACCGGGCAAGCCGATGGCAACGAGCCCGCCTTCTCCAGCCACATCCACGTCGTCGATAGCTTCCTCGGCTTCGCGCGGCCCACCAACGCCGGGAAGCGCAGGAAGCCATGTCCGCAAGCCCTCAGATTACGGTGCTGTCGAACGCTTCAAGCTCAACCACTTGGAAAGTGATGGCCTGAGGCGAAACTCGATGCCTAGCCGGTTGCGGACAGCATCCGTTTCCACCAATGGCGACGGGTCTCTATCGGAATCCTCGTGGGGTGGTACTACTGGGACGATTTCGAACCAGCCCGAGGTCTCGACGACGCCTTCGTCGATCGCATCTATCGACTTGAAGCGGGCTCCGGATCCCAACGACAGGGCCGTGACATGTCTCCTGGCGGAAGACAATCCCATTACGGCGAAGATTATCGAAACGCTATTGATCCGACTTGGGTGTCGATGCGTCGTTGTTGCAGACGGGTCCGAAGCGATCAGTGTGGCTATGGGTGACATCAGTAAGCGGAATCTTGAAGAGGTCCCTAGTCCTGTGGCTCTGACACATAACTTGACAGAATTTGACTGTATCCTCATGGATCTTCATATGCCCATACGTGAGTCCCATTCATTTGATATGTGACTGATGGTGTTGAACGCTATTCCTTAGTTGATGGCGAGGGCGCCGCGCGGTATATCAAGAGTACCACGAACAAGAATGCGGACACGCCCATAATCGCTGTCAGCGCATACAGCGGGACAGAGTCGCCAGAAGCAAATGCTTTGTTTGCTGCCTATCTCGCGAAGCCAGTGCAGAAAGCTGACCTTCTTACTGCCATGCGACATCTTGGGTTCAAAACGGCGACAGTACAAGGGCGTGGACCACAAGCCATGGCAAAGGTGACCACCGCCCGATGACCTGTGATATTTACGACAGTACCTCAGTCCCGTCCGCATCTAATCCGATCCGTATTCCGTGCTCATTTGCGTTTTGCCACTGCTCGCGTCATCTCCCGTTCATTGTCGTTTCTCTCTTTGTCTCGGAACCATCATCATGCAATTCTCATCTAGCAAGCCCAGTTCATCACACCCATCGCCCCTGCATATCCTTCTTTCGCATCGTGTATGTTAGACTCCTGTGTCATTACATATCCTAAGGCTCGGTCAGAGTAAACGTGCCTGCTGCGTGTGCGAGAGTTGTTGAAGTGAGCGCTGGCCTGCGCTGGCCATCGTTGAACGCTGAACGCAATGGGCGCGATCGAGGTCGTGCGCCGCGGCTGGGTGAGCGCTGCCAATAGCGGTCGAGAGCAAGCTGCTCCATTGCCTCCCGGCGGCTCGCCCGTGGACCGCTTTAACACCGTGAGGAATAATTGGCTGGAGGCGGGAAACGACGAGTCCCTGAATGTGAAGACACTAGTCTGGCAGTGTCCCGCGGTTCGTGTGGTTACGTCGAAGATTTCGAGCTGTCTGTTCTCTGCGGCTGTCCGCAACGACATATTACTGCCACTGTCTGCTGCTCTCGCCTGATCTACACCTCGCTTGCTCTACCCCGTTCCTTCCCTTCGTTAATCGACATATGGCTGCCCCGTGGGGCGGGAGCCCGTATCCTACTGCTTATCCCCACTCACCTCCTAGCGCTGGCCGTTCATGCGATGATAGACCTCGTCCGCAATTCCCTCAACCTTCAATCCCTGGATTCTATAACCCAGCACTACCAGTCCCAGGTAGCTCAAATATCCCGTTCGAAGGTCCATCCAGCCCACCAGCGAGACCAGGTCCCATGAATATGCCCATACCTTCTATCTTGATGCCTGGCGCCGCTCCATATGGTCAAAGATCTCCTCACCTGCGCTCGTACTCAAAGGACTGGTTCTTCGAGAATAACGCCCCGAGGCCTCCACGACCTCCTCGATTACAGCACACGCAGTCTGAGCCCCCACCTCCTTTGCCCAGGAAGCCTGACGCGAGCCCACCACAGCCTCCCTTGCCAGCCAAGCCTTCGCTGTCGTCACCGCCTGGATCTGTGCCGCAGCTATACCCCAAGCATGTCGCCGCTGCGGCGGGCATGCAGATGCCTACACCGGACATGATCAGGAGAACCGCGAGCTCATCTGCTGCGATCCGCGAAGAGCCGGATGAGGACGAGGAATTGAGACGCGTCCTTGAGTTATCTGCCCAGGAGGCACAACGGCAGGCATCGGTCGATGATGAGGATGAAGAGCTAGCTCGCGCTCTGCGGGAATCTCTGCAGGCAGCACAAGCATTCCACATGCCTGAGGTGTTTGTCGACCGAAGAGGCGAAATCTCGCCAGTGGTTTCATCCCCGGTAGACTTTCCCTCAGCTTTATCTCCTGCTCCCCTACCTCCAGTGAGTGCACCACCAACACAAACCACATTCCAGCTCTCGCCGCCCGATGCGGCAAGGGAACGCAGGGAATCCGCGCACTCGCACGGGTCCAGCGTGTCTGCGCAGATCACGGAAGACGAGGCTTTGGCGCGACGCTGGGCGGAGGAAGACCGCTTCGATGCTGAGAGAGGACCTCATCCGCAGCCAGTCAATGGTCCCCCTCTGCCGCGATATGAAGCTGTGGCTGCCCCAGTACCCACGGCACCCATGGTGCCACCCAAACCGTCACCCTCTGCTTCCCCTTCTGTTCCACCGTATTCAATGCCACAAGCACAGCATGCTTCTCCGCCGCCATCGGTATCGCCCTCTCTGCGGAACCGCAGCCAGTCTGCGCATGCAGTCGAGAGCGCGCCTTCTCAACCTGTTCCAGTGGACCCTAGACTGGGCCGTTCACAATCTGTCGGTGCATCTGAGGATCCGAACTTGGCAGGACCATCCTCTGCGCCTTCCGGCCGTGGTTCCATGGCGTCTTCGATGGTAGCCCCTAATTTGAAGCCTGTTCCTGAAGCAGGTCTGAGTCACAACAATCAGGGTCACCTCTCGCAAGGCCCAGGGGCAGCTAACCAATATGTGGATGTCGAACTACTACGAGGAGTCTGTGAGTTGACTTATATCCACGTGGGCTGGACAACCTGTATGTTGATGCCCACCCGCAGCACTAGGTTTCGGGGTACCCGTCATTACGCCCTCATTTGCACCGATGCAAGGGCCTATACCAAACGTGGTGGCGCTACCGTACGGAAAGGCACCTCCCTTCCATATCCGAGCTCCCACATGGCGCGGATTGCTGAAGCTCATGGCTCGATGTGCAAGTACTCGAGTGGAGCCGACGATCGAAGCGACTGCGCTCGTAAAGATTCCAATGAAGCTGCGGATTGTAATTGCTTTTGTGAAGGTACTGATAGATGTTCTCTGGCAATGGTTATTAGATTACTAACATCAGACAGGTTCATCATGCCTCATCGGATTGGCATTCAATCTTATTCATGACTATCGACTATCCGGTGCCGAAGGGGTCGCCAGGTTGGAAGCATCGGATTGCCGATCCCAACACACTTCCATGGTCGTATACACTATCTCAACCGCTCGCACTTCTACGGGACGGGGCCGATGCACCCATGTCCAAATATTACTGTATACCCGGCACTCAAGAAACACCTTACCCTACGCTCCCTATTACCTTCCCCGACCTCGCGACCTACTTGACAGCAGTCCTTGAGGACTCCCGCAGGGCCATTCACGATTCCTCCAGTGGTATGAGAAGACTCGCCAAGGCGATTGACACGTTCTACCCGAACGAGACGCCAGTTGATGCCTCAGAAGAGAGGGGCGGTGTCCGCAAGAAATTCCTCAACTTCGTGGGAATGGGCAGTAAGCCGCAAAGAGACAGAAACGCCGACACGTACGAGTTGGTTACGCCGTTTGTTCCTGATGATTTCGGCCGTTGATATGTAAAAGAGACCTGCACGTTTGCATCTTGTTACACTCGTTTCATTTCTAGGGACTGAATCCGGAATGGCTCCTCCCGATGACCATGTATCAGGCTGTGCACGATCTTAGCAGCTGTAATTTCAAGGCCTGTAATATTGTCACTATATATTGGTGTAATGCATCGGAATCACAGAGCGAGCGCGGGAAGCGTGAGGCGGGACCGATGGACGGAGGTGTATGATGGCGACGTGCGCGGTCGGCATCCACACAGGACTCCGACGTCTCGGATCTTATCTGATAAACCAATAAGCTCACTATGAGATCACTCAGCGACTCAACTGCGCCTGTCCCGCAAATTAAAATGCGCATCAAGTTTTGTCATATCGTACTGTGCCGTCTACATTCGTACTTTCATATAATACCTCTGCTTTATATCATGCACTGAGAACCACTACTCTGCCTATCGTCCTATCACCCCTATTATACCATATACCATGAGCAGCCTGAGAAAGCTCAAAGCGTTGGTGCTCGGGCACAACACCGACATGGACCAGACTACCACCGAGCTACAAGCAGCAGCGATACCCGTGTCCACCGTCGACTGCAGAAGTTGTGCCAATCCATGTGACGAGGGTCAGTTCCCATCACGTTGCTCGCAGAGTAGACATACAGAATGGCGACTATAGGACACGAGGACTATCCGTCGAGGTTCGACGTGGATATGGAAACGCAGATGCTTGGCTCTGTCAAGCCATATCACCGGCAGGTGCGCGTCAGCGGGCTCCCAGAGGTCCAGCAGACTCAACGACTAGACCGCAGGTCGTGATCTCGACCGGGAAATCAGATTGGGAGAGGGATGTGACCGAAGTGCCTGGAACGCTCGCGGCGTACCTCCTGGCTGCACGCGGCGAGGCTCCCAAACCTTCCTCTCCCACCGCTTCGACCGTCGGCTCCGCAAAGACTGTTCCGGGGGTGTTCAATCCCGCCGAGTCGTCCAAGGTCAGCGTCCTGAACGCGAGCCATCACACCATCTGCGATGACATCAAGCGCGAGACTGTGCTCGTCTTCCCGGACTACAAGGTCGTGACGGAGGTCGAGCGGTCCCTTGATGGTGCACGAACACTCTGGAAGAGTCACGTCGATCCTTCGCTAGGGCGCACCGGGGCTGGCCTAGAGGGCAGCGGCCTTCGGTCATATGTGCTGCCGTATGCCTGTGTGATCATGCTATGTGCGTCAATCTCCGGATACGAAGTCCAATCCTATGACGTTCATTGCGCGCCATGAATCAGGTTCGCATAAGAAGCGGGACAATCGATGTGCGATAGCTGCGCCGAAGCTTGAAAATGGTAAGTGACACACATGAGTGTTGTGCCCCAAATCTTATTTGCGCGTCGATATAGCACTCACGCATGCTCTGGAGCGAGAGGAATGGGAAGTGCATACCCAAGTAGACGATCCAACGCTGGCGGGAGGACCTCTCGAGGAGCTCCAAGGAAGTGACGAAGAGAGAGACGCAGAGCTCCTCCGTCGTCTTCGGACCCTCGATGTCAAACAGTCCTCCCACAAGCGTGCATTGATCGTGCGCGTGTCTCATATCGGCGGTCACAAGTTCGCCGGAAATGTCATTGTGAGTGACCCGGTTGCCTCATGAACTTCTCGCCGACAGCTCACACGTGCCGTATACAGATCAACACTCCCCAGGGCGTCTCCGTGTGGTACGGTCGAGTAACCCCTCACGAAGTACCCTCGATCGTGAAGGAGACGATCATTGGCGGGAAAGTGCTTCCTGCTCTTCTTCGGGGAGGTCTCAATCTGTCGAAGCCTAGAGGCACAGATCTGCATGATTGGTAGCACATTCATCAAATTGATTACCACACGCCTGCCTCAGAAAAGTATAGACGCTTCCGTCCTTTAGACATTATTCCTACACGATGGTAAATTACATGCACCCGTGGACACGAACATAGATGGCACCAGACAAGGTGCTGTGCGCAAAATAAAGACGACCCATGTACGAGTCTAGGGGACATGGCAGAGCTTGTAAGGGTAATCAGAATTTAGCAACATGGGTCCGCATCTTGTGAGCAGCTGTTCTTGTTCTTCCATTAAAATAATTTCGAGCGAGGTTCATTGAGTGAGCCGGAGTAACGCATGAGGTAACGCGAAGGGGGCTGTGTCCGAGGGTTGTGAATGGCGCAATGAGGGAATAAATATGACTGAGGGACTTTGCATGACGGAACCTTGGGTGCCGACCCGATATCGTACATCCTGCAACACGCGCCGCAGCTTCATATATGCATATCTTCATCGAAGCCATCGAAGTCATTCTGCTTTCTCCTGGAGTACCGCCCTGCCGGTGCATCGTCTGCAAGGTCGTCGTCGGAAGGTTCTGGCAGTTCTTCGTCTTGCACGGCATGCTCTACTGGCTGCTTCTCCGCGAGCAGGCCGGCGGCGGGCGCCATGACGGACTCGCCTCCGTGGTACGTAAACCCACGGAAATTCTCCTGTACGCTGCTCGTGAGTGGGCTGCCCTCTTGTTCGCGCTTCTTTTTCCGCCGCGGCGCAATTTCGATGCCCTTCGTCGCGGGGCGGTCGCTGCCGAGCGGGCCGTTTGGTGTGTGCAGCGAGCCGGTGATGCTCTGCGAGAGCTGCACCCAGTCCTCGGACGGGTCCTCTTCATCGAGGTCCATAAAATCTCCCGGCCCAGCCTCTCTCACGTCCGCAGTCGTAAATTCCGGATCAAAGTTCGCGACGGACTCGTCCGACTCGACGGCCGGCTTGAACGGTGGCGTGACCTGCTTTTTCGCGAGCGCGTCCCAGTCAATAGTCTTGAAGAACGGGTGCGCTTTGAGCTCGGCTGCGTCCCGCTGGGCGCCAAGGCGGTGCTTGGGATTCCGGTTGAGGAGCTGTGCGCCTGCCTCAGCGTCCGTGGCAGACGGGACATGCGGCAGGGCGACTCACCCCTTTGACAAACTGCTTCCCATCCTCGTTGATGACGCCCTTGGGGAACCGGATCTTGCCAAAACATATGTTCTTGTACATCTGCTGCGTGTCTTCCGCATAGAACGGGCTCCATCCGCAGCACATCTCAAAGAGGAGGACGCCGAGGCTCCAGAAGTCGACCAATTTCGAGTACCCGTGCTCGTCCAGGAGCACTTCGGGAGCGAGATATTCGGTCGTACCACAGAATGTATTCGTGAGCTCGTCCGACCGCAAGTCGGGTTTCGAAAGTCCGAAGTCGCATAGCGCGACATGCCCTGTCGCATCGAGAAGAATGTTCTCGGGTTTGAGGTCACTTGTCAAACACACGTCAGCGGGACGAAAGAGGCATGGTCTAGCCACGACGCCACTCACCGGTACACTATGTCATACTTGTGAAGGTGCTCAAGTGCCAAAATAAGCTCCGCGATGTAGAAACGGGCCCGCTCCTCGCTAAACCTTGTTTCACGCTGCAGATGCCAGAAGAGTTCTCCTCCGCTCTTGAAATCGGTCACGAGATATAGGTCTGTGTCCGTTTGGAATGAGAATTTGAGACCAACGAGGAATGGACTTTCGAGCGATCGCTGCAGTATTTTGCGCTCGCCGATCGTGTGCGCAACCTCCTTCTTTGCGATGATCTCGCGCTTCGAGAGGACCTTCATCGCGTATATACGCTTCGTGTCCCTCTTGCGCACTTGGAATACGCGCCCGAAGGTGCCACGTCCAATGAGCTTCAAGAACTCAAAGTCCCGTGGGGTCAGCGCTCGCTTGGTCTGCGGCGTCCGGTTCACGTCGTGTCAGCCGAAACATGATGTGTGTGACGCAAGCGTGGAGGAACGCGCAACCGGGGATTCGCGAGGCAGGAGAAGTGTGGGGAAGCCGTTAGCGGGGCACGTACGTAAATCGGTCACATGCGTACCTTGGTGGCCTCGAATGTGATCTGAACTCTCATCTCCCCACTCACTGGTTCGTTCTCGAATGGCCTCAGCCTGAGAGGGCAGGCGCGTGCGTGTCAATGCGACGGAATTTGGTAAAGGGGCCGAGGATGTACAAGTCGATGCGCATGGCACATGGTCAGACGTGTATCAAGAGAGCATACGAGAAACGCACTTGTACCACTGATCAACGGTATGGTCGTGGACGAGAGTGGGCTTGATTTGAACGGTGCCCAGAAAGCCGGTGTCCGCAGTGTTTCGGTCATAGACATTAAAAGTGATCACGGACTGCTCCGATGTTACGTCGCTTGAGTGGGCGGGCCAGTCAGCGATGACCAAGGCGGTGAACGTCGGACATGAGCCAACTTACAACGATACCTCGTGCTTCCAGACAGGGTTGTGCGCGGATATCCGAGATCCGAAAACTCCATTCGCGAGCGGTTTGCCCGAGCTGAAGGACGAGGACGGCGTGGAAGGTCCGCTTCCCTTCGCACTGCCCACCCTGCTTGCGGCGGAGACGGAGGCCTTGTCCTTGATCGCGCCGAGAGCGGACAGGGCGGTAGAGGATGTGTTCCGTGACAGAGCGGTCGCAACACCCTTGACCTCCTTGTCCGTCTCGTCGGTCGGCTCTCGGCTAACGAACTCGTTTTGCTCAAACTGCACGACGACGTAAGGGCGCGCGTTGGACGCGCGCACGTTCAGACCCCGTGCTTGGATGAGCTTGACGTGGACCTGGCCCCTGGATGGACCGGCGGGATTCATCGATGCGGAGGATGCAGAAGTACTGGAGACCGTGCTGGTCGGCGTGGAGACGCCATTCGTCGAGGAGGCGAAGGACGGCGAAGGAGAGGATGCTGCGGGAGTAGAGGGTGCGGTAGATCGTTTAGGGGGTGGAGGCTGTTGCATCTTGAAAACGGGCGCATGAAGAGTGAGGCTGGTGGTAGGGAGAGCGGACGGGTTGAAGGAGCTGCCTCCGGGCGTCAAAGGGGTCGAGGCTAAAAGCTGGGGCGTAACGGTAAGATCACTCCCATTAGCAGGGGCGGAGATTGAAGGCGACAGGAGATGGCTAGGCGTATGCAGTAACTGGTGCTGATACGCCGGCGATGCTGCACTCGACGAGGCCGACGATGCGAGTCCTGGGGATTGGACGGCTTGCTGCTGGTGATATTGCGATTGGTGTGGTCGCTGCTGCTGCTGCTGCTGTATCGAATTGGCAATCGCCAATTCGAAAGGGTTCTGACGCTCCTGGCCATTTGGACCTGCTCTAGGTGTGAGATCTGCAGGAGTCGAGGGCCAGAACTTGAGCATCTTGGCTGCGGAGTCTCGGAGGCGACTGGACACGGAGGAGGCGGGTGTGGCAGAAGTTGCGGGAGGTAATGGGTCGGGGAGTTGGGATGGGGAAGTGAGGGTAGAAGATGAAAACGAGGGCGAAGTAATAATATCGGGATGTGGTCGAGTCGTCATCTGCACCACCAAATCAGACGGCATTCAGCGCTGGGAGAATATCGCTTGCATTCGCCGACGGAGAGCTGCTCCACTTTTCTTTCTCGCCGGTGGCTGACTGTCCGCCCCCCGCAGCACAGCGCAACGCAGCACCAGCCCGCCCTCTCCGCTCCCTCCAGCGCCCGTTCTGCTCTTTGTTTTACACAGCCAGTTACTGCCCTCGTTTCCGACAATAGCACTGCATGTTTAAGCATGTCCGAAGCTGTCCGTCAACAGCGCCCTATCGCGCCGACATACTATCTACGGTCTCGACTATAGAGGGCGACTAGTCGGCTTTGCGCACTAGCTCTGCTTTCTCAGAGATCTCTTCTCGGCCTTCTTCCGCTTCTACCTCTGCTTCCGCCCTTCGTACATCTGCCTCATGCCGTAAATTTGTTTTCACCCATCGCATCCCTCGGAGCGACGCCCCGATTAAAGCTCCCAGTACCATTGCCTGTCCCATAACCCTTCCCGGCATCCGGTCTGGTTATCGCAAACGCGCGCATCAGTCTCCGTTCTTTCCAGCATCGACCCTTCTCATTAAACACTCACAGACGCCAGCAAAAATCCCCGCTGTTCCAAGCCCCGCGGCGACCTCGCTCACGTCCTTCGCCCCAAGCCGCTCGCACCCTTCCTCAATGATAACCCATGCCGCCGCCGTAGTACCTAGTCGCATCGCATCTAACCCTGCCTGCCTTAGCCCGCCGAGCATCATCCGATAGTTTTTCGTTTTGTTGTAGAGATACCACCCCTTTACGGTCGTCGGTGGCCGGTGCGCGTTTTCCGCCAGGTACCGCAGTGCTGCCAGCCGCGAACCGCGGAAGAGCCCTATCGTTGTTCCGACCAGGATCGCCGCCCCTGGGAGCATGTAGTATCGCTCCGGGATCGACACCCGGATAGCAGTGTTAGGAGCATCGTTTCCTTCGTCTGTAGACATGGGTGTCTTTGGTGAGCTTAAGAGCTCAGGATGACTGCTTGCCTGAAGCGGCAACCGCGCGTGCACAACTCGTCGTGGCGTCACTCCTGCTATGTATCTCTCCCATGAGCTCACCGAGTGTAACTCAATGTCGGAAGTTCGCTCGCTCGCTCACATACATGTAACATAACTTCTGCAATGCATTTATTTCGGTCTGCAGACCCCGGTATGTACGAAGAATCGGGTGACATGAAATCATTGTGCAGCGATGAGACAATTAATCTACAACAATTGTGAAGAACAGGCCGGGATATGTTCGAAGCCTAGACCGTTCTACCACTACGGCGAATGGATCCGGAGAGGCAACAGCGGTTTTGCGACGGATGTAGGGTTATGTTAGAGCGGGCCAGCACAGCACATTAATCAACAGGTCCAGGCCCAGTGGAGCAGGCATTGCGCTCGGGACTTCTTTCCAGGGGAGGACCCAGACCTTCGTCGAGACCCTGATTGATTAGTATGTAGGGGAACAAGGTGGGTCACCGCCAGAAGGATCTCGAGGACATGAGCCAACAATTGGATCTAGGTGCGCCTACAACAGCCGGTGCCCTCGGCACACCAATCGTCGGCCTGGAGTGGCTCCAAGCGCTGGAGTTGAACGTTGATGGTCTGGCAAATACGCCGTGTCGCATCCCCAACATTCATGCAAATATGCAAAGGCATCGGCCAATATGTCAGGAAATTTGTAGCAAATATCCGCACCGGCGTAGTTGTTCCATTCCTTGCGAGTCTGGACCGACCTTGCGCCGCAGACGCGCAACTCATGCGTATTCTGGAGCCAAATTGGAAAGACAAGCACACCAGCAATCTAGCTTCCTCATGGTATATTCGGGATGCTTTCAACATCAGCTCGAGCCTTGACAATTGCTTGCGCCGTCCGGGACGGGCCCTAGGGCTCCGAAAGAGACGCCACGTGGTCTGCTAATAGCCTCCAATAGCCTTCCAGCGAAGCAAAGGGATTCACAAATCGCCCGAGGAGTAGACTGCTATGGGATGCGCCAGATATTGCGTACTTGCCAAGAACCGCGACGCCAGAGCAGACAGAGTGAACGAGGAGGACGAGGAGGGCGGAGACGATGGCTGCGTTGTGCCGAGTTTGTTTGTGTATTCTTGTGCTTGGGGACAAATTTGTTTTCTTTCGTTTTCTGCAATTTGGACGTTGTGTGAGGGTGTTTGAAGCAGAGACCGCAGACACAAACACGCCCGACTCACCTCCCGCCGCCCGCCTCTCCGACGCCGTGCCCGCCGTCGCCGACAATGCGCCGCACGCCTCTCCAGCCCAGCCCGCGCGACGCACAGCGTGGCCCGTGCGTTGTGCACTGGATCAATTCACACGGATGACATAAGCCAGTTCGTCCTCCGTCGCCCTTTGCTTTCTCGCCCGCCCCGTCGTGTCCTGCCGCCTCGCTCGTCCCGCCTACCCCCCATCCCTTGTGTTCTTGCCAGATGGCCCAGCAGCCGCCTCAAACAGTCATGACACCCGACATGATGCAGCAGCATCCCCAGGGCCCGCCGATGCATCCCGTGAACTCCACTTACTACCCCGAGAACCCGAACGACCTCACCGGTGGCTTGCCGCTCAACCTTGACTCTCTGCGTGATGGGCCCCCAGGGAGCAAGCCGTTCTACCCGTACTCGACACTCATTCGGTACGTGAGCGTACTGGAATTGGTATTTGAACCTCAATTGACGCCGCAATTGATTCTCCTCTCCGACTGCTATTTCGTAAATGTAGCTATGCAATCAAGGGTTCACCAAATCAGAAGCTGCTTCTTGAAGATATCTACTATGCTATTGAGTCAAGAGTACGTGTTTAGCCCATCTCCAATGGCCCAGTTGCGCTGACGTTTTGCGCCAGTTCCCCTACTTCAGATCCGCTCCTCCCGGCTGGAAGGTCAGTGTCACGCTCTCATGTGGTAGCAGCGAGGCAACGGCTTGAGCCTAGAAGATGTATCTGCTGTTCGTTGGGCTCTTGACTGCTGCATATGCCACCTGCGACATCGCTGCCGCAGGCGTCATTTCTGTCTCAAGCAGTTGCCCTTGTGTCTTCTTCGGGCGTCTGGCTCATGTGCTAACTGCGCATTGCATCACAGAACTCTGTGCGGCATAACTTGTCGCTCAATCCCTGTTTTGAGAAGGTTCCCAGGCCGCTGACAGACCGTGGGAAGGGTTCATATTGGACTGTGAACGACAACGTCGACCCGCGAACAGGCGTACATCGGGTACGCAAGAAGAAACCGAGAAATGGCGGCTCGTCCTCCAAACAACAGGCCCAGCACCTCGAGGAGGACGTGGACTACCACCCGCCGACTGCCGAACCCACTTTCCATGATCCGCATGTGCCCTACGTACCCCCGCCCCCTATGGACCCCAACGACCCGAGCTCGAGCAGGCAGCCTTCTTACCCTCCTCCTTATCCTCCGTACGTTACACATTACTCCATAGATAGCCGTTTCTGACCTTACCCATCTAGGTTCGACCCTGCATTCCAGATGATGCCACCTCCGGGTGGAATGCGGTATACACCGCCAATCTTCCCAGACGAGCAGTTCGAAGTCGACAGCCACGGCAACGTCAACTGGCAAGCGGCTTGGCTCAAGGAGCTGTCGCATCTTCAACAGCTGACAGAAGAGCAGCAGAAGGCGGGCACGGATCAGGAGTGGTACAAGATGATGCTTTTCCGCGTCCGCGGCGGGGTCATGATGCCGCCGCCACCGATGAACGGCGAGCCTGTCGTGCACATGGGTGGAGGGCCACCCCCGCATGGCATGCCTGGGCAGCCACCGAATCCGGCGGAGGTGCAGAGACCACAGTGATCTCGGTTGTATGCGATACCAGGAGTTGGGTGGACTGGACTTCACGTTGACTTTGTTCTGGATTCGTGGTCTCTACGCCGAAAACGTGGTTTTTGGCCGTGGCTGCGTGTCCGTTATATGTTTTACCCTGATTTTTGTTTGTTACCAGTACTTCAGCTATAATCTGAATGGTCGTTGTTGTCGATGCTAGTATCATCTGCGTGTTTCCAGCGAGGAAAATAGTGATCTTGCGGAAATGACGCGTTTGGAGAATGTCAAATATTGCGCACGTGGAACGCTTAGCGCGACGCGTCTGGTCCGCGCTTCTTCGCGCTTAAACTGGTGGCAGAATTGCACGTCGGTCTCCCGAAACTGATCCTAGCTCCAACGTCCCATCTACCGTGAACTTCAACCTAAGCTGATCTTCGGGTTCTTGCCTACACAAATGTCATCACACCAATATGAGGTGGCCATTTTTGGCGAGTTTTTCTCGCAGGATCTTCCAGGTAAGCTAACTGTTCGACTAGACACGTACGAAGGCTAGACACATACCGTGTATGAAGCCATCCTCAACAGGATCACCCTACACAGCGAATCTGCACATAAGATGCATTCGCGAGAGATCGTATTCGAACCGTTCGACGCACAATTCCAGCGCGACGCGGGCGGCGACCCGGTGCTGTTGAGAGCACGAAAGGAGCTGTTGGAACCAGAAGCTAAATGGTGCGTGTCCGTTGTATGCGCTGTGCTCAAATGCAACGCTTCATGATCTCTGCAGGCTCCTGTATTCATACCTGAAACCGGAATCTGTGCGCGCGTATCCGGAGGCTACCGTGAGGCCGTGGGCAACATGTCAAGTGGTCGGCGATGCTCTCAGTTTTGCGTCTGCATTGGGATACATGTACGTGGTCTGTCCTCATGCGTGCTACACGCTGCTCAAAGGACGCTACAGTCGTAGATCCCAAATCTACAAGCGAGGGTATGTTTTTCGAAGAGGTCCTCTCGTGATTCAGATGTTCCAACAAGAAGTGGTTCGTCCGGCTCTACCACATACGCAAGGCTGGCGTCCAAGCTGATCATCACGCAGGTGGACCCCAAAACGCAAAAACCAGTACCGGCACACACAGACACCTTATGGGAGGTCGAGGTCAAAACAGCAACGCCCGTGCGAAATACACAGGAGACGCCTCTCAGTCAATCGGTCGATGCAGTGCTAGATGTACAATTGCTCATGAAGGGACTTCTGGATCTGAGACGACAAGACGTTTGACAAAATCATGCGATTGTATGGATGCAAGCAGAAGGCAGTGACATGAGTAGCAGAAGTATCAGCCGTCTTCGCCCGGTCCTTCGTCCGCGGAGTCGCCCCAGTCAACCTGTTCGTCGTCAGCATCGCCGAGAGATGCTAGAGCACCATCTGCGGTTGGATCCCGCAAAGCGCCGGCTTGGCGCAACTTCTCCAGCAGTGCTGCCAACTGCTCAGGGTCGCCCTCGTATTCCTCGTCTGTCTCTCCTTCGGCATCTTCATCGCTCAAGCCGTCATCAAACTCGTCTACATCGACCGGGGGTACTGGATGGTCAACGCTAGGCCTGGAATTGTGCATGTTGTCAACGTCCTCGTCTTCGCTGCCTGCGTAGCCACCAAGGAGGTCAAGCACATTCCTCTCTTCGGCATCCCCTTCTTCATCTTCGCTTCCGTATCCTCCGAGCAAACCTGCAATGGCTTTCTTTCCTTCTCGGACATTCAGCTTCCGCCGCTTCGAGCGATGCTCGTTATCATCGTGAAGCACAGTTCCTTGGTCGTCAACTATTGTCCCGTGGAAGGCGCCGTCTTCCCAAATTTCGACAGTCGGGAATTCGACGAAATTCTTGTGTTTGAGAACAGCACCGAGAGGGAGGGAAGGATCTAGCCTGTAATATCCTGCACATAAAAGTTGTCCTGGATGTGGGCCGTTGGACTGCGATAAGGATGATAACGGATCGAGAGGAGTACGCATCACACATGTAGGAGAGGTGAAGAGTTCTGGGACGTCAGAGTCGGGGAAGATCATTGGCATGAGCCATGGTGGGATAGGCTTCTCTTTTTTGGAATTACTTCGCTCCGTGACACGCGTTCGCATGATAGACAACAGTGGCGTTTCCAGGGCATTTCGATGTGTGAGCAGTGTGAACGGTGTTTCCGGCTGTGCGGGGGACGCTAATGGGTCCTTCGGTGGATGGAAAACGATTTCCACTGTGAGAAGCGCAGTCTTGTTCCTGGTAGACGTGGACAAATCAAATGCATTGGTACTCTTCGTATACAGTACAGATGAAGACATAGTGCGCACTTGAAATCCCACGTCGACTGATTCAACGTGCGCCGTTCCATACCATTCGGGAGCACGTCCATCTCGATGTCTCGGAAATCGAGCTGCATCTTCAGGATGTCCCGCTTCGTGCGCGTCTTTCCACTATAGGCCATTCCACGCCCCCGGCCCCGGCCTCTGCCTCTCACCTCCATTCCGCCCCTGCCACGTTTCGCACCACCGGAAGTATTGGCCATGTACCCACCGTGTACAATCTCTTTGCCCCAGTCGCCAACTTTCCTACCCAGATCCTCCAAGAACACGTAGTCGTTCATGAGCGTCATGTAGCCATACTTGTTAATGGGTACGTAGGCCGCTTTATTCCGGACACCAGAACATCCGTCTCCCGTGGATTTATGTGTCGTCGAGCACTGCAAGGAGCAGGTTCGCATTGAGCAGCGCGGGCAAGTGTATACAACAGGATTCGTTGTACATATCGCGCAGCTTGGTGCCTGTGTCGCTGAAGAGCTAGTGGAAGCGTCCGGTTGTGATGGAGAGATGTCTGACATGGTAAAGAGCTCAAGCTGTGAGGCGTTGAGGATCAAGAGGCGGGCGAGATCTGAATCGGAGACACCAACCTATTTGCAAGGGAGGCCCCCAGGTGGTACCCGGGGTCCCTGATTGCGTTTTGGAGGCACTTCTCACGAAGTTTGATTCCCCAGCCTCTCACTCAGCTCATATCACCTCAGGTTTCTCAGATCTCGTGTTGATACTACTTTGCAACATGCCCACAATTTTTTGCGAGGTATCGTCCACTCGTTGTCGTTTGAGGTATCAACGAATGTCGGCGGAACAGACGCCAATCCATGCCTTGGTCAGCCATCACGTGAGGCAAAACGCGGTAAACGCGTCGCTGTGGCCACATCGTGGCCTGCGCAGTTGGACGGCATTGCTTCGGCGTGGCCTAGTCAGGAAGGAGGAGGGGGGGGGAGGGGGGGGGGTACCCCGGGTTCACGGGGTCCCCGAAATTTGGGACGTTGATGTTTAGCGTTCAAATTCTGCCCGCCTCTTGTTGAGGATGGAGCAAATCATAGCGAGGAAACGAGGTTACATAAGCCGGCTACGCTACACAAAAGGTAACTCAGGATACTACTGGTGTCAGGAGCACCTCGCCGACCTGTCATCGATCTGTATCACTACTGGTCCAGTAAAACGCGAAGGTGATGGGGGAGATGAATAGGCTTCCGACCGGACGAACGGTGAGGCTGGCGGCGCTCTCGAAGAGTACGATCGTAGCGAGCCCATATCCGTGCCGCAAGCTGGATGCATGCGGTGTGCCACAAGTGCGTCAGGCGAATCCGCAATCGTTGCGCAGCGGTGGTGTTGAAGAACCCGTCATCAAAGACACTCACTCGTGGAAGCGCACCCATATAGAACCGTGACTCGACATGTGGCCATATGTTCGCATTGTCACGAAATAGTGCATCAACAACATCATGGATGACTTCCGTGATTGGCAAAGGGGTTTTGGCCTCGGTAAGAAGCCGGGACGTCTCCGTACGGATGTTGTGTAAGGCCTGCGAGCGTAAGTCCTCAAAGTGTGGGCATTCCACGAAAAGGTGATGCACAGTCTCATAAGCGACACAAGCAAACGAGCACCGCGGCGAAACGTTCCCGAGGCGACGATAGCAAGTACGCGCAGTATGAAGCTGCGATGAACGGGCATATAGCTGCACCAGCGCGGAGAACGCAGAAGACGCACGAATGTATGGATGCTCGGGAGGGCTGAGATCGTCGTAGAGGAACCGCGGGGCTAACACCGTGGACGGCAGGAACCCGTCCATGTCCGTTGTCGATTTTGCAAGCAGATCAGTAAAGAGTGAAGAAATGTTTCCTTCAAAGTAACCAAGGGTCGGGGAAAATAGAGAGTATTGGTCAAGAGCGAAAGTAGGCACAGGAGCGGGAGGCGGAGGCAGACCGAAGTGTTGGGATGAGGTTGCAAGGTGATCGGCAGCGTCATTGAGTTGTGCCGCCATGGAGATACTGCCAGTATGGGCCGGCGTATATACCAGAAGTGGTGACTGTGAACGTTGCAGAAGTTTGAGGAGCCAGCGGTATAGCGAACGCGCGGGCAAAGAGGTCCACGCATAAGGGGGTGGAGAATGTGAGACGGCATCATTAAGCAGTCGGACGGAATTGAGGTGGTCTGTGAACAGTACCGGACGAACAGATTCAGATGGGAGCGGAGTATTAGGGTGCAATCGAGCAGCAGATGGATGGGAGTTAAGGTGAGGCAGTGAGGATGAGGAGACAAGGGGTCGCGGATATGTATGGTCAGTGTCAGGAAGATGGTTCGGCGCCGTGCACGGGAGAGACAGAGGCACCGGTGACATCTGTAAGATAGCACCAATCATCGCGAGTAGCTCGCCATGCAGGATATGGTGGGAAAGTCGGAAGGAAGACAACGAAGTTACGAAGGATACGGGATAAGAGACAACTGCGGAGATGACAGCTCGAGATTCTAAAATGGACGGAGAAGGTGGCAACATAGATGCATCAGAGGCAGAGGCCACCGTGTTCGCGCCAAGAGATCCACATGGGGAGCACCGTGCGATGGCGGTAAGGACAAGGGAGGATATAGTTTCACGGTGCGTACGAGGCAACGCAAGCATCCAATCGTCTAACGATTGGAACAAACATTGTGATAGAAGAGGAATGGAGAGCTGCTGTAGCCAGCATTGTACTGCAGGCCATGCAGTAGAGGCCGAAGTGAAACGCAGAAAGAACGGCACATGGGAATGGGGCCGGAAGTGGAATTGCAAGGGATCATCTGTAGAAGCAGCCCAAGCTCCGAGGTGGGAAAGGTGTGTAAATCCCGCACGCTCGAGGTTGGATACTGTGGTAGATGACAGCTGGGGTACGTGCTCGGGTGACGCACGCAAGATATGACGAAGTGCGACATCACCAGTGAAAAGACAGGACTGATCTGTTTGCCGCAGAGAGATAGATACGAGAGAAAGAGCAGCGTGAGCAGCCAGCCATGCAAAAGGTAGCTTGGCTGTAAAACGCATAAAGGAACGAGGAGAGGAGTTGGAATGGAAGGGAAATTGACAGTGATTTATGGCACATGTCCAGTCTGCAAGAGTGATAAGTGCCATTGAGCGATATACCGGTAGGTGGTGGTTGAGATCGCGAGTGAGGCCCGCAACGGAGAGAGAGTCATTGAGAGTAGAAATAGAGGTAAATGCAAACCCGCGATAGCGTAGAGGCAAGAAGAGCAGACGTGAGTTAAAGTGAAAGGGAAAAGATGTGTAGGCGTGAATTTTGTGCGCGATGAGCTGATCCAGCTGCTCAGCATGTGCGCGAGAAATAGGCTGGAAGGATAGGTGTGGGCGAATACGGGAGGTGAGGCATTGATTGCAAATGCGGCGGAGCGCTGTCAACGGCAAGCGAATTGGCAAAGGAGGAAATTGGAAAGACGAGATAATATCGCAAAGCTTCCGGAATTGAGAGGCTTCGTCATTAACATGAACGCGCAAGAATTCAAAATGAGTTGTGTTGACGTCGACCCGATTCCAGACGACATCATGATAATCAGGATGGATGGAAGAGGGCATCATGAGGAGGTTGGGAGGGTCGGGGACGTCTGAACCGATATCACGCCAAGCACGTGACTTTCGAAAGTATCCACACGACGACAATTTGGATTCCTCCTTGCGCCTTCGAAACCGACTTCAGGCCTTAGGGGCGCTCACACCCATCCAACAAATGTGCAAGTCATAGTAGATGAAAAATGTCATGAATTTCAATCATTGAAGATACGTGCATGCGTGTCAAGATATACAACAGCGTGGGCAGTGATCTACTCTAATACATCGAGGAACGCACAAATATAAATGCCAAGTCCAGAATTAAATATCATCCATGCTGAAGTCGATCTCAACCTTCTCTCCTGCTTTGAATGCCGGCAAGCCTGATAGAGGGAGCAGTCAGATCCGCTAAGAAACAGAAACTGGTTCAAGTACGTACCTCTGTATGGACAGCTCGAGCAGCGGAACGCATCTCCGAGGTAGCAGTTTCCGCAGCTGCTTGTAGCCTTGGGAGCAGCGGCGGCAGCGGCAATCAACCGCTCCTTCTCAGTCTGTGACACTTCCATAGTCTGTCCACCCTCCGCACCGTCCAACAGGACGACATTGCTCTGGGCCAGCTCCTCAGCCTCTAGCTCCGCAAGACCGCAAGTGCAGCCCTTGCAGGCCTTCTTACGGCGGGGAGCATTCCTATTCACGGGCTCACATGGCTCCGGGCGCTGGCGGTCAGCGTCTGTGAGAAGGTCCTCAGGGTTGATCGGAGGGGTTGCGGGTGAGCTCAGTGTCCAGAGAGCCTTCTTTGATGCCTTGCGGTCAGCGTCACCCTTACGGCGGAGCGGGAGTGCGGTCTTTATTCCGGTTGAATGTGCAGGCTTCTGGGCAATGATGGTGCCTTCAGCGGGTATCGAGGAGAGAATGGTGAAGCCGACAAGAGTTAGCTCGGAAGGTAAAGTAGGGAGGGCCGACGCGATGTGCAGAATGTGCAGGGTTCCAAGGGGCTCAAGTCCGGAGAGCACCTGCGACAGCAGGACAGACATACGCGGGGCCAGAGCCTCGTATTCCGGAGGAGACAAGGCGACATGGACGGAGGAAAAGCTGGAAGGAGTCAACGTCGCAGCTGCCAATAGAATTGTATTGGTAAGTCATCCATACGCTTGACGCGCGGATCTCGTACCTCCATCTAACAGTCTGTCAACCATATGTCTCTCGACCCGCCTGGTCTCCTCCAAAGTAGAGATGATAGATTGATAGCTCCCATCCTGGGCGGTCGCAGGTGAACCGATGGCGAGGGCGGGGCCTTTTACGGGCACAGCAGCGATAACTTTCTGCTGCTCCTGAGCGGTGGCGGACGGGAGGTAGATCGCGGTGGGGGCCATGGTAAGGATTGTGATGCCGGAGGACGCTCCGCTGACCGCTTTTTATGAGCTGAGATGGAGAAGAAGAGGCCGGAGGAGTGGTGGGGAGCAAGCAAAGTGCGAGCGAAATGTCTAAATTGGAGCGGTCATCTGGAGTCACAGTCTGACAAATCCCGATCCCCTCATTTTGTCACGCGATCCCGTTATGGTCACAGATCCGTCACGTAGATACGGCGGTCCGACTCGGAGCGGGCTTTCGCGACCCATGCGCGAGTCCGTTCCTTGTCTCGCGAATCATCTCGTCATTGACGGCCACGCTCAAGCGCGTTTCGGGCACAAGCACCTACCACGAAGACATTACCGATGTCCACTTCGTCTTCCGACGAATGCTCAGCTACGTTGTACATACGACTACTTAGAGCGTAGTGACGCTGAGCCCCGCTTCAAATTAGTGCCCTCGTGCTCACGTCACAGGAGTCGGACGTTATATATAAATCGTCTTCTCACATGCCGCTCGAAATGCGAGCGAAGCCTTCTACTTGTTGAGATTACAGCTTTCGTACTTGTTCCCTCGTGTAGCCCATCGTGCCTAGGATTCCTCCTACTTCTCCCTGAGAAAAGTTACGTCCCCATGGTCCTGCTATCGACGAGATCATCCTGTGTTATACAGCCTGGATTAATGTCGATGACCAAGCATGATCGAGCGCAACTTACGCATCAGGGCCACACACGAGGAAGAGTACTTTCTTGGATTGCTCTTGGTGTGACCGTCTATCCAATCGGAGTAGTGACCGCCACCAATCACGATTCTCAAGGCCCAGGGAGCGCTCTATAGACGCTCTGCTAATACGACCAACATGAAGGTCTGAGGACGAGACCGACGGATGACTTGAGCCGTCAAGTTCATCGACACAGAGAGTCATGCTAAATTTCCCCGGAGTCAAGCTCGACGCTTTCATTAATGAATTGAGCATCTCGGGTGGTGGGAGACTAGCGGGTGTTCTTGACGAGTGGAGCAATGTGAACTTGGCCTTTGGCAAGTTCGAGACTTCTTTGACGATTGTGTTCAGGAGCTGGTAGAAGGGCGTTATCCCTGTCCCACCGGATATCTGTCGTTTTTAGTCAGCCGTGAAGAATTCTATGACGGTGATGCTGTTCCGAAATGTACCATAACTACTTCGTCCCACGTGTCTTCTTTCCATGGCCAGGTATTGATGGGCCCACGAATTTCAATACTGTCTCCTGGGTTCTTGGAGAGTAGCCATCGCCCAACTTCGCCCTTCGGGTATCGTTTGATCCAGAATTTCATATGGCCATATTCGTCAATGCCTTCGAGTGGTGTATACGGCCTTTCAACTTGGATATCATCGTCCTTGATGAAGATAGACCATATAGGGGAGAAGGGTGTCTCGCCTCGCGGAGGTATGAGGTGGGGTGGTACGGCCAAGGTGATTAGACGTGTGTTGGGATCGGGACATGCTTCAGACGCAATGACTGTCGCTGGCGTGAAGTGTTTTGGAGACAATAGAGCGTCCTCATAGGTAGGAGCAGAACGAGAAGCGTCTGGCCAGAAGAGATATGCGCCCAGTAACGAACCCGAGGCAAAAAGTCCAAGAGATATAAGAATGTTGGATCTGAGTGTACGCGTCAAGACAGCAGACGATGAGGAATACCTAGAGCCCCGTGGGGCGCTATGTAAAGGGTATCCTCGGCTGCACCTTACAAGCTGTGATACCGAGAGCAGATGCGTCCTCGAAGAGACAAGCATATGTAAGCGAAGAGTCTTATACAGCACCGTGGGATAAGTTACGGCCTTTGCGGTTGTGGCGTTGAGCATATTCGCCCGAACACAGCGCCTATCTGATTTAGCTCTCCGTGACACGATCTCTTCTGCTATTGATCAGGCTCCCCCGCAGTTGCTTGATTCAATAGCAAACATCTCCCGCTGGCTTGATTGAACCCTGCGGGGGACAAAACACTGACGCGGACGATTGACGAGACAGCTGATATGACGTAGACCGTTTCCTTGTCCTGATTTGTGCAGACCACGTGCTGGTTGGACGCAGTCGAAATCAAGTCCTGGTCCGACTTCTCGCTCGCCAGCCTTTTATTGTACCTTCTTCAGAGACTCGTTTTTCGCCTTCCTCGCGGGTCTCACAATCCTAACTCTTTTTACGACGTTTACGACACCATGAAACGATCTTACGACTATAGCTTTGTATCTGATTCACTTAGAGACACGACTATTCGACACGCTCATTCACTTCAACAACCTATAGCGACGCCGGCGACGCAACCACCTGTTGGCAATTACACGGCGCTCCCACAGAGTTTATACTATACTCCAACATCTACCCAACAGGCTATTCTACCCACCTTAGAGTTCCGTGTTCCCCTTCTTGCTACTGCCGTTGGATTTAGCTCCGAGTTCCAATCCAACACGAGTTTAGTCCAGCCGTGTGTGCAGCTGGGCGATGCTTGGAACTACACCACCTCACAGGCCCATATTTCGCGATCTAGACTGACTGGACTGGGTATCCGCTATGATGGACCACTGGCGATGAACGCGCCACTTGAGCCGACTGTGGTAACTTCACTCCCGCCAGCCGAAGTCGCCCTACGTAGTACTTCCCTCGAACCTGAAGGGCTTGGGGAAGGCGAGCTCTCTCTCAAGGATATATGCTACGTGGAATCATCACCAGAGCCCAAAGCTCATGGCTCCGACAATATACTCGATACCGAAGGTCTCCATAATAACGCCTCAACATCTGCCTCAACCGACTGTGCCTACTCTGAGTGTCCTGCACTGGAATATACCGCCCATTTTCCCTCAGCGTCCTTCTCCTTGTCTTCTCTGTCTTTTGGTAGCAGCTCCGAGAGCACTTCTGTCGAAGATTTATTTGTGAGCGTCAAGAAACCTCGGCTGGATGCACTGTCCAAGATCTCGTTGTCTCCGATGAATTCCGTCGACAACTTGTCCGATATATCCAATCCTCTTGTCGGGCTCTTTGTGGACATCAATATGCGCGAGCTCAAAGCAAACGAGGAACCCTGCGCTATAGGAGTCAACCCGCTGGACATCATGGGCGATGTTTACTTGAAGGTCGAGGGGATCGATACTCCAACTCCCAACGACTGCACCGAGCTGCCCCCTGGACTATCTCTGGCACCTGTACTTCTCGAGAAATCCACAGACGATGCTTCTGCTACCGAATTTCCTGAAGAGGCTATTTCGGCAATTGTATCTGTGCTGTCTGCTTCCGCTTCCAGACAAGATCAGCCGGAGCATGCTACCGCGACATTACCAAACAGAGCGGCGTACGGACCTTCCTCGATGGCCCAGTCCCGAGAATCACTGGTTATTCCTGTGCTGCCTCTTCAATCGGCCTTGCCCTCTCGATCTGCACTCTACATGAACACCTCGTCCGTGAGCGACTTGAAAAATCCTGCCTTGGGCTCGCACTTGGGAATGTCATTGATAAACTCGGACATGCATCATGCTTCCCTTCCCGTTCAGTTGCAGCTGCAATGTCCGTTACCGGCTCCTCTGAAAATCAGTCAACAACAAAGTCCCATTTTGAATGCACACCTGGGTATCCGTCTCGAGGATCTCCGCGAACGCGCGGAGGAGTTCCGCCGACGCAATCCTGGAGTGGAACTTGATAAGACCTGGTTACAAGCATACGCAGGTCGACTTTCTGAGCGCGGAGAGCTCCTTGACGATTATAGATGCTATGTCGTCGGCTGCGCACAGCGAAACAAGAGACGGGACCATATCCTTGTGCACGTGGGAGCCCATGTCGAGCATAGGCCATTCCAATGCGGATGCTGGTAAGAATGCCCTCTCTCGTACGGTCCAATATGACGTAACAATCTCCCTAGTGGAATGCGTTTCTTGCGCAAGAACGAATGCAAGCGGCATGAATCCAGTCACGCTGGCCATAAGCCGTTCTCGTGTCCTATCTGTGCGCAGTCGTACCAGGACAGGAGTTTCGTTCGTCAAGATCTCCTGAAGCGGCACATGCGAGTTACTCACGGTGTCCAGTCGGACCTCGGAGGCCGCAGGAGGAGGACGACCAAGGAAGGAGGCTACTGGCCATAGGCGAATCACGAGACAGGATGCGAAGGCAGGTAAGACAGAGGTTACGCAGAGCGTAAGATGGTGCTTGGATTTGTGCATGTGCATTGGTCCGGGTATGGTGCCAGCAACGGCATGCGTTACATCATGTATTCAATACAGATGATTCCATCAGGCTGATTTTACGAGAAAATATAAACAAAAAATACAGTCCAGATCCATCATAATATAACTAGAGCCCATGGCAGGGATGCGTGAGACTGAATTGATTGGTCAGCCTTTCAAGAATCCAGAGGAACAGTATGCAAACCTGGAATCACCGATATTCAGCTGAGATTCAGTGTTCTTGGCGTTGACGCTGCGAAAGAGTGTGCACTCCAGTCTTCCTCTGCTAACATTTCGAGTGGTGCTGGTGTGCCATCTGTGATACAACCAGGCAGTGCTTGCTGGAAGCTAGGCATGCCGGCAGGTAGGGACTGTGTCTTGTTGAACCGCCGTGAGATGTTCCTCAGGGGTTTTATCGGTCGAGACGCAGGTTCATCCATGCACATCTCATCATTATCGTCTAATACGTCTTCGTCGTCTAAAATGTTGTGCTTTCGTTTTCGATCTGATGCTACCACGGTGGGTACTCCGGACTCGAGTACGTCTCGAAGAATGTCTCGAGATGAGCTGAAGGATAATGATTGGGTGAAGGGCAGCCTTGTCTGCGATGACGAAGAACCTGCCGATGCGGCGCCAGATCTGCGATATCCTTCGGTGACGCCTATCGTGCACCCCGTGTCAACTTGTGTAACATGGCTACACGATACAACGTACTCTTTCTCACACGAGATCCCGCATTGCGTAGGCGTGCTAGAAGGTCGGGGTCCAAGCTATGGAAACAGACGTCGAGTCAGTCCGCCCGAGCTACCGCGTTCGCGTTCGCGTTCCGAGGCGGGACGCACCCATTACTATTGCTCGCGTTCGCAGCACTCTGCGAATTGTATAACTCGTCCGTGACGCAGCGCTTCATATATGAAGTAGGGTGAGGGTGACGGAAGTTCAGCAGAGACGCGTCTCAGGTAGACTGCTTGATAGCGAGGGTCGCGTATTCTGGAGGAACGGTCAGGTGGTCGTGAACGCGTTTCGTTAGGGGGTTTACATAAGCTACCCCGCACTCGCCCTGAGGTGTGCGCGTTCAGTGACCGGTCGCCATTTCATGCGACCTCCCCTCGTGCACCCACGACGCGTAGCCTATTGACTCCGATACCTCTGACGACACTTTAACGACCCTGTATTGCCTGATAGAGAGACTGTAACTTTACTATGGCGACGGCCGAAGTCGTTACCGCCATGAGCGCGCAAGGCGGCGAGGGGCACTGCGCTATGCGTGGATCCTGCGGCTCGAAGCATTTCTTCGGGAAGCCGCTACCATGCCCTTACAACGGTACTGCCTCTGAAGTATGTATCCAGACAGGGCTTCAGGCGGAAAGTCTAATCACAAGCTATAGACAGATGTGAACCGTGAACTTTTGTCGTCCCTGTGTGGGGCGGAGTTTCAGGAAGGCCCTACATGTTGCACCACCGACCAGCTAGAAACACTACGAGACAACCTCGTCACCGCGGAGAACATCATCTCATCTTGTCCTGCATGCCGCAACAACTTTCGCAAGTTCTGGTGTACCTTCACCTGTTCTCCCGACCAGGCGACCTTCCTGAATGTCACCTCGACTCAGATCAGCCGCACAGGACAGGAAGCCGTCAAATCTGTTGATTTCGTCGTATCTGATAAGTTTGGGGAGGGTTTCTATGACAGTTGCGCGAACATCAAGTTCGGTGCATCCAACTCATACGCTATGGATTTCATTGGAGGCGGAGCCAAGGATCATCGCGGATTTTTCAAATTCATGGGTGATGTCAAGGATATGGGCAGTCCATTTCAGATCAACTTCCCCTCTCAATCACCACCGGGTATGAACCCATTCGATGCTACGCCCCGCAACTGCTCAGACAACGACTTGGCCAGCCGCTGTACGTGTGTCGACTGCCCGGATATATGCCGAGCCCTTCCAGAAATACCACCCCCGAATGCTCCGCCTACATGTCATGTAGGGATGGTGTCATGCCTTACATTCGTACTCATACTCGTCTATTCGTTGGCCGCGGCATCGTTCTCGCTCGGTTATATTCTGCAGCTCAGCATCCGCAAACGGAGAGAGAAATCTTACGAGCGAGTAGCCCTGTCCGCTGATGCTGCATCTGAAACGCTCGTTTCCCCACGTTCACATTCCCGAGGCCTGATTGGAGCGTCCTCGTTGGCACAGAACATCGACGGAGAAGATTCCACGGCCACACAATCCGAGTCGCGACATCTCGGTCGAGGAGCATCATTGTTAGATCCTATCGAAACGGTCCAGCCACGCCAGTATGCTCTCAACACCATGCTACGCAGAGCCTTCTACCGTCTAGGACTCTTGACCGCAAGCTATCCATGGATGACCTTTGCTACGGTGTTTACTGTGGTGGGGCTGTTGAATCTTGGATGGCAGAAATTCGAGGTGGAGACAGATCCTGTCCGCCTATGGGTCGCCCCAGACTCGGAGAGCAAACTACAGAAGGAGTTCTTTGATGAACACTTTGGCCCGTTCTATCGACCTCAGCAGATCTTCATCACCTCAGTTCCGTCGACGGATTCCGTGGAAACAGGAAGCAGACCCCCTGTACTTTCCTGGGACAAACTCAAATACTGGGCTGCAGTAGAAGAGGACATTCGATCGTTGCAGTCCATCCCCAATGGCTACACTCTCGACGACGTATGCTTCAAACCTGCCGGACCTGACGGTTTCTGCGTCGTGCAGTCCGTCCTCGCGTGGTTCGGCAACGATCTTGAGCAGTACGATGAAGATACCTGGGCTTCCCATTTACTGTCATGTGCGGAGTCGCCAGTCACCTGCCTCCCAGACTACCAGCAACCGCTTGCTCCTCGATATGTTCTCGGTGCCGTCCCGGAGCAAGATGGGGAAAAGCAGTATCTGGACGCAGAGGCATTAGTGGTGACTTTTGTCGTTTCCGACTCGCTAGATGCAGAAGTTCAGGCGAGAGCGATGGAGTGGGAAACGGAACTTCGGGGATATCTGCAACGATTGTCCCAGAGGGCACCTCTGGAAGCGGGTCTAGAGATTGCATTCTCGACTGGCGTCTCGTTAGAGGAAGAGATCAGCAAGAGCACAAATACGGATGTTAGGATTGTCGTCCTGTCGTATCTGGCCATGTTCTTCTACATCGCCCTAACCTTGGGTCACGGGTCCGTAGGTCGGGAGGAAAGCCTGGGGACATCATTACGGGAGTGGGCAGTCAACCTACCAAAGCTCTTCACGCGCGCTGGTACATCTTCGTCGACTATGTCCATTGACTCTCGTACGACACCACGACTATTTCCCCGACTTCCACGCAAGCTCTTCATTGAGTCAAAATTCACGCTCGGCTTGTTCGGCATCTTCCTCGTCATTCTCTCAATCTCATCGTCCTTCGCTTTCTTCTCCCTTGTGGGAGTGAAGGTGACCCTCATCATAGCTGAGGTCATCCCGTTCCTTGTGTTGGCGGTTGGTGTAGACAATGTCTTCATCCTTGTGCACGAGCTTGACCGACAGAACCTCCTGCATGGCCCCAACGCTGCCATTGTGACGCAAGGTCTCGACTACGGTTTTACGACTCCAATGTCTCCGACACGGTCAAGAATACGCTCGCAGTTCGACTCTGTGCATTCGCATGAGGATTCAGTCGATGCTGCGTCAACTCCATTGTACCTATCTCAAGAGGAACGTGTGGCGAGGACTGTGGCGAAGATGGGCCCATCGATCCTTCTGAGTACGATCACAGAAACTATCGCATTTGCTCTGGGTGCATTGGTGCCCATGCCTGCTGTGCGCAACTTCGCGCTCTACGCCGCTGGAAGTGTGTTGCTCAACGCTATGTTGCAAGTCACTGTGTTCGTAAGCGCATTGGTCATAGATCTGAAGCGAGTGGAGGTGAGCTTGTCCTCAGCAATATAACTGAGAACATGTTTCTCATTCCAGTTCAGTCGAGCCGTGTCGACTGTTTTCCATGCATTAGGATGCCGCCTCGAATTGCACTGCTAGATGAACCCATACCAAATTCTGGCCTTGGAACACTCGCTCGCTTTATTCGCCGCCGTTATGCCCCCTTCATTCTACGCCCGGTGGTCAAGGGTGTGGTCCTGCTCGTGTTTAGTGGCGTTTTGGTAGCTTCAATCGTTTCCATTCAGCACGTTGAATTGGGCTTCGGTATGTGCATCCTATGATGTCGTCCATTATTGCGACTCAATCTATGACTGAACAGACCAGCGCCTAGCCCTGCCGTCCGAGTCGTATCTGATAACATACTTCGACAGCGTGGACGCATACCTAGACATCGGGCCCCCGGTCTATTTCGTGGCAACTGGCGTCGACGTGACGAAGCGCACTGGACAACAAGAGTTATGCGGCCGGTTTACAACGTGCGAAGAATTGTCTATTGCCAACGTGCTCGAGGCAGAACGCAACAGGCCGAGTGTTTCCTTTATCGCGGAGCCTGCAGCATCCTGGATCGACGACTACCTCCGCTGGTTGGACCCGCATCAAGAAAGATGTTGTCGGGTTCGTAAGCGTGACCCAAGCGTGTTCTGTGGCCAGCGAGACTCCCCGCGCGTATGTCAGATGTGCTACGCGGACAGGGAACCTGCGTGGAATATCACTATGAATGGCCTGCCCGAGGGCGATGAATTCATGTCCTACTTGCGGCAATGGTTGATATCTCCGACCTCGGAGGAGTGCTCGCTGGCCGGGAAGGCATCATATGGTGCAGCGTTGTCGCTATCCGATGACGGCGAGCGAGTTGTAGCCTCGCATTTTCGAACATCTCACACACCATTGAAATCGCAAGCCGACCTTATCAACTCATTCGCAGCAGCTCAACGGATTGCGGACGACCTCACTCGAGAGACTGGGGTCTCTGTGTTCCCATACTCTCTACACTACGTGTTCTTTGACCAGTTCGCTCACATTATCGCCATTACGCAGCAAGTTCTAGGGCTCGGTCTGGCAGCTGTCCTTCTGATTACTGCGTTGCTCCTTGGTTCGTGGAGGACAGGTACAATCGTCACTGCTGTCGTCGGGATGACAGTGGTGACCGTTATGGGCGTTATGGGCATCTGGGGCATCATGCTCAATGCCATCAGTCTAGTGAACCTCGTGATATCCCTTGGAATAGCGGTGGAATTTTGTGCTCACGTCGCTCGCGCGTTCATGAGCGCAGGGAGTGGTCTCCCTGTTGACCACCCTGCCGGTCAGAAAGAACGGGACGAGCGAATGTGGACGGCACTTGTAGACGTGGGGCCATCTGTGAGTTGTGTGAACGCTTTCTTTGACATCCTACTCATTACGGAGCCCCGAAGGTTCTATCGGGAATTACATTTACAAAACTCATTGGTATGAGCGTACTGGCATTAACGCGCTCTCGATTTTTGGAGGTCTGTCGTCCAAAACTATGCTGAGAGACTTGTTGTTGACAACTGCGTAGATCTATTATTTCCGGATGTGGATCACCCTCATTGTTTCTGGAGCATTGCATGGTCTGGTACTTCTTCCTGTAGTTCTCAGCTTGGCGGGAGGTCCAGGATTCCCGTTGCAGGAAGCTGACGAAGAGTGGATGTCGCATGCCATCCGAAACGACTATGAGTACACGTAAGTATCATATCATTGTCCGTTCCAGCTCAACACCGGGAGCTTATGACTACTCTAGACCATTCCTCGCCGATGACGATTCCGTACACAGCGATTGAGCAAAGAGATACCATTTAGACATCCTGTACACTATCACATACACGCTGGGCGATGTACTTACGACTAACGTACTGTTTTTGAAACGATTATTCTGCTGTCCAAGAACTGGATACAGGACCCTGCTCCTAAACCTTCGGCGACCTAGACCTGCTGTCTCTGATATCATCATGACTCCAGCTCCTCCTCCCCCGACTTGGAGACCGTGAACGACTTCGGCTCCGGGAATATCTTGAGTACGACGAGTATGACAATGAGCGGGAACGAGTTCGGGATCGAGGTGTGAGGGATCTGGTGCGCGAGCGACTGGAGCGGACAGAATAGCTCCTTGAGCGGGAACGGCGTCCCCTGAGGCCGGTGCCACCACGCTCGTAGCTCGGTGACCTTCTCCTTGGGGGCAGGCGGTCCCCTCTTCGTACAGGAGACTTTGAACGTGAACGGGATTTCGGGCGGTAGACATCACGCGTCGGCGGAGGTCTGCGGCCATACCCACGGCCGCCGCGGTAACTGTCAGAATAGCGGGGTGCTCTGCGAGGGTAACCTCGAGCGGGCGAACGCGAGCGGGAGCGTGAGCGGGATAATGAACGTGATATCGAACGTGGTCTGTCGCGTCCATAGCGACCCCGAGGGGGAGGGCGCGGAGAGCGAGACCGCGAACGGACAGGCAGCTCTGACAGTTCCACCTTCAGAATGGCACCGTCGAGCTGCCCGCCATTCATGTGGGAGATCGCCTTCTGCGCGAACGCTGGGTCGACATATTCTATAGCAGCCTTGCCCCGGTTTTGACCGGCTATAACAGATATTATTACAAGGGGAAGCGTTGAACACCAACGATACGCACATTTTCCGAATACGGGGAGGTCGACCTTGACAATCTCGCCGTAAAAGCCGAAGATACTTTGAAGATGGGACTCGACTACGTTGCGGGTGAGATTGGTGACTACCACCACCTTCGCGTCGGGCTTGTCCACGCCATTCCCATTCCCATTCTCCATGTCAACATCGCCATCATGAAGAGGTCGAGGAGAGATTGAGCGGCCTCTGGTCGACATCTTGCGCGGAGTATGTCGTGGTCGAGTTGAAGCAGCGCTTGACGCGTAACAGCCACCACCGGAGGCCTCCTCCTCCAGCGCCCAACCCCATGCACGTTCTCGAGCGCAGTGCTGGCCATTATCATACTTGAATATAAGCTTGCAATATGGAGGATCCAACCCAAAGCACTCAGAATAATTCTCAGCCAAAGGCCGACTTGCCCTATCCAAGTGACAGACAACTAGAGTCTGTTGAGCATGCCAGTCGGACGTTCTGTAAGTCACACATTACCTGACCACGTCTTGTACGTGGCTCATGCGCGATCAGAAGTCACTGGACGCTCTCAAGAGTTCCTAGAGTTACACGACCAAGTCCAAGTACCGGCTATCCTCAGTGTATGCTGTGCAATTGCTTACAGACTCTTAAGTCTAGTGTCAACCTCCTGGATTCCTTAGAGCACTTTTTGTCAACCTTCCAAAAAGACCTGTCAGCAGTATCAGGACAGATATCAGACCTGCAGGATAGAAGCAAGGATATCGAAAACAGGCTTCACAGTCGCAAGGTATGGTACCCGCACCATACGAAATAGCCTGGTTTGACCATGCATGCAGCGAATTGAGAAGCCTCTTTCGCGTCTCCTCGTTGACTTATGTATTCCCCCTCCACTCGCAACCCTCATATTGGACACGCCAGTTGGAGACGCATGGATCACTGCCATAGGCGATCTGGAAAAGAGGCTGGACACCTTGAAAGCCCGCGGGCGCGTCAAAGCTGGCAGGGATTTGGGTGAAGTAGCTGAAGGCCTACGTATTGTGGTACGTCAAGAGTCCTTCGTTGATTTCCAACACAGGTCAAGTAATCATGGCACAACAGGCGGCCACCAAATTACGAGTCTTCTTCCTTGCGTTATTACAACCAATCCGGACCAGTATGACAACGAATATGCAGGTCGTTCAAACGTCTGTATGGCTGAAATATAGACCCCTGTTTGCTTTCCTCCAACTACATGCCCCTGATGTCGCGCAGGAAGTGCAAAGAGCATATATCGGTACCGCACGAACATACTTCGAGACAGGCTTCCGCCGCTACCTCCGAAGCCTGGGCTGGGTCAAGGTGACTAGCTCTCGAGAGTGCGACCATGCAGAGTCTGACTATATCTTCTCCAGGGACGGACAGTAGAGAAACTTGACACCATCGTTTCTGGAGCAGGCGAAGGAGGATCTGAACTCGACATTGATGAAAGCAGACTCGCCTTTGCCCACATTGATGGGCCAGCTGTTCTGATGTTATACCAGGCGGAAGATAAGGCACACGTTAGTACTCAGCTAGCAGATTTTGACATGTTCTCATTTAAGATTATGCAGAAGGAGCCTGTCGAGGCGTTGTTACGATCCATGATGCTTGTCCTTATGGATAATGCTACAGCTGAGTATACTTTTGTAACGACATTCTTCGCGACGGTGCAGCGTCCCCCAATCCACAGCAAAGACTCCAGCGGCTCATTGCGATCACCGCCATCTCTACTCTCTCCGACTAATGGCGAGTTCGAAGACTTCATGTCGAATCCCGGTTCGGACTTCGGCGGAACTCACTCTCAGCTACAACGTGTCAGCAGCATTGGAAGTGTTATGGGCATTACTCCTCCGGAGCAGCATTCTACCAAAGAGGAGCAAGCAGCACTGAACACGAGCTGGAAACAAATCATGGACCCAGTCTTAGAATACTGTCAGGTATGCACAACGTTCTCCTACTCATTATCAGCCTGAGATAGGTGTCTTAGGCCTTCATTAATTCGATTCTTGAACCCGCACCGCCTTTAATCCCCTTGCTGACAATAATCCGTCTGACGGAAGAGGTGATTGCGGAAGTGCAGAAGCGCGATTGTGGGCCTCTGGAGAATTTTATCTTCGGCGTGAGACTGCAGATGTGGCCTGTCTTCCAGAAGGCAATGTCGGATAATATTGACGCATTGAAGAAGCTCGCCGAAGGAGTTTCCTCGAGCTATTTTCGTAGGGGTGTCGCTACTACCGATGCCGCGGTATCAAGCGTAAGGCACTCCATCAAGTGTCTTTATTATACTGCTGATGGCATGATACGAATAGATTTGTCATCGATATGTTTCATTCTTCGGCTCCTTCGTGGCATTGACAGGCCAGGCGGAAGAAACTATGATTTTCTCAAAGTGGATTTATTTATTGTCTCTGTAAACGTGGTCCTCATGTTTTGCATCTCAGCCTACTTCGCCTCCGCCAGGAGCTATCGAAGCTGATCACGACCCATACCGACAAGAAGACCGACCCAGTAGCAAAAGCAACTGCGCAGTCTGCGCTTTACGATATATTATTGCAAGGCCTAAGCGTAAGCCTTCCGCGGTTCACCCTTCAGGGAGAAGGCTCACTTTGGAGCAGAAAGGCCCCGGTACCATTAGTCACCCTAAGGCTCAGAGTGAGATAGCTTATTGGCGACAAAGAGAAGAGGAAGCTCGTCGTCGTATCATTTCGACGCAGGAAAGGCGGTGATGCGAAAGTTATGGAGATCCAGTACCCTGATCTTATACCCGTGGTATTACTTGTGTATAGAGCGAATATAGGGAATATGTGTACAGATAGTGGAGTACAGATGCTAATGAGTCCCGGTCCGAGTCTAGAAAACGTAATGGGCAGTAAGATAGGGTATATTGCTCATGCCGTGTATGGAGGAGTGACAGGCGCAGCCCTGGAACAGTTGAGGACTTGGTCACAACAGTTAACTCAAAATGCTCTCACCGTTGTTGGGGCTTCTGTGTAGGGAAAGGGGATTTGAGAAGGGAATTTCCGGTCTGCTTGCCGATGCCAAATTTATTGAGGACGTCGCGCACTTCCCCGGGGCCAGCGAGCTTGCTCCGCTGTGGTCTTGACCTCGTAGGGGCCAACTTGTGAAATTGTTCGCCGTGCGCAAGCGTTGAGGGATGATCCAGTGTGGAGATGGAAGGCGCTTTGTTGGCCAAGTTCGGGTTCGAGACACTGCTGCGTCCTTCCAGGGCTTCTCTCAAGTCGGTCACACCAACTCCGCGTGTGGAACGTGCGAGGCTCTGCAACGACATATTGTCGATATTCATCAAAGTGGGGGCAACCTTGATGAGTGGCGAGAGGCCGTCGCCTCGTAAGGTGTCATACGCTGATTTGCCTTCAACCGCTAGTATAGGGGTGAGTCTTGTGTCTGTCCGCTGAACTTATACTACCGACCTTCTCGATACGCAGACTCCGCCGTCCAAGACGCCAGCATGCGGCGAAGGAGACTTGACTCATCCAGGCCAGTCGTCTCTTGGACATTCGAAGTTGTTGCGAGCAACCGCACGAAATCAGCGCCATTGAAGTCAGGAAGCTGCACTGCATCTGTACTTCCAGGCGGCACTGGGATAGGTTCTTTCGGCTCGTCTAATGCCCCTGGCTGCCATCGTGGGATTTCGGGCAGCTGGGACGTCGATGGATTGGCCGAGAGAGCCTTGATTCAACATGTAGTCAGTCATGTCTAATCACACAAGGCACATGTGCACTGACCTTCTCCGCTGCTTCAACCACTTCCGGACACTGCCAAACTCTCCCGATGGTGATCCATGCTCTGAGCACCACCTCTTTGATTGCCTGGAATATATGTTGTGACGATGCCCCTTCAGACTCCACAGCACGTTCCAGCGCCAGTAGCATGGGAACACCAGTCAACAAACCTCGAACGGGAATGTGCTCCTGCACTGCCTGAATGACACCAAGCAAATTACCATAGTCTGAAAGTGTAGCGGAGACAGAGACAGGGAGAGTCAGTTGACTCGGGGCCTGCTGGAGAACATGCATGATGACAGATGTCTTGCGCGACCGCGACGTCAGCGTCGCGGAACGTCGGTCGCGAGATTGCGGGGAGTCACGACTAGCAAGGCCATCTTTCTCCCCTGAGACATTGCTTGTGAACGAGCGCTCGGGGGTAGGACCAGGTGAGCCCGAATGCAACCCGAGCGTTGACGATGTAGCCAACGCATATAGGTAAGCATGCAGTGCATTCAGCAGTTTCGTGGTTGAGTCGCCGTACACCATAGCTTGCATGGTGTCTGTCTGCCGTGAGGGCCCTTCTTCCAGTGGTCGCCGTTTCACCCCGTCGTCACCTACATAGTGGCCCAGCTTGGGTATCTCGTTCTGTAGATACGACACAAGCGCCACACTGTAGTCAGCCCGAATCGGGTATTCGGTGTCGCAGAGTAACGTCAGCGTATCTTGCCAGGTCTCTGGAGACACTCTTGTTCGTCGTGATGGGCGCAGATGCACATCGCGAGAGATAGGGTCAACCGAAGGCAATGTCGCGCTCGTTCCCGCATGGGTCGCTTCGTTGTCCTGTGTGCCATCTTTTGGAGTTTCATGGGTATCTGCGGCATGGATGAGACCAAGCAGCCCGGCGAGCAGACAGCGTACGGCCTGTACGCGACCCCTCTCTCTGTTGGTTTTCCCATCCCCAGGGATGCCGTTTGTTTCGACGAGGACCAGTCGACTGATCAGCTCCGCTGCGAGGTCTTGAATCTGATCCGCGTAGTAGACATGCGTGCCCAGCGAAGCAATGCATGCCACAAGAGCAGGAAGTAACGGGTCATCGGGGTTGATTGTGACACGGCGCAGAATGAGGCCTATCAAATTCGAGATGATGTCAGAAGTCGAAAGGTTGACCAACGGTGTTGGGGAGGTAAAAACGGTGGTGATCATCATAGCCAGCGTGTTGTGCCGAAATGTGGGCTGCGGCGTATCCTGACCTTCCGCTAGCGACTCCACAAGTCGAGAAGGGATGGCAAATCGATATTGGTATTGTGTCCATTCTGCGGCTTTGGCGGCGAACCATCGACAGTGGTCTGCCTTTTCCCATCCCCCTGTGTCGTCGAATGTTTCAAACGCGGCGACCATAACGCTAGCAGCCTGCGTTCCATTTGAATGGCCTAAAAGTGAGGACAATGCGCGCAGCGAAGCGTTCGCCACATCTGACGGTGACGGACCAGTATCCCCGTCAATATGCAGGTGTATTGATGCAGCACGCCTCTCGATGGTAGGCCTCGTGCGGAATTCGTCAAGATATGGAGAACTTGGATGTTCCTTCATTACCACAGCCCTTCATCAGAAGAGCAATTAATCTCAAAGTGCTCTATAGGACAACATTGCGCAACTCACTCGTGTTCCAGCGTTGTGACTTCGACCTCTAATACTGTGGTCAGAAGTGCATGCATGATTACTGACACTTGCGGCTTGAAATGGGTCGATGGGTGGAACAACGCTTCGGAGTTCACGGCAGCCATGAGAGCTGCTATACCAACGAGCCTCGTCCTAGTGGCAATAGTTTAGTAAATGCCATATAACATAGCGATTGTTCGCACCGATTCTGAACTTCATGGTCGGGTAGTTTGATGCTACCCATACGCGCGAACCCTTCGAGGCAAGCCATGTAGTTCTGTGTAACGTCTCTGTCTGCACCAATCAGATGACCGTCGGTATATGCGGTCCATGCTGTGAACTACGCGCATATGTTCAGCAGAGAAGTAACTCGTGGCGGATAAACATACCACGCTGACGGCTCTTGCAGCTACTTCCAAATCCCCTTGTAGTGCGGACAATGTAACGTTTACGGACACAATGAGCGAAGGCGATAGCAACGCAATATCTCTCCGACATTCAGTGGCCAGAGTCTTGAATATGTACAGGGTTATTAGCAGAGACCTGCCAAATATGGGATCAATATACGTATGACCGGGTGATGGTTGTCTGGAAACGTACGCTCGTGCACGGATGTTGCCAGCTTGTGCCTTGCGACTATCCACCCTCACTCTCTTCTCCAGTTCACTTCCGACCTTGTGCGCCTTGCCCGGTCGGTTAGTAGCATAGTAGGTAAGTCGGGAAAGCTCCTGTGAGTTTGGGCGATATTCAGGACCAGCGGTTTGGAGAGCAGCCGAGGGCGGGTAGCACGCGGATATGAGCAAGATATGATTCGGAGTGAACGGTAGATGCATTGAAGGCTTCAAGTTGGTTGCAAGCGTGAAAGAGAGGAGGCAGCGAGGCAATATGAAACAAGAAAACGAATGACGAGTAGGCGATGGCTCCGCTGCCCTGACCTGGACACCTCACCATCCGCATTACGACGGCGGCCCGCCACTTCCCACGTGCTTTCGCCGATCGCCAAATCTGGCCATCTCGTATGCGACCTTTCTCCAGCTCAACTTCAGGCACACGACCGGTACTCGCGGCGACTCGCAGCGAGGGGGGTGATCTGGAGAAATATGGCGATGTGTAAGTGATACCGAGCGCGACTTCACAGCGAACAGCACCCGAGCGGAAGATGTGAAGGTCAGATTTGCGGATCAGATCCAGCCGCGAAGTCGGACATGCCAACCACTACTGCGAGTCTCTGCGGTTGTTGTAAGAATTCTCGAGTCGCCATGACATGAACGCGATGTGTAACGAAAGAACTATGACGCATTGCCCATATCCAGTACATGCACATATACACATGAGCGAGCCTATCAATATCGGGACACTTGTAATTGACTCTTCCATGACGCGTCGTAATGCTGTGCCGCAGAACCCTGAAGACCTGACTAGTTGTGCGATGCACGAGCTCTACTTTCGAACATATCAGGCAAGTGCATCGTGCCCTCGCTCTTGATCACCGCATATTCCCGCTCTGACAAGCGTTTACCAGCATCAATGCTATCAAAGACCCACCCAGGTTTTACAACGTGCACCTTGATCCTGGACTTCATTGTGAGCACTTTGTGGGTCTTGGATCCACTCAGCTGTTGAGACGTAAGGATATGTGTAGCACCAGAAGGTGTATGCCTGCAGGGCCCCAGTTTTAGTCCTCGATCGAGTGGCGAAGAAGGCGACGAACAAAATCCGGCCACCAGCAAGAGTGACAACTCTTCTCATCTCGATATCTGTCGTGTCATCCAGATATCCGTCAATATAAATGGCGACATTCTTTAAGATATTCGCTTCAGGCCCAGCAGAGGGAACTGGTAGTTGATCCTCGAGCTTCTTGCCACGGTTTTCCCAATATGCTGTCTGGTTGCATCGACCTTCACCTCGCTGGTGTCCGGTGGCAGTTGAAGTGACATGGTCTGAACGTGTTATAGTCAGTCGATGCCAATATTTTCGGGGTTACCGTTCTAACAGACACACCAGTGCGCGAATAAATGTCGGAGTGAACGATCGGGTTGCGTTCGTCCGACAACGTCTTGAGAAGATGCTTCGTGAGAGCGGACGAAGAGGGTTTGGCACCGTCCTTGTGCAGCGGAGCGACGAGACTGGTATGTGTTGAACGATTTGAGGATGCACACAGGGTCAACTCGAACGCAGGTCTCACGCTTCTATCTTTCTCTTCTGGCTTACAGCTGTACTCTTCTGCTTGATATTGCGGCGGTTTGTCTGGTACGGATTGTACTTCACGTCTTGCTTCTGCTCCTGCTGTTCTTTGCCATTTTCCTGTCTTCTGCGCACAGCGGACGGCTTGATGACAGTCACAAATCGATCCATGAGCGAGTGGCTTGAGGTCGGGCAAGATATGTACAGGAAGTTGAAGGTCTATAATTTAGGTGGCCCAGCCATCGAGGTGAAGCGGGCCAAAGCACAAAGGGCCCAACTCTGAGACGACAACCAGAGTTTGAAGTTTCAACTGAAAACGGCTTGTCGGACTCGCCACAGGCGTGTTGTTTGGCAGAGACAAACAAGGATCGCGTGACGCAAGTGGTCGACACAAGCGCCAACATCGGACAGACGGGCTCCGAATCATATCCTGAGTTTCTCCTCACTATTCATCGCCATCGTCCAAGTGCACCATGTCATACCGGTGCGGACGAGAGCCATGACGATATGCTGGCATCATTCAGACTTTCTGCCGATACCTCGGTTGATGTCAATACTGCCTGGCGCAACCGGAGGCGCGTCTCGTGATTTCCTCAGCTCCTCAGCCATCGGACGCTCACTCGGTGCGGACGTGTACACGACGTGGTGTTACGGAGCATACCAGGGCAATGTTGTAAATTATCCGAAGAATGATATAATGTAGCTGTCCCATATTCCCGTACGCCATTCTCCAACCGACATGCGTGGTCCTTATTCACAAATCGTTGAGTGCATCTTGCTAGCATTCTCTCTGCTAGCATGCATGTCTTTGGTGTTGGCTATACCTGCCTTTGATGGAGTTACGTCGTGGTCGTCCATCGGCTCACTGGTGCCTGGAATGTCTGCCTTGGAGGCACTAGGTCCCTCGAGCAAGAAGGTGGACCCGGGGACAATACCCTACTTCATGTCTATCCACGCCCCGCGCGGTAAGTCTCTGCATGTTCACCATAATCATCTACTCACCCACAGCACAAGAAGGCCTCCCAGGGAATGTGACAGTGTATCGCAACCGCTCTCCGCCTTCGTTCTACATCTACGGAGATCAGCTCTATCATTACCACAACGACTCGACGATAATGCCCATCAACGTGTATAACACAACTGGATCGCCAGATCTTCCTCTGCAGATCAAGGCGAGCAACACAAATGATGGAGTCAAAGGCGGCATATGGAGGTGGCAGGGGTCGATGCTTCACTACGAGAGAGGCACCCAGACAAACGAAGGGCTTTTCTACCACTGTGACGATCCAAATGGTCTGAAGGGACTCTTCTTGTTTCTGCAATGGTACGTCCAAGCTCATGGTTCACATGTTCCGAGGACGGCGATCTGACCATCCTAACAGTTCGGCACCGCCACCTGGGTGCACACCATTTACAGTCCATTGCTGGAGCCGGCGGTAGCATTCGAAACATCATGTTTATCAATCTCGCACAAAGGATCTGTGTAATAGTAGATGTATCAGAAAGCAATCTCGCGATCTATTCACTTTTTCTGGATACGAATATCGACACGCTTCGCTGCGAAGGCGACCAAGAACACACTGAGGAATGCCGTGGCCACAGCTATCGGCTTTCTGAGATGCGCCGAGAATGGTACCTTGTATGTTACCTAAGTGATCGCAAGGATAATCAGCAGCTGAAACGAATACAGAGATAGAAGAACCGACATAAATGGTTCCCGCGTGATTGTACGTCAGATCTTTGTAGTGCAAGGTAATTGCGGGGCGACCGATGGTATCAAGATAGGTGACGTGCGTGGACAAGCTACTCTTGAGGGGAGGGAAAGGCGGGAAGAAATCAATATCACTGAAATTTTCTGTGAGTCATTCAGAAAGCATCATGGAAAGACAGGCAGCTCACGTAGCGCCCTCAGGAAGTATGATCTTGATCTCCGCGTCGTTGACCACCGCCCCGTTGATGATTGTCATCACCGGAATCCCAACGACATGCTTTCCAGATTGCCTATCCCAGCCAGCATAGTCTCTCAGCGGTGAGTCCCAGCCAAGAGTGAAACTGTAGTTCCATCCACCCATCAGCGGGTAACGAGGACGCAACTCCATGATGCTGTTGAGGTTATTCTGAGCACCCTTGGGCACGGAAGGCGCCTGACGAAGGCGAGATGTGGAGACGTTGCCGTTGAGATCGTAGTAGTAGGCCGAGTGAATGCCGGCTGGGAGATGCAGGGTGAGGGCCGGAAGCATTTGGGGAGAGGGACGTCCGTAGAAATGCGATGACTGATGCTCAAGGCGAGAGAAGTGTCCCTTCAACCTGGTCCATCGAACCAACTTAGCATCCGGCGGGACCCCTGGGCCTTGACGGTACTCACTTTGCGCCAGAATTGTGAAGGGTCATTTGGTCTTCGATGTTGAGGTTCGCTCCCCAGTGACTGATCTCAGCCGCCCGCTTGAGCGAGGTGACCTCAAGCATGGGGTGGTCGTAGGCGAAGTGCACTGCGATGTGCTTTTGCTTCTCAGCAATGAACTCCTTGTTCGCTGAAGGCGGGATGTTGTAGTAGGGGCCATATGTTATGGTAGCACCAGACTTCGTCACCGGAGACTCCGTGGTGAAGTCATCGAAGTCGTCCAATGTGGTGTACGAGTGCACTTGCGGATCTGGAGACCTATGGACCATGTGAGCTACATCCTTGACAACAACATATATGGACACACCTTAACTTCGTACGTTGTACGGCAGTGCGGTAAGGACTCAGGACAAAGAGATCAGTCTCATACTTGAGGGACTGGCCGTCCGCCTGAGCAGCCTGTGCAGGCCACGGGTATGTTACGTGCGTTTGGACAACGTCCACTACAAGGTTCGTGCTCGCATTCAGCTTCAACGCCTTAGGAAGCTCTACCGTATACAAGTACGCGTCTCTGAAGTAACGAACATTAGTTCGCCGTTTCCGCGCCAGCGCGGGCGCAACCAGACAGAACGCACCCGTCCGGGCTGTACCCAAACTCCTCCAAGGGCAGCGTTGCGGCTTCACCCTTGATCTTGGCCTCCAGCCAGCTCGTCTTCTCGTGCTCGCGTTCTGCCAGGGCCAGCGTGTACAGACGCGAGCCATCCTCGAGTGCCTTCACTGCATACGTGGTGGTGACGTGCACCAACGAGCCGCCCAATTCGATTGTGCGCACAATGGCAGTGTTCTCAAAGGAATGTCCAGCCAAGACGAGACCTGGTGTGACCAAGCCTAGAAGATAGAGAGGGAGACAACATCGCCAGGGCTTGAGCATGTCGAAGATGTCCTATACAGAGTGTGCCACCGCGAGTACCGCTCGCGACGTGGTCCTCCCGCGTCAGAGCATGCAGCGTCTATATTTAGCTGGCGCATCACTCTCACTAAAGCGCAGTCGCAGCTTTGCGCACGACAGGTGAAGCATTGTACGAGAATATAGGAGAGATGGTGGTAATACAGACATGAAAACGAGTGTACTACCACGCCCAGCGAGGGTTGACATTACGCAGGGGAATATCCTCCCTGTTCAGACCTGCCGAGACAATGCGCTTGAGCTTCCTCGCGCGCTCCTCCTCCATCAATTGAGCTCTCGTTTTGCCTTCTTTGAGAACGACGCTGAGCTTCGAGTCGGGGTGCTGCTTGACACCAAATTTGCCGCGACCCCTGATATCTATACGTTTGTGTACATTGGGGCCCTTGGTGACCCATGCCTCCGCTAACGGGTGACAGGATGTTTAGCGAATTATGCGCATTTCAAAACCGCTGATGACGCACCAACGACGAGCTTAGACTCATCAAGGCCCTTGTAATTCACCGCGTGCGCCTTTGCGACAGCAAGCATACTCTTCACTCTCTTACTCGCCCTCTTCTCACTGAACATCATCTGTAGGATGGCCATGTCGATTGGCTTGCCGGAGATCTGTCGCCCGAGCTTGTTCAGTTTGCGGTGAGAAATCTTGAAGTTCGCAGTGGAGTATTTGTGCTGATGCAGGGGATGAGCACGGTTTTAGCACCAGCCATCAACAGAATCCACATACGTGCGTGTGCTTCTTGGATGCCTTGGGTGCTTCAGAACCGGTCGCTGTCACGGCTGGGAGAGACTCAAACACGCTAAGTTCACCCTCTGCAGCCTGTCCAGACTGCGGGACGACAGGTGTCGGTTCAGGCAGAATTACGCCCATTGGCTCTTCGGCCTTGGCTTCTGCAGAATCCTTAGAACCAAGTCCGAGGCCATTTCGTAGCCACCCAAAGGTACCAGAAGAAGAGGCACTTATGTCGTCGATATCAGTAAATCATAGTTGCATGAAATTGTCTGGAACACGCACTGTCGACTTATGTCCAGGCGTACCACGCGCGAAGTAGATGCAATTTGCGACGTTTGAAGCGCTCTCCTAGCGCATGTCAAACTCGAGCTCGCTGCAAGGAAGTAAGAATTGAAGTCTGAGAGGCATTAAGTTGTATGAATACCATGTCGCAAAGTCGAGCTTAGAGACTGCATAGCCGGAGACCGTAAGGTGGTCTATACACGAACCCAAGACTCTGAAGACAGTCGAGATGCAGAGACGCGCATATATTCCCACGGTACCGCGACACGACCTCCACGCCACCACATCCTATAGACAATCCAGTCGAGGACACGAACCCATACACACCCCTCTGTCTGCGCAGAGACCTCGAGCAGCATTGTCGGCATCATGCTGACATTAGGCACCATTCTTTATGTTGGTCTGCTATTGATCAATGCCATGGCCGTCCTCAGCGAGGACAGGTTTCTGGCTCGCAGTACGTCTTACCACTACCTTGCTTGAGCTAGAGGTCTCAAAGTGGTGCCACTTGCCGGCAGTTGGCTGGTCAACTGCACAGGCGCAGATGACAAATCAGCCATATGCTCAGCCTTACGATCAGGCAGGATACCCAGGACAGGATGTCGGTGTGAAGGCAAGACTAATCAACCTAATTGGTGCTGTACGAACACTTATGCGAAGTGAGTACTTTGACCCGACTCTCATGCGTGAAGTATTCACATTCCATGTAGTACCTCTGATCGGTCTCAATCTTGTCATCATTGTTTACGAGCTCATTCTGGGTGGCTGAACCGTATTCAGGATGTAATACAGCATATACACGAACATAACGCTGATGAAATGTGCCGCCTAAGCCTCCATGTCGTCCCCGTTCAGCTTCTGGTACTCTTCTTCGATTTGTTTGACGAAGTCTGAGACGGTGTGCCCATTCTACAATGCCAATTAGCCCCTCTCGCCAGACCTCCGCCAGACCTTCTCAGTAAACATACCTCACAATCCTTCCAGGTCCCATCATGAATGCATACTTGCTTGCCATTGATGATGATGGTACAACTTTTCCTAGGTCCCGCGTTCGGTATTGTAAGGCGCAAATCTTGGGATGATGTATACTCACTTGATGCCAATGGCCTGACTGGTCTTTACACTTTCCTGCAAGAGCTTAACGCCCTCTTCAGCCTTGCCGCTACCATCTACACCAGTGCAGTTGCCGACGCCGCTCCCTTCCCAGTCAATCTTGGCAGTATTGGCGCACTTGAGTGCAGTCTCTGGAAGCCCGACATTGTCCCTGCCGTGAAAGTTTTGACACTGGACAAACTCCCACCACTCATTTTGTGATGTGTATTTCATGGCACAAAGTTCCTGGACGTTCCCCGCGCATTCCTCGGCGCCATGCATACATGTTACACCAAAATCAGGCTCTGATGCATTGATTCTGCAATGTTGCGTCGTCAGAGAGTGCTGCGCACGGCAGCCGTGTGGACACATTAGCGTTCCGCGGCGTACTCACGTCCCTATGAACGAGAGTGACAAATCCACTTTGCCCGAGACTTTCTGTAGCACCTGGTCGAAGACAGTTTCGCATAGGTGCGCATCAGGGCAACGGCTCATCACGCCGAGAATGACCGGGACTTTGACTGCATTGTATGAGACCTGTGCAGGTTCCTGGACTTGAAGGACTGGTTCATGGGCACCGACGGCGACCGTGAAGGTGGCGCTGATCGCAGCCAGCAATGGCATCAAAGTAGCCGGGCCCATGGTGACGAATTCAAGTTATGGCAATGAGCGTGGAGAGATGTCGATGCACAAAGTCAGAATCAGGTACAAATCCTTAGCGTGCACAAGACGAGCGTGCTGGTGATGGCTCTCAATGAGAGCGTGTACTGATCGCGTATCCGGCACGAACATCGCGCAACTCAGCCTCCGGTGACGTCAATCACGTGTCGCGTGATCAGATTCACAATTAATGTCTCCTGGCATCCCGCCATCTGGCGCCAGGAGACAACTGAAGCAGGCCCGCCAGGTGTATATACGAAATATGTGATTTTCGAACCTTAAGATATCCAGATGCTTAAAACGACCCCATTTTTGAGACATATCTGGCTAGTTTGCTTCTCCCTTTCGGCCGCTCACGGGAACCCGCGAATCAGACCAGAAATTGAGTGAGGCGTGTTTGCCGAGCGACTGTGGCAAAGCGACTGCTGACCTAGAATAACATATTTGCAAGACGCGCACATCTGACACTACATCGGCAGAGGAATGCAGCCTCGGGGACTCCGGCATACCAAGTAAGCAAGATTGAAAAATGCCATTCAACATAATCAACGCCCTGGTCTTGTTCCAAAATTAGGTCTTTCACGGACTACCGACCATCGTACCTACATGGCCCAGTATGCGCTGATCGTTCCGTGAATCACGGAGCAGCAGCAGCCGACCTATGCGATACAGGGTGAATCGCAAATACTATGCACGCAGACTTGCTAGGATGAGCTAGAATTCTCAGCGCTCAGGTATACTCATTCGTACCGACAATGCGTGCATAAGAAGGTTGCGTAAATTGGGGATAGTCAATGTGGCGCACGTAGCGTGGCGCCAGAGTCTCTCCCCCAATGGACGAGCGTATCATTGACCCGAATGTACCAGGTCCCACCATCTCCGAGCATCTGCGTCGGAGAGTGGAGGTTCAAAATATCTACAGCGCGACCGAAATACTGTGGTGTCACGAGTATCAGCTAGCATTCGACCTGTTAGTGGGGGAAGACTTGCCATCTAATGATCTCTGCCGTACTATGCGCTCTACGGCAAGCTCATTATGCACGTGGTTGCGCTATCGACGTCGTGAGATCATATCCGAGTCCTTCACATAGGAACGCCTCAACTTACCTTCACTTCTTCCGCATACAATGCACCCTGTATTTTCCGCTTTGCAGCCGGGTCATCAGCTTGGCTCTCCATAGCGTTGCGCTTCTCTTCCATTGACTGATCTACGACCCCTACACAGTAGTGGATAATTTCCGTTCTGCGCTTCCAATTTGCTTGAAAGGACCAGTTAAGATTGGAACCGCCGAAGTCTGGCTGGGAGACTGTGCACTCATAGGCAACGTACCATTCAGTTCCTTCCATATCTGCGCGCACACCAGGTCATCAATGTTACCCTTGTCTCCCATGCCGAGTCTGTTACGATCACGGAATTGAGCGGTAGTCCTGTTCAGCCGCATCGTGATGGTATCATCGAGTCTCCGATACTCTTTCAACAGATCTGTCCAGTCGCCACGAGCCCCATCTGCTCAGCGGACATCAGGAAGTCTTTGGATGAGATGGCGGAACCTTTGAACAACGAGAGATCGTGACATGTGGTCGAGGAGACGTGCACCGTTTTCGGTGTCATTGACGGCGCCTGCACTGCGAGGCTGCCCAGCCGTGGTGATCTAGAAGACATGCTGTGCGTTTATGACAGAGCCGTTGAAGATGTGAAGCTGTGACCGAGATGTTGAGGCCTTTGGAAGCGTAAATTCAGCAGGCTCGCGGTATGACGCGGGAGTCCTGAGATGTCCGTCCTCCGATTCGGCAGGCCCGGCTAACTCCGACCAGTCAGCTTCATCACATGCGCGAGCATGCGCGTCTCTAGCAAGGCTTAACGTCAACGCTCAAGAATTCAAGTGACCGACGCGAAACGCAGTTGCATCAAATCGAAATCAATGGAACATGTACATTGTTGTAAAAATATAAACATAACTGACGCGGACAGGACATTTAGGATACATGCGAGCAAAAGATTACAGGGTTCTAAGAAAGACACATTCGAACATCGGGAATACGACATGGCGAGATCAATGGTGCACGACTAGCTGAAACGGGGAATATTCAAGCGAGTTGAAGACAATTTGGCAAATCGACGAAGTCCGAGACGCCTAGACAAAGTCCGTGTAACCCGACATTGACAGAAGTCTGGCATGCAATCACTCCACATAGCCTTGCTCCGTCGGCCTGCGTCGGAGAGCCCCCAATCAAGAAACCCTGGACTATCAGTTTATCAGTGCGGAGATACGGTTTGCCATCGGAGTATGCGATGCGCCATGTTGCTGTTGTAGCCTTGCTCGCTCGTTTGGATGTTCCGAAACAAAGGTACCAGGTTGGAGTCTGTCCTTTCTCGAGCGCGATGACACATGTCCATGGTCGTCTCGCATGTGACGGTGCCGCCGAGCTGGGTCCTTGAACGTCTGCTCGCAGGGGTAGTACGGGCATTTGTGCGGGGCTTCTCCGGTGCTTGGAAGGAGATATGAGTAAACAGGTTTTGTCACGCAAACTGTCGAAGACTTACTGCGTATTCATGTGCGTCTCGAGATTGCTTTTCTGCGAAAAGCCCTTTCCACAAATCTTACATATGCATGGTCTAGCGAGTATACTTTGAGTTCGAGATTAAGTGTAAAGAATCATATGAACGCACCTCAGCTTCAGGTGTTTGGACTCGACGTGGCGTTTGACGAGGTGCCTTTTGGACGTGTAGCCGCAGGGCGTTCGTCCGCCGTGCTTGTCTTGCTCAGGCCATATGCACCTGTACTTCATACAATCATCTGGAGTCGTGTAGCCTTGCGCCCACTCCGTCCACTTCCTTGACCCTGTAGTGGTGGGGCCGGCGTCCGTGAGATGGTTATCTGAAACCGCCGACGGATCGGAAGGGGTGGTCTCATCACGTTGCTTCGACGAAGACCCCGGGGCGTGCAGGGTCTCAGTGAAGGAAGCCTCATCTGAATCGCTGCTTTCAGAGTCGATGTCGAGGTCGTCAAACGTTCGGCCGAGTTCTTTCTGCTGTTGTGTTTCGGGATATATGGCAGGATGGAAACCAGGCGGCGAGGCGGACGGCTCGTGTCGCGGAAGCTTGGGCCATCGTGTTGGAGGGGTTATAGGCGGAGGGGTCCTGACGGATGGTAATCAACGTGAGTAACAGTGTGGTACTTCAAATGGCTCACTCTGTGTCTACTGAGGAGCTTCGCTTCCTCGAGTACATGAACCGGGGATGATCGCTAAGTTATTCGGTGATCAGGCATCGCATTGTTATGAGCGGGAAGTTGTATACTCACTAAGATGCCGAAACGTTTGCTTCTACTCTGACTGGCAGAGGACTTGGAGATGCGGAGGGGGACGGTGGCGAAGTGACAAATATAGAGGTAGCATCATTACCCGGAACCTCGGAAGCAGGATCAAAACGCGGCCAGCAGAACGTCGCTGTCGGGAGCTCATACACAGCAAGAGATGATTGCTGGCAAGCGGTGCTCTTCTTGTCGACATGTCTGATGGTCGCGCGACTTCGTACCTGGGTCCTATCGAAGAATGAGCATCGCAATGAGACATGACTTCAGCAGGAAGGTACATGCCTTAGCTCGTCGCCACGCCCACTTGGCTTGTGGTTTGGATTGGGACGGGACATACTATAGAGGACCGATGATGAGCGGAGAGAGTGCGAAAACCATGCTGAACTTGACGCCACAGTAGATATCGACACTTACGTTGACATTCGCTGATGACCGACCCCCGTAGTAGTGATCGTAATCGATCCAGCCACAGTATGTGTAGATGACACGCGTGATGGTGCAGGTCGTCCAGGGTATAAGCCGCTGATGGATCCGTTCGGGATTGCCGGAACACTACTCGGGGTACTGTGTAGCAAGGGACTGTGGCGTCAGCAAAAGCGCTCTCCGTTGTGCGCGAGAACGCGCGTAAGGGGACCCCGACTTTCAGGAAAGTCGCTGAACATGATGCGCAGAGCATATGGGCTCGATATATGCACTCGGGATGCAGAAGCAGAGGGCAGAGGTGAGGGGCGTCACATACCGGCTATCCTTGGAAAGCCATATACCGTCCTCTCTTGCGTTTCGTTCAGCCTGTATCATGACTAGAGGACCGAGAATGTCTGCTATGGAGCGGAGAGGCTAGCTGAGGTAGGAGGGCGGTGCGGGATGGGCCTGCTTGCCCTGCCCCTCACAAATTCGCGCTTTTAAATTGAGCGGTGGCGGATATCTGGAAGATCTGGGATTGAGATATGCGGCCTCTGGCGTTAATCAGCGAATTGTGAGGCCTGGGGGAATCACGCTCTCGATCCGGGAAGCTGAACTACTCGCGGAAGAGGCTAAGCCCAGAAGTCAGGCCGGCGCTGAAGAATACAATACGAACCCTTGCGACCAGAGCAAGGCATTCCTTAATTGGTGAGGCATGCGGCCTCGTGCCTCTGTAAATTCGCATACGCCGGCATGGACCCACAATGCCATCCAGAGAGACAACTAAAGGTCTGCCTGATTAGGACAGGAGATCACATGGTAGTGCTCATCAGCAATGTTGTCGTCTCAACACCATCGCATCTTGACATAGCTCAAACGCGTGGAAGTTTCGAACGAACTCCCCCTCTGGGATCGGCTGCTGTTGTTCAGAGATCGTGGAGATCTCGAGGGATACTAGCCGACAAAGTTCCCGGGCGGCACGCGCTTAAATCTCGTGCATCAGCCCAGACCGACTTCCCCGCCGAGGTACATCATCACGTACGGAGCTGTGACACGGGCGCATATCCTACGAGGTATTTCATTAGAGTTCGGACACCGCTAGGGAGGCGATCTCGATATTGATGTGGATGTGGATGATTTGTCGAGTATTTTATGCCCCTTCCACAAGTGCCCTCAGTTCACGAACGAGTGTTCTTAGTTGGTCATTACGAGTAATATATTAGTCTAGTTGCTAGTTTAGTGGTTGAGGGTACTGTAGTGTGATTAAATCGAAAATAGAGGGGAGAGTTAAACGGATCGTAGGGACATTTATGGAATTGACCTTTAGACTAGTGTTGTAAGATATCGCGAATATCGATACATTTACTTGACCATTAAGTTGTCGAGTACTGGTACGCGCGAGGCCTTCGGAAGATGCGAGCTTAGTCAAAATGATAGAGGTGCAGGGCTATGCACTATAGAGTGTGGTCCGAGGAAATCGGTGAGCAAATCTGAAACAACCGAACACGGAGAATAACTCACTGAGAGCTGCGGATGTGACTCTGTAAGGCACTCAGACCATCCGCTGTGAAAGTGCATGCTGTGCATCTGTACCCGCTGCAAGAACATGTTTCAATCCTGTGAGCATCATCTCATAGAGTACCACTTACGAATCGTTTATATGTGTCTTTTCCATATGCTGTTTCATGGCCGATGAAGATGATGTCATGGTGCCGCAACAGTTCTTGGTCTTGTTGCTAACGACGTTGCATCGAAGTCCTCCTCCAGGTACCTGAGTCACATAAAGCTCGAGCAACTTATCGATCGGAGAGCTAGCCAAGGAGAGAGTAAGCTTCGAGATGCTTGAGATAAGTTGTGGGCGCAAGAATGCCTTCAGGTGATCCCATAACGGGTGTTCCTGGCTAAGGTGCAGATATGACTTAAGTCGGAGTTGCGCTGAGACACGCACCTCATCGTGGTTTTAATTTGCCGATCCCTGTAAAGTGAGTAGAACTTCTTGGTTCCGTCATACCATCCTCGGAGAGCTCTTATGTAGCAACAAGTTTGAGCGTTCTGGTTGCAGGAGCAATACACAGGTCAGGATCTGAAAGTGCCTCGTTTTCGTCCCGGAGCGCGCTTTTGGAGTCGACATCTGCGTGAACTGCGGCCATCTATGCAGGAGTAGCAGTTGAGAGCGTAAGGCCTCCTTGAAAAACGCCTTGAGGCGGGAAGCTCGCATGGCGGCACCAAATACGTGCCAGATCAGCACCGGTGCACGCGCACGGAGCCCAGTACGGAACATAGGTAGACACCGATTGAGATAGATGGAAGGAACAGAGCGCCTAGTCATTCTTGAATAGATCATTGTGTATGCTTAGAGGTCCAGAATATTGTGGCAATGCTGCATGGTGTTTAGGAGTCGCGCTCGAGCCTTGCCGTCCGCAAGAGTTACAGAACGACGTTGCGACAATCCATGGGCTTCGAGGTAGCATTGTGCGGGTCGAGTCGGGAAATTCGCCTCAGAAATGGGGATGAGTCATGTAAAGCTGTCACGAGCAATATGCCACCAGCTGCTAGCCCGCAGGGCGAGGCATGGGCGCGAGGGGCTGAGCGCCAGATCCACTAGGATGCATGTGGTGCCAGTCGAATGCTGCGGACCCAGTCATTTCCAAAGCGATGTGATCGTTGCATTGGAGAGCAGCCATAAGAGAAAGTATGCATGCCAGGCTGAGAAAGAGCGGTGCATTTAGGTTGGTGGCGAGCATAGCTTGGTTGCTCGAACATGCTGAATGACGGACGAGAGACGAGACGCCCAAGATCTCTTGTTCGATGCCGTGCGTAACCTCTGTGGCGTCATGTTCACCGTTGTGAACGCGAGTGAGCTCGAGACGCAAAGCCAGTTGCGTGCGTGTGACAAGCGTGCTTGCACATCTTTCGCACCGACAGCCACGGGAGTAGTCAATCATGGATAGCAGTAGGCCCCCTTCCGAAAAAGCCCAGAAGCGAGATTGAATGGGAACCAAGATATCGACCATGACCGCGAGGCATACAAAAGCACCGTGTCGTCAAAAGGTGCACATGGGCCTTGCGGAATCAGGACAGGTAGACGTGTCCCAGTCAGCCAACCGCAGATCACACCGCTCGACTCCTTAGCTCGGGAACCAGAGAAGCCGCAGAACCTTGTCCATACAGCGCCCATTTCGATCATGTGCTACAGAGTTTGTCACATGAGGACGAGATTAGGTGCGATGGAATCACACAACCCAGTTTCAGTCAACCTCCAGGTTGCCAAGTGAGATATTCACCAGACAACAAGGCAACTTGCATACGGAGGCGTCCGAAGGAGGATAGACGCGAGTTGAACATCGCGGGTAAGTTCAAGCTCAGATCATCGGTTCAGAAATGAGATCCATCAGTAGATCTAGTCGATCCCATATTCCCACGGATATACATCGGTTATCAGCATGAGCTCAATATGGTCGTCTCCTCCGGCGCAGCCGTCATGCGGAGACTCCGAGAGCACCAGCTAGTGTATTTAGTCAGACCACTGTGTATATACGGAACTTGTTCCTCCGGGGAATCCATTGAGTCATCTCCGCCGCAACACATTATTTAATGCAATCATGGGCTCTGGGGTGACAGTCCAGCGCCGTCAACCATATCCGAGGGACGCCCAAAACTGCTAATCCTTTGAGGGGCATTATCGCAGCGCTGGTCGACATGTAATCCAAGTCACTACAGTTCCCGCGGCCCCACAGGTCGAGGGGCTATCTGGGAGTCCCATGAGCAACTCCGGCATTCTCATCTACTGCCGGCGCACACCCCTGCGCCGCAGTCTAGCGCTCTAAACTTGGACAATTACCTCAAATTACACACGGAACACAGTCTAGCGACTGCAGATACGCTCGTTTCAAGGAGAGAGGCTCGACTCCACTCCATTCGGTCCGCACTCGTTTAACACAATTGGCTATGGCATTGAATAAAACGCGACGAAGGAGGAAGGCCGATCATATGTATATTTTCCGCCGGCCTCTAGAAAAATGCCCCGCCGGGGATATCATGCGGAGCTCCTTCATCACTGTCAGAGTATCCAATCTCACGGAGCGCAGGGGGGCGGGGATCCGAGCACGGCCGCATGCTGCCGGGTTGCACGGATTGTGCGGCGACTGTCAGGCAATTTGCACTAGGTAGGTCTGTGCCGGACACATGTCGCAAGGTCTGTCCACCTCCTAGGGGCATGGTAATCGAGGGATCAACCAATAGCATTGCATGGTCCGAGGCAAGAGCGCCTGGAAGCGCCTAACATACATCCGAGAAGACGTCTAACAAAGACGAGGGCGCCTGCGCTTGCAAATGGGGAGAATAGCAACGGCGAAGTGAGATTCGTTGTGTGGGTCCAAGGGTATTCTTCCTCGTCGTTGCCGTAGCACCCACGTACTAAGCGGTGCGGGGTTCGGTGCGGCTGATGACAGCGGCTACCATGCATCATGATGAGTCCAAGGCCTCCGCACCAGGCAGGTCCAGATGTAGTCCGCTGCGACTGGGTGTGTCAAAATCAGAGTACTCGCGGCGGCCCGGTGCAAGATATCGGGAGAGAGGTTTGCACTCCGTTGGTAAGCAGGTTTGGTGGAGCGCGGGCCGTGTCTCCTAGTTCTTTTGGAATAGTGGGAAGGATTCCTCAGCGCAATCTCTATAGCGCTGTCAGTGATTGATCAATACGACTTGTCGTGACCCGTGGACTGAAGAACCATCGCTGATCATCCCAATCATGTTGCCAGTGTCAAAGAGACATTCCCTAGTAAGATTTCGGTGAGGACGATCATGAAGAGTTCTGGTTCTAGGTGTGAAGATTGTTGGAGCGGAGTTGAGACAATGACAAAAAGGTCCGTTCTTGTTGTCTGTAGACAAGCCGAAAAACGGGAAGCTGAGAACTCCCCAGGTTGCCAAAGCAGTGTACGTCCGTCATGCGCGGTGACATGGCGTAACTTACGAGGGACGGCTGGCGCCTCGACCTGAGGGTTCTGCGCAATGCGCGCATTGGGGGAATGATCGTCATACAACAAGATCACGAGTATGGACGCTCTTGATATGATGGTGGTCTTGGGGATTCCTCGGAGGATGTTCTTGGATGGCGAAGTGCTGAGTGCAGCCGACCGCGTGTAGTGTGAAGCGAACGCCCGGTCGGTGAGCTGTGCAAAGGTGTCGGAATGGGATTAGAAAGGAGACGGAGGTATCAGTAGTGGTCGGTGGCTGAATGGCTGGCAGGTGCTAGCAGTGCTTGAATGCAGACGGAGGCAAACTGAGTGTATAGCATGAGCATTGAGCAGTGTGCCGGTGGCCGGCTCGAGCCGCTCCGACGAGGCGTGGCAAACGAGCCCAAAGTAGCTCAAAGCATGCGGCCATGAGCGGCCTCGTTCGCCAGGTGTGAACTGTGCTCGACGTTCCCGACGAAGGCTCATCCTGCTGGTCTTCTCGTCCTCAATCCCTGCTCATTGCGAGCGCGGGGTCTGTTTGGCGTGAACCCCCCCTTTGCCTCCGGAAAATGGGCAAGCTCGGTCTCCCCCTTTCAACTCTCATCTCGAGCCTGCTTGTTCTTAGTTTATGTCTTACTACTGCTCATGCCCAGTCCATCTCCACGAGCAGCCCTCTTCCCCCTCTTCAATGGATTAACATCACTAATCTCCTAGGCGGCTCTCCAGAAGCTCCCCCGTTGAAGGACGCCTCCATTGGCTATGACGATAACACCAGGACATTGCTGATATTTGGTGGAGAATCTCAGCAGGGAATCCCACAATCCACGACCTACCTGTGCGTCCTATTGTTACCTGAACGCGCTCTTAGTGCTGATATACTCCGACAGTCTGGACCTTGAGTCATTGGCATGGTTCCCTCTCCAATCCCCATCCGGTCTCACCGGTGGTCCTCCTGCACGCACATTAGCTCTGAGTGGTCTTGACAACGCCGCGAGCTAGTGAGTACTCATGTTCTCATCATAACGCGCTGAAAAATAAGCGATCTCGCAGTCGACACGGTCATATACTCATCGGCGGTCAAGGCGCGGACGGAAGCCCCCTTGACGATGTCTGGGTAAGGGCGTTCACCCATCTACTTGTGATTCTTGTTCATCTTAATCGCCGTCAGGAATTCGACTTTACCAGTCGGTTCTGGAATCAAGTCAATATTGTTGGAAGCAAGCCATCGTCGCGATATGGAGCAGTGGGCGGCATTGACTCACGCCAACCCTTTATTACCACTAACGGACCCCCAAACAACACCTTCTTTCTGGCTGGTGGTGTGGATCCGAGCACGGTGGAGCCCCTCTCGGATGCTTGGCGCTTGAATATATCCGGGGTCCTCTCCTCCAATAATCTCAATCAAGTTGATGGAAGTTGGGAGCAGATCTCGTTCAGTAATTCTGCCCCATCTATGCTTGGTCCATCGGGGACGATGGTACAGGACGACATCATCGCAGTTGGTGGTTGCGCCACGACGTCACCGAACCAGACTTGCGCTGAGCAAAACTCCTACATCATCGACACGGACGCAAAGTCAATCACGAGCCCCGCTGGTTGTCCAGCACCCCGCACTGGTGTGACTGTGGTGCCGAACTTCAGCACCGCCTCACAAAATTCCGCTCAGCAAGTGTTCGTGGTGTTAGGGACTCTCAATACCACTCAGTGGAACGACCAGGGCGGGCTTGAGAAGGGCGAAGTTGTAAGTTCATATGTCATCAGAAGTGATATTTGAATTTTCACGATGGTTCATAGGATGTGTTCAATATGAACACCGGTACATCCAGTTGCCTTGCCTTACTATAGTATTACTGAAATATCCAAAATTTAGGTGGCTGGACCCGTGTGCTACCCGCGGGAGATCCAGGGGCATCAGGTAGTGGTCCGCCTGCGTTTCCTTCTCCCCGCGAGGGTGCGGTTGCGATAGCCGCAGGGACAACTCTCGTTGGCTCTGGGGGCAATATAGCATCCGATACCCTCATATTCGGCGGCAGGGACGCTTCCGGTAATTATCTCAACGAGATCTGGATTTTGAGAGCGTACAATGCGACGCTCACGCAGTCGAATCAATCATGGTCGGGATTCGGCAATGGACACTTATTGGGAGGAGTTGATGCAGACGGTCAAGGTGTGACCATCCAGTACTTGACCGAATGTGCTTCAGCAATTGGCCCTGTGCCATCTGCTACCCTCAGCACCTCTGTCGGCAAACCGACAGCATCACAGACTACCCCAAGTTCGCCATCCTCCGGCGCACAAGCATCACCTTCGCCCACATCAACATACGACACCTCCGTCATACACAGATCCCTTTCCCCTATTTCCATTGCTTTGATACTGCCAGCTGTTATCTTCCACCGGCTGTACATGCCATCAGCCGCCGCCGTTCATCCAGAGCAAGCTCACCCGACACTGCTCTACGCCTCGGTAATTGTTGGCATTGCATCCTTCGCTTTGGGAGTGGCAGGGCTGGTGTCTTCATTTACGTCCATATCGACGACAACGAGCCTGATGAAGCGAGCCTCTTCTTCACTCATTCTCAAGACTGGACATGGCAAGGCTGGCCTTGCTCTCTTCGTCGCATTATACGGACTAGTCCCATTTTTATGGGTGGTGTGTGCATTCTGCGGACGCGGAGAGGAAGACTCTGGAACAGGGAGGCATGGTGGCCATCGTATACGGACAAATTCGACCTCCACAGCGGAGAAGCTGGGGCTTGTCAATGGTCGCTACGCGAGCCCAGTGCGTCGCTCTACAGAGGTGCTTCCTACTCAGGAGGTTGCAGAACCCCGCCCGAGGGTACGATCTTGGGGTGGCGGGCTGAGTACGTGGGCCTTCCCCGGGCGGCGATCTGATGATAGCGGGCAAGATAGCGAAGGTACATCGCCCCCTACTGCAACCACGCGGTCCTTCGAGGTCGTCAACCGACCAATGCGCACCCGTCGCGCAAGCGCGAACAGCCTAGCGGCCTTCTCCGAACCTCGGCCTTCTGGATACCCGCGGAACCTCAGTGACATGAGCTGGCTGGACAAGCGGCGAAGTTCAAATACAATGGTAAGTTCTTTGTGTACTTACCCCCTCTATATAGCTAACTGTTGTACTGTATCAGGCCGAGCCTGATTTCATGCTCACGCACCTCAACCGGAGGGCCAACGAGTCGTCAACGCCGGGCACAATCATGGACGCAATGAGCACCAGCGGTCTGATGCCGCCCGCAGGCACTTTTGTCTCGCCTGCGCAGATGCCGTCAGGCTTCGAGACGGTGCTGCATCTCTTCTTCCATGCGCTGGTGCTCGCCCTTTGCATCCTCTCCCTGATCATGCTCTGGATACGTGGGCCCCACGCGGCATTCGCGGTGTTCCTCGCATGGACGCTGCTGTTCTACGCTATTGTCGCCACCCTCGCATGGCACGGCCGGCCGCGAGTGTCGATTCTCACCGTATTCATTGCGCAGCTGCGGGTCGGGCCGCCTCTAGCGGGGCCCCCTTTCGTTACTCCCAGCCCTTCCCGTCCATTGTCTGCTGCAGGGTCGGAGCCTGCCTTTCCGTCGGATGCGCGCGGTCCTTATCAACATCATCCGCCGTTCCGCGCTACCCTGTCCGCAGGGCTCGACCACGAATATCCTGCGTCCCTGTCTCATGGGCACGGTACGGCGGAAGTGAATGACGACGACGACGTAGATGAAGACACCCGGCAGCGCAGGATGGAGGAGGAAATGGCACGCCGAGATGTCTCCATCGTTACAATTCCCAAGCGGAAACTATTCCTCACGAATCCCGAGCAAAATATCATGGACTCATAACGATGGCCAATCGGCGCTCAGCATGTTGTGCCCACTATGTCCCCCTCCTTATGACTTCACCATCTCTTGTCACGTCTTATTGAAGTGATACCGTAGCATAAGAGGACCTATCATCTTTGTACATCGTAGAACTAATGGACGGTCTACGCATCGCTGTATTTGTCTTATTGCGGAATTATTATGTTGTGAGCTGGTATTGTTCAGATTAATGTCCAGTGTGAAATACGCTAATCCAATGGAATGAGAGGCTGTAAAGAAAATGCCATGGTATCAAGCCATTATCCGATGTGCTACGTTTCCCCCTCGACGGCAACATCATGCCGCCACTTATCCACTCGCCCGAACTTCCCTGCGTCATGCATAGGTGGTGGCGACGGCTGGATGGGTGCGGGAGCCATCATGTGAGGAGGAATAGGGGGGCCGAAGAACCCCGAGGCCATCATGGATGGCGTACCAAAGATCATAGACTGATGCAGTTGGGCGGCCTGCGCCTGCATCATCATTTGCTGCTGCTGTTGCTGCTGAGCCATCATATACTGCGTGCGACGCATCTGTTCTGGATGGAACGCAAGAGGCATGTCGTCCTCTTCACCCGCTGGCTGTGGCGGTACGCTGCCCGTGACAGAAATTGGCGAAGCAGGGAATGCGCGTGAGACGCGAAGCCCCAGCGGTTGATTGTCATCGTCGTCTTCATCGTCGTCGGCTTTGCGGCTTGCACCTGGAGAAAGCGTGCCGCCCATCATTGTCTTCCTTTTGTCCAAGACGGCAGTGAGCGGCTCGTCCTCATCCGAATCGTCTGGGCCGATTTGTAGTCGACTGACCCGCTGAGCAGCACGGCCAAGCGTGGCTACTAGCGGTAAGTCCTCCTCACTGCTGTCATCCTGTGTACGAATCACCTGCGGTAGACGAAGAGATTGTGAGGGATGCCCTGCCGGGGGCCCTGCAGCCTTGATTCGACCTCTACCAGCATCCTCGTCGTCCGAGGCGCCCGCGAACCAGCTTTCAACTTGAGACCTTCTGGGATCTCCGGGCTGCCCGGGACGTGCATCGTCGGAATCACTCCCTTCTTCCGTTTCATCCCCATCTACCGGCGGAGGGGGTGCGCGGCGCGCGGCCACCTTTTGAATCGCCGGCAGCATGTGGAGTGGAGATGGTGGCCGAGGTTCTCGGGGCATCTGCATTGATGATGTATTTTCATCCGCATCGCCGCCCTCTGGCTCAGGGTCGAACTCGTCCCCTTTGTCCTCTCGCTTATTCTTCTTGCCGCGACCCTTGCGCTTCTTCCCACGGCCCGTCTCGTCGGAGACGCCATTCTTGCGCCGCTCTTCTGCTTCAAGCCGGTCCCCCTCCTCCATTACGCGCAGCTTGGCCAGCTCGCGTTCCCAAAGAGTGTCAACGCCAAAAACGGATTTTGTTGTTCCAGTGGGCATTGCATCCAAGTGCGTACGGGGCGCACCAGGGATTACATCGTCGAAATTGAGGAGTGGTTTGATGTTTGCTGAGTTGCGCCGAATAAGATCAGATTGAGACCGGGAAGTGTCCATAAGCTGAGAAACGGGGCGTTGCTTCAACGACTCGGGATCAATAAGCGTGCTGGACCGTTGCATTGGTGTGCGCGCCATCATCGAGGGACGCTGGTCCCCAGTGAACACGCTAACCACAGAACTCAGTACAAGGATCCACAAAAATCTGAAACACAGAGGACGTACCGCACTTTCCCGCGCATCTCGGCCTTTCGTGCTTCGAGATCATCAATGAGACTCTTCCCGTACAACTTGCCTGCAGGTCGTCGCGATCGGTCCGTGTCATCGACACCCAAATCGGGTGTCTGGATAACAACAGGCGGGGCAGGCGCCTCCTCAACAAGGGCCTCCAGATCAACCTGCTCGCCATCTTCCGTCGCACGTCGTAGACGTTTCTCAAGGTCTGCATAAGCAACATCGCGCTGGCCGTCAACTGCGAGATTGTTGCGGAATGTGAGCTGTGACAGAGTGAGACTAGCGCGCGGATTTGGGGTGAAAGAGTTTGAAGCAATGGGAGGCGTGCTTCCGGATGGGTCTAGCATAGATAACGTTGAAGATGCGCGACGTGAGGTACGAGCTCCCGGCGGCAGTGGTCTACCATCTGTAGTCAGTTCGAAGCCCTCCCGATGCACCACAGAGGGCGATGGCGCCGACGGTCCTGCCGAATGCTGCAAGGGACTAGGCATGATGAGAACCTTCGGTCGCATCAGTTCAAGTCTGGAGTAAGGGCGATCGCGTCTCGGCCGACCAGCGTCAGAAATACCGTCGTTATCCAGCATCATTTGTGTACCCATGGATGCTTGAGACATAGTCCGAACACGGACCTTGGGATCAAAGCGAGAGGAACGGGAGGGCGAAGGGGGCCTGACAGCAAATAAATTTGGTTCTTCTTGCATCAGACCGGACGCCATTATCGTGCCCATAGACGCATTGGACGCGCTCCGCATGCGTGCAGTCTTTGGGTCAAACCGCGAAGCACGGTCAGGAGAAGGTGGCCTGACCGCAAAGGGATTAGCCGCGTCTTCGTTGACCAGCATCCGAGATCCCACACTAATGGTACGTGCATGAGATTTGGTATCAGATAGTGGTCCTTGCGACATAGGTCGAGCTGTGGGAGGGGGTTCATCAAAGAACGGAGAAACGGGTCGCGAGGAGCTTGAGGGGAATGGTACAGTATGGAGAGGAGGCGTTGCAGGAAGGTTCTCAATAAGCGCATGGACGGATGCTGCACGGCCATGCTGAGGGTATTGCTGCGTTGGCAGCTTCGCAGGTATGTCCAGAGGCGAGCCGATAGAGTGGCGACGTCCACCGAGCGAGTCCACTGTCGATTTCGCGTCCAGAAATGCGCCTCCTTCGCCAAAGCTATCGAAACCGCTCATGCTCATACTCCGGGATGCGGAGGCGCTGTGCCGCCCAGCGATTGGTCTGGGTACTGCACCACCCTCAGAGGGGGACTGAGGATGTGGGTTGGGCAATTCATGTGCAGCCTTCTTGCGAGCACTCTTCGACTCTCTGTCCTTTGGCATGAATGCTTCGAGTCCCCAGGAGGTAAGGTCGACCTCCAGGCTCTGTTCTTCGTCGTCATCGAGTACCCCTTCATGAGTCGAATCACGTCCAAAAGGGTTTCGAAGGGCATCAATAGAGCTTCTGGAATGCCGACCATCCGCAATGGACTCTCTACCGGCGATGCTGTCTGTTTCGCTAGGAAGAGATATTCCTAGATAGTCTGTACTTCGACGTGCTGCCGACATGCCCTGGACATCCTTGCTGCGCCTGAGGTGGGCAAAGATGGCGCTCTCCTGAGCATTGCGACGGGGTTTGGATTGGTCAGCGTCATCATTGTCGTACTCTGGTCAGTATTCAGTCTAGACGGATGCCTTGATGGTGGAGGGGTAGCATACCGATCAGAGCCGCGGCAAGCTGCAGACGGGAGAACGATGCCATTGATATCGAGGTCGCTTGCACGTGAGAAAATATTAGCAGAAAAGAAGGTGGCTTTGAAGCAAAGACATGCAGAGGACGTGCGGACAGACGAGGGCAGCGGTCGACAGCGGGTGATACGCCGCCTCGAGATCCTGTTCGGCTGTCTCTGCTATTGCCTGATTTGGATGAATCAGTCACGTGCATGCAATACAAAACACTCGACGAGAATGCCCAAGCCGACGAGTCGGCAAACGCTTCTTTTCGCTCTGTGTTGGCATAACCAAAGGTATCATTGTACAGCAAGCAGGTATGTATGAATGAGAGGTATTATAGAGGACATCCTGTTCCGACGCCCAAAGCCGGACGGCGGACATCCATCGAAACGGAAGCAATTTCACATATTGACTTTAGTAATTCAACGGGCCATTTATTCGTGGTGCAGTCCATAATGCTGTGTTCCTTTGGCTCTCAGGATGTTCTCGACACTCCGAGGCTGCATGTGAGCGAATGTTCTGGGGAGGACGAGGCACGCGATAGCATGTCACGAGCGAGACGCGCTGCGTCTCGTGACCGCGTCTGGTGGTGACACGTCAGTGAGTGTGCCCGATCAGCTCGCCTGATGTGGTCCTTCACTGTTCAGCTTCAGCCACCGCTCAGCACTTAAGAGTCCTCCGGTCGATTTCGGTCCACTCACTCGCTTTGCGTGTCGTTTGTATCGTTGAAGCCCCCCGACCGCTCCAATCATGCGGATATTCCGCTCACTTCTGCTCGGCCTCGCCGCCATTGCAACTGGTAGTGCACTTGCCCAAGACACGTCTGAGGTTCCCAAGGAAAAGCATGACTATCAGGTGGGACTTCAACGACCCACGACCGTGTCCATACTGACTGACCATCATTTAAGAGTGACGTAGCACGGCTGCGGAAAATAGTCATCAATAGGTAGACTTTCCACGCGCATAACAATATAGTCTGAGCGGTTCTGACAACTGAGTGAACGTTGCGCAGCTTGTACTCGAACAGGTCAGCAATCATTCTCAGGGAATGATACCCGTTCGCGCAAGCTCACGCGAATACCTCCAGAGATGTCTTTCTCCGTGAACTAATCTCTAACGCGAACGATGCTCTTGAGAAGCTGCGTCTCACCGCGCTCAAGGAACCGGAGGTCCTGACTGGCGCCGAGGAATTGAATATCACAATCCAAGCATTCAAAGATGATGATGGTCACGGGCGGATTGTTATTCGGGGTGAGTGGTCGCAGGAATTCAATCGAACGCTTGATCTCAATATTTGACAGACACGGGAATTGGCATGACCCCGGAGGAATTGACCAAGAATCTGGTGCGCATCATTCTTGTCAAAACAGGGTGCCTGTCTTAAATTCTATGTAGGGAACATTGGCGAAATCTGGTACATCGGAATTCCTCGCCAGGGCAGAGAGCACGGACACGACGGGCACAGGCAACCTCATCGGTGCATTTGGTCTCGGCTTCTATAGCAGGTCCGCGTTGCGCGCAGTAGCTCTATTACTATATTTTGACTCCCGTTGCAAAGCTTCCTTGTTGCAGACCGGGTCTACGTCTCCTCGCTTGCCGCAAAATCCTCGCAAACTCCGGAACCTGCGCAATATATCTTCAGTTCTTCTGCAGACGAAAGCTCCTTCGAGACTTACCCGGATCCTCGTGGAAACACTCTAGGAAGGGGGACTGAGATTACTTTGATTCTCAGGGATGATGCCTTAGAATACTTTGATACCCACAAAATCGCGGACCTTGTGTATGTAGTGCCATTCATCCACTGCTATAGCTCAGCGCTGACGGTCAGACAGCAACAAGCACTCATCATTCTCTTCGCAATTTCCGATATACCTCTTTACTCAGCGAACAGAACATGTTCCAGATGAGGAGACTGTTGAAGAGTCCCCAGCTGAGGAAACTCTCGAAAAGGAGGTCGACGAAGATGAGGCTGTTGTAGAGGACGTCGACGAAGCTGAGGAGACAGAGATTAAGGAGCCGAAGATGAAGGAGGTAGTAGTAGATGAATGGATTCACCTCAACTCACAGCCGCCTATCTGGGTCAGGTAAGCGGAAATATAACTATTGCGTAGCAGATCTGATGGACATTATCTTGTTTTGTTTCAGAGACCCCAAGACCGTTACTGACGAGGAGTATGAACTCTTCTATCAGGCGACATTCAAGGACTACGAGAAACCCCTTGCATGGCACCACTTCTCCGGAGACACGGGTTCCGGAACATCGTTCCGCGCTATCATCTACATTCCCTCCAAGCTGTAAGTTCTGTCTTGAACCTATCATGTTTATTGTTGACATTATTATTATTACCCTAGCGATGACGCGTACTGGACCAACCCATTGGCAACCAGCTCTAAGGACCTGAGATTAATGGTCAAGCGTACGTTCATCACCTCCGATCTCGGTGAAGATGCCCTGCCGAAATGGGCCAACTGGGTGAAGGTTGTCGTTGACGGTACGTGTGACTGAATTCCCACAAGTCATTGCAAGCCTCATAGACAATGCATATCAGCCGAGGACTTGCCCTTGAACGTCTCTCGTGAGCAACTTCAGTCGACCAAGTTCCTCAAGCAGATCAGGCAGATCCTCCTCAAGCATATCCTCCAGATGCTCACGCGCATCATGGAAGAGGACTCTGAGAAATTCGAGGAGGTACAAAAAGTCTACGGCAACGTCTTCAAGCTAGGTGCAGTTGAGGACAAGCGGAACCGTGACAAGATGGTCGCTCTGGTTCGCTTCCATACCAACCAGAGGAACAGCACCTCTCTTGATGAAGTAAGCGCATATTCGATCCCCGGTGCGACAGACGTGCTCAAGCTGCCATCAGTATCTAGCGAACAAGAAGAAGGGCCAGAACCAGATCTTTTATCTCGCGGATATGGGGAAGACGCCAGAGTTCCTCGCCAACAGTGTCTTCATCGAGAAGTTGGATGCTCGTGGCTACGAAGTTTTGCTTCTTGGAGACCCCTTGGACGAGATCTTTGTGCAGAATATGCGTGTGTGGAAGTAAGTCCGGCTCTTGGCTTCACTTCGATAGATCTTGAACATTTGTGACGACAGGAAAGTACAGTTCCAGGATGTTGCAAAGGCTGGTCTAAAGTTCGGAGATGAAGGTAAGTAAGACTAGTCGAACCTAAAATCCCTGTACGAATACTCAGTACGGGAAGCAGATCCCGAGGAAGAAAAGCAGGAACTTGAGGTGTTAACGGAGAAATTCCGACCTCTGCTTGACTGGCTGAAAGGACAAGCCGAGGAAGTTGTGCGCGATGGTAGGTTCACGATACTTCATCGTGTTCTTATGTAGTGATTACCTGTCCACAGTTGTGATCTCCAACAGACTAGTTACAAGCTCGTGCGCTGTGGTCGCCGACATGTTTGGCTACACAGCTAACATTGAACGGATGATGAGTGAGTATCATTTATCCATCTACCAGTTAGCCTTTCTGAGCTAGTACAGGCTCTGCTCCTGCCAACCAAGGGTCTAAGAGCCCGATGCATGAGTTCGCGAAGAAGCAAAAACTACTCGAGATCAACCCGAAGTCTCCTCTCATCCAGGGCTTGCTACGACGTGTCGAGCAGCTTCCGGCTGAGGATGAAGAACCTGATGTTGAGGCAGAGAACGAGCTGAAGGAAGTTGCTTCCGTCTTGATTGACGGCGCACTCGTCCGCTCGGGATTTAGCGTCCAGGACTCGAACGAGTATGTTTATTGATCAATATTTGAGTGACATAAGGCTGACAGCTTTTTCAGATTCTTCATTAGGACAGACCGTATTCTGAGACGGTCCCTTGGAGTGTCTGAAACAGCCCCGACGGACACCACTGTCAAGCCGGCACCCCCCGTGGATCCGGAGATCAAGGCTGAGGATGATTTCTCATTTCTCGATGACATCCCAGGTGGTGACCAGCCTGGAGTCTACATACCTGAGTCTCTCAGGGACCAGGTGTCATGGGAGGTGGAGGAGATTGACGAGGAGGGTAACCCAGTTCATCCTCGAGACGAGCTGTGAGGTACTTTCGGATTCCTCTTCCGGGATCATAGTGCTCTACAAGGATATTTGTTGTAATATTAAACCCCAAACTCGCTTGCCAACTTTCTGTGTGCTGTAAACCACCGGCAGCTAGTGTTCAAGTTCGCCACGGTCGGGCCTGGGCGGACCGGCGCTCAATGGGCGGTTGTTCTGGAGCACTATGATCGCCACCGCGCGCTTTCGATCCATTTTGCAACCCGCTGAGATTCGCCAAGGAGCATCTCGACCAACAAGATTCCTCAGAGACTCCCTGCTGCTTGATTGGTTGCCTCTGGATTTCTGCAGAGCCTTCATTGAACGTCCAATACCGTCTCGTCCAACTCGACCCTGATGTCTGCGCCTCCGCCGTTTGTACAACTGAGTCTGCCACCCTTACCTCCAGGGTGGACAGAGCACATCAGTGAGTCCCAAAATGAACTTGTATTCCGTTTCGTTAACGTCGCCCACAGGTCCTGGCGGGCAACCTTACTACTTTAACACGCAAACCCAAGAGTCCACATACGTCCGCCCGCTACCTACTTTCCTTATTCCTCCACAGGTTGTGCCTCCTGCTGTGGCACCAGCCAAGAAGGAGAAACCAAAGATCAAGACCCCTATTCCAGGCACGGATTGGCTGCGCGTTATCACTACCGCAGGGAACGTCTTCTACACTAACAAGGCCAAGAAAGAGAGCTTGTGGACCGTTCCGGAAGAGATCAAAGACGCCGTTGCGGCCCTCGAGAAGGAGGAGAAAGAAAGAGAGAAACGAGAACTCAAGGAAAAGGAGGAAGCTACCCAGAAAGCGGAGGAGACGCGGCTGAAGGAAGTGGAGAGGATCAAGTCCGAGGTAGAGGACGCAGTGGGCAAGCGGAAGGCAGAAGAAGCTGTCCCCGTTGATGAACTTGTCATCTCGAAGAAGCCTCGCGTAGAGGAGTCTGAAGACGAAGAGGACGAAGATAGTGAGGACGAGTCCGACGAAGAGGAGTGGCAGCGTGAGGCCGCGGCGCAACTAGCTGCCGAGGCGGAGGAAGAGAAGAAGAGACAAGAGGAAGAGAAACAACGCCAGGAGGAAGAGGCAAAGACAAAGGAAGCAGAATTAGAAAAAGCTGCGAAACAGCTCAATATGCCTGCACGAGTTGACCTCTCTATAGAAGAGGCCAAGGCACTGTTTAAGGTGAGTTCTCCCTCACGATAATGTTTGCTACATATCTACAATGGGCTACGACAGACGCTGCTACGGGAGAAAGATATCAACCCTCTTCATCCATGGGACATGTCTCTGCCACTCTTCATCAACGACCCACGCTATGTATTTCTTCCATCGGTCTCAGCTCGTCGAGAGGCGTTTGACGAGTACTGCCGAGACCGTGCCCGAGAGCTACGACAGTCGCAGGTGAAGAAGGAGAAGGAAGCATCGGACCCAAAGGGTGAATTCGAGCGCCTCTTGAGGGAAGAGGTCACCAGCACCCGGACAAGTTGGACAGAATGGCGGAGACAATGGAAAAAAGACAGGCGATTTTACGGCTGGGGACGTGACGACAGAGAAAGGGAGAAGCGATTCCGGGAGTACCTCAAGGAGCTCGGCGAAAGTAAGTCAACCATCCTACGGTTTCTACCTTGCTTATCGCTCGTTGACTGCGTATTCCACTAGAGAAACGCGCGGCAGCTCAAAAGGCAGAGGCCGAGTTCTTTGCATTGCTGAGGGAAAGTGGGATCACAAAACCTGATGCACATTGGAAAGACGTATGTCCAAGGACTCTTATACCCACTCGACGGTGTCTGACTGCCAATAGGTCAAACGCAAGATCTCGAGCGATCCGCGTTATGACGCCGTGGGATCCTCGTCCTTGCGCGAAGAGCTGTTCAACACCTTTCTGAAGGCTCATCAGGGTCCGGCGACATCGGAACCTCCCGTCAGCCGTGAGACGAGTGTCCCACCTAAGGTGGAGATACATGAGGTAGATCCACAGGAACGCGAAAGGCTGCGCAAGGAACGCAAAGAACGGGCAGTGAAGGAGCGAGAAGAGAAAGTTCGGGCAGAACGGAGTAGAGTTGAGGCCGACATCGATCGCTCCAGGTCATCGTTGACCAAAGAGGAGGGAGAATTGCAATTCAAGTGCGCCAAATATCTACCTTTGGTTTTGTCTCAGCTACTTGGCGCCTCTAACTACATGTTTCCCTTTGCCTCTGCAGGACGATGCTGACAGATGCAATTCGAGACCCACAGGTATGCTGTTAGTGGATTCGAGAGCAGGTCATTGACTCGTGCGCTGTTTTAGGTCACCTGGGATGATGCTCTCCCAGAATTGCAAAAGGATCCGCGTTTCACCCACTCACCTCTCCCAATAAATCAGCAGGTGAACTTGTTCCATGCACACGTTGAGGCGCTCCGGTCCAAGTACATGACAAACCTCAGAGCACTGTTCGAGTCGAATGCCCCTGGCCTGGACACACCGTTCACTGCCTTACCTGTGTCATCCATATTGTCTTCTCTTCCGATCATAAAACTCGGTTATGGCGTGGATCGCCTGGAACACGAATACGATAAGTGGCAGAGAGAGCGGAACACTGATGCCAGAGCTGCATTTGACCAGATGCTGCACGAGAACGCGTTCGTCGAATTCTGGGGCAGATTAGGGAAGATTGGCGGCAAAGGAGTGGATGAAAGCATCAAAGCAGACGATATCGGCGACGATGCCGAGGAAGAACAGGTGGATATGAAGGCCCTAGCCAAGACTGTTGATCTCAAGGAGATGACCAGAGTTCTCCAGGTACTGTTGAGCTCTGCCAAGGAACGTCACAATGCTGACGCCTGCTCACCAGAACGACAAGCGATATCTAGTCTTCGACCATATACCCGAGCAAAGAGAAGGGTGGATAAGGGTGCGCATTACACGTATGTCTTCTCGGTTATTCGCTGACATTTAGGTTAGGACCATTTGGCGAGACTATCGGCACCAAAGCTATCCGTGCACGTGCCAGAACATTCTTAACGCCGACAATCTACTGGGTCGAATGTTCTACGATATTGGTATGGAACCTGCCAAATTCGAAAATGGGCTATGCAAAGCGCAGTAATAGTATGCTTGCTGCAAGCTATCTTTGTCAAGGATAGCCTCTGACCGATATCGCAGTGCACCGCTGGTGCCCGTCTTGTATATATATTTGACCAGATCGGAGTGTAGTCCGATGAATCAATCGGGTCAAGCATCGCATGCGTGAGGCAACCTCATGCTGTTTCCCGGGGCCCTACCCTGCCTCCAGGTTGCCATAGTGTTGAAAGAGCTGTCCCAGTGCCCCACTGGATGCCATCGTAGTCACATCAAGCCATCAGTCAACGTGGGCACCTTTGGTAAACGCGCCATCGTGGGCGAAAGCGGATACTCCGCTTGGCAGTCAATGTTGCTTGCGGTCAATGTCTCTCTGAGACCCACGCTGTCAAGCCATTGAATATAGGGTGGACATAAACTAGATAATGCCGATGAACCGGACTGGCACTTCTAGCACTTCTATGCATTCCAAACTGGCCAGGACTTGCCACAGGCTTAGAAGCTGATGGAAAATTGAATTCTGGATAGAGAAGAGCTCGACGCTGCCCGTCTTGGATCCGGTCAACTAGGATAGTACTGCATCGATGATTCATACACATGCTATGCACGAAGATGCTGATTCAGTTCGCGTTGACGTGGGTCAAGCTGCTCTTATTTCAATGGACAGGCTTCGCGACGGTGCCCTACACTACCCACCCCTCTGAACCACCTAGGAGATAAGTCGAACACCCACTGGTCAACCCGAAAATGTCTGGTCCATCTTCGGCATCTACACCATCGCTTCCTGAAGACTCATTCTTGCGACCCCCGCCCGACGATAGTCGCTACAGTCGTTCCCCCTGTCCAGGGCTCAATGCGCTGGCCAACCACGGCTTCATGTAAGTGACAGGCTTTCATCATAGGTCATGTATTTATATTCCGATGTACAGACCACGTTATGGCCAGAAGATCACGATCTTAGAGCTAATCCACGCGATCTGCGTTGTGTACAACTTCTCGTGGCTTTTGGCGTTCGTGTTGGCGCTGGCGGGAGTTATGACTTGCGGAAATGGGTGGTCTGTTAGCCTACATGATCTGGCCAAACATAACGTGATCGAACACGATCGATCCATGGTCCACGACGACGCGCCCCCGAACGCTCGTTTCGCCCCGGTCTTACCCAGCCGTTCCCTTCTGGACCAGCTCCTTGGACTTTCACCCGGATCTCATCTTACTTTCTACGACTTCGCCACGGCTCGGTCGCTGCGAGACGAGCAGTCGAAACGACCTATGCGCAAGCTGCATACCCGTATAGCAAATAGCGAAGCAGTGCTCGCATTCCTCGCGCTTGCCATACAGCAACAGCAAAGCACCGATGACGCTTCTGAGCCATTGGTGCCAAAGTCGTACTTGGAGGACTGGCTGTGGGAAGAAAAACTGCCTAATGGTTGGACGAGGCCTACGCAGACTATCGGGTTCAAGCAGGTCTGGCGCACAAGGAACAAATTAGAGAAGTTATTGGGAAAAATAGCTCATTCTCCAAGGACGGGCGAGGATAGATGTAGTTCTAATAGCTAATGGAAACGCGAATACATACCTGCAACTTCGCACCGGAATTTGCGTTGTACACCGTAGGACGACAACCGTGAGGCCAGGGATCGGTAACATCGAGATCCGAAGCAAAGGACTCTCAATGGAGACTGCGCGGGCCCGTTGGCTATTCGGCGCGCGGCCAATGGGGCCTTGAGCTCGGACCCTCTATCCCACGATCTATATTCGCATAGCAAACATGAGAACAGTGAACTAATGTCTTGGCTACGCGGCGTGGCCTCGTATCTCTGAGGTGAATGGACGCAAAATACTCCGAACGCATTGCCAAATCGATTGTGCGGATTCGAACTGAGCCGGGTACACCTATACCGGGGTAGAACACTGTTTGCTTGTGTCACGCTTCTCGCGCGTACGACGCCGTCCTCACTTCCGAGGTGATGGAAAAATTGCTATTTTCGGTTGAACGTCCTCTGATGACAGTTAGGCGCACTTGATCAGCTGGTGCAAGAATGGCACAGACGACCTCTCACACTAATATCACCCTTATCTACCTGAGCCACTCGCAGCATTTGTCAGACCATGTCGTGATCCAGACTGATGCCCCGGTCCTCGAGCTGTGGATAAAAGCGAACCGAGCACGGTGTCTCAGGCGCGGGGATACTTGTCTTGCACGCCGTCTCTCAGCGCAAGCGGATCTCTAACCTTGATGACATCGCAGCAATTGACTAACAGAAGCGATGAGGACACTCGCAGACTGACGAAGAGGATTCTCTGGAAATTGGACTTGCATGTCTTGCCAGCTTTGGCTCTGGTAGATAGATTTGACATCGTCCGTTTGTCGTGTTCCTCACTGCCTCGATCCAGCTATGGCTCGCCAGCTTCATCGATAGGACAAATATTGGGAACGCAAAGTCCGTTTTCTGAATCGTCGTTATAAGCTCGACATTCATATACTCTCATGAAGTATCGCAGGTCTTCCCCAGGATCTGCACCTCCATGGCATACAATTCAACACCGCGCTAGCAGGTCAGTTCTCTCATAGTCACACTTACACATACACCTTCAACCCAATTCTTTCCGATAGTCTTCTATGTACCGTGGGTCCATTCACACTGGAACGTTGACGTAACTGACATTCCGGTCACATTCAGCTATATCCTAGTAGAACTACGTAAGTGGTGTCATTAAGCTATCAACGTTGCCTTTACGATGCATCTAAACAGCATCCAACTGGATGTTGAAACGCATGAGGCCGAACCGATGGCTACCAGCTTGGGTAGCAATTTGGGGAGCTGTTACTACACTCAGTGGGCTGGTCCAGAATTTTGGCGGCTTAATCGCAATACGTTTCTTCCTAGGCTTATGTGAAGGTGGCCTTCTTCCCGGAATTGTGAGCACCCATTTCTCCATAACGTATTCGTTTAGTCTGGTTAGTTGATCGAGTTCAGATGCTCTACCTAAGTACATTATACAGACCGCACGAGCTTCAACAACGGTAGGTGACTACCATCTGGTCAGTGTAACCATTGGCTCTAGATTGTCCAATAGCGTTGGCATATTTTACGCATCAGCATCGTTATCTGGTGCATTCGGAGGTGAGCAAATCGGCTATTCGGAAATAGGTCATGGCCTCACGAATTCTCCAGGTCTTCTGGCGACTGCGATTGCGAAAATGAACGGGATAGGAGGCCTCGCTGGTTGGCGTTGGATCTTTATCCTAGAGGGACTCGCTACCGTACTCATCGCGATGATCGCGATGATCATGCTGCCTGCTGACATCGCCTCGGCCAATTTTCTGACCCAACAAGAAAAGACACTAGCTGGTACGCAGTCATAGTAAAAGCGCCTACTACGTTCAGTCGATTTATAACATCTACAGAGCACCGATTGCGCATTGTCGATACATCTACTAGAGTTGCACAGGCTCGAGGATCATTCACGTCTCATCCCACCGAAGCTTCTTCGGAAGTCGAAAAGGGAGAAGACGTCAAGATTGAGACACGAGCTCCTGAGGGCGCCCAAATGAATCAGACAGACGAAGTTTTCGAATGGTCTGAAGTGATCAGAGGTAGATTACGGATCTCTGGAACGCGAACGAGCGTACTCAATATTCTATTACAGGCGTTCTTGAGCCTCAAGTTTGGATGTCTGCAGTATCTTATCTGGGCATAATTGTCAGTTTATATTCTTTCTCTCTTTTCTTGTGAGTCAGATACCTGGTCACGGTTGGGCATACCTTTCGTAATCCTCGTAACTTCCGGTCAGGCCAGCAATTGTCACCGGGCTTGGACATCAAGGAGAAGATGCACAAATACACACGGGTCCGTCTCACAGACGAGCTGTTGTTTTTCGGCCCGAATCTCATCACACCGTTCATCTAGTCCCACCATATGTACCTGCCATTGTGTTAACTGTGGTAGTTGCAATAGCAAGCGACAAGTTGAAATGGCGTGGCCCGTTTATCCTGATGTTTTTACCTTTGACGATCGCTGGCTACGCGTTACTCATAGCTGCCAAGGTCTGTACATCATCTGTGAGAAAGAGATCATGATTTCTTTTACTGAAGCTTCGTCAAGACGGACACCGAAAGATATGCAGCAGGTACAATCTCTCCGAAATTGCAACTGAAATGGGAATCGACTGATCTTTCTACCTCTGGTCCTTAGTCTTCTTGGTCGCAAGTGGAATGTATGCGTCTGCTTTGTTAAAATTCGATGATGGTCTCATTGGAATGTTCAGATACCCTTGCGGGCCGTGCATTCTTTCAATAATGCCAAATAACAACGCTGGACACTACAAGAAAGCGACCGCTGTTGCGCTGCAGTTGGGACTTGCCAATCTTGGGTATGTATTGGATACAGGCTGCATTTCTGAACATTCGTCCATGGTGTATAGTATATTCACTTTATTTACAGCGGCTTTGTGGCAACTTTCATCTACGATGCCTCGCAGGCACCGAAATACATCAAGGGCCACAGTATCACCATCGCGTTCGTGGCCGTTGCATGGGTTGCCATACTTTGTAATGTGTAAGTTTTCCTTTACTACGTATGTCTCTGCGAGCTATATTCTGTTGTTCACAGACTGTACTGCATATGGGAGAACAAAGCGCGTGCGGAGGGGCGCCGAGATGGTAACATTCTTAAATACCAGGAATTATGGGACTCGGGCAAGACGAGGGCTCCCATTGGCGATCGTCATCCCGACTTTAGATTCACGCTGTGATCTGGTGACGCATACGATCGATAGACAAGTGACAAATGTATAATAAGTCATAACGATTGCGACGGAATTCATTCGTTAGCTATGCGACGAGACGAGCATCATGATACAGGCTACAAGAGGTACAAACGAGGCTGAATGAGTCGATATACATGCACGTAGCAAGTCAACAATGCTGTGACACTAGGACAGACTATGATGGAAGCGTGGGTAACGGTATGTGCATTATACATAGAACCTGTCGGGTTGGGGTAAATGGGTCAGCAAATAGAGAAACAAGGTTGATGAACGTACTTCTTATTGATCTGCCATAAGAGTAGGTTGAGGTGGAATTTAGCCAAGCCGTTGAAGAGCGAAAGCGAAGCGCGATTGTCAAATTGAGCAGTCAGAAGATCCTCTATCTTAACATCCCCAGCTGCAATGCGATTTGTGATCCCCAGCGCGTGGTTGAATATCTCAATGGTGAATACACCAACGCTGTTGGAAGACATCACAATATCAATTTTGTCGAACTGACGCGGCGAGTACTGATCGATGGAAAGTAGGATGCCCTTCTTGTACAAGTGCTGAGCACTGTACTTGAAGGATCCGAACTGAGGCTCCTTGCCAGCCTTTTGAAGCTCCCGCATGTGGAAGTATTGCTGCGTGAACGGCATGACGAAGCGACGCTTCCTGTAGACTCGTTACATACGACAACATTGTGCGATCTTGACTTCGAACTCACCCTTTTCCACGTTGCATAGTCTGCAGTGCAGCTTCCACATAGTTATTGTAGCTCTCGATTTGTGCCTCGAAGAAGCGCTTCTGCTGACCAAGGGACTGTAGTGCTTCCTCTAAGCTCCCTTTCTCCTCTTGACGTTCAACTCTTCTCCGGTTTTTGCTTCTGACATCGCCGGCAATCGCATTCAGGATACCTTGATAACTATCCAGACGAGAGATAAGGCCTCTCTTCTCCAGTTCAAGGAGATACTGGATCGCGTGAGCTTTGACTTGGCGGAAATTCATCCTGGGAACTTGTCAGAGATCAGCCGTAGTCACTGAGCAGAATACGCACGATCGAATGTCCTCGAGGGAGTAGCCTGAGTCTGCGGCAGCCGTAGAAGGCATACGTCTCTGATTTCGCGATTGGTCGCGCTCCATCTCCTCGATGATACCCTCCCATGCTAACTCATGCTCCTCAGTCACTGGATGCATCAGCGATTCAACGAGATCTGTGGCAGGTTGCACGCGCAAAATTGCGAGCACAGCTCGCTTCGCTTGTACCCATAATGTCTTCTCATCGGCACGCGGATCTGCGTTAGATATGAGCAATTACTAACAGTATTGATGTCAGCTCAGCAGACCTTTGACGTTTGCAAAGCGGTTTGTGAGCTGCAGTTCAATGGGGTTATCGCGAGCTTCGTTCAATTCCTCATCATCAAGATGTGGGACACCGTCCAGCTCAGTCAAGATGACGCGCAGGGTATCATCCCGCTCTGGGGCCTGACTAAGGATCAACATTGAACTCGCGGCAGGAACATCAAGTCTCTCACCAGCTTATCCAGATAATGTGAAAGGAGCCCGTGCATCGAGTAGACCTCATTCGGCGTGACAGAGATGACCTTTGGCTGGATAGTCACGTCAAGGAATTCATGAGCGTGTAGTTGCTTCTCCGGATCGGGGACGTTCGTGACTACATGCAATTAAGTGCACAAGATCTACAAGCTGAGGTGTAGATGCATACCTTCCATGAGCCACGACGACACGTGGGCGATCGTCTTCCGAACGTATTCATTGACCGGGATGTGACTAGGCATGTCCTCGCCGAATTCGCTGCCGTTGGTGATCTGAGTGATCATCTTCGCGATCTCGGCAAGATTCTTGCGTGATGTCGGGTCGATTGTCCTCGACACAATATTGAACGTCTCAGGTGCACTATTGAAGAGTAAGAAGTTGTCGTCCACCAAGTTTTGAACACGTACACGATAGCGGGATTGATGTATCTGTAGTACACCAATCGCGCAATATACGGGGTACAAAGTTCGACAGGCGCATCTGGATACTTGTTCTACAATTTCTCTTGAGTTACGAACCATGAACTACAGACATGTTCACTCACCCGCACAGCATGCAGAGTCTCGCGTGCCATATAGCGTAGACCATATGGCATCCGTTGGAGCGATTGAGTGATCGCATTGATGAACTCCTCCGTCCACCATTGTAGGACTTGGAGATCTATTTCTCATAAGCACACAGCCCATATTACACGATTGAACAGGGCTCACGGCGAATGTACTCTGCGCGTGTATCGGGATCTTGGAGAGCCTGGTGAAAGGGAACATCTTTGGGTTGACGAGTAGGTACTCCTGACCGCATCTCCTCCATCTCAATCTTGTGACGATAGATCTGCGCATCGACTGTTACGAGAGGAAAAGAGGCAGGCTCATGAGATGCGACTTGCCTTGCATGGGTCAGTTTCCAGATCGAGGTCATCGGCGTCAATGACTTCGCAGATCAGCCTTTGGAGCGTCTCGCGGATGTAGGCAGTCTGCTTGGGGCGAAGATAGTGGACGGCTACGGGAAGGAACATGGGGTGTGCCTTCATGAAAGCCTCAGGTGATGGAGCCGACGAGATCTCATCGTGTATGGCGATCTGCAGCACACGACATACGTCACTGGACGTGATGAGAAACACGGCTATCTACGTACCTGCAGGAACTTCAGGAGCAAGAATTCCTCGCGGCGATCTTGGCCGTATCCAAAGAGGCTTAGCACGACACGCTCGATCATCTTGCGGTGCTTCTCAGAGTCCCGCTCCACCGACAGCTTCGCGAGCAGTCTGGTCAAGTACTCGCCCTTGGTTTGCAAGAGGTAAAAGAGCTGTTGGTACAGTTCTAGCTTACGCTTGGCCGAGCGGTCCAGCGTGCTCGGACCTGCGAATGGATCGCCATGGGCGGCTAGCACAGAAGCACGCGCGGCATGCAAGGCCGCGGACTCGGTTCCGAGCTTGCGACGCGCCTTGACGAGCTCATCGAAGCTCTTTGCGTTCTGGACCACCAACGCGATCTTCGTGTCGAGCTCGCTGACGTCGTGCTCGAGCGCTTGGTTCTCCCTGATGTGCTTGACTACTTGTTGCCGAAGCCGCTCGACCTTGATCTCCTCTTGGAAATCAGCCTCCGAGTCGTCCAGCAGATGCACGAAGTTCTTGATGGTGCCAACGCTGACATTCGTACCCATAGTGAGTTGCCTGTACTGCTCACGAGTTTCCTTGGCTCGGAAGAGCGATTGGATCTGCACGATCTTGTCCAAGTTCGAGCGGTAATACGTCATCTTGGCACGGAACTTCCGCCGCTGCAGCACTCCCCGTAGCAAGGCTTGGAGAATTGTGGCCTGTGGGTGGCTCTTCCTGATGTAGTCCCTCCACGCGAACCACTCCCGCCGGACGAGCGACCCACGAGCAGCACTCTGGAAGCCGACAACGTCCGGTTCAACGAACTCCAACCGTTTGACCTGCTCGCGATGTCTATTACGCGCCAGGGCAGCACGAGCTAGTGACTGGAAGCCGCCTACGGACGAGATTACCTTGAGCTCCGCGAGCGCCTTGTTCATCGCCTGGTGGTGCTGGCGGGCAAGACTTGCTCGAGCACGCGCCTGCAGTCCGATGAGAGTAGGCGTGGCCTTGCGCAGCCCCCGAATGAGTGCGAGAAGCCGCTTACGGCAGAGGTAGGTCCTGACGGCCGCCTGAATACGCACTACGACGTCCGTCACATCCTCGAGCTTGGCAAGTTGAGTACGAACACGGCGTCGGACGATCATGCCCCTGGCTTGCGCCTGCAACTCCGTAACGCTGCCACCAGCTCGCTGCAGTTGCGCAAGTAGACTTTGGTGTTGCGCCCGTCGCAACGCACCGCGGGCATGAGCTTGCAGCCCGACGATGGAGCTGATGACGATAGGCCTAGAGAAGGATTTCGCGACCTCCTTATGAGTCTTCTGAACGAGGCGCGCTCGTACGACAGTCTGAAGCTTCATCACGGAGGCCTTGCAGCTTCGGATCGCAGCCTTGAACTTCGAGAATCTTCGCCGCTGGAGGACTCCTCGCGCCTGAGCTTGCACCATTATAATGTATTTGGCAGTGCCTTTGACCTGGCGGAGGTGTGACGACCAGCGGGAGCGTACAAGGTGTCCCCTGGCAGATGCTTGGAGGGCGACGACCCACGGGATCAGATCTGCGCGCTGTTGACGATCCTGGCGCAACTGCTTGCGGACAAGTGCCGCTCTGCAGTGCGCCTGCAGTTTCGGGACATATCGTTCCGCCATACGAATGCGAGCGCGTTGCACAACGTAGGCTTTGCGAGCTATATACGCCCGCGCGAACGATTGGCATGCAACGATAGAGTCCTCGCTTTCCATGAGGAGACGGTCCCGCCCTGTAAGACGGTGAGCATGGTACTACAGAGCCATTATCCCAAGTACTGACGATCATCCTCAGTCTCCTCTTCCTCCTCGGGTTCTTCGTTTATTTCCTTTGCTAATTCTCGTCCGACGTTCCCGAAATTAGGCATGGCCACGCCGGAGTCTTTCAATCCTTTGTCTGTCTTCAGGAGTTGGTCGTCGGAGAACTGAAGGTGGCCGACCAAGTTCCCGATCCGCTCAGCTAGCCCTCGACGTGCGAGGAGGTGACTATACAGGTCAATTTAGTGCTCGATAATCACAAGTATAACATGACATACCTCAAAGCATGAATGCAGTAAATCACCTTCGGGAAGTTCTTCTTCTCATAGAGATCAGTCAATTCGAAGATGAACCCCTGGGTGTGGAAGGTTATTGAGAAATCGTGCCTTTATCCTGCAGTGGACATACCTCCGGAAGTCCAACTTGGCGGACAAAGTTGAAGAAGTGGTTGATGTTGTCGGAATGGCGGAAGTCTAATTTGGGTGCCTGTTCAAGGGTCAACACGGATTCCACACAATTTACTGGAATACCTACCTCATAGATCCTCCGTACGGCATGCTCGCCTTGGAATACCCTGACCAATTTGGCTAGTACGACGCCATTCCGTAGACCTTCCTCCATCTCGACTACGCCGAATCCAAGCTCTTCGCCTAGACAGCCCTCGATCCACTGCTGCGCTTCTCCAACGTGACACAAGTATTCGTAGGCTTGCAACAAATGCCGCTGTACGTCAGCCCACAGGCCACGAGTTAAACGAGAAGACGGTAGAGGTGATGCCGGAGTACTCGGTGGTTTGTCCTTGGACAATTTCAGTCGACCCGGTATACCTGCGACATCGTCTGCGTTCGTTACGCCGGGTATGAGCAGTTCGCGGTACTTGTCGGGGGAGGCAGGCTCAAGCCCTCGGAGACGCGATTCTCTCCTCTCTCGGCGAAGACGAATCTCGTCTGGTGGTTCTTCTTCTGGCTGGATATTCTCGATGGGTTCATCTGGTCCATCTCCACTTGCTATCCGCGGCAGATGCCGGCCAAGTCGACGGCCGACGATCATAGTGTCTCCATAGCTGCTCGCTTTCTTACTCGCCATATAGGAGCTACGGTAGGGTGTCGGCGACATAGCAGATGAGGTAGACGATAACGACGTCGCTCCATGCGAGCTTGTCGAGAATTTGTCAGGGGACGTCGAGGACGCGCGAGACGTGCTGGCACGCGACGAGCTGGCGCTGAAACTGGAACGATGTGTGTATCGTTCTGATGAGAGGATGTTGGGCCGTCCGTCCCCATACAGAGACGTGGGTCTGCGTCGAATCGGCTCCGTGGTGTTGTTGTCAAGCGACAAATTGCGAGATGCTGGAGAGCCATCCGATGACGACAGTAGTCTGTCCGATGATTGTGATGATCCAGTTGATGATGCCTGCACGCTCTCCATGGTATTAGAACGGCGGAGACGCGAGACAGGCGTAGTGTCAGGAGTCTCGGCCACGGACACAGGAACAGCATAGGTGCCGAGTCGCTTCACGGCCGACACGGAAGAGGATTGTAATGGGGTAGACACGGGAAGGTGGATGCGCTGTGGCGTCGGAGTTGTAAAGGAGAATGAAGGTGAGTGAGGACTCTCAACCGAAATGCCTGTGGAATTCGGCGATAGCGGAGAGGCAATGATGGGTGCTGGCATCGTGTGCCGTTTAATATAAGGAGGCGTTGCTTGTTGGCTCTCTGTGTGATCGCCTCGGACTGTAGGACTCGGGAATGCATAGCGATCCCCTGACCTTGACCTAGATGAGGAGTCTGGGGATGACTGTAGAGACGTCGCAGTGCTGATATCGACTGTATTTGCACGATCCCTGGTATAAGGTACAGCGCGTTCGTCGGATAAGCCCTCTGCCTTCGACCGCTCTTCCCACTTGCTTCGCACCATATCCAAGCTGGCTCCAACCCGGTGAGTTGGGGTCCATCGTCGCGTAGCATTTGGCGTGTTGCCGCCGGTAGGGGAGGCGAGAAGAGCGTTTACTGAAGACGAGTTGGCACGAGATAGAGACCCGCTGCCTCTGCTAGATGAAGTTCGCTCCAGAAGACGCGTCTGGTACGCAAATGGGCCTACAGCAGACGAGGATTTAGATCCCGTCGATGAGAGAGAGTCTGAGCGCTCCATGCCGGAAGATTCGTCAAGTCGTGTCGTTTCGAAACTTTATGAAGTTCGTATCGTGCGTGCGGGTATCTCAATATGCAGACAAAAGAGATCAAGTGCAGAGATATGTAGCTCGTACGGCTTAGTGGGCCGCCCGCCGCTGTAGGGCTCGGTAGCGAGAGGAGGGAGCGGGCGCGCACACAGCAAGCGCTTCCCTTCACCGGCGCTTCCAGGCCCCCCGCGTGTCTATGGCATCATCACTGGCACCATCCCGTCTGCATTCTCGATTCAGTCCCCTCTGCTCCCGAGCCTCAGGGTCACAATATCTGTGGCATCTATGAAGATACTGGCACGCTACATTGACACGCCTACACTTCTACGACGAGGTGGCTCGAAGTTGGAATAACCAGGATCGGAGTATCGGGGCAGTGGCCGCGCCGGCGGTACAGCATCCCGAGTCATCCTGCACCGCAAGAAATATTCTTCTCCCACTCTGAAGCACAGCTATGCTACACAATGACATCATGTACTTAGTCTAGCACTACCATGAAGGCTGTCTCTGAATTGACACCGTGTCAGTAGTAAGTACTACAGCCACTACGTCAATTTCATCTGAGAATTGCCTAGCCTTGAGACGAGCTGGAACCTTTGATTCTGTGTCACTGTTGCTCCTCGATGCGTAGGTGGTCCTCGGACAACTTCATTGAAAAAGCTCACAGAAGTGTGGTGAACTATTCACCCTGTTCTGCTTTCCTGCAACGCAATGCCGCCATTGGTTAACGATGAACTGACGGTCTAATAGATCCTGTGATTCATTGGAAAAACTAAGAGTACGCTGTAGTGATCATTGCGGAGAGGCACACAAAGCGAAACACTGAAGATACAATTCGCTTTCCTAAACAACATGTACACTACCGTGGCTGCGAGCCGTAGGAGATGCTGGCGATACGAACAGATGAGGAATAGCACAAGCGGAAACCACCGGAAGATATGCATTCTATCACTTCGGACGCTCAAAGGTGTTGGACACGGTAACAACTCGGTGACGGGGGAAAACCCGATATCATTTCATTTTGGACGAGACGGAGGCGGCGGCGGCGGCGGCGGCCGAGGCTGAGGCCTGGTAGGGGTACCATTCTTCCCTTTGTTCGTACAGAGCTCGAAACCAGTAGGGAGATGTATCCTCCATATCCCAATGAGACATTGAACGTGTTCAACTGCGCATTCAACACTCACGAATCGTCAGTTGAGCTGCGCGTATATTTTGGCGACATAATCGCGAGATTCGGATCTCCGTCGATCATCACGAATCTGATGATATGTTAACCAAGAGCACGTAGATTCCCGCTGCAACAGCAGTGGGTCTTACTTATGATCGGCCTCATTGATGGCTCCGCGCCCGATGCAAAATGTCTATTTGGTTCTGTTATGATTTTCTCACGGTCTGGCTGCCTCACGTGTTCGCTCACGCTTTTCGCCTGTCCCGCCTCACTTTCGCGTGCTGTCTCTCGTGCCCTCACTCCTCCTGCCTCTGGTTGTCGCAGGGAGATTGGGAGACGGGTCGAGTAACGCGTCGTTCGAACCGTGGTAACCAACACGTGACTAGTGGTTGAGCGAGAGAGGTGTGACGGCCTGGATCTGAAAACCGGAAGGGAGACGGTGACGGTTGCAGCGGGTTCTGCCCCTGGCGGGCGTTACGTTATGAAACAGGTCATGAAAATACCGACCTGTACTGTACGACGTTGTGCACGCTCGCTATACGGAGACAATATGGATGACCGAGAAAGTAGGCTCCTTTCGTTCTTGCGATCGCTGTCTTTATGCGGAACTGATCCTTATCTCCGGCATAGCACAGCCACAGAATTTGGCATTGGCGGTGCAGGTGCGAGAGCCACACAGAATCTGTGTGAAATACGGCGAAGTCACATGTGATCTGGCTGTTGCGTGGTGGGGCAGTGAATGCAAGGCTAGTCATTTCGCAACACATGGCTATCAGGGCAGGAACCGAAATTCACGCGTACACTCTCAACTATAGTATCCACAATGTCTACTGATGATCCGACGCATCCGATCTCCCTAGTCTCTTCTTCAACTCAGTATCGAAACAGATCACGAATGGAGCCTGGATACCGTTCAGGAATACATAAGACACCTTCTCACTGTACCCCAGCGCCCGTACTCGGGTCAGCCTCTCGACCAGTGCAATACGGCGTTCACTTACACGGCGCTAAGGTCTACTCCTGGGAGACTTACGGCTGTCTCTTCGTCGAGAATGCGTCGTGTATCTTCTGTTGACCAACATCCGAAAGGCGAGAGGAGACTTCCGGTCTGGGAGCACGGCATTTGATGAAAGAATAATTCTTGACAGCCTTCTAAGTGCCTTCTAAGTGCCCTGATCAATGGTTGAATTGAATGACATACTGCCATTATAGTCTTCGGTGACCTGTATCTGCCAGGAATATGTCACCTCATCGACTTGTTCTGTCAGCTAAGAAAATGGACAGATACGTAGTTGACGTACTCAATATAAGGTCTTGCAGGCTGATCCCGTGTTCTTCGGCAACATTGCATGCATGGAACCAAAAGAATTCCCCCATATGGACGCTTAAAAATGGCCGAGAGATCGCGCACCTCACAGATGAACCACGATGAAGGGGGTACCTACAAAGGATGCTCAAGTTTACATCTCATTGAATAACCCTGTAACGCACCTCCACGATCGAGCATCCCATACATAACTCCAAGTGAGTTCTGTCGGAGTGTCATCCACGTAGCTGACGAAATTCCACAAATACGGATCTTCTCGTTGCATCAGCTCAAATGCGTTCCCCAACCGAATGAATGCGCGGGTTTGTGGATGTAGATATCCGTACTCCCCCACTTCGGGTTGGATACTGGAGAGCTTCATATCTAGCCATGCACTATGCCACAGTTCCGGCAGCTCAACGACTGTCTCCCACCATCGGGCACCAGAATCCTGCAAAGTTTGTATGCCGTGATGGATGTCGGATGATTTGGTACCGGGTTTCAATATGGAGAGTAAGATACGAGATCCTTCGTCGGCCGCGTATTCCGGAGCATCGCTAACCTGAAGAAGCGAAATACTCTTATCAGAACGAAGTAGGATTTCGCTGTGAAGTTCATACTAGAGGGTCTGCACTGTCCTACTCCAGATATAAGTCGAGTATCGAGATGTTTGGGGTAGACGCACATTGCCTGTCAGTCTACTTAAGCGGTAGGCCAAGCATTTGAAGTCCGCACGCATGAGACCTTCAGCTGGGAGCAAGAGAGTACCGTCACCTCTCAAGGGCAGTGATGGCAGGCAAAGATCGGAGTGTCGATGCAGCTATTTCCAAATGACGACATAGAGCACTGCGAGAAATACATATGCCTACCTCTCCCGTATTTGCCACAGGAAAGTGTACCGATCTCAGGTAGCGAATGAGCTCCTTCATTCAAGGTACATGAACCGTGAGTTTAAGAAAATTCGAATCATATTCTTACGGGGTAGTCGATATTCTAACAATCAACTATCAGGTAAATTGGACAGGAAAATGACCTTCGTGTACACACCATCCGCAAGTAACAGTGCAAATTCGCTAACAGATCATGCGTTTCAAGGAAGTGTAATGCGTCCGAAGTCGCTGTGAGGGCTGATGTTAATTATGATTTTATCTTATTGAACGAAACAGCGTGCCTTGCTCAATCACCAAGAACCTTTGGTATTCAGAAGGATGGGACCGTCCCAGAACCTGAGCAATGTATGGATGTCGGCTGGCACTAATCGTTACAAAACGACAGTCGATCAGAATCCTAGATTACTCACCAGGGTGGGGAAGTATTTATCAGGGCAATGAGATCATTCTAGCTGGTAGTCAAGCCAGAAGTTACGTTACAGATGTGGCAGAGCACTAACCTCCTCTGAATGTTCGGGGCGGAGAAGTCGAATGGCTACTAACCTTCCATGCCAGTGACCTTCCCATTCGTCGCACGAAATTCCCAGCCGGGAGGACCATCGTCCTGTGACTCGCTTGAGCTCAATTTCGGCGAATCGAAACAAACGTAGCTAGACGAAGGTCAAGTAACACCCATCGAGTGCGATAAGGATGGCATACTTGGTCTTTGTCAAACGTTACAAGCTCATTTGAAAGCTCAGCAGTCTGCTGCCTGATGGATATCAAGAAGGCCCTCTAAAGTAACGGTAATATTAGACACATATGGTTCATAACAAAGATGTAGTCACGTTGAATGAACGGGCTGCTTCGTCCACAGTATCCAGGTGTCGATCAAGCGCAGTAGCGACGGATCCTTGATGTATAAATCGGTATGCAGCACTCTTTCCCATAAGCGCCACAAGGTCAGCTTGGATTTTCGTCAACATCCTGTGAGAAAGCTAGTCAAGTGAGACGTCGCAGTCTGTGAGCATGCTCGTACGATTGTATGTTGACTAGGCTCGCCATCAAGGCCCCATCTATGGCATTGGGACTCATCGAGATGGCGAACTCGACGTCCTTGAGCAAATTGACTACCTTGCGAGTAAGGCGGCTGCATCTCTCTTTGTCTGCTAAAACTTTCTGTGTTACCATGATTTCGATCAGCTCCCGACTCCAGTCCTCATATCAACTATACGCTCTTCACCTCTATCGTTTTGATAAGACTAAGAGCAGCGCCGATTACGGCTCCCAAAAATGGAACGGAGCTGATTGTAGCGGATGCATCTTTGGACAGCTCTAGAACCGCGATGGTATGGGCCAATGCATCGTCAATATTCACACAATGAGTAATACGTTGCATAGCAGCAGTACAGTGCGTAGGTCTGGGGTGCAGAGAGCTAAGCCCGAAGTGACGCCTTTCCTATTGCGACTGTGGAGGATGTTTACGTCACTTGTGGGCAAAAGACTGCCAAATTGCGCAGCATCTGGTCAATACATGAATTGGATACACGCATATATATATGATAATTTTCAAAGCTGTGCGCACAGCCCAATCCAAGCAACTCAAAAAGAATTGTCACCAGTATATGTATACAGCTGAAAACCGTCCCTAAGGCGACTTTTCCAGCTGTTTGCATTACGGAGGGTGTATCCCGTTGCGAGAAACACACAAATCGGAGTTGTGGAGTTCTAAGGATTTCTCCAGAGGTGCGCAGCAGAAGTAATGGGCAGGGCGATGTACCCAGGCACGTTGTTTCACAACTTGTTTGCAAGGCATAGGTCCCAGTCACATTTCAGAGCGAGAAGCCCCACTTGGAAGCATCGCAGGGCATTGATAAAGATTATACCACCTGGTTCCATAGGTGATTATCCCTCGCTACCCTTCTTCGCAGATGTCGTCACGGTACTTGAGGCCTGCGTCTTTAATGGCCGCACCAGAGTATGAGGGATTGAGAATCCCGGCGTGCCCTCGGGCATCAGTAAAATCTCCATTTGACTTATAACGTCTTATTTGCCTTTCGAGGTACTTATTGGGCGCTAACGAAGCAGAAAGACGCCGCTAAGTCCCAAAAAGGCGAATAAGACGTGTTAAGATAACCCGAGATTTTGCTGATGTCGGCATACATTCGGCGCTCGAAACCTGTGATCCCACTATTTGTGGTTGCTTTTTTGCAACAGGCTCAGTCCCCCGTCATAGAAACAGCTGTAAGGTACAGCAAGCATGAACATCGTACCAAATGCGTCTGCACCACAGCACGGTCGGCTACCCTGCTACGCCTAGTGCGCACGGCGTCCAAATTACGTGGGAACCAATCAAGATCACGTGAAGCACGAGGTGATCGAAATCGCAAGCGCCATTCTACGAGCGTGGTGTGGATGATTGAAACAAGTGCCTACATAGCCTGCTACTTAGCTTCAACTAGATGGCGGCCAGCACCCAACCTGTGTACGGAAATTATAAAGGGTGAAGGTCTCTGTATCTACTAGGAAAGCCGCCTTTCATACTCATCAAAACTTACCTGGGCAGGTACTACACAAAACGCCCATTCATTCATGACCCACGGCTTGTACTCCTACCGGTGGATTTGTTCAAAGATGCACGCGTCTTAGACATAGGATGCAACGAGGGCTGGGTAACCTGTGAGATTGGTACGAGCTCATGACCTTGGTGCATACTATGCGTGTAGCACTGACCAGTTTGTCGCGGAAGCTAGCACAGTCTTGGGGCGCTCGCCGCGTCGTTGGCGTGGACATTGACGAAACGCTGATAAGGGCCGCATGGAAACGGAGACGGACTGTTTGGAGTCAACAAGAACCAGTGGCACGCGACGTGAATACCACAGAAGAGCAGCAGCCGGCGACGAGCAAAAAGCGCAAGCGGCATGCTGAGGATTCCTTTCACAGCCGACATAAAGGACCTCAACCAGACTACTTCCCTTCATCATGTGAACACATGTTTGGGCCGCTCCTAATTCCTCCCGCTCATTCGCCGAACAACGCGTGCACGTTTCCCCACAACGTCTCGTTCCATGCGGCTGACTGGGTTGTCCATGAGATCCCTGAGGATAATAACGGTTACGATGTCGTTGTTGCGTATGTGTCTACTAATACTCTATGTGAATGCGTCATTCATTGATCTGGATCTTTTAGCTTCTCCATCTCAAAATGGATTCACCTAAATGGCGGGGACGAAGGTCTCAAGCGGTTCTTCCGCAAAGTTTATTCTGTTCTTCTTCCTGGAGGTGCCTTTGTACTCGAACCTCAAGAGTGGGAAACGTATGCGAAAGCAAAACGCATGGATGTGGTACGCCTTAAGTATATTATGGACATGGATGTCAGGTCTGATCTGAGGCTGTTACAGAGGCTGAGAGAAAATGCAAAGACTCTTCAACTTCGGCCAGATGATTTCGAGACTATTCTGAAAGGACTCGGTTTTGGTCCAGCTCAACACCTAGGCAAAATCGGTGAAGGAGGTGCGTTTCCGCAACCATGTAAACTCGCTGTGCATTTCATTGATAATAAACTTTGCTTCCAGGCTTTCGACGTCCCGTTGATATCTATGTCAAAGCTCGTTGATCTACGCCGCGGAATTCTTGGAGTCGAAAACATCCTTTCTATGAGACCCACTTTAACCAAGCAAGTGCAAAACCCAGGAAAAGGCTCAGTCAGTATTGATATTTACTTCAATGCCGCTAGAAGTGGGCCTCATTCTCACACTGGCGATACACATCAACCATCTGAGAGCAAGGCACGTTATGCAATAGCTCACCTGGAGAGGTCCTTAACTACAAAGTCTGCTTGCGCATCCTCGACCTGTTCGCGGGTGTGAGACGTTATCACAGCCAGAGTCTTAGCTCCTGCTGCCCGCCCGCTCCGGATACCCGCCGGCGCGTCTTCGACGACGAGACAGCGCTTGGGATCTACACCGCACTTCTTCGCACCAAGAAGGTACGGATCCGGTCTGCGTATCTCGTATGAGAGGCATAGTACTTGGACGGCTTCGCAGCGTAACTTACTCGGGCTTGCCCTTCTCAACGTCTTCGGACGCAACAAACACATCCGGAACAGGCACCTTGGCCGCTCCGAGCGCGGCAGTGGCATAGCCCCGGGTCGCGGATGTGACAATAGCCCATCGAGGGTTTGGCAGGGTCTTCGCCGGCTCGATCTGTGGTGCGTCGATGAAGACCTGGCCTCACTTCGGGATAATTGGGACCGACCTCCTTCATGATCTCGGCAACGCCAGGAAGTGCAATGATTCCTCTGCGACCATTCTTGGTGGAGTTCTCCACGATGGCGTCTTCGAAGCGACGAGCTTCCCGCTATGCAATCTCAGTGTCAGAGAGTTAAACATGATCACAGACGTGGCACGTGCACCTCTAACTCATCAGGATCCGTCACTCCGCAATGTATGCGCAGGTTCTCCACTGTACGAACACCATGACTGGCTAGGGGTATACGTGAGTCTGTTGAGCGCAGACTCTCAATGGTATACGGAAGAATACTCACAACTGAGGATCGCGGTTAGATCTATTCCCGGGTATGTTTCGGCGAATGTCTCCCAAGCACCCACGACGCCGTCGGTGGAATCGACGAGCGTGCCGTCCATGTCGAAGAGCCTGCACGAAGGATCAGATACATGTGTTACGTACTAGCTCCCAGCGTAAAGCGGACAGAGACTTGCACTGCATCAAACTGCTCTGTGATCACAGGCATCTTGTGAAATGAAAGCTTGAAGCGTTGACGATGCCAGCGATTGTGCGCAGTGTAAAGTCGGTGACTATCTGAGCGCTAAGTTGGTCGGGGTGCCTTGACCGTGTTCGCAAACGGAGACCGGCTACTCCGGACCGCTTAGGCAGATCCAGATCTCACCGCATCGCAAGCGCTGCGCCTGCCGACCGCCACCGCGGGCGTGTATGCGCTTAAACCCGCTGTCCTTCAGTCCATCTCATGAGCTCGAACTACTGCGTATAACACACCTGTAGCACCACTGAAACATGCCTCCTCGAAGGAGACCGCAGTTCACCCAGGAGAACATCGACCAGCAGCTACAGCAGATCCACCTTCTCGACCAGGCATCTTCCTCCGAGAACCTCGAACAGCTGGGCCCAATAATTAAACAGATTCACACGAACAGACAGCAGGATGCCTACTTGCGCACACTGCAGGCATTGATACAGTCTAAAGATGCAGAAATTGAGTCCATATGTGGTGACAACTACCAGGAATTCATCAGCTCAGTATCTACATTATTCTCCATCAAGTCCTACACCACGAACCTTCGGGAGAAGATCACGACGCTAGATGCAAGTGTATCTCAGGTTGGACGTGGTCTGGTAGAGAAGAAGCGAGCGCTCCTGCAATCCAAGAAGACTGCCGCCAACCTAGACGAGGCAATCGACACACTTCAGGCATGCTTGCGTGTCTTGGACGTCGTTAATCGCGTAGGAGAAATGGTCAGGGAGGGGAAGTACTGGAGTGCCCTTCGGGTCCGTACTCTATATTGCTGTTCTAAGTGTTCGTTTGTCAGTCCTAAATACAATGTGAATATAGTCGTTGGAGGATATCGAGAGCATGCCACCAACATCACTGTCGCAAACCCCGTTGTTCCAGCATCTCCTCTCTTCGTTGCCATCCTTGCGCGGGCAGATCAAAGATGCTGTGACTGCTTCAATGAAGCAGTGGCTCTTGGACATCCGGAATGTCAGCTCGCAGGTCGGGCAACTCGCGCTGGACGCCATGGATCATCGGACGCGACGTTGGCGGAGCAGACGGGAGAAAGACCCGATACTCAAGCTCAGTCGGGTCGGCAGCGCCGTGGAGGTCGTGACTAATGAGAAGAACGAATGTAAGACGGCATGCATCCCGGCCGATGATAAACTGACATGCGCGTTGGTAGTTAGTGTCCTAGATAATGAACAGCTGCAAGTAGACTTCAAGCCGCTGTATGAATGCATACACATATACACTGCCCTCGACTCCCTTGATGAGATCCGTAGATCTTACCAGGCCGACAGAAAGGTTCTGCTCCGTCTGATCGCTGCTATTCGTTATTGTTGACCGCTGGCATAACCAGGCCCAATCAGATCTCATCATTCCTTCTCCTTTGCCACTATCTTCTCTACCATCCGTCACTCAGGAGATAGTCGGATTCTTCATCATCGAGACTCAGGTGCTCAATACAACAGGAAGCTTCCGATCCGAGCGCGAAGTAGAAGACCTATGGGACTCTCTTGTGAAACGTCTCGGTAGCGCTGTGGAAGGTACTCTGAAGAACGAGACGGATGCAGATGCGTACCTCAGAGTCAAGGAAGGCTTACTCGGATTCATCATGACATTGGAGGCGAGTCCCTGTCGCAGCATATTGTGCGACCCAAGCTCACGTCCACTCAGGCATATTCCTACGAGACAAGCAGTCTACACTCATTCATCCTCGTTCTCTTCGAGAAGTACGTCAGCATTCTGGAGGCCAAATTCGGAAAACGCTTCGAATCGGTGGGTATATGCGTATGGCCCTTTCAGTATAACTCACGGCTGTGCCCAGATTGTGTCTCAAGACGATTACTTGCCCATGTATGTTGAGCAAGCGAGCGAGAGGGACAGTGTGCTGGACACCGTTTGGCTTGCAAGACAAGAGCGTGATCAACTAGCCAGGTACGAACTTATATGCTTTGGTTAACACGCAGTCGTTGATGTAGGCCGTCCACAAAGGAGTGCTCTTCCCCTCACGCTGCCGTGGTCACAAAGCTTCTATTTGTGCTGCCAAGATGTGCGTGATGGAGTTCCTTGTCGTAGACATTGTGCTGAAACCTATTTTCAGATCCGCAGCTACGTGCAGAACTTTTACCAGTTCATCGAGGGTGTTTCACAGCATCATCGAAACATCGATGATCTCTTGAGCAAGGTAACACTCGTACGAACACCCCGCGAACCACATAACCGATCACATTGTTCTAGTCTCTGGACACGATCTTGTCCACACACATCAGCGAGAGTATTGCGCGGCGCGCTCAGAGTACCTCAAATTTCTCTCAGATCACGCAAATCGCCACGAACTTGGAACACTTCGAGGTTGCTTGCGCAGAGCTAGAGCGCTCTCTCACTGTTATACGGTATGCGGCTTCCGTCCTGTTCCAGCGTTACAGTGCTCCTAAGCCAATGCTCTCAGCTCGTCTCAACGCGGCGGGATCATCCACATCACAGCGGCCGCATCCTTCGCGTCCTCGCGATCTCGGGTTCTGCAGCGGGTCAATGCATCGATCCAGTCCAAGCTGGACGACTTCTTCGGTCTTGCCGAGTACGACTGGACAGCAAGGACGCGCGAGCAAAGCCCAAGCATGTATCTGTACGAGCTCGCCAACTGGCTCACCACCGTCGTGGACTCCCTTGTCGTCAAGGACGAGTACAAAGAGGAAGCATACCGCAGCGCTGTGGATTACATCGCGGAGTGTTTCATGGTGTGTCACTCTCGACGTCTCTTACTTCGCAACTCTGACAAGCGCGTGCCATATGTTACAGGATTTCCTGGCGGGCCGCAACGTGCCGATGGTCAACGAGAACGCCATCTCCAACGTTCTTGTCGATGTCGACTTCCTAGAGGAAGAGTTCAAGCGCAATGGACGTGGCCACCTCAACGCAGCATTCAACGAGCTGCGCACAGTACGTCGCCGCCTTTTCACCGGAGGGAACAGAGCTGACCCAGGCTTAGGTCGTGACAATTGTGATGCAGGATCTCGTTCAGGACTACCTGGTTCCGTCGGTTCGTCTGCAGTCCTACAGCAACGTGAAGCCCAAGCACTTGCAGGCACTGCTGCAGAAGCTGGCCCGTTATGGCGCCGAATGCCGCGATGCTCCGTCGAGGGAGCGCGGGGAGAAGTGGAGGAGCGCTGCCACGGCCGTCGGCAGACTCTTCCCGGGAGAGAGTCGCTAATCGGGTCCATGCATTCTATACATGCTGGCTATACCATACCAGTGCCTGGACTGTTGGTTGACGGTTGCGCACCAGCACGCTAATTTCTATATGGGAAGAGAGCATTTTGTAAAGCCCTCTGGGGGCAGGCTCGTACAGGACACGGACCGTATGAAGAAAAGTGAAGCTCCGATATGTATATGTGACAGAAGGTAACAGCCAGAACTAAGGTGGAACGGTAACATTACGCGGCGGAAGGGTAGACATCCTATGTCGCGCACGACATGGCCTCTTTCGATATCGTAAGGATCGTAACACGCGCAACGAAGCGATATTGAGGACCCAGGACCATTTAGGTAACTTACACCCGCCGCTTGATGTTCGCGCTCAGCCACTCAAGACCCTCGTACAGACCATCTCCGCTAGTGGCGCACGCCGCCTACAAGGGGAAATATCAAAACCAGAACAAGGCGAAAGCCACGTGCCGCTTACCTGGATGTACCACGTCCGCTGCCGGAGACCGTGCAGGCCGAGCTTGTCAGTGATCTCAGCCGCGCTCATGGCGTTGGGCAGATCCTGCTTGTTGGCGAAGACGAGGAGGAGGGCGTCGCGGAGCTCGTCCTCGTTGAGCATACGCTGCAGCTCCTCGCGTGCCTCAGACACACGCTCCCGGTCATTGGAGTCGACGACGAAGATGATACCCTGCGTGTTCTGGAAGTCTGCAGGGACGCGCGCGGTCAGCATTACGCCACGTCATATGCGGTGCGATGTACAATGCCTCCAGAGGGGACGGATCTTGTCCTGTCCTCCGACATCCCAGACGGTGAACGAGATGTTCTTGTACTCCACGGTCTCGACGTTGAAGCCTGGACACGCGGCAGGTTAGATCACGCCTGTGGCGAGTGCGGGGGACTTGCCGATTGTAGGAATCGTCGTGACAATCTCGCCGAGCTTGAGCTTGTACAAGATGGTGGTCTTTCCCGCTGCGTCAAGACCGACCTGTCGCAAGGCTCGATGTGAGATAGGACGCGACGTGTGTGAGCGCGATACAGACCATCAATATACCTGGAATGACAGAGGAGTCAGGATACTGCAGCAAGTCGACGCGGGGCAATCGATGACGGATACTTACGCATCTCCTTCTTGCCGAAGAGACCAGAAAGGAGGCGGGAGACTGAGAGACCCATGGCTAGAGATACTGTGGAGGGATGAAAACAAAGTCAAGGGATCTGGAGGAGGGTTCGTTGAGGATGGTGTCTTCGCGTTGGAAGGAGTTGCGTGTGAGCACTAAGCGTTTCAATCTCCGAACGTGGCACTGTTTACTTATGTGCGTCCGCGCGCCTCTTGGCCTCGCCTCCTCACCGTCCTCCACGTCGTCTGTGCTGCTCTTTGCGACCAGTCCAACTTATTATTATCCTGCGCAGCTCTATGCGCAGAATCCGACCCTACGAGTGCTGTGCGTGTTCACCTCCAGACCGGACGTGGTTGCTATCCTGGCAGGCACGCGCTAGCACATGAGCGCCCGTGCACCGCCGTCCGCCGGAACGTCAGCGACACGCACGAGCCCCGTCCAGCTTTACGTGGCCTGCGGGCTTACAGATTCCCGTACTGATCGTCGCTCCTCGTATGGCACTCCCAAGAAAGCTACACACTGACCCGATGAAGTATATCGATGGCTCGGGAGTAAATGCGGAGAGAGCAATACAGTGGTATCAAGATAGTATCCGGATGAACGAAAGAGTACAACAGAATGGAACCAGCGCCGGTATCAGCACAGAACTACGATCGCGACTTGTCTTCTGCGAGGATGGCCTCATTCAGCTCGTCGAGTGGCGCGAGCTCCTTCTTGTCAATCAAATCAAACTGCGCATGAACAGGTCAACTTTGACACATACTTCCTTGAGACAATCCGTACCTCGTGTACAAACAAGAAGAAATGGCGGTAACTCGTGTTCAGATGTGCTGTTCGGTCGCTGCATGAGCAGTAGTCCTAAGGCAGCCTGATTGGGATGCCTTACCCTCGATACCCAGAGCACAGATGTGGTCGAAATGATTGCTGTACAGATGCGCATACACCCGAAACAATCGGCGAAATATGACACGTACGGTGTCGCGGAAGTTCTTGGGGAATGGTACACCTGTGTCGCATATGTCATACAACGTGGCAGTGAAGTAGAGGTGGTGCACCCACCAATCTTGTTCGGAAATATCTCTGCATTGTCCAGTAGGCCCTGCGCCCAATTCATCAGCGCGTCCACGTATTCTGGGGCCGTGAGCTTGGTCGGCTTCTTGTAGCGCACACCGTCCTCCCACATGTATTCGTATCTGCCGGGCGGTTGAGCTTGGGTGCGTTATGGCAGATGCCGCACTGACCGTGGTCCGGCAGACATAATGGGACACTGAGATGTTGAAGACTCCGTCAGCGAGGACGAAGGTGTGATTGAATAAGATGACGTGCCTCCTGTGGAGTGCAGAACTCCGTGATCGTCCCATAAAGCATATTTAGGTGGTTGAAGAAATCGACAGCTGAAGCAAGTCTGAGGTTAGAGTATGCGCAACACTGATAGGCAGAGTGGCATACCATGTACTGCAAGCCACTCGTTGAGATCTTCGCCATCCGGAAGCTGCACTGCCAAGCGCAGGTTCCCTGATCCCTACAATCATGACATACAGCGTCAGCTTTTGGTTTACTTCACAGTGTATAACAGTGGCATCCTCACAAGTGTTGCCTCGGCGTACTTCCGCAGCTGGTATTGCTTCGTGCCCTCGGGAACGTCTTTCCGAGGCTTGAATGTACGCGTCTTACCACTGTATTACATCTGTTGACATGTATATCACCTAAAGCTTCAGACACTCACAGGCCAAAAAACGCGGACATGGTGAATGAATGAGTCGAAAAGACGGAATTGAAGGCCGAGAGGCTGGAAGATGAGCGGCGCTCGTCCAGGTACAACGGTGGCGCGGAGGTTGCTATATCTGGTCACGTGAATTCATATCATGATTGCGCCGGTTTTGGCAATCTGCTCTACGCCTTTCCCGTCCTCCGAGGACCTACGGGTTCACGACAGACATGTCTAAGGCAGTCTAAGACCTTATTCTACCCGTCTGGAGCCTCAGAGTAATCATAAGAGACGGCGAAGAAGAGACTACTCGACGAAGATATCCCTCGCGACACAGTGATCCCGACTTCATAGGAGTTTGCTTCGGGCGGCTCTCATCATTCTATGATATGCGTACATATGCAGCGTCAACGCAGGACTTGTTCAGAGCTGGCTATTACATACGACAGCACCGAGTTTGGTTTCAATACGCGTTGACAGGCTGCATTAAGGACATTACTGTGGCTGAGGCTGCATTACATAGTAGGCGGAAAAACAGTTGAAGACTTTGGGAGAGCGAGTGGATATGACGCAAGTACTGCGTTGACGCTCTGTGAGTACATAGGTCAGGTATTGGACAAAGAGGGAGTTCTTTCTCGAAGGTCCGGCTTGACCAGTGCGCCGGGGTCCCGGCCATGGCGATCCCTGTATAAATACGTTGCGAATCATTCCGCCATCCCTATCCTCGTCTTACAAAGCCCCTCACACGCACCTATAAGATCGTCTCAACACATATCTGCTACACCCGTCTCTCAACTCAACGTTAGCCATGTCAAAGCGCGTGTTGTTTGTGTTCACCTCCGCTCCGAAGACCCTCACTGGCAACCCAACGGTATTGTATCCCGTCTATATTGTCCGTAATCTATCATTCACGCTCGTCTTACAGGGTTGGTACCTTCCGGAAGCTGCTCACCCTTACTATGGTGCGTTGTGGTCAAAATTGTGATAGGTCGGTCGCTGACTACGCTTACGCAGTGCTCGCACCTCATGCCGAGATTGACTTCGCCGCGCCTGGCGGACCCAACCCACCAGTTGACCCCAGCAGTGTAGAGGTCAGTCTAAGTGGACTTCGCACCTACACTAATATGCTGATATTGGGAGACTAGTCATTCAAAGATGAGGAGAGTGTAAAGTTCATAAACAGCGACGAAACCGTGAAGTCTAAGCTCGCAAATGCGAAGACGCTTAGCGAGGTCAACGCTCGGAACTACGATGCCATCTTCTACGTCGGCGGACATGGCCCGGTCATTGACCTTGCTACGGACCCGGTCAACATCAAGCTCGCATCAGAGGTGAGAATCCTGCGCATATAGCCAGGGGTTGCAGCGGTCCTGACCGAGTATCGCCTATAGTTCTTCCAGGCAGGAAAGATCACCTCTGCCGTCTGCCATGGGCCTGCGTGAGTGGACGACCAATGCATAGGATTCCCTTGTGATACTTATTCGAATGCACGCAGTGCGCTTGTCGGTGCAACGGATGCGAACGGCAAATCCATCTTCGCCGGCCGGAAGGCGACATCCTTCTCGAACTTGGAGGAGGAACAAGTGAACAAAGTAAAGGTACGCGTTCCGGTCGCTCCTTATGCTGTCACCTTATGCCAACAACATCTAGGAAATTCCATTCCTTGTCGAAGACAAGATCAAGACACTTGGAGGCACCTATGAGAAGGCTGCTGAGCCTTGGGGAGTAAGTTGGGCATCTGCACGCAATGTAAACAAACGCTGACAAGCAATGCAGGTCAAGGTCATTGTCGATGGGAACCTGATCACTGGCCAGAACCCTGCGTCCGCTAAGGCCATCGGAGAGGCCATCTTGAAGGCTCTTCAGAGCTCCTGAGGCCTGAGGGGTGATACCAGCCCGAGATGTGACGTTGTACCAAGATGCCCGTTTGTATGCGCACAAAGATGTAGCATAACGATGTAACAACAATTGTCCCTTTTACAAGCCTGATGAGGCCTTCGCGTACGTAGCGGTCGCTGCTCGCAAGGATGGAGGCTGTGGCATTGAGCGCTTGCCAGAGGCATGATACAAATACAACGCAAGAAGATTAGAAGTAAGCCACTGACATCACCCAGCCCTTTTTGAGGGTGAAGCCATCAAGGGCCTCCTTTGCCGCAGACGCGAGATCCGGCGACTCGAAGAACGTCTGCGCCATTTTGACTCTCTGCCCTTGCGCATTTGGTGTTGGTGACGGCACGACATGTGTCGATTGGAAGCCCTGGTACCTAAAGCCGAGATTAGTCCTAGACTGCTTGAACGGGGATGCTGCGGAGACATACTGCTGAAACAGTACCGAGAGTACATCATCCGTGACCTCCTGGGGAAGATTTGTACATAGTAGTCGGGCCGAAATGTGCTGGACGGTGGTGGGTACCACACCTGGAATGTGCGGGGCGTGACTCAGCTGCCGGCACAGCTGATGCGCAGGAGGGCATACATACCGGCGCTCGCATTCTGTCTCGCCGCCTCATCATCATCCTCGATCTCCATCTCCTCCTCGTCAGCGTCGACCTTTTCCCGCTTGGATCCTGGCACATCCTCGTCCATCCTGTCCTCCCGGGGCCGCTTTTCCGCAGTGCCGTTTGCGGACCTGCCATTCAGGCCGCTCGTGTGCTGCGCATGGACGGACGTCGGGGGGACAAAGTTGGGGTCTTCGCGCTGGAGGGTAGCGTAGGAGCGCGTCCTTGCGTACTCGATATGCTGTCACGCGCCGAACCGCTTGTTCATATCAACGACTTCCAGACGAGGGGCCATGAGACGGCTGGCGCACCATGGGCTTGTCATAAAATACGATACCTTCGCACGCGCGCAGGGCCGCGGTTGCGCTGGCGAGGTCGGAGAAGACGAGGAACGCCTGCCCGCGCATTTTCTCAGTCTTCATTGCGACGATGTTGATGATCTTGCCGTAGGTGGTGAAGAGGGCATAGAGCTGGGTGCGGAGCTCTTCCTTGTTGACCTTGTCATTCAGATTTTTGATGTACAGAGTCTCGTTGGGCTGCGTGGACGACATGACCGGCGAGGAGGAGCTAGTTGCGGACGGTAGCTGGATGGAGGCAAGGAGGAAGTGCGTCGGGCACGTGGCGAGAGGGCGCCTGCCACGCGAGGAAAGTGGGAAGGCAGTAATTAGACGAGCAAAGCACGTTCGAGGCGCGCTGGCCGTTTCAATCCGTAGAGAGGTCTTCCTTGAAACGCCTCTTCTCGTTGTCGACACCCACTCTTTGCCGTCGACACACCTTGCCGACGAATAAGTCAGGTCCGTTGGTTCTCCCATCCGCAACCCCCACCTCCCGACCTGACTGCCACGCCCTCCAAACTCCAGCACACGCGACCCCGGACGCCCAAAATTTACAAGAACGCGCTCCTGCTCTTGTTCATGACTCTTTGACGTGTATCTGCCTACCATGAACACTGCTGAAGCCCCAGGATGGCTTCCGTCTTTCCTCATCCCCTTCTTTACCCTCTCCTACCCGACCGCTCCTCCGGCCGTGCCGGATTCCTTCCATAACTCGAGATACTACCAGACAGGCCTTCTGGATGGCTGTCTCATCATCACTTGCATCGCCGTCATGGCCGTTCTGCGCGACGTAACACGCCTGTTCATCATGGAGCCCTTTGCACGCTGGAAACTGAAGCGGGATCTGATTCACCGCAAGGGAAGGCAGGCTGCCAAGGCGAACGGGAACGGGAAGGCAAATGGCGTCGCGGGCGCGAACGGTCATGCCGCACCTAATGGTGCACTCTCGATCTCGAAGGCTGAGGCAAGGAAAATGCATCGAAGTGTACTGCGCTTTGCTGAGCAGGGCTGGTCCGTAATTTATTATACCTGCCAATGGTGTTTTGGCCTGGTCAGTCTTCTTACTGTGTGCTCGGCGATGCAAGCTAATACGAAATCAGTATGTTCATCGCAACCTCCCCACTGAGATATTGAACCCAGTAGCTGCCTGGATAAATTATCCGCATATACCCCTTGCCGGTACCCTCAAGTTTTATTATCTCCTCCAGAGCGCGTTCTATCTGCACCAGATCCTGATCATCAATGCTGAGGCGCGTAGAAAGGACCACTGGCAGATGATGACCCACCATGTCATCACTGTCGTACTGATGATTGGGAGCTACGCATACAATTTCACGCGCGTCGGCTGCCTCATCATGTTCCTCATGGATTGGTGCGATATATTCTTGCCAGTGAGTGGGCCACTGGCACTGACACCTCAAGTCGATTTTGATGCCGTGCCCAGTTGGCGAAGATGTTGCGTTACCTGTCGTTTACCACGCTGTGTGACGCGACTTTCGTTTGGTTCATGATCTCATGGCTTGTAACGCGACATGCCCTATTCATCGTGGCGATCAAGTCCACCTTCGACGCGCGTAATATCGTCCCGCCATTATGGGACGATGAGCGCGGCCATTGCACCACCCGTGAGGTCTGGTTCGGATTCTTCCTCATGCTGGTCGCTCTGCAGGTGCGCTCTCCGGGACGTTCATTATTTCGCCAGCTGCTAACATCTTTCGTCCGTAGTTCATCCAGTTGATGTGGTTCTGGATGATCTGTCACGTTGCATGGCGAGTAGTCAGCGGAGAGGGTGCCGAAGATGAGCGCAGCGATGATGAAAAGTGTGTATCACGAGCATCTCACGGTCTATTTACTAATGATGTCGTGCAGTGATGACGACTCTGACGAGAGCGAGAGCAAGAAGGAGCGGTGAAAGTTGCTGGATATTCGGAGGAATGCTAGATATAATCGCTTGTTTCTTTCCTCTTGGAGAGGCCAATCATAATGGATGCTGCCCAACGGCTCTCTTGCCGTAGATTATAGCGTCGAGATGATGAGACGATGCGCTTGGGACTGGAGACCGCAGCTGGATATGTTAGAGGGTGTAAGCGATGGAGGGCTTCCATATCGAGCGATCGAGCGGCGGTCTGCTCAGCGCAGCCGCTGCGTCGCGCGTCACTGCTGTTTGCGCGCTTCTAGTTCCATCCACAGCCATCTCCCCCCTCAAACCCTAGTACCTCCTCTCAGTCTCTTGACCCTCTCCCTCGTCTGTGCACGATTACTTACGATGATGGCCTCGCTCATGAGCTACTTTGGCGGTCGCCGCGACTCCAAGCAGTCCACCCGGGACGCTATCATCACGCTCAGAGAGCAGCTGCAGCTGATAGACAAGAAGGAGGAGCACATGCAGCGGCAGCTCGAAGAGCAACTGAAGAAGGCGAAGGCGAACGCTGTCACAAATAAGGCCGGTGAGGATAGCGTTGAGTAATACAGACACTCGGGGCATGGAGTGGCTCATCTTGCGTCTCATCGTTCCAGCGGCAACGGATGCTCTACGGAAGAAGAAGGTTATCGAGGGCAACCTTACACGATTGCGCGATACACGGTTCCAACTAGAGATGCAAGTGCAAACGTTGGAGTCTGCAAGTTTCAATGCGGAGACGATGGCGGCAATGAAGGGAGCTGCGAGGGCGCTCAAGGACGTCCATCGTCAACTGTGCGTTTCTCTGTCTATATGGACTATGACGGTACTCAACTCCGTGTAGTAACATTGAGAATGTCGACACAACAATGGCGGAGATTCAGGAGCAGACGCAGCTGGCGAACGAGGTTTCGGAAGCTATCTCCTCTAACACATACGCCAATGTGGAGATTGACGACGTGAGTCCTATCCCTACTGCGTTTGTGCAGTTTGTTGACACGCGTACTTTAGGATGAGCTGAAGGCAGAGCTCGATGAAATGGAGCAGGACGAGCTTAACGAGAGGTTGATGGGTGCTGAGCACGCCCCAGTTCATCAGCCCTCTGGCAGAGCACAAGAACGTGAGTCCCGTCTGCCACTCAATGCTGTTATGAGCTTATAGATGCTCCAGGCGCACAACCTGTTGCGGTGGAAGACGACGAGGAAACACAGCTCAGAGAACTGCAAGCGGCACTTGCGATGTGATCTCCGGACATAGGATCATCTTCATTCACTCCCCTCTGCTCATTTCCTTGTCCACCGTGCTCAATAATGCCGTACCTTATGTCTCGGGATCTTTGTTTTTCTCCGTGTCTTATTAGTGTTACCATGTTCACGAACCCATACACATTGTCACATTGTACGTCCCAAGCAGCTTGTATATCTTCACGATCAACCCGGCACATCGCACCGGTGGAATGTCATATCTGCGTTACAAGTCCATGCAGGACGCGACCACTATGTACGTACATATAAACATCACTGGACCATTAAGCAGTGAGCATGCGGATATTGTCTGATTTCTGATTGAATGCAACGATGCGAACGACGACAGGATTAAGTTACGTGAAGTAAACAGTAGCAAGACAATGCGAGAGCGATGCCTGTGAAGATCCAAGAATCCCAAGAAGTGAATGAGGGCGTGCTCGCCATAGTCCGTGCAGGACCGACACGTTCGGTTGAGCAAACATGTCATGCCTTCACGGCGGCGAGGTGTCACGAGAACCCTCGGATACCTAGGACTCGTCGGACGTCGCTAGTGAATCGCAGGGAATCCAAGACAGGTAGGAGGTCTAGTAATGCCTCATCGTGCGGGTCGTGGGTCCACCCTTCGATTGGGATGCCGTTTGCTGTGGGGTATCCGCGTCAACCCTGCGTAGCTCGGGACCAGGGAAACCTACAAACCTTCGTTTATAGTATAACATATAGGTGAATTGTCGATTAAACAGACTCGGGACAGGTCTTGCTCTACAATTGATAGGTCCTTGGTATATGACCCGTTCGGTAGCTGGGTACACGACTGGGGGGGAAATGGGTCACGTCAGATTTGTCGCAATCCCAAAAGTATATGTACCAACCTCTCGAAAGAAGCGGCGATCTAGGATCCCCCTGCCAGCGTCTAGCCAATCTATCACAGGGTCCGCGTATTCTTTCATAGACGCCGTAAAGATGACGAGGGTGTACCACTTCGACACCTGCGCACGTACCCCAATGAATGCAAGTCGATTCACGTTATAACAAACGCACCTGTCGCAGAAAGTAGTCGGCAAATGGCCGCTTATACACGTGGTACATCGTGCTCTTGCCGCCCAAGACAACCTCCACGACATGCCCAGCGCCCTTGTTCCTTCGCCCAAACCCGGCTAGGCCGAGCATGCCCGAGCCGCTGCTCGAGGCGGAAGATATGGGTCGTGAGGAAGAATGAATGAGTGTCTCGTCCAGATCTAGGACTAGCGTCTTGGGAACGGGGAAAAAGCGCTCCCGTAACTTGCGAGCCCCTGATGCGGGGTTCGCAGAGCGTGTTACGGCCTGTGGCTGGGGAGATGCACGCAATGTAACGGCTGGAAGTACGGGGTCGGAAGTGGATGGAGGCGGTATCGAAGGATCGGGCGTGCGCTCTAGAGACAATGACTGCTCCGAAAGCGAGCTGCTCGGGGTGAGCTGTGGGGGTATTGGTGGCTCACCAAGTGGTGGCAATGGTGACACGGGCGAGGCGGGGAGTGCTGGTGGGGTTACAAGAGGTATAGGTGGTGATGGCGGTTCTAATATTACAAGTTTCTTCTCTTTGCGTTCGTCTTCTGTCTCTTTCTCCTCGTCGCTCGAGCCGTCCTCAACTGCAACCTCGTGTGTCACTCGTACAACGCCTCTCCGCGTGATTGACCGCCATAGCGAGCATATAGCGTTCCAGAGCAGGAGAATGACCCGCACGAAGAAGAGATGCCTGAAGAAGCCCTCTGATGTACGGGGACGGACAGCCTTTTCGGACGACGAGACAGACGGTCGCCGTAAAGAGCTAGTCAATGGCCGCTTTGGAGGTACTGGAACGGTCAGAGTAGGCGGAGGTTGACCTGCCGGCTCGGCAGGCGAGATGGGGTTCACCTCGGCTGGGGACGAGAAGGACCGCTTCAGCGTCGAGGAGCTGGACCCCGCATCTACTGGTGGCAGAATGAGAAAGGACTTGGTAGACCATGTCCTTACACGCTTGAGCTCCGGTGCTTGGGCACCATTTGCGAGCAGGGGAGCGGTCTCGGAGACGGGAGTGGAAGGTGGCGTACGCGGAGAGGCCAACACATCGAACTGGCGGGAGAGGTAGCTCAGCGAGTTCATTTGCGTCGCGCGGACGCCGACGAACGCGAGGGTGAGCAAGACGTGGAGGCAGAAGCGGAGGAAGAGGTAAAGATCAAGGGCGGAACGGGAGAGGGCTGGGGGAGCGAGTGGGCGGGGAACAGACCATGGACGCGTGCGCGAATTAGCGACCGCGACCAGGCGCAGCCGCATGCTCGCCACTGCCGCGACCTTGTCTGTCTCCATCGTCCATGTCGCCCTTCATTCCTCCCGCACTGTCGTCTTTTATTCCTTGGTCTACGGCAGAGCCGTCCTATCAGGCTAGGTACATTCGGCATTCCCAGTCTATCTCTCGGATGCCCGGACTCGGTGCTCTCTTAACCGCTCAGGGTAGAATTTAGAACAGCCTACTTCTCTTCTTGGGCATGCAGTCTGCGCCCGAATCCCATCGATACCATACACGTGCATCTGAATTCGTACATCTCTCTTCAAACGTGCGATCCGCATTAAACGTGCAAACTTGTACCACCCTTTCCACCCGCGCTCCAAAATGTTTCGATCTCTGCAGCTGTGGCTTTATTGTGTCAAGAACCGGCCTCAGGACGTTGCACCTCCTGTCTGGCGTAATACCCTGCGCGCCGTAAATTAAGGCCTCAACATCGCACGAATTTATCATCGCATTACGAACGGCGTCGCGGACCCGGATCTCGGTCAACGTAACGGATGAGGTCCGGGGTCAACTGGTCGACGCTCGTAACGCCCAACAGGCGCATGCCTGTCTCTATTTCTTCCCGCAGGACTGCGAGATGACACATACGACGCATGAGCTATGGTCTCTCTGATGTTTCGTGGGACGTACTTTGGATGACCCGTCGGCAACCTTCTTCCCCCCAAACGCCGTTCGCGTACAGGAACGGCCGCCCAAGGCCCACAGCGCGTGCACCGAGGCAGAGAGCTTTCAGTACGTCAGTCCCGCGTCTGATCCCACCGTCAATGTACACTTCGTGCTTCCGAAGCAAGTCAGGCCGGCGTTCATGGAGCTCGTGCAGGACAGTCAAGGGTGCAGGCGCGCTTAGGTCAAGAGCTGTTCAATAATCCTTGAGCTGGTGCGGAAAGTGAGCACATACTAGTCAAGCTGCCGGCCACCATGGTTCGATAGGACAATGGCATCCACTTTATATTTATCCAGCGCTAGTTCTGCGTCCTGCGGAGACGATGAGCGACTGCCTCGTTTTTGACTGATGATCATACCCACCTCGACAGACTGAATACCTTTGATGATCAAGGGGAGCCTCGTTACACTGCGGATCCATGGGATGTCATCCCCTGCAAAGGTTCCATTAGATCATGAACTTCGTCACATTGCTTTTGACTGACAGCATACGTCAGGATCTTTCGCAAATCCGATTGACTACAGATCAATTCAGTATGATTAGCCTATCTCATGTTCGATCGGGAGGATGCGTACATGTGCAATCCCTAAACCGTCAACCGTCGCTTTCCCTGTGGCTACCGCGACATTCTACGCACTGATTTGTTAAGGCTGTCAGTTCAAGTGATAGAATCATTCACTCGCACCATCGAGGATTGCTTCAAACGCATATCAAGCTCACGTTTGCCAGTAACCGCTGTGTCCACAGTCAGGATCAGAGCTTTGTAACCAGCGCGCTCAGCCTTCTTGATGAGATCTTTCGCAGCATTTCGATCCTTAGGCATGTACATCTAAACAACGAATATGAGTTTCTGTGCCGCGCATCATCATGCCTGGTATTGGCATACCTGGTACATGAGATCCTGCTGAGATGATTTCACAGACATGATCTCTTCTGTTGAACAGCTTGCGTGATGCGAAATCTGAAAGCGGCAATTAGAACAAAGCGTCGAGATATGGATAAACTCATCAACTAACGCCCTGCGTGATGCCGGCCTCCCCAGCAGCGCGAACCATATTCATCTCGCCGTCTGGGTGACCCAAGCGAGCCAAAGCGGAAGGAGAAATGTAGATTGGGAGAGATGTGGGAAGGCCAACCATTGTCGTCGCAGTGCTTATATGCGATATCTTGCGTAGACTGCAGACGTTTCGATTAGCCATCCACGATGATTCTCTAGATGAACTTACACTCGGGGACGAAACCAGAATCGCCTATAGGCGTCTGAATTCTCCCAATAAGCTGTGCAATAACGATCAGAACAATCAGATAATAAGTCCGATGAAGGCAACTCACTATTCTCGTCGTCTGCCGTTGACCTATAGTAAGCCCAGGCAGTGGCAGTCATCACCTTTTCTGCGAATTGCTATGAGCTATGTCAGAGAACTTCATGTCAGGATGTACGACGCGTTATACCTCTATGTCATAGAGATTGAGAGCAGCCGAAGGCGGCGGTAACGCCTTACGTGCCTCAGCGACGCGAATTTCATCTGGCGTCAGTTCAACCCTTTCCTTCGGCATCGTTTCAGGGTCAACAGGGCCTAGATGTGCCTCGGGTGGCAGGTGCGACAGGATGTTGGGAGGATGTGCGGGTACAAATGCTTTCCTGATGTTTGCCCGCACGTTCCGTTAGTGCTTCATTTAAGTGATAGAGCGTTGGCGTACGTTGCATCTTGTCCAGAATGTTTGAGAATAACGTTGGGACCCGCAGGGTGCCATCTCAGTACGGATGTTGCGTCGTACACTTGACCGTCGATGATAACCCAGCAGCTCTCCGGAGTGTTGTGCTTCTGTACTTCTTCGTATGAGATGTATTTCGGTGCGTTCGGGCTTTGTTTCGTCTTCTTCTTTCGACTCGCGGGTGTGTCCAGCTGGACTGGGGACAGAGATGTGTATCCAGCCTGTCCATATGTAGTGTGAGAACGGCCAAAGAATGATCACATAGTCTGCGAACATACGTAGACACCCAGGACAACACCTCCGCTGACTAGAGCAGCGAGCACTGGCCTCCGCTGAGCCGGAGCAATAGTCTTGGAATGCAGGGAGCGACAACCATGCCGCCACTCCCTCACAGCTTGTTTGACGACGCGAGAGGCCAGCGACATGGGAGGGAAACGAAACACGGCGAGAGAAAGACGCCTGGCGGTCTTATAAGGAGTGGGCGTTCCTGGCGACGGCTTCGGGATCGTTTCGCTCCATCTGCGTCGAGCCCCGTCGAGGTGTCGGCCATCTCGTTTTGCGCGTCAAGGCGATGCGCCCGGAACGCCATACAATCATCTGCACCCGGCTTCAGCGCGGCGGTGCACCGACAGCGTTTGATCGTTTGTCGCGATCTCGGATCAGACACGGTCACATGCGCTAGACGCGCTCGCCACGTGTGCGCGTCTCGATATCATCATCATCATGCAGTCGTCCGCCCGAATCACTGTACATGGTCGTATCATCCGGTATATATACACGCTGGGGAACGCGGCTGGTAGCTCAGACGGGATACCTGAAACCCTTCTCTGTGACTCCACGATTAGCCTCCTCTTCTTCTAGTTTCCGGTTCAAATACTGCAAGTGGAGCTTGAAGATATAGCACATCACAATGGCGCAGCCAGAGGCCACTGTGCAGATAGCAAACGAGTTGCGATATGTGGGTCCCCATTTGGTAGGCTAGATATACCTGAGATTAAGAATTAGATATGTGCTATCGATCAACGTATGCATACGCACGAGCCAACTACATTACCAAGTTGCGAAAAGGCGTTCACGAGGGCAACTGCAACTGCCCGCTTTGACGCAGGATGCGGGACAGAGCTGCTGACCCAGGCGTAGAACAGTAAGAAGCCAGTATACGACTGCGCCATCAGAAACCTAGAGTGCAATCAGTGTACATCGCGAAGTGACTATGGCGTTTCGACTCACAGTGAGTTGTAGCGCGCTACAGTGTTCATTGTGCTGATCGCCACAATGAAGCCTACCATACCGACGAAGAAGGATATGGTGATATGATAGAAGCGCTCTTCTGTCTTGTCGGAGTGTCTGCAATAGGTACTCATGAGCCAAAACTCAGCACACGATCTTGAAAACATACCGAGAAATGAAGAAAGCCAGGACCACTGTGACGACATATGGGGGCGCATATAGCAGCAACGTCAAGGTGGGCCCGAAGCCCATCGTTGCGCTCAGCGTAGGGAAGAACGCATTGAAGCTCAGAGCCACTACCTGGCTAGTTATTGCAAATGTAAGCCACCAGACCTTCCAGTCTTTTATGGCCAACCAAAGTCCAGTAGCACGACCGCCCGTCTCCGTCTCTGCCTCGTTGCCGACACCCGCGTCTTCTTCCATGCGCCGCATCGCGAGCTGGTGCTCTTCTTCGCTCAGCCACCGAGCACGCGTCGTCGCGGGAAAGTCGGGAAGGATAAAGATAGCGCAGAACGCAACGAAGATCGTCAGGGACCCTTCGATGAAGAAGAGCCATCTCCATGCAGCTATCCCGAGCTTCCCCTCCATACCGTTTAAGATACCGGACGCCACCAGGGGGCCAAACGCGTTGCTAATGATGTTCCCGCAGAAGAGAATGCGCACGCCGAGCTCACTGCGTTTGTACCATTTGGTGAGAACGAAGAGCGCGCCCGGGAAGAATGCTGCTTCGGCGAAACCGAGGAAGAACCGAATCATCAGTGCTCCGACAAAGCTGTAGGTGGATTTGTCAATCGATTAGAAAAAGATGATAGACCCATTCGTACTTTTTAGTGATCCCTGTCTGTATCTCAGCAAGCGGCATTATATTTGGCACAATGTGCACCCACCTGTCAAAATGGACAGTGTCCCCCATATCATCGTGCAGATCGGGAGAAAGAAAGATGGTTTTCCGATATAATTCAAGAACATATTCCTGGGAGATCATCAAACCTTGGTGTTCAATATCTAGTGGCAGAACATACGACGGAATTTGCATCAGAATGTAGCTCACGTAGAAGATCGAAAGCAATGTCGCAAATTCCTGTCCCTGCAAGTGTAGATCCGCCTCGAACCCACGCAGTCGAGCAGCACTACTGTTTGTCAATGCGATGTCGATAGGCGCAAGGCAGGCCTGACCTACCTTGCATTGTTTCTATCAATCTGTACACATTGAAGTCATGAGCAGCACTACATTGGCCTTTGAGGGATCTCTCACATAGTTCAAGATGTATATCATGACGAGGACTGACATACGGAGGTCGAGTTTCCAGAGCAACTTCCGCTCAAGTTTCTTGAGCTCCTTACGTCCACCGGATTCTGCGTCAATATCATCGCATGCCTTCCCAGACTTTCCACTAGCATCGTTCTTCTCTTCAGAGGACCAGATTGAGCGCATGATGGGTTGTGAGTGGTTCTTGACAGCTCGAAGAGCCTTGAAGATGCAGCGTGGGATGGAGCGCGCAGAGTCTAGCGGAGAGGCATTGCTTCAGTGGCCCGCTTTAAGGGCGACGCCATGTGTTGGAATATCTTATCTCTTCAGACCTCTCTGTACTCGTACTGCATACCGAGACTTGAAACTTCCGACCTTTGATCTGCGTTGATCATGGCGAACCTGGTTCACACATAATGATGAATATGAGGCCAAGGTACGTTCTATAAGTACTAAAGCGCGAAATGTTCGATAATTCATGCCAAGAGTGAATCTCAGTCGAAATGTCACTTTAAGAGCAATGCCTCATTCAAGGACGAAGGAATCAATCTTGTTCCCGCTGTTATCCTCGCAGCAGCCAAATCGTTCCAAAGTGAGTGACATCGTACACAGCGGATTACACCTGAGTTTCAGATCGCGCTGCGCCCGAAAACACGCATATGGTCGGAGAAAAACAAAGTCGATACTACTTGCGAACGGTCTCAATACGAGACATTCGCAGTTAACGTTCATGGATCCGTCGCCTGCCCTTCGAAATTTATGCAAGCAGCTGCGGTATGAATTCCACTGGCACAAGCCGTGAATAGACTCGGGGCATCGCGCAATGTAACCCTTCTCTGCCTCGAAATCTTCACTTGACCCTCACGCTCACGCCCATATCGATGATATGTACAACATGTGCTCGGGCACAGCAACCCGTCACCGTGACGGCCAATCCTTCGACACCCGGCTCACCACGCAGATTCGTAGACTCCTCTCCGCGCGGGAAATATCTGATTGATGCAGATGATGCTATCCCATCGCTCATGAATATTCACAAGCCAAGCTTCAAGCAGAACGTACAAGCTGTTCATATTTCCTGCAGATGGACGTATCAGCATGTCGGGATGGGAAAAACGCCTATTATGGCATTCGTCGCTTTGTTGCATGACCTAAAAGCACCGTAGCTTATGCCGGTATCGTACAGTTCTACACAGCGCAATAACGCCCGAGTGCTCAAACGAGATACCTGAAACCTTTCTCTTTGACCCCACGACTGGCTTCCTCCTCGTCCAGCTTCCGGTTCAGGTACTGCAAGTGCAGCTTAAAGACGTAGCACATAATGATCGCGCAGCCAGACGTCGCTATGCAGATCGCATACGAATTGCGATATGTCGGTCCCCAATTTGTGGGCCAAACATACCTGCAATCGAGGATTAGCTAAGTACTTTCGTCGAGTGCTTGTGCACGTACGAGCCAGCTACGTTGCCAAGTTGCGAGAAGGCGTTCACGAGGGCAACTGCAACAGCACGCTTTGACGGAGGACGAGGGATGGAATTGCTGACCCAGGCGTAAAGGACAACAAAACCGGCATAAGACTGTGCCATCAAAAACCTATACCGTAATCAGCGTAAAATATGGAGCGAACTGACAGCGACACTCACAGTGATATATAGCGCGCTGCGGTATTCATCGTGCTTATAGCTATGATGAACCCAATTATTCCGACGAAGAAGGATACGGTTATGTGGTAGAAACGTTCTCCCGTCTTGTCTGAGTGTCTGGATGGGGTAATTATGAGCCAAAATGTAAAACACGAACCAAGGAGACGTACCGGGAGACGAAGAATGCAAGGATTGCCGTGAAGATGAATGGAGGTGCGCAGAGCAGTAACGTCACGGTCGGTCCGAAGCCCATCGTCGCACTTAACGTTGGGAAGTACGCATTGAAACTCAGGGCCACCACTTGGCTCGTCATCGCAAACGCAAGCCACCAGACCTTCCAATCCTTGACGGCCATCCACAACCCAGTAGCGTGCCCACCGCTCTCGGTCTCTGCCTCGTCGCCGACGCCCGCGTCCTCTTCCATGCGCCGCATCGCGAGCCGGCGCTCTTCCTCGCTCAGCCACCGGGCACGCGTCGTCGCGGGAAAGTCGGGGAGAATGAAGATAGCGCAGAACGCAACGAAGATCGTCAGGGATCCTTCGATAAAGAAGAGCCATCGCCATGCTGCTTGTCCGAGCTTCCCTTGCATGCCGTCCAGGATGCCGGATGCCAGCAGGGAGCCGAAAGCATTGCTTATGATGTTCCCGCAGTAAAGGATGGCGACGCGGAGACCGAGCTCGCTGCGTTTGTACCACTTGCTGATAAGAAATAGTGCACCTGGAAAGAACGCGGCCTCGACAAAGCCGAGGAAGAAGCGTGTCAGCAGTGCTCCGACGAAGCTACGGGTGGATCCGTCGGTCAATTAGTAAGATGCGATAGGATATCACTCGTACTTCTTAGTGATCCCTATCTCTGTCTTAGCAAGCAACGATATCTTCGCATTATGTGCACTCACCTGTCAGGATGGACATTGTGCCCCATACCATCATGCAGATCGGGAGTTGAAGAGACGGCTTTCCGATAAAATTCAGGAACATATTCCTAAGATATATACTGAACGTTGTTCTTCGGTATACAAGCGGCGAGACGTACGATGGGATTTGCATCAAAATATAGCCGACGTAGAGAATCGAAAGCAGCGTCGCAAATTCTTGACCTTGCAGGTGCAGATCTGTCTGAAGCCCACGTAGTCGAGCAGCACTACTATAGGTCAGCATAATTTCGGGAGAGATGCCCCAAGCATGGCCTACCCTGCATTGTTTCTGTCGACCTATACATGCAAATGAATGAGAGGCAGTACTCGGGTAACCAACGGATTGCTCACGTAGTTCAAGATGTAAATCACGACAAGAACTGACATCCGGACGTCGAGCTCCCACAGCAGCTTCCGCTCGAGCCGCTTACGTTCCTCACTGCCTCCAAATTCTGCGTCGGGATCATCACGAGCCTCTCCAGACTTGACGTCGGCATCAAGCTTCTCTTCCAAAGACGTAGATGAGCGCATCGTGGTTGTGGGTGGTCCGCGAGATCTGAGGAGTCTTTAAGGTGCCCGGCAGAACGAGGAGCGGCGCAGAGTGTAGCGGGAAGACATTCCCCCCTCCGCCCGCTTTTGAAGCGACTCCATGTGTCGGGCCATTCAAGGAGAAACAATGGTCATGGTCACAGGATGAAAGACGTCTTCGACAAGCTCACACGGGCCGGCTCGCTGCAGGAAGACGCCTCCAGCCACCAGCGCGTTCCCGCGCCGGCGACACGGCGCGATCGCCCGGCGGGATCACACGTGACCAACGCGAACGTTGTTTACTCGTGTCGCAGACGCCGGCGCGTCTCGGGCCCGCTGCAGCCGCCTCCAAAAGCTTCGCATATACTCACTCGTCCGCCGGCTTTGGTCCGCTCTCCCACCTGGACAGTCTAACCCTGCGCGCTGCGCGCCACGGGTATTCTTCTTGCACACTTCGTCTACCGACCCGGGAGGAGAAGGATGGACGCGGAGGAGGGCGAGGTGCCCCTAACCGCCCCGGAGCGCATGGGCCTCGCGATCTCGCGCTTGCCCATACTCAAGGAGCACGAGATCCCCTTGGATGATTCGTGCCCTATTTGCTTGAACCCGTTCTCGCACATCCTGGAGGGGAAGGTCCAGAACGATAGCACGCTTGTGGGGCTCGCCCCGAAGCATCTGGTGCTTACGGGCATAACCAAGCTCGAGGGCTGTGGGCACTTTTTTTGTCGCGTCGAGTGGGTACCCCAACTTCCATGCGCAAATCCAGCTAATACTCGTTTACTAGCCTGATAGATTGGATATTGAGCAGGGTGTGTGCCCTCGGCACTGTTTTGTGTTATTGGGACTTACGCGACTTGTTAGCACGGGACATGCCCCGCATGTCGGCACATGTTCTGCAACCTCGGCACGCTCTCCGACTCCGACGCAGAGTCGATCCCCGATGGCGACTACGTCCCTGGTGATGATGAGGATGAAGACGAGGACGACGGATTCATGGACACCGACGGGTTCACCGACGCGGATGACTGGGACTTCGAGGTCGACGAGATGGATGTCACATCCGAGGTTAGCGTCTTCGACGGAGTTCGCTACGAGGACGAGCTATGGCCGGTATCGGAGGGTGAGGACGAAAACATGGGCCTGAGCGACGGGACAGGGTCCGAGGGCGTTGTGGAGAGTGATTCGCCCGTGAGCGGTGATGAGGAGCCCGCGCATATAGACGGTCAGTCGCCCTATATGCGCCTCCAGCTCTCTGAATCTGACTTCAAGCACTTGGCAGGCGCTCGTGTAGCTACCTACGACACCCCGCATGCAAGTTCGAGCACAGAAGAGCCGAAACCATAGGTCGGGTGTCCAGGATGTCTCTTGAGTTGTGTACGCTTTTTGGTCGGTTTGTCACATCTACATTGTATCCCCAGCGTGTCTATCCCTATGTATGCTACTCTACACTATCTATTGACTCCTAATGTCGGCGAGTATGCCGTCGATTGTAGCACCCTCGCGCGAGTCTTTCCAAACTCCAGTGAATTTACCGCTCCATCGCGGCCCCTTCCCTCCGCCCTTCACACCCAACTTGCTCTTCAGTCCCTCGCCCACCGCCTTCACCTTCTGCTCGTCTGAGCCAAATATCAAGACTACGCTCGTACTCGAGGTGGTCTGCGAGGAAGGGGAGGACGACAGAACAACCAGGAACGACGGCGCCGGCGACACGGCAGCGAACTCGTTCGCAAAGGCCGACGAGATCGCCGAGAGGAACGCGAGCGCGTTCGCAGAGTCGTCCGTGCGGTGCCGATGCAGGACGCCGTCGTCCCGGACCGCTGCAGCGAGCTCGCATGCGACGACGCGCGCGAGCTCGGCCTCGACGTCGTCGACGCGCTTCGCGAGGCGCTTGCGCTCGTCGACAACCTGCTCGACGCGCTCGGGCACGCCGGGCGCGCCGCAGCTGAGCGTGCCGGCCGCGGCTGTGAGGAGCCCGTGCGTCGTGGAGATGTAGGCGAGCAGCCGCGGGCCCGCGAGGAAGGAGAGCCGCGCGGAGGTCGTGCTTGCGCGCGCGACGGAGTCGGTTTGGGGGATGATGAAGAGCTGCAGGTTGTGGATGGTGGGGAAGTGCGTGCCGCAGCATCTGGGAGGTGAGGTGGGTATCCAAGAAGGAATGACGGGGGAAGGGGGTGCTTACAGGCTGCGGTCGACCCCGTCGATGACGACCGTGCGCTTCACACCCCCGGTGTAGTCTACTGGAGGGCCCTTCTCTGCGCCGCGCCCTTGGGCGATCTTCGCCTCCATGATCTTGTCGCGGTCGAACTCCTCCACCTCGACGTGCACGCTGCGGCCCTCGAAGACGAGAGCGTTTGCGGTGTCCTGAGCAAACGCGATCTCCTCCGCGGTCATGCTGCGGGGTATCTCGACGTAGGCCGGGTTCGGCCATGTACTCAGCGACCATGAAAGCGTGGGCAGGTTCAGACGCGTCTCGAGGATGGCCGAGAGCAGATGCTGGGACGTGTGCATACATGACTGGGCGCAAATTGTTAGGAGTGTGTGCCCGGACGAACACAGCGCGCACGTACATGGTCTAGCCGTTTCTGGTATCCTTCCTCGCCCAGCGACGCCACGACCTGTGCGCCCGGGTGGAACGCAAGCTGTGCGGCCTCGACCTCTTCCTTGGGCACGGGGACGTAGTGTACAGCATGTCCGCCGTGCCTCTTGATCTCGATCACCTTCCAGGGTTTCTTGTCGGGGGTGGTTAGAAGGCCGACGTCAGAAGGCTGGCCTCCACCCTCCGGGAAGAGCACGGTATCATGGAGGATCACTTCCAGCAGTGTCTCCGCGGGTGGCGTGGAGGTCTTGTCTTTCTTGGACTTGCGACCATTCGAGGGCACGGTGGGAGATTGAGATACTGTGCAGCTGATCACAGTCGAGGCAAGCTCACGCAGCAGAGGGTCCCCTACGCAACACAGGTTAGATGTGTGACCTGAATTCTGGGATGGCTACATACGTTGGCATGCTAGCAATCCCACGGGGACCGGCACCTGCGGGTCGGTCGGGATGTGCAGAGTCGGAGAGACTACGCGATGGTATGTCGGCGGTGTCACAGGCGGGAGGAGGACAGCGGAGGCGGACATGTTTTGGCAGAGCAGCAGCGGTCTATCGTTTCTTTATCAGCTGTCATGCAGGTATAAAAAATGACTCGGAGCATGCTGATCAAGCCCGAAAGCCACCCCGACGTGTGTTACGAGTAGCACAACAGATGCATAGTTTGCTCGATCTTCTGGTTTCGCTTGAGAGACACATACTGGCACGAAAAGCGTTCAGCCGCTAAGACACAGGAGTTTGCACCAGTGATGTGCAATGGACTGACGGCACCGCGGGTCGAGGCGTGAGAACTCCTCCTCAACGAAACTTATCAACCGATCTATTAGCAGGCATCGTACAGGCTCATGCGAATCCCAGAAATCTGACCGCTCTTAACTTACGAGACTAATAGATGTATCTCCTTCCAGATGTCTGCCGAGTTTGGGGGTCCGCGGTCAAGCACATCACTGGTTTGCACGACTCGAAATCATCCAAACTCAAGTCGCTGGCCTTCGCTGGCCTGCTGCTGGGCTGGGCCGATGTGATGAGCTCCGACACAGTCCGACCTGAGCCGGACCGCGTGGACCGGCTAGCGCCCATCAAAAGTGCGGGGGTGTGTGGCGCCCCACGATTTGGGCGGCTCTGATGTTCTTCCGTCCTCGCGTTCTGTCCGAATGATTTGCTGCAGGCGCCCTCGAGAAAAGCTCCCAGCTGCATCTACAGCGCAGTATTCATACGAGCAGGCAGCTTCACGTCTGGGGTGACGATCGCAAGGTGCTCCGGAAAAGCGAGTCCGCGTTCGGTACGGCTTTCACCCGTGCAGGTCGTCGCCCCCACACCACTCAGTGCTCACCAGCTAGCGGATCAACGAACAACACGGAATTTGACCGCGCCAAGGAATGCAGAAACACAACGGCGCGAATGCTACGCGCTGTTCCTGGCTAGAAATGGGATAATTCCTACCGCCCCCGCGTCACTCCTGTGAGCCCAGGCGGGGCCCCATTTCTCCCCGGATCCGGCTCATCCTCGCGAGTATTTCTACACTTCCTCGCGGCCCTGTCCCCGGCGCGCACCCTCCTTCTCCCCACCTCTCTCGCGCCGCTCGTCTTCACGAACACGACCATCATGTCCGCCTCCGTCTCGGTTGCCGAGAAGAAAGACATTGAGTACGCTGATGACAAGCTCGAGGCCAATGTCGACAATGTCGACGAGGAGTTCGGTGGTCACGAAGCGCGCAAACAGCTGGAGAAGAAGCTCCTCCGCAAGCTCGACCTGCGCATGTCCATCCTCATTGTAATCTACATCCTCAACTATGTGCGTTTTTCCTTGCGATCGGCGTTGAAAATATTGACTTAAGATCGGATCCCTTACAGATCGACCGCAATAATGCATCGTGAGTTTGTATCGGACTCATGGGCGTGCCTCATATTCACGCTTCTCATCAGAGCTGCGAGATTACGCGGGTTCGAGTCGGACCTTCGCCTGGTGGGCCAGGAGTTCAACACGCTTCTGAGTATCCTTTATGTCGGCTATATCCTTATGCAAATCCCTTCGTAAGTCATACAGCATGCTGCGCGTCGGCTTCCCCTTAATTTGGTCCGCAGGAACATGCTCTTGAATCGTATCGGTCGTCCATCACTGTATCTTCCCTGCTGTATGATTATCTGGGGCACAATCTCCATCCTGACTGGTATCACTACCAAGTGAGGTCAACTTCGGCATAACTCGAACGGATGTACTCATCGATTTATTTCCTATAGCTTTGTTGGTGCCTTGTTGACTCGTTTCTTCTTGGGCTTCGTCGAAGCAGCATTCTTCCCCGGTTCGCTCTTCCTGCTCTCGAAGTGGTACAAGCGCTCGGAGTTGGGTGTACGAACGGCGCTGCTCTCTTGCGGTAGTTTGATCAGCAATGCGTTCGGTTCCCTGATCGCGTCTGGTATCCTCGACGGCATGCAAGGAAAACTCGGCCACTCCGCGTGGAGGTACGCCGCCCCTCCCCCGTCCACTAACTCGCATATCTGACCACGATACAATTCCGCAGATGGCTCTTCTACATCGAGGGCTCGCTCACCGTCTTTGCCGCGATCTGCGCCATCTTCATCCTGCCCGACTTCCCCGCGACATCGCACACGTGGCTGAGCCCGCTCGAGGCGCGGCTCGCGGAGAAGCGCATGGAGGAGGATGTTGGCGTCGGCGACGAGGCGCAGACGGAGGCGGGCGGCGCGGTGCACGGGCTCGTCCTCGCGGTCAGTGACTGGAAGGTCTGGTGGCTCGCGCTCGCGCTCACGAGCATGGTCGTCTCGCTCTCGTTCAATGCGTTCTTCCCGACACTCAGTGCGACAATGGGATTCTCGACGACTGTTACCCTCCTCCTGTGCGCGCCGCCATGGGCTTTCGCTACGATTGTCGCGTTCTGCGTGACGAGGTGTGTCCCGCTTTTTTGATGCAGAGATTGGGGCTGACGACAGTGTAGGAACTCGGATCGTGTCGGTGACCGTTTCAACCACATTGCGATCTCGCTGTTTGGCGGTATAATCGGTTTCATCATCGCTGTATCGACGATGAACACGGCGGCGCGTTACGTCTCTCTGTGAGTATCATTTTATGCCTGGCCGACGAAGTAGCGGCTGATACCTCTTGAAAAGCTTCCTGATGGCGCAGTCATACGCTGCCTTCATCACGTTCCTCGCATGGGTGAGCAACTCCATCCCGCGGCCACCGTCGAAGCGCGCTGTCGCCATCGCATGCATCAATGCGTTCTCGCAGCTTGGGAACGTCGCTGGATCGTACGTGTCTTGCTGTTCTTCGCTTTTGCACGATAATGCTGACCGGGGCTGCAGTTATGTGTGGCCGACGGCCTGGGGCCCGTCCTACCGCAACTCGTACGCCATTTGCATCGCGACAAACGGGCTCTGCATCGTCATGTGCTACATCTTCAAGAAGCACCTGGAGCATCTGAACAAGCAGCTGGAGGAGAAGGAGAACGAGGAGGGCAAGCCGAAGGGTTTCCGCTACTTCACATAAGGGTTGTAGCTATCGACTCCTTTGTACGATGTCCCGATGTTTCGATGACGTGCATCACGGGAAAAGCCAGATGAACGGCGAGGCAAAAATACCGCAGGGTTGAGAACTCAAGCACCGGCGTGCGCCGTGCAGATCTTCGCGAATCGAGCTCAGGAGAGGTGGTCCAAAATAGGTGGAAAAAATCACAATTGGTTAGCAATTCCTAGTTTCGATCTAGGGACTTCAGGGTGTCGCTGCGACCGGGACGATCGTATGAGCCCTGCACGCTTCCGCTGCGTCAAATTGCTATGAAGCAGAGCTCGCGTCTCGTCCAGGACGAGCGTGCACTGCGAGGTAGCAAGGGTTCCGGGCCAGATCGGGGAGAGATGAGAGGTTGATCGAGGGCGCGAAGAGAGGAAGCGGCGCACCGACGGCACGAGGCGCCGAGGGGACTCGCTGCGACTGATCCGTCCCGGACAAACCTCGGCGGTCCCGCGAGCGTGCACAGGTGACCGCACCTGACCGAGTACGACCGCCAGCCGCGGTCTTATAAGCACACCATGGAGGACCCGAATTCCCTGGCAATCTTTGCAATTGCGACTGATCAGAGAACGTACGATGGCGACAACCAGGCCGCTTCACGAGGGATGGAGCTTCACGCAAGTCGGAGGAGGCGAGATCGTGGAGGACGGCGAATGGCTCCCTGTGGACAGCTTCCCGACGACGGTGCATGTTGAGCTCTTGGCGCATAAGAAGATACAGGACCCGGTGAGTCTTTTTTGGATTATGTGGGTTGTGCGCGAGAGCTGGTGCTGATGCGGTCTGTGCAGTTTGTTGGGCTGCGTGAGTGGGACGTGCAGTGTGAGTAGCGCGTTTGGGTATCCGCGAAAGTAGGCTGATATGTTCGTGCGCAGGGATCGGCGAGGCAGACTGGTCTTTCAAGACGCAGTTCCAAGTCACCGAAAGCGAGCTTGCCGCGCCGAACGCGGACCTGGTTTTCGACGGTCTGGACACTTTCGCCACCGTCGCGCTCGTGAGTATATGCGTCTACATTCGAAAGGAAATGCCGTCTCATTGCCACGCCAGAATGAACACCAGATTTTAGAGTGAGCAAATGGCCTTGAGGCTACAAGGTCAGGTGAACTGACCGACCACGCAGGACGGACAATCAGTTCGTCGCCCACCGCGTGCCTGCGAAGCAATTCCTACAAGCTGGCTCGAATGACTTAGTTATTACCTTCGCGAGCGCGTTCCGTCGAGTAAGCTATAGAACAGACGAGGTATGACCACGATGCTGACTTATGACACAAAGGGTCGCGAACTTGAGAAGGAGCACGGTAAGCTCAACCTCTGGAACGGTGACTCAAGCCGTCTCCACGTCCGCAAGGCGCAGTACAAGTGAGTAGCACGCGCCGCCATCCGCTAGAACCCGTTCTGACGGCAATGCACAAGCTATGGCTGGGACTGGGGTAAGTCTGCCTTCCCGAAATTCGCAGTCGTACCTCACACTTGACTAGGCCCCGTGCTGATGACCGTCGGGCCCTGGAAACCCATCAGTCTTCACACTTACCAAACTCGGATCACCGACGTAGACATCCGAAGCAAAGTGCACGAGAATCTGTCCGCCAACCTAGACGTCGCATTCTCGCTCTCGAGCCGTGATAACCTCATCGCGGCGGTGAATCTGAAGGGCCCCGATGGGACGCTGGTGGTCGGCCAGAACAACGTCAAGATCAAAGATGGGCATACTCAGGTCCACTTCAAGCTGTCTGCCGGCGCATACGAGTTATGGCACCCCGTTGGGTACGGGAAGCAGCCGATATATCACGTGGAAGTGCAACTGGCGACTGAGGTAGGAGCTAGTGACACATAAGCTCTGTTTACGACGTTCGTGAAGTTTCTGACGCGTAAACGCTGAATACAGAAAGGCGAGATACTCGACTCACAGACTCAGAAGATCGCCTTCCGACGGGCGCGCATTGTCCAAGATGAGCTGATTGACCAAGAAGGTCGCACTTTCTTGTTTGAAATTAATAACACCAGAATATTCTGTGGAGGTCGGGCTTCTTTCATTTCGGATCTAGGTAGAAGACCAGATGGTTCTGATGTATTTCTCCACCAGGCTCGAACTGGATCCCAGCTGACTCCTTCCTTACTCGGTTTGTAACTCTCGTGCTAGACGCACAGACAATGCTCACAGGAGAACTCGACAGGATGACCCCCGAACGCTACCGAAGCTGGCTGCAGCTCTTGGTAGAGGGAAATCAGAACATGATTCGTGTGTGGGGAGGCGGCGTCTACGAAGACGACGCCTTCTATGACATTTGTGACGGTGAGTCCATTGAGTATCCGGCTACCGTGCGACGCACCCATTCCCACCTCAAGAGCTCGGGATCTTGGTGTGGCAGGATTTCATGTTCGGATGCGGTCAAGTGCGTCTACCTCCCGCGTTCCTGCGCCTTAGTCATTGATTCTGATGCAATGCAGTACCCGGCGTACGAATCGTTCACGAAGTCGGTGGAAGTCGAGGCCGAGCAGAACGTCAAGCGCCTCCGACACCACCCCTCCGTCGTCATCTTCGGTGCGCTGCATTCGCTATTTGCTGAGAGCCATATCATCTGACCGCTCGATGTCAAGCTGGGAATAACGAAGGTTTGTGCGCCGGGCTAGTGTTTCGACTGCATTGCTAAGACTTTCGCAGACTACCAGTTGGCCGAGTCGTGCAAACTGGACCTCGACTATTCTGATGAGAAGTCCGACTTCCGAAACACAAGCTTCCCGGCGCGCTACATCTACGAGCGGCTTCTTCCCTCCGTGGTCGAGCGGCTATGTGACATCCATTACCACCGCAGCTCTCCATACAGTGGCTTTGGCAAAGCTACCACGGATCAGAATTATGGAGACTTGCACCAATGTACGCTAAGGCGAAACGCTGCGCTATTAGTCATCATTAATGGTCGTGTGCAGGGAATGTATGGCACGGTTCACAGGAACCTTGGCACAAGTGGGATAAATTGGCCGGTCGATTCGTCTCCGAATTCGGAATGTGAGAACATACCAACGAGGTTTCGTCGCGTGTACTGATCGTTCTGCAGGGAAGGATACCCCAACATCCGCACCGTGGACTACTGGCTGGGCGACGACAAAGCAGAGCGCTACCCGCAGTCCAGGTACGTTTCATTTCGGATGATCAGTTGACTGCAAGATCCGATGGCATTCACTTCAGGACGATGAACAACCACAACAAGGCAGACGGCTTCGAACGCCGGCTCGAGGCATGTCGCAGCAGCTTTCGCGAAGGTTCGACAATCTGATCACCCGGACAGCTATACCTCGTCGAGAATTTCAAGCACTCGTTCGACCTGGAGAGGTGCGTGACTTGCCACCCGCGAAACTCTCACAGGAAGCATACTGAGTGCGCGCGTGCAGCTACGTGTACTACACGCAGATCATGCAGGCCGAGACGCTGGCGTCGGCCTACCGTCTGTGGCGGCGCAACTGGAAGGGCCCGGGCAGAGAATATACCGCCGGCGCGCTCGTCTGGCAGGTGCGTGCGCGGCGTTGCTGTCTCGTCGACGTGCCTGCTCACGGGGCGCGATCAGATAAACGACTGCTGGCCGGTGACATCATGGGCCATCGTCGACTACTTCCTGCGCCCCAAGCCCGCGTACTTCGCGATCAAGCGCGAGCTGCGGCCGTACACGGTGGGCATGGCGCGCGGCGAGCGCACGGTGTTCGCGGACGAGCGCAGCGCCGCGTTCTTCACGATCGAGAGCACGCTCGAGATCTGGGGCGCGAACAGCACGCTCGCGCCCAAGGCCGCGACGCTCGAGGTCGCCGCGTTCGACCTGCACTCGGAGTGGACGGAGAAATGGACGAAGCAGGTCACGCTCGCGCCAAACGCGAGCACGGAGCTCTACGCGGGCGCGCTTCCCGGGCAGCCGCCGCGCACGAAGCTCAGCGAGGTGCCCAAGGCGATCATCGTCTCCGCGCGGCTGCTCGACGAGGGCGGCGCCGTGCTCGGTAGGTACTCCAACTGGTAAGTCATTGCTCGTTTCGCTCGCAGGCGCCGCGGAGGCTGAGCAAACTGAACCCGCCCAGGCCTGAACCGTTCAAGTACATCGATTTCCCGGCGCTGGCGGAGCTTGGCCTCACTATAGTCGTAAAGCCCGATGGCGAGTCGGTGGAGCTGTCATCCAAGAAGCCCATCAAGGGCATCGTGCTCGACGTCGAGGGCGAGGACGTGCGCTGGAGTGACCAGGCGATTGACCTCGTGCCAGATGACCCCCAGATCATCACGGCTGCTGGCCTGAACGGCCGCCTGGTCAAGGCGCGGTTCCTTGGAGATGGTTCTGCTTGAGCGTCTGTATAGGGAAATGAGGCAGAGAAGGATATCCACGAGCATATGTCACTGTACTAGCCGCGCTATCGACGATTGATGTATCCCAGACGCCCGTCGTCATACCGCCCGTCATGCCACGATCGTCCGGATAGAGTAAGCATTTATTCGGGATTATGAACCTCCAGGGAGATGATGAGCTACATGTATGCACCCTGGCGTGTCGCCAGTGCGCGAGCGATCATACAAACTTTACACAGGTGAAGAAAAACATAGGGAACAGGGGGAGTTAGAAAGCAGAAACATATATACAGTCCGGAAACTACAAAAGAGACAACTTGAACCCAAAGCGGGGGAACGGGGGCTGGCGATATGGGACAATATCGCCGCGATTGGGCAGGTCGGGATTAGGAGGGCGAAGGATGACATGAATGCAGCGGGCAGTACGGCATGTGAGGTAGACGATGAACGATGCAATGTAATGTGCTGGGTGCCACGGGCAAGTGCGAATGTTCTATGAATCCAATGCAAGATGCGAAAGGGGAAATTCGAAGTCTATGCATCAATCACATGATAGTGCACTTGTTGGCTACCGGTTCCGCCTTGTTGCTGGGCAGCCGCTTTTCGATTTCCCCTAGGCACAGCTCGAAGACTTTGGCTGTATGCGCGTGTGAGGGACGCCACAAAGGAGAGCAGCTGTGAGATGAGTGTACTTACAGACGTTGAAATTTGTCTTTGCACTGGTTTCGACCCACGCAGCTTGATGGCTTTCCGCCAGTTGCTGTCCTTCTGTTGACGGTACCTGTCTGGTATTGCTGTGAGGAAAAGAGAACGTGGGCCCCATGTTGTGCACGATGGCAACGGATCGCAACGGCAGGTAGAGGGGTTGGTGTAGCAACATACCTTTGCGGCAAGTCGGTCTTGGCGCCGACGATAACGCACGGGATGGAGTTCATCCCGCAAAAGTTGACGATCTTGTCGTAGACGACCTGCACCATGTCGAACGACTTGCGCGAGGTGACGGAGTAGACGAGGACGAAGCCATGGATACCGATGGCATGCTTGGAATTTAGGATGGTGTACTCGTCCTGTGGTGGGTGAGCGTGGTACGAGAGGGTCAGGGGACATGCAGCTCACCTGGCCTGCAGTGTCGATGATGTCACACTCGTATTCTACGCCCTTGAAGCTGATGCTCTTGGTATGGGTGGTTTCGATGGTCGGGTAGTAGGACTCGACAAAGTTGTTCTCGATAAATTGGAGAACGAGCGACGACTTGCCTGTGTTGTTGAAGAGAATTTTGCAGGAGAGAGGGGCGCGCTGGTGAGTGAAAATGACGTCGAACGGGCTGGAACGACTGACCAACTGAACGGGCCCCAAGGACGGCGATTTTCCTCTTCTTCAAAATATCGCCGGGCATGACGAAAACAAGAAAATGGGAGTGAATAGAAGAGGATTATAAGAAGAGGTATGGAAGGGAGGAGGAAAATAGGGAGGGATGAGAGCAGTGGCTGAGAGCGAGACCCCAAAGTCAAAACCGCGGCGACCAATGATCCGCACCGTTTCTCCGAGCCCGCCGCATCCTCGACCCCTTCCTCCTCTTATATGTCCCCCTCCATTTTCCCTCAGTCCACACAGCCGCGCATGTGCTTCGCATCCGGGGCGACCTTCCGTACATCTTCCTCGTGAGCAAAGAAAAATAAAGCAACACCAGCAGCTCTCGGTATTGGCCAGCGAACCAGGCGAGCAACGCGCATGCTCGCACCGCGCACGCTCGCACCGCGCACGCTCGCACCGCGCACGCTCGCACACGGTAGGCGGTGCCTGTGCGCTGTGTGCACACCCTCTGGACGTCACATTGTCCCCGACTCGTATTTCCGTTTTCTCTTTTCCCCATCTGCCTTACGTCCTTGTACGTCTCCCTGCCACCAGGAGCCGCCAATGACTGCCAAACGCCCCAGCTGCTCCAGGGTGCTCTCCGCATCCCATTCCACGTCGGTCGCCTGACCAGCCGCACCTCCATCCTCCCTCCATATTTATGCTCCCTTCTCGGGCGGTTCTCAGTCACCGGCGGCAATCGCCATCGCATCGTCTACGAGCATAGATCAGCCTGGGCCACGTCCATTACAACCACTGCTGTTTCCCCTGCCCGCGGCACGACCCAATTTCATGCCTCGACACAATAGTCGCCAGCGCCCGCCATCCGTTCACGGAGAGTTGTCCGCAGGAGAAGCATCTCTCGTCCCTGGGTCCGATCCCTCGGGCCAGACCGCCCAAGTCACAGTAGCCACCTGCGAGAACCACGGCCAGCCCACGGCCAGCCCGCTGCATAGAGACCGACCGCCAATCCGGGCTGCCTGAGAACGACATACAAGGCCTGTGGGCCGCACTCTCAGCTCGCGCAGCACCAGTTGCCACTCGGAGTAAAATCAATCATGCTCTGTCCGGGTCAGCATTTCACCAGCGCATGGAGACGCGTCTGACATGGCGCAGCCCGCCGCCATCCGGCTGAGTGAGAATCGCCAGCGCGCAATGTGCGACGATCTGCCGTGTCCGACCCTCCATCTCCCTGCATTGTTTGCATCCACAGCGTTCTCGTGCGACATCTCAGGCACGCCCACCTATAGTGATTCCGACTCCCGCTAGAACTTCGATCGCGCTTCCGAAAATAATCCAAGGCATTGATCTGTGGCTCCATGGTAAGCATCGCTCGCAAGTATCCCGCTAAGTGCAGCTCGCGCAGCGCGCCGGCGACCAACAGTTGGGTGACGTCCGTGAAGCTTGTTCGTACGGACATCGCCGATGTTCGGTGTGGCCAGCCGCCCGTCCGCCTCCATCTATGTCTACGGCGATCCAAGGCTGTACACTGTCTAGCACCCTGTCCGCGGAGTCCCACACTCTGGAATGACGGTCAGCAGTGTATGCAGATATCAACAGTGGGTGCGATCGGAAGAAGACAGCTTGTTCTTGGTACTATCTGCCATGTACAGTGTACCACATAACTCAGCGTCAATGATACGAACATGTCCGCGTCTGTATCGGACATGTTTTTCAGTGTTACGGCAATTCATAAGCGACCATCTCTGCGCAAGCGGCGCTCTCAGTGCTAGAAGCAGCCAGAGCAGCCAGCAGGCATCTTTCATGATCTATATATCAGCCTGATAGCTCCGCGCTCCTCTCGAGCCAGCATCCGCCGCATGGTCGCACTCCGAACGCGGGCACCTGTACAACATCTGTCAGCGTCCTATAATCCAAGTTCTCATCCCGACGCCACCAAACTGCCGGACATGGCAGGTGTGTCCTGGTCGGGCGGTCGTTATCTCCTGCCTTCCAGGGTGGCGCGACACGCCTTCGGGCCCACTATCAGAGGGCGCGCTGAGCCGAGGGGACAGGTTACAGCAAATTGCCAACCTATAGTCTTATAGTTGCCGGCTTCGCACAGCGGCGGCGGCCTTCGCCCGGGTCCCTGCGGCGTCGGTGTCTGGGCTCGAGCTACGCCGCCCGCTTCTGCAGTATAAGCTTTTGAGTTCTGCCCGCGACGGGTGTGTCTGCTAGATGCCCGCCCGCGCTTCCTGGTGTGTATCAGAGATTGCAAATTTGGACGCTGGGAGGGATCTAGGAACGGGGGCGCGGGCGGGTGTCCCTGCCGACGGGTCCGTCTCAGCCAGACGGTGTTCGCGATTCGGAGCCTCTGCCGGCTCACAGGAGGTGGGGGGCGACGTCGGGGCGTGCTCGGCTCGCGGTGGTTCTGGCGCGCCGCAGGGTGTCGCATGTGGGTCCCCCAAGTTTGCCGATATCGCGACTACTCAAGATGCCGGAATGTGCGGGGCTGCGGTTTACATCTGTGTCAGGGAGGCCAGATCGGGAGACGGCCTCTGCGAATCCGTTTATGAGAAGATGGAACGTGGTATAGATATCACTGGGGAGGTCCGAGGCTTCCCAAAGATACCGTAATCTGACCGCGGACCCAAGTAAAGAGTTGATGCTAGCTCGGGAGTTGGTCTTCCTAGCCGCTTCCTTGTGGTCTCATAGCTGAGGGTCACGAAACGAGGTGGTAGCCCAAGTGTCATGTCGCGTTCACGAGTTAACTGGATTACAACATGATATACCGAGTTCCGGTGGTCGCTTGTTGCGATCTCTGTAAACCTGATCCTACAGCTCACGTACACTGAAGAAAGGCACAGCCCACGTGCGTAGCCCCTGGGTACTATATTTGCGGGGGGTTCGCTGAGAGAACCCAAGTCGACTTCTTCGGACACGTAGTGTGCGAGGGAAGAACGTAACTTATGTCGGGGGCGCGCTTTGATATGTCTTGCATGTCAGGTTCCATGAGGAACGAGCACGCACGTGCTAGTGCGGAACGGAGCTCGCGCCTAGCAGACGTTAGCGATGTCGGTTTTTGAGCGTGTTTGATGTTGTGCAAAGCAAGGAGGTAAAGGCGAAGAACCTCTTGCAGGGCGCTTGCCGCTGAAGGATCTAGTATTGCGCGGGTGCGGACTCGGCCGGAGATTAGGATTTTCGGCTTCTAAGATCGGTGTCTTGCCGCAGCCCAGCAGTGATTATGGCGCAGCCAACTGGAGGTGTCCCAGTATAAAAGTACCATATAAGGATACGCGTTGAGTGTCTACTGAGTATTGAAATATTGATCATCGAGTCATCAAGTCAACAGCCGCCGTTCCTAGTACAATTCAATAAACCTGAGTGTTGGACACAGGTTCCAGTCCTGACTGCGCCGCCCTCATGGAAAATTTGACCATATTTAATCAGCACAATCCTGGCGTGTATCCGCACAACACGCACCTACACCAATCATGCGGTCTGAGCTTGTACGACATGGGCCCGACTGGATTTCTTACCAAGTAGGATGGGGAGTGACCATGGCAACGACTCGAGTTCTGCCTCCGTCTCCAGGCGTGGCGCGACACGCTCACGTGGGGTATATGCTATATCTCACGTGACCGTGCATTTTCGATTCGAACGCGGACATGAACCTCAACCACCACTTGAACCACCGTCAGCCTTCCCTTCCGCTCCCCATCATCCCCCCGACCCGCACCAGTGCTCCGCGGTCCCAGAAATCGCCAGGCGCATAACCCCGAGCAACCCGCACGCAGCCGCCATGTCCGCCGCCCCGACGCCCAACGAGTCCCCCGCGCACGTCCAGCCGCTGCACAACCCGTCCCAGGCGGCGCATGTGGTTGTGCCCCAAGCACCCCTTGGGAACGCCACGAACAGCGCGCAGGCCCCCGGGATGGGCGCAAAGGCCCTCCTGGCGAAGAAGCTCGCAAAGAGCCAGTGAGCCTTCCGCTCCTCCGCGCGGGATGTCTTTACTTACTTTCGGGTTCATCTCCGCAGTAACCCGGCGTATGTGTCCCCAACCGACAACATGATGACCCCCGTCAGCCAGAAGCTGAACGCTTCCAAGAAGAAGCACTTCACCAAGTAAGTTTCCGGTATGTTAGCTTCCGCCATCGTCGCTCATCTCCGCATATACAGGGGAGCCAAACCCATGCCGTCGCTTTTTGCGCAGGCTCAGAAGCAACCAGACTCGGACTCTGAGAAGTCAGCAGACGAGCTCACGGAATCAACAGAGCCAAAGCTTGTGGATGAGGACGAGAACCCATTTTGAGACACCAAGCAGCGTTGATCGCTGAGAGTACCATTTCGACCTTCTTGTACGAGTATTGTGTCACCATCGTCTACACCGTCGGTTCGTTATCTGTCTGTTGTCTATTAGCTCTTGCATCTATATGCCACATGTATCACGACGTCTCGTGGTCTGTATTGAATACACGACCTTTCCACCCAGCATCTATTAGGCATCGGACCAGGCTATCAACAACTCCAGCATAAGCTCCATACACGAACCCGATAAGTAAAAGGAACGCTATCATAAATGACGGACATGGCGAGGGGTATGTAATCCCTATATGAGTGTCTCTTCCAGCAGGTACGGCAGCAAAGTGTCCATATACCCGATATGCAAAACTTCGAGATGATGACGATGAGAAAAAGAAACAATGCAATGCAATACCAAACCAAACGACAACGACACAACCCTTTAGTTCCTCCTGCAGCACCTGAAAAGGTTGCGCTTGAAGAAGTAGAAGAGACACTGGATAAGAGAGTTAGCTACATGTTGTGGTCCCAAATAAATCACAACTGACCCCTGCGAAGCGGACGAGTGCGAGTCCGAACGTAGAATAGAGGATGACGGCGAAGTAGATATTTTGCTTGCGGCGCAGCTGTGCATCGTCGATAGCCTCATTGCCAGATTCCAGACCGTTCAGGTTCTCGATCGTCACGGCCAGGCCAGCGTTGGTCAGCATCCAGAAGGCAACGAGACGAGTACGGAAGGTCTTGTTCTCATCGTCCATGGTAGGCTTCTCAACCTCCTCCTTCACTTCGAGCTTGGTCACAGCACGAGTGACAGTCTCCTTGAAGTGGGCATCGAGATCTTCCTTGTTCCGGGCAATTTCCTCGACGACAGCAGTGTCGGCATCCTTAGACTTCTTCGACGACACGGACGGCAGAGCTTCAGCCTTGTCACTACCCTTGGTACCCCACGAGACATCGTGCAAGTTACAGAAGGCGTAGACGTTGAGGACGTTCGTGAAACTTGGTGCAAGGCAGAGATATTGACCGAAACTCGAGAACATGTGCCATGGGTCACGCTGTCAAGGTCATGTTAGAAGAAGAGCCAGTGAACGAGACGACAGACATACGTAGAGGAAGGACGCGATGAAGTAGATACCTGGGATCGATTGAAAGTTAGTACGGGTGAGGAAGATAGTTATGATGCGGCTCACCGTAGGTGGAGACCATGGCTGCAATAAGGGCACCAACAGGAGGAGTGAAGAAAGTCTTGATGACTTGCTCAGTTGACATGTTCTTCAGCAAGCTCGGAATATTCTGGAGGACCATGAGCACGTATCAAACGGCATATTCTCGTGAAGGCATACCGCGAATGCCTTGACAGTCAGCCAGAATGAACAAACGAGTAGGTAGACAGCGAGAATGCCGTAGACCCTGCATGGATGCGTCACTAACATCGCTTGTTAGAGTAGACTAGAATGAAACATACCAGAGCGTCACCACATACGCTGCCCGTTCACCCTTTGGCCGATTACCCAATGCGAGCACAAATTGCAGGCAGAGGAAGGCAAGGTAGATCCATTTCAGAACCAAGTTGACCCAGTGCGTCTGGAGTAGGTATTAAGGAACACTCTCTAAGCGCGTTAACCGGAGATAAGGTGCTTACGACATCAGCCGTGCCAAAGATGACGATGTTTTGCGTGGGAAGCAGATCGATGATAATACTGAACGTCAACCAGATGTTCGCCAGCGCAAACCAAGAGAAGACCAGAGAGAAGATGTTGTACTAATTCAGAGTCAGTCACAGCACTCGAGATCAGGAATTACACAGCATACAATTGCCTGAACGTGGAAGAAGAACATCCGAATGATACCGTGACCGGACTTGTACAGCTTGAAGAAGTTGACAAGTGCATACTGCGCGACACATGTCAAAACTGGTCATCAATCAACGAAGCAGACATCACTTACGACCGACGCCGCAAACGAACCGTTCAGCCAACGACGACGCTGACCGATGAGTTCGGCCGCAGACTCTGGCACATCAGTCTCAGCCTTACTCGGTTTGACATATGTCAGCGTCCACCTGTCGCCAGCCTTCGCGACAAGCTCGAAGCAGAGGATACGATCCTCGGCCAAGAACATGTTCTTCGTGAAGATGTTCATGCCGTAGATACCCTTGGGACCAAGTCGATCGGCGAGCGAGTGGTCACCATGGAAGTACTGCTCCAGAGGCCGGCCCAGGATAGCGCGGAACCGATAAGCGGAGAAAGCACCAGGCAACACAGAGACGTATCCAAAGCTACTCTCAAGCGGCTTGTCTGTAGGAGATCATCATGTCATGAAAAGTCACTACAAGGTGATGTGGCGTGCTTACCCAGGATGTTTGACATCTTGTACTCAAAGTTTTGCGCAGCGACCAGGAAGTTGGTGAGCTTCCTACCACCGTTAATCATCGCGTGAATTTCACCACAGCAGCCACCGAGGTTCGCATCGTTGTAGAACGCCTCCCAGAGGTAGTAGATGGACTTGCGACCCGGCTTTGTCCCAGCATCAATGAGAACACAGATCTCGGGCTCAAGCATGCGACCGATCGCGTTGAAGAGCCATCGATGAGAGTTGATCTTCTTTTGGTTCTTCGCCTTGATCACCAGGATGACTTGGACTGGTACGAGGTTGTTGGGGTCATCGCCATGTGGCAGAATGAGCTGCGGTGTCGTATCCACCGAGAGCTGGGTCGTGTACTACATTCGCCGCGGTAATGAGTCATCATGAACCACGGTGTAAAATGCAAGCCAAGCCTACCTCGAAGATATGCGCGACGGTATCCTTGCCGTCGACTTGCTTCTTCATGACACCGTCCTGGTACACACCGACAGTTGCCAGAAGATCAAGGACCGTCTTGTCCATAGGTTCCAGACCGTCGATGATGAGAGCGACTGTGATTCTTTGCCAGCCAGGAATACCCTCCTCCGCAGTCCGGCGCCAATACTTCGATTGTTTGGTCTTGCAGATATCACGAATATTCAACATGACACCATGCAGCGTACGCGCATACAACGTCTTGTCCTCGTTATACGACGTGACCGCAATCAGAAGCTCTGTTTGCCGGTTGTACATCTTCGTGCGCAATGAGTAGCCATTTGCTTCCGAAAAGTCGTCAGGGTCGACAGTCGCGGCGGTGTACCGCATATGGCTGAGCGCTCATTAAGACCGCTGGCCACATGAAGCGAAGCAAAGCACATACGAGAATTCAGTCGTTTTCGTGCTGCCAAGCCACTTGGGCTCGACGGCACTGTAGACGGGAGTAGGCACAGCGTACTCCGTGATGAAGTTACCCTTGGTCAGCTTGACTTTGCGGGTGACACCGCGCTTGATGGTCTGCCGCCGCCTCCATGCTGAGTCGACACCGCCGGATGCTGACGATACTGTCGACTGCGGACGACTGTAGGGGTCACCATAGGCATTCGGGTCCATCGGTCTATCCAGGTGCGCGGTCAACAAAAGGCATGCTTGTCACGGGAGAGACGTGTCTCACCCTGGGGGGTAGAAACCACCCGGAGAGCCATGCGTAAGAGGTACTTTCTCTACCTCGGAGTCATCGTCGCCCATTCCACCAAACTCGTGCGGCAGAGAGACCGTGCTCTCGTAGGCACTTGGTGGCGGTTCATTGAAGTTGATTTGGCGTGGCCGGTCAGCGAACGGGTCACTAAGGTCATTAATGGATGAATGCGAGGATAGAGAAGGCAGTGGGGGGCGTTGGTCTGCCATGGTGTCGTAACGGCGAGCGTGGATGGGGTCGGGCTGGGTCAAGGTATCGTCGAAAGGGCGGCGTGTCGTGGCAGGTAAAAAGAGTGAACGAAACAGAGAACAGCCTGTCTGCGCGAGAGTTCGCTCGCTACAGCCTCGCCCAAGTTAGACGCCCAGACCCCGGGAACTGCCACTGAAACGAGACCGTGCCGGGGGCAACCTGTTTAGCCTCCGCTTAGCATCTCACTCTGGCCCAGCCGTCCAGCTCTCGACCATCTTGTTCGACGTCGTACATACTCATACACTCCCCAGCAGCTGTCCGAGCAAGTTTGAAGCAATTGCGACCGACCACCACCTCTCTTTCAGCAGCAAGAACAATAGGTGCTATAGTTAGCCATCTGGCGCTTACAGCGGTCTCACGGTTAGGACACCGCCTTTGCTAAACGCATCGGGCTTAAATGCCCCCTTCACCTTTCACCGTAACGTTGCAGCCTCCAGGCTCCGACAGTCAGCGCATCACTCAGCCCGCTGCGCGTTGCCTGCGCTGGTACACGGCCTTGCACAGAGACCGCCATCCACACGTCCAACATTTGTGTTGTGTCTTGTCATTTGCGTCCGGGTTTCGCGCCAATTGACATAGACGCACGTGACAACCGTAGAAATGCTTCCGTTGTGCTTGATGGACCGCGTCCCTGCGGACAAATCCAGAACAACTTCATCCCGCGATGCGCGACGATTTCGATTCATCTGGTAGTCGACTTTTTCGCCGTCCTGTAGGCTCCCTCTCATTGGGGTGCAGCCTGGTGCAGTGGAGGTTAATCCGCAGCGCCTGGCTCGTCGTTCTCGGCCGACTTGCACTGCCATGGTAACGGGTGCGCCATCCCGCCCCAAGCTCCAATCTCAGCAGTGTCTAGGGTCACCCGGCGACAAAATCAACTTCGCGGTGGAGCTCGTTCCTTCTCTGGTGCCTATCCAGTTTTTTATATCTCGGTGGCTAGCCTCCGCATTCCTCGCATACCAGTTTCAGATGTTAGCTTGTAGAGATCGGAATGACTTGGCCGTCAATTTCGAATGGCTCAGAATAGCCACACCGACTTCAATATGTCTCTGCTCAGCGGGTGGCAATCATGCAGATATGGAGACCCGCTGTTACGGATTATAAACATGCTCGACCTCTGCAGCTCAGATTGAGTCCAACAAACCAACCTTTGTGAAAGTGGAACATAAGGACATAAGCTCGCTCATCGCACCGAGAGAACTCAACATCAGCTCCTCTATCCTCAGAAGTCGAACCGACCAGTCTTAACATGTGTGTGACCGGAACAGTTGTGCTCTATCAGTGAGTGCTTGACATATCTCAGTCACCTAGACACGCTGATCCTTCACGCGAAATGCCAGATGTCACTTCTCACCTTTCGCCGAGAAGGTGAAGCAAACGCTCCTTGTGAAAGGTATACCATACAGATCAGTGGAAGTGAACGACGACATGACACAGAATCGCACCCAAGAAGACTACTGATGCAACGCCAATCAGGTCACGAACGTCATGCCACGCTCAGATCTGTCAAAACTTCTAGGAGTCACCTACCATCGCATCCCGGTGCTTGCCATCGGAAACGATGTGTGCTACGATTCCAGTATATCGCGTCTGCTCTCGAGCAACGATTCCCGCCGTCGGAAGGTTGTGGGACGCTGATCCCGCCCCGAAGGGCTGAAAGGGAGGAGGGTCCATCGAGACGGGGTTTATCAAGGTATTTGCTATGTTTTTACACTGATCGAGCAATCGTTCCGCTGAAAAAAAAGCTCCTACCGTGGTCAAAATTACCGGAGCAATTCATCAAGGGCCGGGTTTCTGCGTATCTCATCACTGACTGTTGGCTCACATCAATAACCTTGCTTTCAGTGCTTTCAGGAGGTCATCGAAGTTCACGACTCAAGAGAACGAATTACCTGTAAGTCAAGAGCGCCCTTGCATCCCACTTAGTAAGACCCTCCACCCCCATAGACCTGACAGTGATTACACTGTCGTCTGAGAATCTGCTGAAAGAACAACTTGCGGATGGGCGCAAATGAGTCATGGATACAGAACACCCTGGCTTGGCTGATCTTACTACATCTACAACTGACTGTGGCACCTGGAACTCTCGTGCCTGATCGACCTCTTCGTGGACCATACCTTCCCGAAGTCTCTCGCAGTAAATCATGGATTAGACCTGAGGAAGCATGCGAGTTCTCCTTGATCCCAGACTTTTCCTGTGGACCACCAGAATGCGCGAACGCCTTGCGGCTTTGAAGAAGGACAAATCCGATGCTTCCCAGAGAACCTCGGGAACGGAAGCTGCTAAACTAACTGCATCATACGCTTCCTCAGACTTGGCTGTCGTCGGGTTTGATGAGACCAAGGCTGGACGGCTGCGTGTGGCCCTGGGTGATGTCGTAGCTGTTGGGCCTAATGATTATGGTCGGGACCCTTCCAGGATCAACAACATGGTGACGGAACTCCTTAGGAGTTGTTCCGACCCTGAGCCGCGAGGTAGCTGTCATTGAGACCAAGGGGACGATGGGTACGATGGGGCGTGTCCGGCGCCACTCCCCCAGGCTCAATTTCTCGGTGACACGATTCGAGCGCTGCGAGGCATGAGCTCGCTTAGCTTTGTAGATCCTGCGTTGTACAAGTATTTACTGTCATGCATAGCATTATCACCCAGATGCATGACTGAGAGAGATAGCCAAAATGTTACATGCTAAGCTTATACATCTAGGGGGTCCCAAGCACATCCGGAGGGACGGATCTGCGCTGCCCCGCCGCGGTATTCGCAAGACGCGGACCGCGGTCCGGGCACGTACGCGTACATAGGACGGGCGCGATCAGACACGTGCGACAGCAAGGAGTCGGTGGCGGACCTTGGTGCATGAAACTTCTGTGGTGACTCTCGTGTCCTGCGTTGCTCGTTCCACGACCAGGCTTTCACAGTCATGCCAGCCCGAACTGCCCCCGCAAGGGGTGCTGCAGCAAATGCAGCACCCGCGGCGGCCCAGGAAGAGTCAACGTTCCGCAAGGTCTTCTCCATTGCCCAGGTGCGTGAAGAGCTGCAGAGCGATTGAGAGCATGTCGTTGAACTGGGCTGTTTCAGCAATTCTTCTTGATGTGGGCAATTATGCAACTCGGTGAGCGGCGGAAGATGTGGGCTCTGTGACGTATGCTGAGCGAATCCTGGACTAGCAACTAGATTCTTCGCATCAAAGACTACGCCCCCGGCGACACCTGCTCCATCTACCACCGCCGGGGATATTCCTCAAGCACAGGTATCTGGTCAGCCTGTTGCAAATGAGCTGCCCACGCAAGCCGTCCCTGCATGGCCTCTTGGCCTTCCCCTCTCCATGGACGTCTATGTAACGACGGACCCTTCACCGAAGGCATTCGAGAACCCAGTAGACTTCACGGAGCATGGGGGGCTGATTCACTTCTCATGGAGCAATATAACCTTCGGGAACTGGTCCGATACTAGAACTGTGGATTTTGATGTGAACTTGCCCGAGGTGGGTGACGACTTCTCTGATCTTGAGGCCAGAGTATTGAAAACAGTTCAGAGTGTACAGCACAACGGATCCATGTGGGCCGATGTGTTCCTGCGCCGTGAGGATGCAAGTCTTGATCCATCGAGTCCGAACTTCAATCCGCATGGTGTGCGGCATGTTCGCAAGCGTATGTACGTTTGAATCCGGATGCTTGGTCTAAGGATGACAACGTCCTCCGCAGTGTTGACCCGTTATATGCCGAAGACCAAAATCAGGAAAGTGAAGAAACTTATTGGGAGCCAGGAAGATGCGCTGGATGAGGACGAACAGGTACGCGGCTGCTGGTATATTACTGCTCTCAGATAACTTTATTTCCTCGCAGCCCGATGTTATCGTATCGCATTGGCACCAGGTAGGACGAAATGATGGTTGTATACACTCCGCAGCCTAACTCTGTCCTTAGAATCTTACGCTAACACTGGTCTCCGATGCTTCTGTCATCCCGATCAACAAGGTCGCTCCACCAGTTGCGCAGTGTCAGTTATCACAGCCTCCTGGATAATTAGTTATGCTAAACGCCATGTGCAGATATTGAAACTCTGCCAGACCGTGATTCCACTGGCCGGGCCTATTACAAGCCCATCGTCTACCCCAATGATTTCTGGCACCTGCGCTCGCAATACACTGAAATCAACACTACGACGCCGACGTTACCTCTTTCTGTCACATTCGAGCCCCTCTCTTACTGGAAGTTCCAGATGTACGCTGTCATGATCAAGGGCTTCGAGGATGCAGCCACCCAAAAACAACCCGGTGTGACGTCTGCGGATATGGACGAGCTCAAACGGATCTTGGTTGAGACGAATCCCTATTATCTGGCCCTGACGATCTTCGTCAGTGTGCTCCACATGCTGTGCGTGCGCTCTGTGGTCTAGAGTTAAAGTGACGCTAAAGCCTGCTACAGATTTGAGTTCCTTGCTTTCAGCTCTGATGTTTCACATTGGAGACAGAAGAAGGAACTTGTTGGTGTATCTGTCAGGTGAGTGGCCATATGTTTGCCCATCGTACCTTTTGATGCTCAAAGTCATCCGCAGATCTGTGCGTCCAGTTACATCGGTGATTCAATATTGAGATTGCTGATATGCGTTTCTTAGATCATCACAAATGTTGTTGTACAAACCATCATTATGTTGTATCTCCTCGACAACAGCGAGCAGACAAGCTGGATGATTCTCTTCAGCTCAGGAATCGGTATATTCATCGAGGCATGGAAGGTAAAGTTAGTTGCTCTCCCACCTTGCTCTGTACTGATTTTTCCGCCCGTAGATCACAAAGGCCGTCGACATCAGAATAACCCCTGCGGGCCCGGGTGCATTGCTTCCCTACAAGCTCGATATCAGAGGTATATCACGAGCTTCCGCGTAGCGAGACCCACTTACTGAGGGATGGTACAGATAAGCATGTTCTTTCTGAGGACGAGAAGAAGACACAGGAGTGAGTGAACTATGCATTGCAGTACAGAATGACCGTTAACGTGCAACAGATACGACAAGTTGGCCTTCCGTATTGTATCATACTTCACCATACCCTGTCTGGCAGCATACACCGTCTATTCGCTTATGTATGAAACCCATCGAGGATGGTACAGTTTCGTGATCTCGACTTTGACATCATTCGTCTACATGTTTGGTTTCGTGAGTACCACAATCCTGGGCTTGCACGAGTGGACCGTTGACAACCACCATTTTGAAGGCACAACTCATACCGCAACTCATTATCAACTACAAGCTGAAGGTAGCTTCCCTTACCACATATTCGGAACACGTTGATCAACTGGGTATAGAGCGTCGCGCACATGCCCATGAAGGCTATGATTTTCAAAACACTTTCAACAGTAGTCGATGACCTCTTCGCGTTCGTGTGACACTGACTAGGATACTTCGCGGCTCTGCTGACCATGCTCCGTGTAGATTCGTGATCAAGATGCCGATTCTGCATCGCTTAGCTTGTTTCCGAGACGACGTGGTCTTTTTGGTCTTCCTATATCAGGTTCGTTGCTCATGCCATGGTCGGCTCGTGTCATAACAGCTTTACTCACATCACGACACCGTAGCGATGGATCTATCGTATTGACCCGAAGCGAGTGAACGAGTACGGTCAGGTGATGACATCAGAGGTGGATGCCGTTGCGGGGAAGGACGGCGCAGATGCGGCGGAGACAAAGAAGAACAAGTGATCATGGCTTCCTCCCAGAGACGGGTGGGGGATTGCACTGCAACGCGGCCGGAACCCGGGGGTTCTTGCTCGGGCTCCCGTAAGGATGAGAGTTTGGTATGCGTGCCCCAGCTACGTGGGAGGGCGCCAGGCGTTGTCTGGGTCGCCGTCATCATAAAGCGTCATTGTACACGCTTTTTAATCGGAGTAGTACGGATTCTTTCATTATGATACAAATACACATGGGAATAGACACGAGATTAATTTCTGCAACGAGAGTTCATTACTGCGACGGAAAATAGAGCGAGTCGGAAGTAAATTGAGCAGCATGCCAACGGAGAAAAAACAGCAGAAAAGTCGCCAGGTGACTTCCCGCTGGCGCAGAGATGATATTCTGACTCGGACCGAAAGAGGTGACGAGAGCGTGGTAAATTTCTCGCCGTATGTACCGCAGCGCTTCCCGGGCTTGACCTAACCCTCCGCCTCCTCCGCTCAGCTACTTATAACTATCAGTCACCCCAGCTGGGATATTACTCCCTTCTCTCTCCTTCTGCGCTTTGCATGAGATGGACCCTGATGGCCCTCTGCCACAATATGCTTGTCGCTGTCTGAACATTCGCATCTCGCCGCAGAATGCTCCTGGGCCGACCCCTCCTCCCCCCGCCGATCACTCTTTCTTGCCAGTATTTGCCGGCGAAGACGGGCTCTCGGCCGTGAGTTGGCTTTTCAGTCCTCGGTGTCCGGCTCCTGATGCCTTGTGATTAGTCTCACACCGAGCTCACGCTGAGGAGCCAAACTCGGCCTGTCGAAGATCGCAGTGGCGAAACCTCGCAAATGACAAGATACGTCTCCGTCACTTGCCTCATCTGCCAAACGCCCGCGTATCGAGTCCAGCAAATCGTCACCCCCGATGTGGACCTTGAGGAGGGGCCGGTACTCCCAACGGACGACTGGGTGGAGCACGAGCTGTTGAAGAGTATCACGGGTTGGGTCGAGGTCAACAAAGACTGCTTGGTACGTTCACATTCCATCTCAGCGTCGTAGTGTGAGAGCCTGCCCCCGCTATCATGTTTCGATGCTGGTACGGGGTAGCAGGGTGCTACCGCTGCGCGTCTGTTTCCATTGCGCACACTAAACGCTCTGTCCCCCCGCAGTCTGGGGATGCAATCTCGGATTGCCAGCGATCCCAACAATACTCGTCCCAGTTCGGTATCGTTATTCCAGAGGGCGAAACATCTGATTTTACGACTCCATCACATACCCCGCCATCTCCGTCCTCTCCGGTAGTCAGTGAAGCTCAGCCACACGCGCCAAGACAGTATCTCCCGCCACTGCCGCCACTCTTCGCGCCGCCGCCTTTCACCCCTTCTCACCAGACATTTACTCATCTCGCCTCTGTGGCCACGGCCAAGTCTGAGGCGACCCGAACTGAGGCAAACCTTTATATCGCTGCTATTGCCAGACAAAAGGCGGAAGAAGTTCGAGCTTCGGAAGCGGACCTCAGGCGCCAAGTCGGTCTCTTGTGGCAGCGATACCGAGAAGCTCTAGAAACTGTTCATCAGGGTCCGGGTGCCGTCCGGCCTGGCCCACAGTCGCGGAAGAGAATGAGCAGTGGCAAGTGGTCTGGGCTTACGAGTCCCACCACTGCGGCACATGATGGTTCCGCTGCATCTGTGCGAGTTGCCGACTTTGTCCCTGTACCTAGTCCGCCTCCACGGGCGTCATCGACTACCTCTCGCCAGGTGGCATCCGCGTTGTCAGCCTCGTTGAAGACGACTTCGTTCCACCATCCCCGAGCTCAGGCGCCTTCAAGCTCCTCGACTTCCCGTCCTGCTGAGCCTGCTCAATCTCCACCACCGTACGAGTCACCTCCAATTTCTCCCTCTCATTCGAGCGCTATCCGCATTGCTTCTCCGAGCATTGCGTCATCTCGCACACTAGCCATGCCTATCGATGGCGAGGCAGAGATTCGGCTAGCTCATAGACGTGACATGAACGAGTCGAAAGACATAGCGACCAGCTTCCGCTATGTCATGGATCTGGAGAAAGAGATGGAGGAACAACAAAGGCAACGTGTCAGCGCGTCCGCAGCGGACAGCGATGCGCAGTCCACTATGCCCAACAGCAGCAAAATGTCGCATATACGCAGTCCAAAAGCAAGCAAGAGTACTCTCAAGAAGTCAAACTCCGAGAACGCGACCGCTACTGCCCCTGCCGAGCAGCATCCTTCCAGTCCGAAGGAAGAAGTTGCGAAAGGCAAGAGGAAAGTCACCTTTGACGTTAAACCCGAAGTTGCTATTATCAACACCGGAGACTCGACCTCAGCAGAACCAGTTAGCAAGGAAAGCGAAGGTAACTTGAAGTTCTCCGCTCGTATCACAAAAGTATCAATCTTAAATTACTCAAGCAGACATCTTCGAAATGGATAGTGAGACAGAGGAGCGACCTGCTGAGGAAGGCGAGTCTGCAATCCCTGCAGCGACGGTCCCCCCTCTAGTCCATGCCAACTCAGAACCCGTTCGTGCCCCTCGCCGGCCGACACGTGCACGTAATGTCGACACTGCCGGACTGCCGTCGTCCTTCGCCGCTCTGCGACCAGCATCACTACCGAATCTCTCTGCCATGCGCCGGCCGCCACCGCAGGTCGATTCGATAGAGCGGCCTAGATCCCAAGTATTGAGAGAAACTGTTGTCGGTGCTGAGGCGGAGAACACACGTAACAAGACCAACGGGTACACGCCGCAGCTTGCAGTCGATCCTAAAGAGATCGACGAAGCGCTCGGTCCGAGGGAGGCGGAGATTTTGCGGCTGGTTGCTGCCAATACCCCTAGCCATCGGAACGCATGGAAGGAAGGCAGCAGGGCATGGCAGCTCTTCGTGCACCGGCATGACGATAAGGCGAAGTTGGGCGCTGCGAAGGGCACCATCCCCGAGGAAGATGAATACGTTTTGGACGAGCCGACTGACGACCAATCCGATTGGCTCGACGATAATGACACCGATATGGGCGATGATGTACATAGGAGTGAGTACTTTCGTGTTACTCCACAACGGCAAGTTGACCTGGCTTACTATTGTTTTGTAGTCCGGAGTTGGCCCGCCCGCCGCGACGGAACTATCGCTGGATCGCTTCCCATACCGATTGGTCATTTGAGCCACGGCCGACAAGTTCTTGGCTTGTCCTCCTACCAGCCGCGGACCTCTGTCACCGACCGCCCAGGATCACTGCCAGGATCACTGATGCCGGCCTTGCAGAAGGCGTCAGCCGCTGCTATGCGCAAAGCATCATACGCCGCTCGCGATCGCGAGCGTTCGTTTGATCCAGGAGCATTGGACTTTGTATCCGACCAATCTGATGACGACGAAGACGAAGACGATATGCCACCCGATGCGGAAGTCGGTAGCTTGGCACGGCAACGGGCCCTGCGGATCCTGCAGAAACGTAGTGAAGTTCCCGAAGCCGGTGAGTCGTCCTCCTCAGAGTCGATCAAAACGTCATCAATTGACGCTTTTCTGCCAGGAATGTGGAGAAGTCTCGCATGAAAGACAATGACACTTTGCCAACATATCGACGGCTGTATTCTAGTATTCTGATAATTGTCCTTGTGTTTACTACAAGCCCGCATCGTCCTCTGCGTACGAATGTGTACGTTGCTGTGTAGCTTCACAACTGCTTTCTTGTACATGATGTATTACCACCATCTGGCTCGAGTCTATCAACGCACTGTATCGTGGTATGACAACCGGAGTGGGGATATGTTCAGATTACGGTTAATGGATAGGTTTTGCTAGTTGTGCTATGCTACAATCCACACGTAGCACGGAAAGCATTTTAACAAGCAAGACACATCTAGTCAGGACCAGTGTCCGCAGAGCCAGCGTTCCCCGATTCGACGCGCCTCACGACGGCCTCAACCTTCGCCTCATCGCCTTTGACACCGATGTCGTGTTCTTCTCCCTCTGTGGTCTCCGAGACACAGCGTGTGCACTCGCACTTGAACCGCCAGCCACGTGCGAGCTCAATACGCCGACGACGACGGGCTTCGACCGGGGTCTCGTCAGGGTGCTGCGAGACGTCGACATATGCCATTGTAATCTCGTCACCCTTCTTGATCGGCTGGGTAGCGACGAGCTGCAGCTCCGTTGTGTCTGATTGGAATGTCGGCTTGGCGTTAGGCGCGCAGGAGTGAGCCATCTACACATTTGGAGTGAATACATATGACGGAGACGCCGAAAAGAAGGTGCTCACGTATGCGGAGACAAGGTAAAGACCGCAGCCGACCTGCTTCGAGGTTCCGTAGGGAGTCCGAGTGCGCATTTGGTCCTCGGGGCGCTCCTCGGGTACGGGCTAGTAGTGCGGTAAAGAACAGTTATCAGGGCGAAGGAAGTTGAGAAGCGTACCCTGTCCTCCCTGCCGCTGGCGGGGCAGACACCAATGACGTTGTACGACATCCTGCCGACATCGGTGGCGAGTCGCTCGTCCGTCACAATGTCAGAAACACCGGGCAATGCGGAAGCCATGACCGCGGCAAGCAGTTTCCGTTCGTCCTGAGTCACTTTGCCTTCCACAAACCGCAGGCGCTGCATGTGGTCGAAGATCGAGTAGGTCTTCTCCACGAGGCCATGGTTGGTGTAATCCGCCACCGGTTCCGCAGGGTTCAGTTTCAGAGTCTCACAAGCGATCGTTCGCGCAATCAGCCGTCCGACAAGGAGGAGCATCAACTTTCCCTTGGACTTAACATAGTCGACGAATTCGGTCTGCGCCTTCTTCCGATCTTCCTGCGTGAGCGCGCCCAGACCGTTGTCTGCACCCTCTGGCAAGACAGGATCGAGACCGAAGAGCAAGTTTTCAGATTGCATCTTAGAGCGGATATAGCAAGTTCGTGAGCAGTACGCGGCATCGAGGCTATCGGTGTCAGGACGAGTTGGCTCTCCCTCGATTTGACGGAGACAGTAGGAGCAGTGCGTGCCCTTCCCTTGCAGGTCAATGTCGAGGTCCGCAACTAAAGGCAGCTCCTAGGATTATGAAGGCCTCTTTAGCGGAATGAAGCCTTGTATGAGATCCGGCACAACCTTGTAGATCACTTCTCCTAGCTCAAAGTCTTTGTTGGCCACGAGGATCTTTTTCGAATCATCGGCACTCGGTTTCACACTGACGTTCATGTCCGATGGTGGGAAGTGGTTGTAGTAGCCTAATTCGTCACCCGTCCACCGCACTCAGCTCTCATTTCTAGCACTCTTAGGATATTATGCTCACCTTGAACTCGGTCCTCAACCTAGGAGACGGTATCGTACGGTAACAGAACATATATTGCAAGATGTGAGCATGCCATCCGACCAAATCGCAGCAGGATAGTAGATGTGAAAGATCAAAGTCGGCGAGTAGAGACCCTAGATCTAGTACAGCTCCAGTATGACTCATATCGACGCGTTTATGACGCCGACGGGTCTGTGAGCCTGTCCCACTCCTGAGATGATGTCTCTGAGGGAGGCCCTGTCCGAGTCGGACTCGTTTCTTCCTCATCAAATTCGTCAGAGGCCTCGGCCCTCTGTTCACTCTCCTCCTTGGACGAGGAAGGACTTACGTCCATGTTAGCCATCTCCATCACAATCTACAGGACATCTTGTCAGACAGAGCTACGCTAAGGAATACACTAGACATTACCTTGAAAACCTGCTCCGGGAGAGTCTGCTGGTAGAGCATGATAAGCTCAACTGGCGACGGGTAGACACGCAGAGCCCGGAAGAATGACAGTGCTGCAGGCATGTAGAACGCCTCGCCTACGAGCAGGTTGAGCTACAGCGTTCACGCTTTCGAAAAGGACTTACCCTGCGCTACAAACTGCTCGCCGAGACCGACTTGAGCCATGAAGTACTTCTCCGATTCAGCAGGGCTCGTAGGCTGCCCCTCCTCCCGAATTTTGTCCAGTGCAGCACGGAGCTCCTCCGGGCTCACTCCAGACGGTGCCTGTGCCTGTTTTTCGCTCGCAGCCTGAGCCGCATGCTTGTCAACCTTCTTCTTCTCCTTCTCTGCAAAACGAGCCGAATCAGCCCGATGATCTTGCTGGATGCAAGGACAGCGCGCATACTCAATTTCCTGCGGAACTCGGCATTGTTCCTGCGCTTATAGTCAAAGTAGACCGCGTAGGCGGCAATGCCAGTGACGACGGCGACACTGGCAAAAGTGACGAGGGACGACCTGGAGACCATGGTCGGAGGAAAGTTTTGAGGAGGGTGGCTGAGTGCAATCGGTCTAACGGACAAGACCGAAGCGCCCGTAACACGCAGCCACTCGCGCGGTTCTGACGCGTCCGGCGCTACAGTCGGCGCTTGCAGGTTCCCCTGCTGCGGGGGTGAAGGAGGCAGCTCACATGCACTCGCTACAGAGCCGCTTGTTGTCTGCCATCATCTTGCGCAGCATACAAATACCTTGCTCTGCAATTTGCAGCGCCTTTACGTGTCTGAACTGACCCCTTGTATAATGGCACCGACGACATCGACGCACGACCGTCTCGGCGAGCTCGAGGACGCCTTCATCAAGGTGACCTTTGAGGAGGACGGCCGTCCCGCTCCCACAGCTGATGGCCAGGATCGCTTTTACCACCCGTGGATTGACCATGGTAGGAGCAGTGCTCCTTGAGAGTACAATCGTCGCTGATTGTAACCCGTAATATCAGCCTCTAATCCAGTTACCGAGCCCGCGACCTGGGCGTGAGCGTCTGATATCCGTGGAATGCCCCCATACTAACTTCGGACTATTGTACGACGCAGCGCGAGGGCTCTGCGTAAGCTGTACCCCGGAAAGACAGTCGTACTGTCCACCGATTACAATACGAATATCTTGGGTTTTCCCGGTGCTATCATCCAACCCACTTCGCAGACCGACTTGGTCACCAGTATAGTCTTCGTCCCTCTCTCCCGCCGTCTCGGTCAAGTGGCCGGTATTCTCTCAGATCAGATCAAATTCGGTTGCTTCCGCGTAGCATGGGCCGTGCGTAGATCGATACTGAAGCATACTTTGAGACAAAATGCTGAATAATAAACGTCGCAGAAATACGATTTCATATTGTACATCACCAGGGTAAGCCATTGGTTGCTGGATTAGCTTCGATGTTTACAAATACGATCTCCTAGTATCCGTACGGCTTTGGTGAGATGGTCCAACACTACATTGTGCACGACGGGCCCGAAGAGCACATCCGGGCGCTTCTTCTGGCATCTGGAACATGGCACAACCAACTCCACGGGGAAATCCTTGTGTTCAATCAGGGTTACTGGAACAAAGATCACAATCTGTGGACGGAAGTCCAGAAAGCAAACTGGGACGACGTGATCCTGAAGGAGAAATTTAAGGCTGATCTCCGAAAAGACATTGGCGGCTTCTTTGAGTCGGAGCAATTGTACAAGTCTCTCGCTATTCCGTGGAAGGTTCGTCAAGAATGATATGATAGTACCTGCCGTGAGACTGATCTAAAAGCGGATAGCGTGGTTTGATCATGTATGGGCCGCCCGGTCAGTGTACGTTTTCGCTTCACTGAGCCGAGCTCATCTTGTACAGGCAACGGCAAGACCATCAGCATGAAAGCAATCATGAAAGACTGTGACGCCCTAGGATATGCGCCCTTATATGTGAAGTCCTTCCGTAGCTGGAAGGGTGAAGAAGGGGCGATGGCCGATGTCTTCGAGAAGGCTAGACAGATGGCACCTTGCGTTGTCATCCTTGAGGACTTGGATTCGCTCATCAACTATGCCAACCGTTCGTTCTTTTTGAACCAGATGGATGGTCTGGAAGGAAATGATGGATTATTGGTCATCGGTTCTACGAATCACTTTGACCGGCTGGATCCGGCTCTCAGTGGACGACCCAGCCGTTTCGATCGTAAATAGTACGTGCTACAGGCCAGTTCTGGGAAGTGCGCTAATAGCATGTGATCTAGCTCTTTCGATGATCCGGACAAGGATGAACGCGCCCTCTACGTCAAGTACTGGCAGAGCAAGCTGAAAGACAACAAGTCCATTTCCTTCCCAGACAGCCTAGTCGACGAGGTCGCTGAGATCACGGAGAAATTCAGCTTCGCATACCTTAAAGAGGCTTTGTACGTCTACTTGAGATTCGGCTCTGGTCTCACTCTGACACCTGTCGTCGCTTTAGCGTCGCGGCGCTAGTCCTCCTCGCGGGTTGGGAAGGCGACGACAAACCGTCTTTCGCAACTGTCTTGAAGGATCAAATCAAAGAGCTTCGAGGTCAGCTGGACAAGGATCCCGAACACGCCGTGCCCGGCGCGTACCCAAGTTCATCAGCGCCGCTTCCAAGCCCTCCGAGGCACGCGGGTCGTGCGCAGCAGTGTGTTGACCCTCGCCTGCAGAGCCAGGCTAGAATTTGGGATGGCGGGCATGGAAGCCCGCGGCTGACTATGCCTGGGGAGATGCCAGCAACCGGACCGTCTCGTGCGGAGGGCAGGGATGTGAGGGCCATGGCCCTCGCTGCCGCTGCTCTTGGCCGATCGTTCATCTACTGATTTGGCTTGGTATGGAGGATGCTGTACGATACACGCCGCTGCGCCCGGGATGGAAGATACCTGCTGGAACTTGCATGTAAAATTAGAGTCGGCTACGGATTGACCTTGTTTGGAACTTGAATTAGGGTGTGATATGCCATACGTACAGACGAATGTTGCGGAATCGGGCGCTGCAAAGTCCAACGTAGTTAAGGTGTTTGCACGCAATGGGAAAGTCGAGTTCCCAGATGCGGAGAGTTTACATCAGGTACACGTGCCGGAACCGCGATGAGCGCTAATTCCGCGGCGACAAGAAGGAACGGGCTTGCATTTGCGGGCGAGCTTGCCACTTGCTCCACTCCTTCGGAATTGCTCAATTCCAGCATTGTGGTACGCCCTTGTTGGCCTCACCGTGTGCCTGCTGTCGGCGCATCATCACCGCTGCTCTGCTGTCCTGTCTATCTGGACGTCCTCTGATTGTTGACATGGCTGAACCTAGGTGCTTGTGACTTGACGACCCCAATTTTTGAGTCGACGTAGGAGAAACATGCAGCATGCTCTAAACTTCGTGCGGCTATTATGCGGATGTAGGATTTTGGCACTGGCGAACGCAGTGAAGAGGTCTTTCTGGGCATCCATCAGGATGCATGCGATGCACAGCATAAACGAGATTAAAACTCGACCGATCGGTCCCGGTGAGCGGTAAACGGTGAAGAAGACCGGAGGTTCAGCATGGCACTAGCGCTACTTCACTTAAAGGTACATGGAAATGTCTGCGACCAACCTTATTGCACCCTCCGCCCCGCCAGGCATTTCCCCGATTCTTCTCTCTGACGATGCGGACTTCCTGGAGCCGTCCGCTCTCCCTCCTGTTGTCGTCTGCACTGTACAGATCAGTCACCGCTCTCAGTGTCAATGCCCCTTCAAATCCGCCTTCCGAAAATGCGACAATCGTTTACGCTAATTTTTTGGGTCTCTCTGTCGAACTTGCCTACCTCAATTTTTACTTTGGCAATACGACCAGCGATGCGCCTCAGCCTATGCTGAATTATCTGTCCGCGCTGCATGACCGGTCGTCCGGGCTGCCTCTACGCGTTCGCCTCGGAGGCAACTCGATGGACAGTGCGACATACGTTCCGTCGCAGCAAGATATGATAGAATTCACCGACCCAAACTCAAACTCTAATGACCCTATTGTGAACTTTGGCCCAGTCACTTTCGATGTCATGAACAGTGTCAGCGATTCTGTGGGCGGCATACAGTATCTCATAGGTGCGTCGCAAAATATCACACACTGATATAGCTCACCGAATGATAGGATTGAGTCTGCGAGACCCGAACAGCTCAAATATACCATTATTGGCCGGGGATGCACAAAAGGCATTGGGTAACAAACTCGACTCGTTCATTCTGGGCAATGTATGTGACCTCGATCAAGCAGCTCGGCAATACAAGCTAATGAGAATTTTGCGAACCTAGGAGCCCGACCTGTACACCCGTCACGGCGACAGGCCTAACATGGCGAACTACAGTGTGTATGATTATATTGGGGTAAGATTACCTACTACCTGCCGTACAGGTCTGATTCGACTGACATCGCTTACCGTTAGGACTACTGGGTCGTACTAGAGAATTTGCAAGATACCCCTACTGATGGTGATGTCTTGTCATTGGATAAGATTTCGGGCCCGACAATTTGTTGCGTTTGGGTGCGTATCGCGTAACATAACTCTGCCAAATATCCTATTGAAGTTCGGTGACGCTGTTATCACACTCACAGGATCTGGATGCTGTGCTGCAGTCCGGTTGGCTTAACGACTTCTCGAGCCGCCTGAACTACATCACGCTACAGCATTACCCGCAAGATGTCTGTTCCGGTTCATACTCTTTCGGCCTAAGCCACTATCTGCAACACGCTAACACGGTGTCTCTCGCACAATGGCAATCCCCAGGCATCGACTATCTACTATCTTTACCACCCACGTCCCGTAGACGCCTCATTATGGACGAGTTCAACTCGCTTTCCTGCGGAGGCGTGCCGGGTCTGTCAAACACGTTTGGTGTGGCTATGTGGACAGCCGATTATGCTCTCCAGATGGCGAGCGTTGGATATTCTGCTGCGTATCTTCACACCCGGGAACCGGGGATCTCGTACAACCCCGTCATGCCGCCGGCTGGAGTCGCAGACAACGGTGGAGCGTGGTCAACGAACCCCAATTACTATGCAATGTTGGTAGTTGCGGAAGCGTTACAAGGTGGAAACGGGAACAGAGTTGTTGATCTCAACATCGCGAACTCGATGCAGAGCACCGGTGCCACAGCGGCGGGTTATGCAGCTTACGACGGAAACGCTTCGGTCGTCAATAGCATCGTGCTGTTCAACTATGCGAATTCGTCGGGGACCCCTTCCAACTTCTCCCTCGACTCGGCATTCTTCCACTCTGCTCCCTCCGCCAAGAACGTCACTGTGCGTTTCTTGACGGCTCCTTCGGTCAACGAAGAGGTCTTCGTGACGTGGGGTGGACAGACACTCGCCAATATCGGAGACGGCCTCCTCACGCCGGCGTCATCAGCCGCATGGAACGACCAATCCCTTTCATGTGCTAGTGGATGCACGGTGCAGGTACCGGGGCCTGGTGTAGCCGTCCTCTTCTTGACAGACCTCTCCACTGTGAGCAACTCTACCGACGACGGAGCAACAAGCAGTGGCACCTCGAGTAGTACAGGTAGCGCACCAACTGGACAACAGACTACGTCGGGATCGGCAGCGCTTCCAACGCCGGTTGTAGGCATCCTACTGTCGTTCCTCCTGACGCTTGTATACTTCTGAGGATCTAACGACATTAGTACGCAGGCTGGTTTTGTGGGTGCGTCTTGTACATGGACCAATTTGTCTACGTAGTTGTATACCAATGTTTCTACTACGATGTTCCCTCCCCTTTCCTTCGTGTATGCTGTCGCACTTTGCAGACGTTGATCATTTCATGGGACTGATGTAATTATTTCGCTGTATATATCACCACAGTATATCGAATGTTGTGCAATGTACGTGGTTGCCGCAACCCTAGTGCTGTATTGCGATTCCACAGAATATTATACCAGGGCGATGACGTAGGGCAGGATCGAGTCCAACTTTGCCGCGTGAGGTTTCGACGTCCATCCCGATTTCAGCTTCAGATCTCCGACGACTGGGTCGACACAATCTCAGGCTCTCTGCATATCTGCCATGTCGCAGCCTCAGGCATCCCCTACAGCCATCAACGACGGCAACGTATTATCTTACCTGGGGCTCCCTGCGAACTATCAGCCCCTACCGAGCTCAGATCCCATCGATTTCCTGCTGAGACACCTACGGCAACTTCCACCTCACCTCTCTAATCTTTTCGCTGCTGTAACTACACCGAAGCAAAGGACAGTGATCTCCACAGTACGCAACAGACGACTCAAGTACGTTGAATCTGACCCGCCCGAATTACGCTTCGATGCCGCGAAGACCACTTGGCCAACCCTATGGCTAGGGAGAGGGCGCCGTGGTCATGAGGAGGGAAAGGAAGAGAAAGAATGGGCAGATAAGGAGTTCATGGGGAAGACGAAGCAGCATGTAGGAAAGTTGGGCAATCTGCTGGCGGGGTATGAGGAGGAGCGCGAGGCTGAGAGGGTGAGGGCCCTACGACGTCAACAAGCTGAAGAGCTTGACTCTCTACCGGAAGAAGAGGCGAGTGAGGAAGAGGAGGAGGACGAAGAGGAAGAGGACGAAGAGGATGCAGTAGGCGGGGTGGAAAAATCATTGGAGGAAACTCCAGATGCGTTCATACGTGTCATCAAGGAACGATTTATCTACGGGCTCCTCGAGGTATGTGCTACTGTCTGGCAAGGCATTTGTAGCTGACTACTGCACTCAAGTCTATCGATTATGACAAGGTCGATTGGGACGACCGGTGGGACGCTGCGAGTGACCGGGACGCCGAAGAGCAGTGGTTCGATGAGGAGGAGGAAAGTGCCGGTGTGCCTGTGGACTTGTCCGAGTAACCCCGCTCAGTGTGACTCGGTACGTTATGAAGTCGGTCAAACCTCCCGCTAGCCGTGCCGGCGACGTCTCTCGCGAACCTGGAAAGTTCTTCGAATTACACGAGGCAGGGGTGGTGGGTGTAGCCCGCCACAATCATGTTGATTCCACGCCGTGGTGGAGGGTACATTTCGTGCCCCACTCGAAAGATCCACCCTTGTACAGCAGATCGTCAGCTCAGTTACGCGAAGTAGCTCGGGCGCAGCTTCCACCGCAATGCCCTACGGCCAACGGGAAACCCTCTCCCAACTCCGCGAGAGTCTCGATCGGAAGCTGTGAAATGATGATTCGCTCGGACCGGAGACATATAACTTCTCACCTCAGCCTCCTGGTTATCGCCTGATGCCCTACGCCCGAGCATCATGGCAAACGCGCGTTGACGCCGGCCATGGGATATATCTGTGTTAGCATGGCCCTCGCTCGTCCGACATTCGGGCTGCTGCAGGATGTCTCCTGTAAGTATGGCATGACTAAATTGTTGCTCTTCCACTGATACTCTATGTAGACGAACGTTACGCTGTCCCGATTGGACTGTCTCTTCCTCGCGAAAGTCGCCGACCAGGCTGAGCGGTACCAAGGTCGGCAAATTCTTATGGTCGTTCATGCATTTGAAACAATGGTCATTAACGAATACGAGTGATATAGATGTTATTGCGCAGCTGAAGCGGGTCGTCACTGCTTCAGATGTCCAGCTTACCCTCGATGAGCGCAACCTTCTCTCAATTGCCTACAAGAATATTACAGCCGCCTTTCGCGCCAGTTGGCGTACCATTGATACTCTGCAGCGCGCACAAATACATCATCTTCCGCGAGAGGAGCTCGCCCTGATGGACGTGCAGAAAGAGAGGATCGAGGCGGACATCGCCACTACATGCCAGGACATCATCGGGCTATTAGAGGGCTGTCTAATTCCCTCTGCGGAAACCGGAGAAGAGAAGGTCTTCTATTGCAAAATGTTCGCGTCTTCAGCATTCCAGGCTATTTCAGCTAATATTCGGTTCATAGGCGTGGTGATTACTATCGTTACCTCGCAGAAGCATCCCGCGGGAAGGCCCGAGAGGAACACGCATCGACGTCATTGGAAGCATACAAGTACGCATACAAGCACGCCCTGAGCACCCTGGATTCTGCGCATCCCACACGTCTTGGCTTGGCGCTCAACTTCGCGGTATACTATCATGACATCTTGCAGAGCCCAGAACGCGCCTGCTATTTGGCCAAACATGCTTTCGATGAAGCTGTGGCTTCGGTAACCGAGCCCACATTCACGGGGCAAATACTTGAAGACTCTTTGATGATCCTGCATTTGCTGAAGGACGACTTGATCCTCTGGTCGGGGGAGTTCCGCTAGAGGGTGTGAGTTTGCAACCATCGACCCTATTCCCTTCTGAGCTCACCGTCAGATATCTCGCCAAGCCACTGTTGGCAGGCTTGTATTCGAGATCTGTACACCTCCTGAGCGCGGAATCCTGCCCTTCCGTAGCCCCCGCAGTGATGCTGGTACACCCTGCGGCCGTCTATCCCTTGTACATACCTCAACCATGTATTCCAATTCCTGCTGCTCACTCATGTGCCCTATCTCTATCATGTGAAACGACTACCAATGTTACAATGTTACGGTACTGCTACGAAGTCCTGTCTTTAGTTAGTATTCCAATGACATATACATAGAGCAAACTAAATGGAAGCTTGACATGGCCGCCTGGCGAAATGGCATCGCGTCTGACTACGATTGAGTTGTTATCAGGAGATTGCAGGTTCGACCCCTGCGGTGGTCATTTTGACTTTTTGAGCTCTCCTCATCACTGCGAGCTCCCACACTTCCCGTTGTCATTTCGCCAGACCTTAGCCTCAGATGGCAAAATTTATACGTCCAAAAGCGAAGATCTAGAGAGCTTGAGCGACGTTTATTCGTCTATGATGCATGCAGCGCAACGTTTATTACAACATCAAGCTGAGCCGTGGGTTCTCCGTTCTTCCGACTCCTGGGCAAATGTAGCCGCTACCAATAACGGGAACACTAGTGTTGCGTCTGCAAAGACCTGTGACCGGAGAACGACACATGAAGTAAACAGATCATTGCAGCAAATTTCGAGACATACCTTGACACTCTCCGCGTCTGCCCTTATCTTTCCCCATGAGATAGCTTCGTCAGGTCTCGCTCCGGAATCTGACCCATCAAATTCTTGGCCCGTATTCTGGAACGCCCCGACGTCAGTAAAGGTATGTATTTGATGCGCTGAGACCACGTACTATGTAAACGGAGTAATCTGCACCGTTACGCTGTGTCGAGAGGATCGTTAGGGCGAGCGAAGGTAGTGTCTATGTGAAGGCTCACGATCAACATTGCGTTGGCAATCTGATGTTTACAGACCCCTCCACCGAGAATAATCATTCCAGCTTTTTTCGACTTACGAGACAATTCGTTCAATGCGCGAATGTCACGGACAATATCGACAATCAGGCCTGGCGACTTGAAGGAATGGAAATAAACCATGTCTCCCAGTGATCCGTCTGTAAGGGCAGGGCAAAACACTGGGATATCATTCTGTATAGTACTTCAGCATCGGTACACGTGACGGCCAAACGTAGAGAAGTAGGTGTCCTATTCACTTTGTACGCCCAGTAATAGACTGATTCCTCGTTATCAATTTCTTTTCCCAGTCTTCGGATGAACGAGCTCGGCGACCAGACTTCTCCGGTCTCCTTTTGTTCCGCCAGCATGGCATCAAGAATAGGCGTGAGCCAATCCTCGAATTTACAGTAATTGTCATTCGGGACGACGAGGTTGCCGATGCGGTTCATTCCCCGTCTGCGGAGATCTGCGCCGTCCAGATTGAAGTCGGCGAGATATGTTTTGCCCAGGCACTTTATGAAGTCCTCTTCGATGCCGCCAGCTGTAGTAACGATCGCTTTTACATGTTTGTGCTTGACGAGGTGCAAGATCACTTCACGAAGACCAGACGAGATCAGGTTCGAGGTGTAGCCCAGGAAGATATCGCAGCGAGTGTTTGCCCTGACTTCCGGGATCAGGTATTCTTCCGACTCGTCTTCAGCGATGGGCTCATCCGACAGGCGCCATTTGCGCTACAAGGATGAGAAAGGACGCGACGAAAGAACAGTGCAGCAAGCGTACCATTTTGTTGACGATCTCAATCGCCTTTCCGAGGCTAGTTGCCTGAAACCCAATTCGCTTGTAGCTCTCCAGCAGCTGCTGCAACGAGATGGATTGATCGAAATCAGGACCCTCGACAGAGACGGCTTCATCTGGGATCGGTTCTGACGGCTTTAAGACAGCTGCTGATGCTCCTTGAGGTACGGTAGGTTTCGACGAGGAGGCCATAGTGAAGATGTGTGAAGACGACGAAGTGAGCAGAAGATGAAAGCAAGAAGCTAGAAAATGTATTGGTCAAGTGTGAACAACTAAGCGCCAACGAGCGCTTCGCGCGCCGCGGCGCCAGCGTCGCCGCAGTGCGCCCGGTCTCATCACACCCTGCCCTCATCGTCCCAGACAACGAACAAGTCGACGACTAGTGCTGGCAGCTCTCCTCCTGCATGGCTGCAGCTGACCTTGAATGGGCTTCGTCGATTCCTCTACCTCTCTCGCCGCCTGCTGACACGCCTGACTTCTCGTCTGAGCTTGTCCCCGTGCCCAGGGATCCCGTCAACGAGAACTATGCCAGGTCAATCGAAGGCGAGCGTGTCGTCGATCAGCAAGATACGGAAGAGCATCATGTAACCTCTCAAGAATCTGCCCTGGAGCCAGAGTATCAGGAACACGAGATTACTGTGCCTCATGGCGATGCTGCGTCACAAGAACAGGACGCCCCTTCCACCGTCAACGCCGAAGCACCTCTCGAGTCTCCAGCACCTATACAAGATGCACGTCTTCCCGCCCTTTCCGCAGAAGCAGTGGCGTCTCTACCCCCGACACCACCTGCGAAACCTGCCGTGGATGCGCCACCCATTAGTCCTCCAGCGCGTCGAGACAGTTTGCCGCCCACATCCGCAACCAATGGTAATGCACGGACATCCATCGAGAGCACAAGCTCCAGGTTCACAGACGGCCAGCGCAGAACTCGCAATATTCCGGCTCCTGTGGACACATCACGGAGGTCGTCCTCACCTGCATCGCATAGGCGTTCCCTGACCATCTCAAAGGGTCACACAGTATCCGTGGTACTGATCTCCTCGGCCCTTGAAACCATTGCTGCTTCACGGGAAGCGAAGCGGTCTGTACCCCTCCGAGAGAGTGTGCAGCGTGCTCTGGATATGGTCAAGTCGGGGCAAGGCGGTGATCGTCCCCGTGAAATATTCGAGCCGCTGCGTCTTGCGTGCGAAACTCGCAATGAAAAGTTGATGATCGCCAGCTTGGATTGTATCTCCAAGTTGATCTCATATTCATTCTTTGTTGAGTCCGACCCCGAATCACAACAGTTGCCCTCGCCGCCTGTTTCCCCCAACCCAAGGCATTCCATGTCTAATGGCTCTCACACCAGCTTACCTGCTCCTACCCTCGTCGACTTGGTTGTCCATACCATCACGTCTTGTCACACCGAAACCACTCCAGAGGCCGTCTCTTTGCAGATCGTGAAGGCCCTATTGGCCTTAGTCCTCTCTCCGACTGTCCTTGTGCATCAATCATCACTGCTGAAAGCGGTCCGTACTGTCTACAATGTGTTCCTACTTAGCACGGATCCTGTGAACCAGATGGTCGCGCAAGGTGGTCTTACCCAGATGGTGAATCATGTCTTCGTGCGATGTAGGGCATCCCCGAGATCTCCTGGAAGCGACTCATTCGTCGCACTTTCTGGCCGGGACGACAGGCTTTCATTCTCGAAGAGGTCTTCAATGACTCCGTCACTGGGAAGCGCTACGTTACCTTCCATACCATCCTCGTCACGCACAGACGTCACTGCGACAGAGGAGCCGGAATCTGTCGTCCAATCTTCGGGTAATGGCGATGGTGCCTACCCAAACGGGACTCCAGAAAGGGAACACCATGATTTCTCTGATGCATCAACCTTGAAAAGTCCAAGTGGCGCTGGTCATCAGAATGGTCATGCAAAGGCTGGCAATCATCTCTCGTGAGTAATTATTCACCGTTAATATATACTTACCTCACAAGGTATTTCGTAGGGAACCTTCTGACACAGCGGCTAGCGAGACTTTGGCAGATGAAGAAGGCGACATGTCACTGAGGCCATTATCAACGCAAGAGCTGTTCATCAAGGATGCGTTCTTAGTGTTCCGAGCACTCTGTAAGCTAACGATGAAGCCGTTGAACACCGAAAGGTAGTTTTATCCCTGCAAGATGTATACCAGTATTGATGCAGCCTCACAGTGAGCGCGATCTGAAGTCCCACGCGATGCGTTCGAAGTTGCTATCGCTTCATCTCGTGCTCACAATTCTGAACAACCACATGCCCCTCTTCGTATCGCCCTCTGCAATTATTTACTCCAGCTCCTCGCATGAGGCGACGCCCTTCATCCAAGCAGTCAATCAATACCTCTGTCTTTGTTTGAGCCGCAATGCCGTCAGCCCGGTCCCGCAAGTGTTCGATATCAGTGTAGAAATATTCTGGAGGGTGATTTCCGGCATGCGTACAAAGCTCAAGGTCAATATATTATGACATTTACAGGATCGATGATTGACACTTGGCTCATAGAAAGAGATCGAGGTGTTGTTACACGAGATCTTCATCCCAATACTGGAGATGAAGACATCCACCCTGAAGCAGAAGGCGGTGATCCTTGGGATGCTGCAGCGCCTGTGCCAGGATCCGCAAGCCCTTGTCGAAATTTACCTCAATTACGATTGTGATAGCGAGGCCGCGGACAACATTTACGAGCAGTGAGTTCAGTCTATCGACGAGCTGTGACATTCCTTTGAGTTTGTTCTCATTTCTCAAAGCCTCATGAACATCCTCTCGAAGTTGAGTACAGCACCAATTACTCACGCAGCGCAGAAAGGAAACGATCCTGGCAGCCCCTCGCTCCAGCCCGCCACAAAGAACAATCCAGCCTCTGTCCCGCCCGCTCTCAGTACCTCTGCTCTGACAGTACCGGGCTCAGTCGATACGTCAGCGATAGGCCAATCTGAGCAGCAGCTTCGGAGACAAGGCCTGGAATGCCTCGTAGCTGTGCTCAGATCCCTAGTCGCCTGGGGAACTGCAGGCACAACGGTGCTCGATAACGGTTCTGAGCCTGCCATTCGGTCACAGATGAGCGAGGACACGCGGAGGGAAAGCCTCACTCCCGATATTTCGTCCGATAGAGTATCCTATGTCAGTGCAGATCCAACGAGACAGCCGACACCGGATGTTGTCGATGATCCGAGCAAGTTCGAGAGTGCGAAGCAGAGGAAGACAACCCTGCTCGAAGGCATCAAGAAGTTCAACACTAAGCCGAAGCGGGTATGTGCGGCGTCCAGTCTCACGAAGACGGTCACTGACGAGCATCCTGAAGGGTATCATATTTTTCATCGAGACTGGTTTTATTCCCAGCAATTCTCCTCAGGATATCGCGAGGTTTTTACTGGAGACTGATGGCTTGAGTAAGGCGATGATCGGCGAATACCTTGGAGAGGGGTATGTTTTCAGTTGTCCAAACAATCCAAATATGAGACTCACCTTATGCATAAGTGACGAGGAGAATATTGCAATCATGCACGCATTTGTGGATCTGATGGAATTCAGAAACCTTCCATTCGTCGATGCTCTCAGGACATTCTTACAGGCGTTCCGTCTACCCGGCGAGGCGCAGAAAATAGATCGATACATGCTTAAGTTTGCGGAACGTTATATTGCTGGGAATCCCCAGACACCGTTTGCTAATGCGGGTACGTAATGTGCCATCCGACACATCGAGTTGGCTGACATAGCGGAATGGTCTAGATACCGCTTATGTCCTGGCATATTCGACGATCTTACTGAACACCGATGCCCATAACCCCCAGGTTAAACATCGCATGACTAAAGTCGATTTCATCAAGAATAACCGAGGCATCAATGACGGGCAAGACCTTCCCGAAGAACTCCTCTCATCAATTTTCGACGAGATCATCTCAAATGAGATCAGGATGAAGGATGAAGTTGAGGCTGCGCCTGTACCGACCACGCCTGGGCCTGGCCTTGCGAATGCTTTGGCCAACGTAGGTCGTGACCTGCAGAAGGAGGCATACATGACGCAATCCAACAATATGGCCAATAAGACAGAGGTGTGCGAGCTTGTGCAGTTGTGTACACCTGTCCTGAACTTGTTTGTAGGCACTATTCAGAACTTTGATGCGTTCACAGCGCAAAGGTTCCAAATCCAACGAGCAGTTCTTCAGTGCCTCGCACTTCGTGCATGTACGTCCGATGTTCGAGGTAGCATGGATTCCTTTCTTGGCAGGCATTTCCGGCCCTCTCCAAGAGACTGCCGACCTGGAGGTAGTTGAACTATGTCTGGATGGATTCAAGAACGCCATCAAGATTGTCTGCTTCTTCGATCTTGAGCTAGAGCGCAATGCGTTCGTGACTACCCTTGCCAAGTTCACGTTCTTGAACAATCTAGGAGAGATGAAGACGAAGAATATGGAAGCAATCAAGGCTCTTCTGGATATTGCTGTCACCGATGGTAACAATTTGAAGGGCTCTTGGCGCGAGATCCTCTCTTGTGTCAGTCAACTTGAACATATGCAATTGATAAGCAGCGGTGTCGATGTACCCGATGCTAGGAAAGGGTAAGCATTTTACCAGATTCCCTACGTTCACTCAGGTAGATCTTACACCTCGTCCTTCAGTCGTGCCCGAAAGCCTCCTACGGAAGAGTTGGCTAACGAAAGTCGCTCCACCCATATCACCGTCGCTGCTGATATGGTCTTCTCACTTAGTCACTACCTCTCCGGGGTGCGTCAAGGATTTGCTTCGAGGTTGACCATAATGACTGACATTCCAACAGACAGCGATCGTCGATTTCGTGCGTGCGCTGTGTGAAGTATCTTGGGAGGAGATTCAGTCGTCAGGCCTTTCTCAACATCCTCGGTTGTTCAGCTTGCAAAAGCTCGTCGAGATATCTTATTACAACATGAACCGTATCCGTCTCGAGTGGTCGAACCTCTGGGATATTCTGGGAGAACACTTCAATCAGGTAACTATCTTTGAAACATTGAGATCCTCCGTTTTCATTATTTGGTCTAGGTATGCCGCCACAATAACCCGCATGTCGCATTCTTCGCGTTGGACGCTCTTCGGCAATTGGCGATGCGCTTCTTGGAGAAAGAGGAGCTACCGCACTTCAAATTCCAGAAGGACTTTTTGAAGCCATTCGAGTACACCATGATCAACAATTCCAATCCTGATGTCCGCGACATGGTGCTTTCTCAATTCCTCTATAGGTTATACAACCTCTGACGTTAGCCCTGTAGGTCTTGCAATGCCTCCAGCAAATGATCGCTGCACGAGTTGAGAACATGCGTTCCGGTTGGCGTACGATGTTCGGTGTCTTCTCTGCTGCATCGCGAGTACCCACAGGTACGTGAAGCACGCCTCGTTTACAGGACACCGTGATCTGATCACAGCCCTCAGAACGAATTGCGAATTCTGCTTTTGAGATAGTGAATCGTCTCAACCGAGAACACTTCTCTGCCATCGTGCGACATGGATCCTTTGCAGATCTTACCGTGTGCATCACGGATTTCTGCAAAGTGAGCAAATACCAGAAGATCAGTCTTTTGGCTATGGCTATGCTTCGTGGCGTCATCCCTACTATGCTTGAGTCTCCTGACTGCGGGTTCAAATCACCGACCGGGAACAGTACATCTGATGATCCAATGATCAAGTTCTGGTTCCCAGTGCTATTTGGCTTCTACGACGTCATCATGAATGGTGACGACTTGGAAGTGAGGCGTCTGTGAGTATCCTCTTTGCGTCCGATGCACGCACCTGACGATTATCTCTAGCGCCTTGGACTCGTTGTTTGCGACGTTGAAGACTTACGGCAACACCTTCCCTGTTGACTTCTGGGACACGATTTGTCAAGAGATACTGTTCCCTATTTTCGCGGTCTTGAAATCCAGTCAAGACCTGTCCCGATTCAACACGCAGGAGGATATGAGTGTTTGGCTGTCCACGACATTGATCCAAGCTCTGCGCGATCTCATCGACCTCTACACGTTCTACTTCGAAACCTTGGAACGATTCCTGGACCGTCTACTAGAGCTCTTATGTGTCTGTATCTGTCAAGGTAGGGACAACTCTTTCGAGGTGATGCGTGGTGATGAATCGATTCTCTCAGAGCATGACACTTTGGCTCGTATTGGCGCCTCTTGTCTGCAGCAGCTGCTCGAGAGCAATGTCCACAAGCTCACACCATCGCGATGGGAGCAGGTCGCGACAACGTTTGTGAAGCTGTTCAGGAGCACAACCCCCCACCAGTTGTTCGATGAGAACTTGCGGGTAGAGATTGACGGCAGCTCTCCCGACCTGCAGGATTCCCCAGGTAGATTCGTCCACTTTGTTTCACGGCTGCAGCTCTCTCATCTTGCCGCAGAGTTAAGTGGACAAGCGATGCTACCCGCACCTCTTTCTCCCAACGGAGAACAATTCAAGATGGACGCGAAGCTCACTCCCAGCGATCGTCGTAGAATCTTCAAGCAGATCATTGTCAAATGTGTCCTGCAACTGTTGTTGATTGAGACTACCAATGACCTGCTGAGGAATGACGACGTGTACAGCACAATGCCTCCGGATCACCTGCTGCGTTTGATGGGTGTTTTGGACCATAGCTATCAATTCGCCAGGATGTTCAACGAGGACAAGGAACTCCGCACAGGGCTCTGGAAAGTTGGTAAGTTGTTACGAATGAATGCATGTTGAGACTGCAGTGCCTCAATGTCAGTACAGGGTTCATGAAACATCTGCCTAACCTCCTCAAGCAAGAGTCAAGTAGTGCAGCGACGCTCGTGCACGTTCTTCTGCGGATGTATTATGACCCACGTCCAGAACATCAAGCTGCGAGGCCGCAGGTCGCTGAACGATTACTACCGTCAGTACCATCGATTGTACATGGTATGATGACATCTAATAATGTAACACAGGCTTGGTCTGGGAGTTCTGCAAGATTTCAGTAAACTGCGTCTGGACACGCAGGTCAAAAATATCGCAGCATGGACACCTGTGGTAGCCGAGATTCTTCAAGGATTCGTACGATTTGATGACAAGGCAGTAAGTGTCTCGGCAGCTTTCTGACGCCCACGGTACTGATGGGTCACATAGTTTGCAAGATACCTGCCCGCAATATATCCTCTGGCTACAGAGCTCATGTCCAGAGACATGGCGCCAGAAGTTCGACAGGGCCTCCGGGAATACTTCATCAGGGTTGGATATATACAAGGCATCATAGATCGCATATGAGCGCATTATTATTCGATTGTACTACCTACTAATCGCCGAGCACGGTTGTATAATGTCAGTTCCGGGTATATTTATGCAAAAGTCCCAGCACTGAACCGAACGTGAGGGAAAGAGATGATATAGTACAGTATGCTCCGTTAGCGTTGATATCCGTACCCGCCTTGGAATCCGTTCACACCCTGATATCCCCATCCCGTGGGTTGCGCAGCCAGAGCCGCTGTATGGGCTATTAGTATACAATCATGTGCTCAGGCAGATAGTCACTCACAGTTTGGACGAAAAGCATCGTATTTATCTGGTGAAAAGTTCAGACACAGATGAGAGGTTGTGGATGTCAAAGAACGTACCTGCGTTCTGGGGGCCGCCAGGGGTGTCTGCTGCGAAGGTTCCGCTCTTCATCGCCGCGAAAACGTTAGCCGGATTAGTGTTCTGAGCTGGAGGCGCCGGGGGCGCCGGTGGCGGCGAGCTAACAACGTTATTGAACGGCGATTGCCCGAAACCAGGGTTGAAGCCCGTCGGGTCTGTAAACCTAGTTAGCAACTTGTGCGCGGGAGGAAATAGACGGACTGACTGGGTTGAATAGGATTGAAACCGGGGTTCTGCTGGAATGAAGGCGCAGGTGACGAGCCGAATCCGGAACCCATTCCGCCCCCAAAGTTGCCTCCCATTCCACCACCAAAGTTGCCGTTCGGAAGTCCAGTGGGCTGAGACATCAGAGGTCCGGACATCGGGAAACCAGTCATTTGCGGCGCCATGGGCTGAGGGGTACCTGCAAACCCTGTCGGCTGCGGGTTGAGGAATGACTGTTGCTGGGGGACGCTTTGGAATCCTGGAGCCGTCGACGGGCGGGCAGGCACGAAACTGTTGAACCCAGTAGTCGTCGGGATGAGCGGCTGCAACAAGCTCTGATTCGCGGGGACCGGCGCGAACGGCCCGCGCGGTCCATTCGCGGACCCCGTCTGCGCTGGTGGAAGGAAGCCGGTCTGTTGCGCCTGCAGGTGCTGACCGATGGGCACAGGTGAGGGACCCAAACCCATACCTTGCTGGTAGCCGACCGGGGGAGAGAGTACCTGTGGCGGGGGGCTCCTTGCCAGCTGCGCAGAGGTCATTGGAGCCATAGGAGGAGCCTGCTGCTGTGTCACAGCAGGGCTCTGGGTGCGCATCTGAGAGAGACGAGCGAGTTGATCGAAAAGTTCGCTGTCTGTCTTGGCGAGCTTAGGAGCCTCCGGCTGTACAGGAGCGGCGAGCGCAGCAGGGGGCGGGGTGGGTGCAACTGGAGCGACCGGAGCGGGTGCCGGGGCTGGTACAGGCGGAGGCGCAGCCTGAACGGGTGCTGGAGGTGCAGGAGGGGGCGGAGGTGCTGGAGGTGCGGAGGGCGCGCGGGGAGCGACAGCGGGAGGCGTAGGGGCCAATGGTTTAGTTGAGCTCGGCCTGTTGGTCCACGCATCGTCGTCGAAACCGTTCTTGACTGCAGCTGCCGAGCTGCTCCTCGGAGGCGCCTCCACCGGAGAGGCCGTCTTTTGAGGGCTGAGCACTTGGGGCGAGCCCGTACGCTGGATCTGATCAGACGCGCTTGTAATCGCCGTGATATCGACGCTGTTCGGTGGCAAGCTCTTGCTGGGCTGTGGACGTCCCCGCCGGACGTTCTTGAGCGCACCATTTGCTTCGGCAAAAAGATTGGGGGCCTGGCCTCGGGGACGACCATCTTCTTCAGCTTGCAACTGCCTAGCAAGCTCCTCGTCGCGGCGTAGCTGGTCATGGACAACATCAGTCTTGGGTGCTGGTTTCGGCTGTCTCTGCTCAATTGCCTTCTTCACCCGAATGATGTCACCCTCGCGCAGACCCAGTGAACGCATGGTCGACTCAGTGATATCGGGGAGTATGCTCTCGTCGATCTTGTCACGCTCGAAGGAAGATGCATACCGAGTGCAGTCATCAACGTCACAGCCCGCGTTGAGGAAGAAGTCGAACCAGTCGACGTTTGACTTCTTCGACGGCGAGATGCGAGCGGGAGTCTTGGCAGCGTCGGGTACCAACGACTGTCTGCGCAACTCGAGGGGTTCATCATCCTCCGAGTACTTGCGTGCAGATGCAGCTTTCTTGCTTATCAGCTTGTCCACGTAACGCATGTCCTCGGGCGACATCTTGTCCGATGGTACCTCGATGACGACTCCGTTGACCTTGTGCAGCCTGACCTTGCCATCCTTGTATCCCAGGAATGCAGCCTCAACACGGAACTGGCCAGTCCTGTCATGCCATATGCGGGTGTTCTCGGGAGGAGGCCCACCTACACAGAATGTCAGCTCGGTTGTGTAGCCTTGTGATCCAGCAACTCACGTCGATCGAGCGACCCGCGCGCAGAGCTCGAAGAATCGCCATTCGATTTCCGAGGGCGGGGAGACGAGGGCTCTGCAGAGTCCCGCTTCTTGCGCGCGGCCTCCTCTTCAGCAGCCCGCTCTCTTTCCTTCTCCCGCTGCTTCTTCTCTCTTTCCTGTTCTCTCCGCTTCCTATCTGCCTCGGCGGCGGCGGCAGCTTCCTTATCACGCTGCTCCGCCTCCTGCTTCTTGCGCTCGCGCTCTTTCTCCGCGCGCGCCTTCTCAACCTGCTCGCGCGCTTTCGCCGCCCGTTCTGCCTCTGCACGTTTCGCGGCCTCCTGCGCAGCCTTCGCGACTGCCGCGTTGTCTACTTCTCGTCCAGCAACAGCAGCCGGGGCATTCGCGCTTGAGCTTGAGCTTGCACCGGTAACCAGCTATGAAACGTGTAAGCAGTGAATTCCGCTCGCAACATATGACAGCGGGGAATTACCTCGACATAGCTGGCAGGGACGACACCCTCAGCACCGTGTGCGTTGCGACATTTCCACCACTCATCGCCATCCCTCTCGAGGACGTGGAGGGTCTCGCCCTCCTGCACTGAGAGTTCGTCTTCCCCGTCCGCGCTAAAGTCGTAGAGAACCACGGCTGCCTCGCCATCCTCCACTGCCGGCTCCTCGAGCACCGGCTCCTCATAAGCAGGCTCTTCGTAAGCAGGCTCCTCGTGCGCTACATCCTCATCGCCATCGATGGAGGGTTCGCGCGGTGGAATGATCTCCGGCTCCCCCACATCGAAGTGGACGGACTTCTGCGCGCTACTGCGCGGGCGCTCGGGCACATCCTCTGCGCCGCCCGCAGCGGCAGAGCCCCCCGCGAGCGCACGGGAGGCCTCGAGCTTCGCAATAATGCTCTCCGCGACGTCTCGAGAACCGGCGTGGTAGTGCAGGCTGATGGGTTCGTCACCACCGATCTCGATGTAGACGTGCTTGTGCTTCTCCGTCTTGATAGACCCGACCGCGGACGTCTGCCACTTCTGCACCGGAGTCTACACGATATTGTCAGTATTGACGACTGCCAGCATTGTGCTAGTAAGGTACCTTGTCTGACTCGCTGGCAAAGAAGATGGCACCGTTACCAATGCCAAGTGTACCTTTCTTCTTCTTACCCTTCTTGTCCACTTCGGAGACGTGCCATGTCTTGATATCATCCGCTTGTGCCTTGGTAGCGGCAACGCGATCTGCGGGGTCCACATACACGCTGACAGGTCGTGGAGGCTGCAGAAAGTGTTAGAACGACGTATAACTGGCTACGAAGAGCATATACCGATGGAGGGACGACAATCTGAGATATGGGAGGCGCAGCAGGTGCGGGGGGAGACTCCGGCGCTGCTGGTGTCTCCGTCTCTTCGCCCACCTACACATAGTCAGTAGGAGGGTGGAGACGGGGTGGTAGCGGACTGACTTCTTCGACATAGTTGCCGGGGACATACCCGATCCTGTCGTCCTGCGACTCGCTCCGCACTAGTAGCCAATCGTCATCCTTGACGTATACATATAGGACCTCGTCCTCCTTCAAGTTTAGTTCCGTAGGCTGCTGTGCTTCATAGTCGTATAGCGCTTTGACGACCGATATGTGCTCGGCCTGGTGTATGTAAATCAGAATCTGACCGTAACAATACGACGTCGGAAGCATACGGGTTCGACGTAGGCAGCAGGGATGAGGCCAGAGGCACCTTCCTCGTCTTGTGAATCTGTCTTGACCTTCACCTTCCACCAACTGAAGGGTACATCAGCCTGAAGAACCTGGCACAATGCCAGGGTACCCACTCATCGTCTGTGCGCTCCAAGAGGAACAGAAGCTGGTTCTCCTTGATGGCTAGCTCTTCCTCTGCGTCGGGTTGTGGTTCGTAATCATAAGAGGCCTTGAGAACAGCGAGATAAGCTTCCGGTTCTGCAGCCATTCAAGTGGGGGAGGAAGAATATTATGGTGAGGCGGAAGGGCGCAGTAAACGATCGCACTCGGAACGCGCCTGTTTGGCCATGTGTAGATGGTTTCGACCGAAGGCACGTCACCATCTGTCTCCCGTCCTCTTTCCTCTCGACGGTCAAACACAAGTACATCGTTCTGATTTCGACGCTCTGTCGAGCGTAAAGTGCAACTATTTTATACTAGATACAGAGAAGTTCGAACTATGGGTGATGTGCGATAGTAGAGCCCCCAAATAACCTAAGCAGATTAGAACAGCACCAGTCTGGCTACACTCCACGGCTGGCGATGCCAATAGAGTTCCGCTCGCCGAAAACATATCTCGCGATTTGGAATGGCAGATGGCCCTCCTGACAGCTGTATATGAGTGTATTGGCTACATCTGCTCGATGTGTAAAGCAGAGACGATGACTGCAGCTGGTCGAGCTGGCGCCACCTGGAAGTGGATAGATCATGTGAGGGCGCTTCGAAAGTTTGCTGTGAGTCTGAGCGGGCCCGCAACCTGCACACAGCTAGTCCTCTGCATAGACTCGACTTCCCCCCGCTCTCCCATTGCTGTCGATTGTGTTGTGATCATGAGCAAGCTCAACGCCCACGCGTTCTCTTTCGTCCCTGGACAGGCATTCCGTAATCCCACTCAGCCAGCTGCACCATCGCAGCCTCCTCCGGCTCCCATCGAACGTCCTCCGCAGACAGAGGCCCCTGCTCCTCCTCCGACCATATCTCTCAGCATCGGTGGTTCTAAGCCGGCTCCCACTCCTGCTCCCGCTGCCGTGCCCGCAACACCCGTGCCAGCACCGCAAGCACCAAAGCCCGCCGCTACTCCTTCGCCCCGTGTTGCATCTCCGCCACCCAAACCTGCTGCCGCCGTTTCTGCTGCGGTATCCACGCCATCAGCCAAAACTTTCACCACCGAAAAAGCGAAGACAGATACCGCTGCCATCGCGCAAGAAGTGCGCAACCTCGCCGACGAGAATACGCTGCAAGATCTGTACGGACATGGTACGTCCCAGCCTATATCGGGCCCATCTCTATCCCCTGATCTCGTTTGCTTACGACCGCGATGCGCAATAGTCAAGGAGCACCTGAATATTGTCTTCATCGGACATGTCGATGCTGGCAAGAGTACGATGGGCGGTAACATCCTCTACCTATGCGGCATGGTCGACAAGCGGACGATGGAGAAGTATGAGCGTGAGGCGAAGGAGGCCGGCCGTGACTCGTGGTACCTCTCGTGGGCATTGGATTCGACACCCCAGGAGCGCGCGAAGGGCAAGACCGTCGAGGTCGGCCGTGCGTACTTCGAGACGCCGCAAAGGCGGTACACTATCCTCGATGCGCCCGGACACAAGACCTTCGTCCCCTCCATGATTTCCGGTGCCGCGCAGGCTGATGTTGCCGTGCTCGTGATCTCTGCCCGCAAGGGAGAGTTCGAGACCGGTTTCGAAAAGGGTGGCCAGACGCGCGAGCACATCATGCTTGTCAAGACTGCGGGTGTATCGAAGCTCATCGTTGTCATAAACAAGATGGACGAACCTACCGTGGAGTGGCAGGAATCGCGCTTCATCGAGATCAAGGACAAGCTCGGGCCATTCATCAAGGCGGCGGGCTTCAACTTGAAAACTGATGTCAGCTTCATCCCCGTCTCCGCTTACACTGGCGCCAACCTCAAAGACCGTGTCAGCAAGTCCGTCTGTTCCTGGTGGAAGTACGTGTATATCTACTTTGAATATGTCTCCATAATCTTGACACATAATTCCAGCGGCACGTCCCTTCTCGAGCACCTGGACACGATGCCGATGGTAGACCGTAAGATCCATGCACCCCTCATGATGCCCGTCTCCGAGAAGTACAAGGACATGGGCACGATCGTCGTCGGGAAGATCGAGTCCGGTCATATGCGCAAGGGCGACACGCTCTTGCTGATGCCGAACAAGAGTCCAATCGAGGTTGCTGCGATCTACAACGAGCATGAGGAGGAGACGGACGTGGCATTCTGCGGAGACAATGTGCGCATCCGTCTGCGCGGTGTCGACGATGAGGACATCAGCCCCGGATTCGTGCTCACGAGCCCGTCGCGGCCCATTCACGCAGTGCGCCAGTTCGAGGCGCAGCTCGCGATCCTGGACCACAAGAACATCATTTGCGCAGGCTACACGGCTGTAATGCACTGCCACACCATGGCCGAGGATGTCACACTCTCGGTATGTACTTTGGGATCCAGACGTTCAATGTGTCTGTATCTGATAAGGCATGTAGGCGCTGCTCCACTACTTCGACAAGGCGACCGGACGGAAGTCAAGAAAACCTCCTCAGTTCGCCAAGAGAGGTACGTTATATTGATTTGCTGAGGACGTCACGGTGCTTGATAGCCATCCGTCATCCAGGCCAGAAGATTGTTGCTCTCATCGAGGCAGCAGTACCGGTTTGCGTCGAGCGGTTCACCGACTACCCACAATTGGGTCGGTTCACGCTGCGAGATGAAGGTATGTCGTCCCTCGCCTAAGTATCAGAACATGGTGATGACCCTTTCCCCCAGGCAAGACAATAGCAATTGGAAAGGTTGGTGGCATTACTTTCCGGTTCACCCCGATGTCTAACCCATGTTCTAGATCACGAAACTCATCGAGGGCTCGCTGGACGAGGTAGCCGAGGGTGTCGCCAACCTCTCAGTTGCAGGTGCAGCCGCCTAAGATGCTTCAATGTAGACACGCATAGGAACCGAATGTAGTTGATATCTCGATACTCCGTGCTACGTTATACAGATCCTTCTACATGTCTTGAACAACACTTTCAGTTAGACGCGAGAGCCTCAAAGCTGTAGCAGACACTGAACTATTCATAACAAAAACTTATCACAGAGAAAACATAAAAATGACCACCGCAGGGGTCGAACCTGCAATCTCCTGATTACAACACGATCGTAGTCAGACGCGATGCCATTTCGCCAGGCGGCCATGTATAGGAGTCGACGCTAAGGCAATATGGCCGTAACATCATGTTCTGCATTCCCACTACTTACTACAAGCCACTCAAGTAATATCATATTCTGATTGACACCCGTATCTGAACACTACATATGACGACAGATTCGTTAGATATTTATATCAATCGTATGGACGCATCCAACAGAACCAACACGACGTGTGATTCATTCCCTGTCGCCAGGAGTGTCTTCGAAGAGACGGCAGCGGGCGTAATGTGTGTTAACAGCTTCGTTGATGTCGCTTCGAATCACTGAGCATATGATACGTTCGCCGCACAAGTAGCAGTAATGCCTATAATGCCCCTATTAGTCGCTTACACTGAGTTTCGAACTGACATGTCCAGCTTACGTATTGCAACCTGGAACCATGCACTGAGTTTCGGGTAAGATAGTGTCAAATATGTTCTTTGCATCATATATGCAGAAGGGTATAGCCACCTACCGTCATGTGGTTGCATCCTTCAGTTTTCTCCGCCGGTGTTTGGCAACCTAAGACGAGGTATGTGGGCACAGATATGCAGATCTGTTGCCGAGAGCCTCACCTGGGCAGTGCTTCCAACCACGTCGGCTCATGAGGTGCGTGAACTCAGCAGACCCGTCGCAAGAGTGGATCGGTCCTTCATTGTCAACCTCTCGGGAGCATGATCTGCACCACTTGTAGCCGCACCACATAGGGCATGTTATGATTTCTGACTCGTCGTATTCGAATTTATCCGCAAAAGCAGAGTTTTGACACCTATGTCGTGATGAATAGTGTGAGAGTGCGATCAGCGTGTCCTGAGAAGCCACGCATATACCTTCTGCAATGTACGATGATGGAGTATTTCGAAAGTTGCATCTCAGTGAATATCGCATACTGTCTCTCCGTGACACCCAATTGTTGCATAAGAGACTCGTCTATCACTAAGGGTACTCGACTTCAGTACGGATCACCGAATACAGAAATGAAAATCCACCTCCGCCTTCTGGGCTATTCGTGTCGGTCATACAAAGAGGACACGATATTGGATAATGGCGTCGCTCGACAGTCTCAACGACGAAGGATCGTAGGCAGTCCCTACAGAAAGCGTGCTTGCACCCAGGGACTGTTGCGATTTCCTCCAAACTGTGTTCGTCGAAACAAATACCACAGGAAAATTCCGGCAAGCCCTCGGTGTTATCACCTTCGAGTAGCTGTCTGCCGCCGTGATTGCCTCTCGCGTCCTGGGGAACTGCGGGCGTCATGAGGTAGACTGGAGTATACATCGGTGGTGCGTCGTCGTCGATGCCTTTACCCTTTTGTCCTGCTTGGCCGACTCCGCCAGATACGAACTCTACCCCAGCCTTGCTAGTGGATGCCAAAGGAAATTCTGGCGATCTATGGGATTCCGTAGCCTCGTCGATGGTTGACATAAATGTGGTTCGTGAGCGCTCGACAAGAGACATCGGCCTAAAATCATTCGTTTTTGGCTTAGAAGTGCCTACTAACGTCAACGGGCGTGCTCGGCGGCCACCGAAGGAAGTACCGGGCGTAGGATTGGGACGGTGATGGGCTACCTGCGCAAGGAACGTGGCAGATTGGCTATCGTTTTGCTTCTTCGATCTGTCGTATGCATCATGCGATAACATATACGCGCCGAATTCAGTGATATCGCTGAGGGACGTGGCTGGCGTGCATCGGGGAATAGCTGACTGTATCTCAGGGGCGCAATTCTCATCTGCTTGAAGCACGAACAGTGAATATCGGTCTGCGCTTCTTTGAGACTGCACACTATTTACTGACCTTCTAATGATGTTGAGGCGTCAGGCTGATCATTCGCGAAAGGTAGACGGGAGTCGAGGTGGGATAAGTCTGGGATGGGGTCCGGAGAGAAGGCAACCTGATTGATGCGACGCTGCGCTTCTGACACGAGGTACTCGGTTTGCGCATAACCAGAGTAAATCGCACGAGGGAGACCAGGCTCGGTGGATTCGATAGGCACCTCTTGGATTACGAGTTTACCAACTTCGCCAGCAATCTGGCGGTGACGCATTAGAAAAGGTTGATATGACAGGGCCACCGGTACTCACTACTCCCTTAAGAGAGCATTCGAGCATGCCTGTAAACTTGAGTCCTATCCATTCTTTCGCACTTATACGCTTAAAATCATCCAAGCTCGCTTTTTCGGCCACAATCACTGCGTCCAATGCACGGATTTCCGCCCTCAATTTTGTAAGCAAATCCACCTGTGCGTGCCAATTGCTGTTGTTAGGTTTCATCTTGAGCGACGCCTTGTGCGCAGATTCGGCCTTTGCTGTTAGTTGCGTTTGTCGCCTTCGCAGGTCATCTAGTGCCTCTTCCTTGTCACGAACAGCCTTCATATGTTGTCGTACAGCGGCGATATGGCTTGCAAAGGTTGTCAGGGCGCATGCATATTGTCTGTATAACAGAGCTGAGGCAGAGAGGATATCCTACGCATCTATTGAGCAAAAACATATCTCGATAATACGTAACATACACTCAGGTCGTCGCCTTCGCTTGATCCCCATGTTTTTAATGCTTCTGATGCAGCGAGTACATCGTCACTAAGTTTTTCCAGTCTGCCATGGAGCTGTCCAGTGACATTCACGATCGCGATGTATAGGCTACACGTACGAGCTCAGGACCGATTTCTCTGCATTTATGAGACTTTGCAGGCCCCGATGGTCCTTATTGCCGAGGAACGGTATGGTTGTATTGTGGGCAATCTTGCTCGCTGCTCGCTTGAGCATCTCGGGCGTCAGACTTGTCTCGATCAAGCTGGATTAGACGTTGTTAGTAGAAGGGTAATGTTGAGGGGTAATGCGGTTGAGTGAGGTGGGGCCAGTGCGGTGCAGCAGCTGCTGTAGTGCCCTAAAGGCCAAAACTCAGCCGAATTATCTATCGTAAGGAGACCTGGATCGTCCGAATAACGTTCCGCAGTCATGCCCGTGTAAGCTGATAGTACTCCCCGCCTTCCGGATTCATAGAGCTTATAAGGTTCTGTCTGGCTCGCGTGTCGAAACTCGGAAGGAGCTGTATCAAGGAAGTACTGTCTTCGGCTTAACGCGCTTCACCTGCCTTTCGAGACCTCTTGGCGTCTCTCCCCGGGACCCGTCTGCCTGGACCCTCAGGGGGCCTGAGCAGCTGGGGTGTCGGTCCGAATCAGCGCTCTAACAGTTCGGAGTAGAGTTCATTGACTGTGTCCTGCCTCACATCTTGCATGGATTAAATGACGTGTGTGACGTTAGATGGACGAAATTGAGTAGCGAACGATGGACGAGATTGAGCAGCAAATGTAGACGTATTCAACAGCACAATTGTTAGGAGGAGCTGATTGTATATGGTACAACGTGTACAAAGATCGAAAGAACGGAAGCGTTCACGAGCACGACTATGGTGGTACACCACGGTCAGGAACTGCTTCGAAGAGGCGACATTGCCTATAGTGCGCGTTCAATGCGGTTTTGATACCCATTCGGACCACAGATTGGATAATCAATCCACCGCATAAGTAGCAAAAGTGTCTGGACACCGTATCGGGTCAAAAGCAGGCAAAATGTAATCTGAGAGACGACGTACGTGTTGCACCCGGGAGCCATGCACTGGTACAGAGGTGAGCGCGTTTTGTGAGGAGCTCATGCGATGGGACACGTACAGTCATATGATTACACCCGTCGATCTTTTCGGCCGGCGTTTGGCAACCTATTGGACATGACGCATGATTAAATCAATGGCGTTCATCATGTAGACCAAATCTCACCAGGACAGTGCTTCCAACCTCGCTGGTCCATGAGATGTTTGAGTTCGGAGGATCCATCGCATGAATGTTGTGGCCCTCCGATCTCAATCGCTTGAGAGCATGCCTTGCACCACGTGTAGCCGCATTGCCGTAACGGGCAAGTTATGATTTGGTGCGCCTCATACTCCGGCTTGTCTACGAAAGTGGAATTTTGACACCTAGGCACATGAGTTATTGAATCCGCGATATATAGTAGAGCCTACCTCCTGCAGTGTACAATGACCGAGAATTTGGCCAATTGCATCTCAATGAAGATCGCATATTTTTCCTCGGTCAAGCCCAAATCTTGCACCAATATCCCGTCGATGACTACCATTATAATCAGTACAAGTTGTAGCCAAACATAAGCGGTACACTACATACCTCCAGTGTCGGCCTTCTCTCTGCCGGCAATGCAAATGGGGCATGCTATTGGGTAACGACGCTGCTCCACTGTAGTTGTGACGAATTGCCGGAGGCACTCTCTGCAGAAGGCGTGCTCGCATCCTGGAACCGTCGCAATGGCGTCCTTTCTGTACTTCTCGAAACAGATGCCACAGTCAAACCCCTCCGGTACTTCGGTTTTGAGCCAGCTAAATTGTGCAGAGAGACGCGCTGTCTCCCCATCGTACTCGCGCTGCATCATGAGTGCGAGCTCCGCGTCGCGATGTCGTGCCATCTCTGATGGCGTGGGCGAGAATGGGGGCTGTTCTCGCTGTTTGCCCTTTGTTTTCGATGTAGAGGGCTGTTGACGAGAGCCACTTGAGTGCAAGTTAGTCGAACTCAGATCGCCAACGAGAGCTGGTCTCGACAATGTATAGCTGTTCGCGACAGTGCTCACAGCTGTCGCGTAGCTGTGGTATGGCCTAACCCTCTCGTTGGTCCAGGCACGCTGCCTCTGACCCAAATCACGAAGATCGGCGACTTCACCTCGAAGCTTCGATACTTCGTCGGTCAGTTGTGCATTCTCAGCCTTCAGGTCTTTATCGCGAGACTCTATCTCGAGCAGTTTCGCCTTCAGGTTAAGGATCTCTATGCTGGATTGCAGGGCGAGTTCTGTCAATCCTGTCGATGGATCCGTCATCTGCGAGGAAACAAAAATATGGCCCGAGTAATGCGCCAATAGTTGTGCTTGCCATTGCATCGATTTGTCCATCAAGAGGTGAGCGTCGTAGCGCAGGAGTTTCGCGAGATATGCAGCCGTTCTCTTCGAGGAATTGAAGAAAATGAATGCTGCTCCGGCGGGATGTTTATGCGGGCGGGGATGAGAGTCGAAAACAACGAATGTCGATGGTGCAGAGCTGCCTAAATGGAGAACTGCGAGGATTTCCGGAGGCCGAGTGATGACCGCACATGCAGAACGCTGGACCTTCTGCGACTCGCTGAGTAGATGTCTTAGGATACGAGTGAGAGTGAGCCTCGAAACATAGTAATGGAGGATCGTCTCACCCGAGCAACTCCTCGAACCCATCCAACTCAGAGCGCCCGTATTCAGATCGTACGAGCTGCAGTGACTGATTGAACAGCGGGGCTTGATGTATTTCCTCGACTTCCAGATGAGCAAAGCTTGACCATGACAGGCAAGGTCGGAGCACTTCCTGCGGTCGTCACGGTAGCGCATGAATCATCCGCGAGCGATGACAATCGATAAACGAGTAAGGCACCTCTAGAGTCTCTCTTTTCATCATTTCACTGACGAGTTGGTCCTTCTGGAGGCCCGCTAGCTCCCCTCCAAGGATTACTCGGGCACAATTCAGTGCGGCCAGTCCGCATGCTGAGGCGCCCCCGGCAGCTCCATTGTACTGACTCCGACCTTGGTGGGACACCACATACTCTTCCAGGCGCCCCTCAGCCACATCGTGGGCGATGGTCTCTTCGCGGCCATAGGGCACAACGGGACGCTGCGTGTCTTCGAACGAATGCATGGGACATGTACTTCGAGGATACTCTGGTAGCGGAGTCCAATGCGCCACTCTGGCTGGGTCTGCGGATCTAGCATCCGCCGCGGATACGCGCAGCAGAGCCCATGTGCACGCGCGTCAGGCAGAAGCACTTATGGCAACGCACGGAACGCGTGTATCGTCTTCTCGACCCAAAGGCAGCCTCGAGTCGCACTCAGGGATATTAGGATTATGCCATATGTTGTGGAAGCCAGCCTCGAGGTAAAGATCCGACAGAAGTACATTCCATGAGGTGATACAAGAATCCAATACAAGCATAAAAGCGGCCGAGATCGCAGCGGAGAACCTTGATAGCAACGCATCGCGCCACCGAGTACGCCGCGGAGAACAAGAATGGACCAGCTCAGCGGCATGCGTCGATCAACGCGCGTCCTCGCGCGCCTCATATCCGTCCTGTTCTATTCCCAGAAAGGAAACAGGTGTAAGCTGTTCTTCTACACGTTCCACCGTCAACGCACATCTAGACTCTGCTCCTCAGTGAACACCCGATAAATAAAGTTCCGCAGCAATGTATCGGTCTCTAATCGTATATATGGCCTCCTTGGATCAACCATGTACCCCAACTCCTGGCTGTTCAGAGCGTGAATCCCACCTGAACATTCAGAAGCGTTGCGTACTTGCACTCAGGCTTCAACGATTAGGCCGAATCTTCGAACATGGCCAATTCATTCATACCGTCTCCTCTCTTTCCTGATGATCCTATTGTTACTCTGTCTAACGAACATGTCACTGACGCTACTGGTGCTATACCCCTGGACTCTGCAAGCTCGAGTTCCGTTCCTCCTGGCGGGACCGTAGCTGTCGAACAAGACACCAAAGGCTCTGTGTTGGCCGAGCCTGATGTCGAGCCTCCCTTGCCACGCGCACCCAAGGACGGCGGGCCGCACAGTCTGGACTCGAGCAGAGGTGCGAAGGGTTAGATGACCACCTTCAATGGTATGAGTTCTCAAGTCCACGCAGGCGATCTCGTACATCGCGTCAAGGGCCTGTACAGAATCTTAGATTTGATCAGCGAGCAAGGCAGCGGCGGGCTTGGTAAGTCACTCGTGTAATGGATCGCTACGCTTGCCTCAATAACACGACTATGATCAGTCGATAAAGTTGTGATCGCTCAAGAGCACCTCCAGCGTCTCATGAACAGCATTTCTCCGGGCGTATATACCTCCTTGACCAAAGTAGACTTTACGGTATTCGACAAAGTCACTCTACACCTGCTTGGCATCTATGGGAGCAAGTCAGAGATCGTGCGTTTCCTAGTGTCTATGAATGCTGTGAATGCGGAAATGTGCGTCCATCACGATTTAAGTTGTGCGTTCTACCTAATTCGCATCGATAGAGCAAACATGCTATTGCAGCCCCGACGCTCGGAAGTATCCTTCCCGACTCTGCGCTCGGGATTGTATGTTCTGCGCCCGTCAACGCCCCCGGAAGACTGTGAAAAGCTCTATGTTATCTACTGGCCTGAAGATACGACGTGGAGTTCGACATCGCTCTCTTCGGTCCGCAAGAACAGAGTGACGTTCATGAGGTGGGTTAACTCGACGTAGTCGGTATGAACAGTTCTCATCGAAGCTTATCTTTCAGATATCTGACCAAATTGACGGACCAAATCGTTTGCCTCATCTCAGACGAAGACGAAGGGGACGTCGTTTGGCCAGAGGACGTTGAGGATACGGAAACGGAACATGACGACGATGACGAGGATTCCGATCGCTTATTCGCATTCGAGGTATTCAAGACAAATGAGCAGGAAGAGAACGTGGTAGCACGAACGGGATTTTCGGTACGTGTGAGATCTGTGACACTGAGACGCTTGCGCTGACGGAGATCTGGTTGATCATATAGATTCGACTTGACGTTGCTACGCATTCGGGCGGAACTGCTCCGGATGCAGTTGACCCCGTCAAGATTCGCCCTAGGCTCATTGCCGGAGAAACAGTGCAAGGAATCCTAGAGGCCGAATACGTTCCACCAACCGAACGGGTTCAACCGCCCACAGATGAGCCTATGTGGCCCGCTCGGCTTCGCACTATCATGTATGTTCAATTATCTACAATCATATACCAAGTCTCACTTACTCTCGTAGCGAAAATGAATCTTTGCACTTGAGCGATTCGATATCATCGGATACTATCGCAATCCTCCTCGAGCACGACTTGGATAAAAGGGCACCGCATGCTTGCCGGACGTACAAGCAGGCCCTGACGAGCCTGAACCAACAATTCGATCGTGACCAGGAATCTAGGCTCGCCATAACGAAGAGGAATTTGGAAGAAGAAGCTCCAAAGCTCAAGGAGTCAGTCCGCCTGGTTGCACTTGGCCGCGTCAGCCGTCTGTACCCGTGCGTACTCTCCTCGGTGCAAGTGTCTTGCAGAGTTCTAATTGGTCCTTTCAGTACCATTAATCCAAGCCACCTCGAAGTCGGACAAGATACTGCCGGTCAAACAACGCCAGACTACAAAGGTATGCATCGTACCATAGTCCTGGGCTATCAGGGCATCCTGATTGATCGCTTCGAGCAGATTTCCTCGAGCGGATGCTCGCAATGTATCCTGACATGCGTCAGTACCTTGGGAGTCTTCTTGATTCTCAGGCGTACACCGGCTCGAACAGACCATTCAAGTTGCGGAAAGAGCGAATATTGATATGCGCCATCATTCTTGACCAATATTCAACGCTAGAACTCGAACAGCAGTTGGAGCTCATCAATGCCATATGCGACATGAGTCAATCCAAGAGCGTCGCTAGTCTGATGACTGAGCTCCGGAATAAGAAAGACGCACCTTCGATTCTTGGCCGATTCCGGAACTGGTTCTCCATATCTGATGAGTCAATGATTCAGCTTACGGAAGCTCAGAAATTAGCCGAGGGAATGGACGACGCGACATTTTTAGCTGGCTTGGACGCGATGGTGACACGACATCCACTTCTGGAAGATCGTGCGCAGGGTGCTTTGAAGAAGTTCGAAGAGCAGCTGGGTATCAAGATCTCAAGTCTTATAGACAAAACGGTGAAGGATGTGCGAAGGGTACTGGATAAGGCTGTACAATGGCAGATCGAACAAGAGACCCAGCGCGACCGGCAACTCGCGGTCGACCAACTGCGTGTAGGACTGATCTCTGAGATCAAAGACACCCTTCTGAAACCCAATGACCCGTACGTCGCTTAGATCACACTTGCAAGCCGTTTTGATACTGAAGCATATACGCAGACATACATTGATCATCGAAAGCATCCAGAAACGGTCTTCGTGTGAGTGCCTCAGGCAATATTCACCCTGCCTTGAGAAGCTCAATAACAAGAAACTGCTATACAGATCACGGATCATTGGTCGTCAAGGTCGCACATAAAATCTCTACTGGGCCAGTCTTGCGTTATACCATACACCCTTTGGACCTCACCGCAGACGACAAGCACAGTATGCAGCTTGACGCCACCTTTATTCCAACCCCTCGTATGCATGCACAGTCTCGGGTAACTTTCGATCTGCCAGCCAACCACGATATCATGTGAGTGGATCGAATCGCACTGCACAAGGCTTCGAATCATGATGCTGAACGTTGCAAAGACACATCCAGCTCCTGCAGAATCGAAAGGTTCTACTATTGATCAATGATAATTCGGGCAATGTCAAGGTGTATATGGAGCCCCTCAGTGCCATCGGCGACGCCTTAAAACGCGGAAGCGCATGCAAAAAGACACTGAAATGTGATAAAATAGGACTACACTTTCTGCTCGCTTTCGATGAGGTTAAGCGTTTACTTGCTGTGCTCAGTACCTCCGAGGTGTGCCTACACTCTCCTTACTGCGTTACCTGTCACTCATTATCGAATAAGCAACTGGAGCCTCGACTTCAATTACACATGTTCTCCTTCGATGAGACCTTTGCATCCCTGCAGGGCATGGGTACACCAATGAACCTAGGGGCGTGGTATGACAGAACGACATCGGTGTTGTACATGTCATTCGTCACTGGCAATGAAGAGTTGGTGCTTGTGGACAACAACCCCCGGGCACGCATATTCTCGTTTGTCACTCAGCAATTTCGGTATGTTGACGTGCTACATCCCTTGACTCCTCGGGTCTAACTTCTCAACCAGACCCGCGACGCTGCACTTGCAACGAGTTCCCATGGCCATTTGTTCCTCGCCTGACGGTTCTTGCCTTTTGACATTGGACAGCTCCGACGAGGGTGGCTCTATGCGAGCTTATCACTGGGCGACATTCGGCACCACAGAGGGCATATTCATCAACCTGGCAGACATACCCATCCACAGTTCCGTCCTAACATCCATCGGTGACAGGAACAAAGTCCACTTCGTCGCTCTCGATTTAGAGGAACGCCAGTGCCGTTCAATCGCCCTTGACATTACTCGCAAAGTAACGGAGTTCATGTTCAAGGAAACGGGTCACAACAGTCTACATGCTCATGCCTCGGAGACCCGAACGGCACGACACTGTTTCATCGACTGTCATAGTGAAGTATGGACGAGATTCCCTGTCGTCCCTGCTATACGACGACAGATCTTCTCATCCGATCGCCGTCAACCGAAATCGCTCACGTTCGTTGCCAGTTGTAGTCATGATGCATATCCCCGGTACTTCAGCGACCTCATCACAGCATTCGAGAGGAGCACGCGCAAGCCCACCGGCACAGAGCTCAGTACCATTATCGTCAATGCTTTGGACTACGATTCGTTTGTCAAGCATGTGCGTTCCACAGATGGCTTGACTGCCGTCAGAGGTGGTGAATGGATCGTGGATATGCTGTGTCTGATCCCCATTCACTTGGCCATCACACGCGACAACCGGTTCATTCCATTGAAAGATGGTGTGTGGTCATCGGACTTAGAGCGCCAACTGCTTGGAGCGGATGTTGGGAGAATCGTCGATGCCCTATCTTTTGGCTGGTATGAGTCAGTGTTCCAATCATACATGGCTACCAAGGTGCGCTTTTTACCCTAAGCAAGTACCGATTCTGATGGTGGACTATTCGCATAGCCCGTGAAAGTTGTGTCATCGATGGGTATTTCACAGTCATTTGATTGTGTCCGATTCGACTGACATCGTGTTCCAGGGGAGCAGTCCGTTGGCAAGAGCTTCGCGCTCAATCACCTCGTAGATACATCATTCGCGGGATCTGCAATGCGTACGACAGAAGGCGTGTGGATGGCGGTGACGCCTCTGCACGACATGCTCATTGTTGCACTTGACTTCGAAGGTAATGATGTGCTCTGGTCTTAGTGCATCGTGTCTCATCTATCGCCTAGGTGTGCACAGCATCGAACGTTCGGCGCAGGAGGACACATTGTTGGTGTTGTTCAACACCGCGATCTCAAATCTCGTAAGAGCTTCAGCCGAGGCCGAAAATGCTACTCAAGCGCATCATTATAGGTCCTGTTCCGCAACAATTTCGCCCTCTCGCGCGACATAACGGGTCTGTTCAAGTCGTTCCAGTCCTCCTCTTCAATCTTGGACCCCGCCGCCAATCCGGATCTGTTTCAGTCAACGCTGGCCATCATTATCAAGGTCAAGACCAGATTATTGTTGGTTGCTGTACATGTCTAACATTCTATCAGGATGTTGTCGAATCCGACAAGACCGAAATCATCAAGGAGTAAGTATTTCTGAAGCAAGTATCGTTGAAGACGAACTCCATTTATCCTGCGGTCATGGTACAGGTTTAGCCTCAAGTTTCAGCAGATTGTGCAACTCGAGCAGGGTTCCAATTTCATCACACGCTTGCATCGGGGGCGCCTAGATATTGTCCCGTGGCCGGTAATCGAATCGAGGCAATTCTATACATTGTTCACCGCTTTCAGGAAACGACTCGACAAACAGGCGACGACATACTCAGGGGGTAGTATATTCCTCCAAATCATCAAGACTGTGATGGCGAAGTTGAAGGTAACGTGCTTTATAAAATACGCAAGCGAACATGCTACTTAGCGCCCTACAGGCGAATGACTGGGGAGCCTTGTCCCGTGGGTGACAATACACTTCCTCTCTAGCAGTCGTCCTTATGCGCAAACCAGAAAATCTTGTGATCCACAGAGCACAGTTACTACAATCCGTATTGCCAAGAGCTCTCACGTTTGGGGCTGCCGAGGTCGTACCCGACTACGAACCTCTGAAGGTAGATCAGGCGTACGCTCTTGAATCATGACCGCCTGGCTGACTCGTTCGACAGAATTATGACACTGGAGAATTCATCGAATACAATGATTCACGTCATCATCTCTTCCTCAACGAAGCTGAGTCCCCGGATACACACGATGGAGGTACTTGCGACAGTATTCTTAAGTGCCTCATCCAAGGATGGTCCCGATTCAAGCACAGGTCCCACGAGTCCGAAGAACTTTGGGTTGATGAACTCCAGCAATATCTCAGCGGTTTAGTTCAGTGTCGCATCCATCATGTAGAAGAATGGATTACGCAGAACATCGCACGCTTCCCGGAAAATCACCCAAATATCCAAGCGTTAAAGAGAACGGTGAACACCTTACAGATCGACCTCAAGGCGAATGTGAAAGTGTGCGCCCTGCAGTGCGCAAACTGCTATCTATCATGTCTACAGGATCGGCACCACGATGGATCTCACAATTGCGGGACCTCTCACCAATGCATTCACCTCTGCGAGTTTGACGAACATTCTGATGAAAGTGAAGTTATTCGATGTGGTCTATCGTGCGTCATCCGACGTTCCATCGCTTCTACTATTATTGGACTCACCCACGATATCAGAGCTGGACATCCCGGAAAACATGTGTATGTCTTTCTCTTACGTCCTTTGCAGTATTGGTACGGTATTCTGATAAGACACAAAGATGTGATGTCACCGCTCATCTCTGTGGGAAGCCTTGCAAGTTGTACGGAAGGCCGGGATGTCTAGGAGGATGTTCTAAGGTATGGAGCAGTGTTGCTATGGCAACAGTAGGCATCCACGCCGAGTACTAATCTGCATCATAGGTCGTGGATCACACAGACTCGGAGCATATTTGTTCTGCCACTGTGCATGAATGTGGAGAGGTAGGCGAATAAGCCCAGTAACCTTGAGGATGGGGGTTGAAAAGATCAACCAGCCGTGCAGTCTAGCTGACGTCCGCTTGGAAAATGGGAAAGTCTTTTCTTGTTCTGAAAAGTGTCGCATTCCTAGGTGAGCAAGGCATCCTATTGACAGTCATTTGTAGATCAAAGTCTAATTGGGCACAGCCACGAACCCCACGATGTGCATATTTGCGCGAAACGAGAATGTCCAATCCAATGCCAACTGTGCAAGAGACTCTGCTCGAGTCGAGACCATCTCCACGCTCTGGAAGGCAGCGCCGTACATCTCTGCGGGTATGTACATTTCCACTGGACGCAAAGATACAATCTGAGAGCATCCTTAAGCCAATCTCATTCATGCTCTGCGTTGTGTTCTGCGCGTGGTACATGTCAAATCGAGACCACGCCTCAATCAGTTGAAGCTACGTTCACAGGGCGTCACCAGACCTTTCAGTACACCAAGGTGAGCGAGAAGAACTCCGGTTATCCCCCAATACATCGATATTCACCATGACTGCCCAGTATACCCAAGGTATGTTGCTCTGTTCCGCGACTCGAAACGGCGCGACCTAAACCACTCAGACGCCAAGCGGCTTCCATGTGTCAAATTGATCCCAGCTGGGGAAATTGAGCACTCAGGTCCCCATCTCCATTCTCTCGATGACGACACTTTCCATTTCTGCGAGGCTCGGTGAGGACCTACGTGGTGTTCACAAATTGCAAAGACTGACCAGCTCAGATGCGAGAATTGTGGTTATTTTTGCACGCTTCGTCTAGGTGAGTTCTAGTGTCAGTTTGACGTGTTTCGAATATGCAATCGTATCTCGTCACAGGACACGCTCAACAAGAGCATGACACTAGTCATGGCTCGATGTCTAGAACACAGTGGTCGGTCGATGGACCCGACGGTACTGCTTTGGAGCTGGATGGCAGAAGATTCGGTACCAACGACGATGGCGCCCCGATGCTCTGTTCTCTGTTTTGCAGATCAATGGGCAGACACGTTCACATCGATTTCTGCAGGACAGATCCTACGGACAGGTGCGAAGGTCCCGAACATGAACATATCACTGCCAGAATGCAGCCACGTCCTGCGCAGGCAAAGGATTGGGTTAGCCATAGCTTATACTGGAGACGTACAGGTAAGTTCGAACACAGTCGTATGAGCGGCGCTGTGTGAGGATCTGTCTCTGACTTCTTTTGCACAATCCCAGGCTTCAAAGGCAGGTATTTTATCTATCAGTGATTGTTGTTCGCAGGCTGCCACGGAACGATAGATCCATATCCTCACGAAGATCAGAACAATTTTGGTCTCTGGTACGCTGCAAAATATACCGCGCCCGGCTTAATGTCGTGCTGACCTGATGATACGCATAGCGATTCCATGTGTCCAGGTGGGTGGCCGTATGGACACACTTGAGTTCCTCTCTGAAGCTATTCCTAGGCTCGGAGCATACGGCAGCGATCAATGGCACTATTCAGCCTTCGTTCTGTACACTTCCCATACTGCACCCGCGCCAAACGCTGGATCAGGCACCTCCACCTGGTGGCTACATCTCTCAGGATGGACATGCATTCCGCTGCCGCAATCCAGCGGTGATGCAGCAAGCTTTCCACGTGTGAGTCAAATATAACCGTGCTGACAACGTCGATCCTGACCATTTGAGGTAGGATATTCGCAATTGATAGGTGAGGAATGATGATTGGTGACCTTCAATGACTACTCTAAGTCACTCAAAGGTCGGGCTCCATGGCTGGAAATGACCGCCGCCCGCTCAGGGATAGGCCGAATTACAACTTGATCGCGCGCAGGCATGACAACCGACTTGGCGCTGTCTATCATTCTCTGTATGCTTTCTGGTCCGCTCGACACACTGCAGTAACTGCCTCGGGATCAGGACCTGCACTTCGTCGAGATGCATACACTGTCCTCCTTTTCGATCATGCTGTGACATCGTGCCTCGTTCATGACTTCTCTAGTAGTCCAGATCAGTTGTTGACGACTGTCATGGCATACACCGCAGGGGGAGGCACAAATTTCACAGCAGCTATCAAAGTTGTTCAGACTCTGATGGAACGGCACTGGAGCGCAGAACGGTGTGTTGATTGCGTAACACGGTAATCGACATATGCTCATCTCATCCGCTTAGGTCGCCCGTGGTCATATTTCTGTCCGACGGCGAGTGTGGGATTACGGATGAGAAAGTACAAAATCTCTGCCTCAGGTCTACTGCATTAGGGTGAGCAAAGTCCTGTCTAAGTTGAGGCTGAGATTGTTCATTGTCCTGGAAGCAAACCTCTATCATTTCATGCGGTCTCCTTTGGGCCAAGGAGTAGCGTACTCCAGCGTATGGCGCAAGTGGCTGCCGATGTACAGAACCGCTCCCCTCCTGATCCTGCACACCCCGTCCCCCCGTCATCGTATGCAGAGGCTTTGGATAGCGTTCGTATTGCGTTGCTCTATTACTTCGTCCTATATTGATTTTGAACCATTCTAGATTCACCTTGCAGAGACTTTCCTTGGTTTAGCAGAATCGTTAAGAAAGCCCCGAGGTTCTCTTATGAGAGCCTAGTATCTCACTCATTCTCACTCACGGGCTGACTTGATGTACATGTGCGGAAGGTGCCGATGAGGATAGATGTGGAGGATTCCATACTAGTCTCCTATGCAATTGTGTACAATATGTCGGAATGTATCTGCGCCAAACCACTCAGGCTAGGATCACTGGATCGAATTTACCTTGATCTTGTGAATATGTAGAGAGATCAGCACAACAATTGCGTCGCGAGGTACAAAAACCGAATCTCAGCACTTCCTTCCTGCAGGTGCTCCGTGACGCGCGGTGCTAGATCAATTTGGACATCGCTGACGCGTTCAGAGGCTGTGCCACTGTTGTCACCTTGCTTGTAGTCTCGTCCCCATCCGTTTGTGCTGCTCGGCGCCTTCCGGTCGGAGATCTAAAATCTCCTGCACCGAGCGAGCACAAACGTCTGGTGAGTTTCGTGCAGGCGGGTGTAGCGAAGTCATCATGTGACGTCAACGCGCCCACGAGGCGTCGTACGCCCTTTGGTTTATTGGCTGGCTCTATGCCCGAGTGTACTCGCTGCTCGGCCTGCTCAGCGCCGTTTTATATGATACACTGTGTCTCAATCCATCTCATGAAGAAAATACGCAAACGTCGAAGAGGGAGGCTGTTGAGACTTGAAAGCGTACAGAGGGATCCACACCCGCTGGAACGCGTCCAGCTACGACGCGTTGACGTCACATGACGACTTCGCTACACCCGTCTGCACGAAAGTCACCAGACGTTATAGGAGGATGCGTGCACTGGTTTTTAGATGTCCGCTCGGCAGCCTCCGTGGCGCAGCCACCCTCCTATACACCTCAGTCCGGACATCAATGCTTACGTAATGGGCCTAGGAGGCCCTTAATGCATCTGGAACGAGCGCAGAGCCTATATACCCCGAGGTCGCCAGGATAGGGTGGATAGGACGGTCGCCAAGTCCCCGATTATATAGTCCGCAGTTCAGCACACCCGCACCACAAAGCTCTATGTAGGGCCAACATCCGCGTTGTCTCACAGTCGCATCGGCGTCTATAGACGACGCAGTCGGATAGCGCCCACGGGCCATAGGGCGCATAGGACAAGTAGTCGTGCCCCCTGCCTAGCGGGTTTGCGCGTTCGCTCTCGTTTTCCTCTTCAGATATTAATAGTGTACCGGAACTCAATATATTTAGTATCATAATGATAGGACTGCTATTCGGCTCGATTCTCTCTACCTAAGTGCCCGCACTGGAACACGCTCGGCCGCGGACTAGTCGCCGTCCTCACATGCAAAGAGTTCCGCCTCCGGTATACCACCAACCACTTCTTCCGTACTTTCTTCTTGCCCCAATACACCCGCCGCGAAGCTGTCATACTCACTGCGTTTCTGCGAATGTAAAGGGCACGCGATACGATGCCTGAACGGATCGTAGCGGCGCATGTATCTCGTACCTAAGACCCATCGGATCGGATTCCGATACGACGCGAAAGGCGTACAATATCGGGTGTTGTATCGGGGGTCCCTGATATGTCTCGTAGCGTACTGTGTATCATATGTGTCGCATGTATCGTGGATTCCCTGACCTCTTGTGTTCCGTGTCCGATATCCGCGATACCTAGCGTCTGATACCATCTCTACTCCCGCGATACATCACTGATCCTTGCCAATACGGTGGAAAATGGTTGTTGTAACGTTGCCTAGATACATAATTAACATCACGTGACTACCTCCCAGCGCTCCTCCCGCCTCATCAGATCCAGATCGTACATAATGGGCACCGCTGCGAAAGCACAAAACATGTTACCGCGCACAACAAATAGTGGTTTTTGGGACATACGAGATAGTTTGAGGTGTGATGAAACCTGCGGAGCAAGACATGAGAGGTAGAACAGAAAGTAACCCGCATAACACATTCGGAGCTCACCTCACCTCAGAGGTGCTAGTGTGATCGACTCGCGCCATTTCCCCTCGGCGCACATCCTCCCGGAAGATTATCCTTGAATCTAGAGCAATGAGTCAGGAGTCCTCGTGAGTGAAATATGCGGAAAAAAATTTCGCTGAGGCTCACCTCATCTCCTATATCTTGGGGCGGAAGAATCGACTGAGACGACGCTCGACTTGCTTCCGTTGCCTCTTTGCGACGATTCAACGACGCACGACCTGCTTCCGTCATCTTCTTCAGCTCTGCGCCCATACCATGTCTTCGCAACCTGCCACACAGTCGACCTTCGACTCAAGCCAGAACCCTGGGAGCCCGGGCCAGCTATCGCAGATGTCAAACATGTATAACACCAACGTCAGTACTCGTACATCGTTTCTGATCGCGGGACACTCACTTGGGTCTACAGATCCATGCCATACATGCGGCAGCGCCGATGTCTCAGAGCCAGCCCAGACTTCCGGCTCCTCCTGGACTAGGGCCTCCCCAGCCCGCCGCGATGACGCAGTCGCAGTCGCAGATGTATAATGTCAATGTGAGTACTCGCATCATATCTCTATGCTTCGTGGAACACTCACGTGCATACTTAGATGCAGCCCACCGGTCCTCCATCTTCTGCGCCGGCGTCAGGCATGCATGGCTCAGGACCTGCCTCGAATGTCACCAGTGAAGGCGACTTTGGTATGTTGGGCAACTATGCGCCGGCTGTCCATACTGGTATGCATGGTGAGTCGTCCTCAGTACTGCCAGGACTGTGTACTCACTAGTTATGTTACGCTGATAGCCCAACTACCGGGTCAATTCGAGAACATGCAGCACCCTCCCAGCGTGATGTGGAATTCGAACGTACCTGGTGTGGGCTTTGTGCCTGGTATGCTCACACCCCAGCACGGCCCGCAAGGTATGATGAACATGTATGTTGATATGAATACATTGCGGACCTTCGAGGAACGTATGCGCAACTTCATGAGCAGCCAAATCATGGAGATGCAGCGCGAGCATCACAACGAGTTGGCCGCAATCAAGAAGCTGCTTGAAGACTCCATGATCGCCAATCAGCAGGCCCAGATCGTGCCACCTGCGGAGGGTCCTCTCACGAAGAAAGGTCGTAAAGCGCAGAATACCCAGCTCGAGGTGAGTCATCATTCTAATTGGTGAACTAAATCTCTGCTCACCTTGGCTCCTTCACAGGCTGCTGTGCATGAGAAATGTCTGTACCTTCTCGGCGACCCTCCCAAGAGGCGCAAGGACGATGCGGATCCTGGAGGGAAGCCGTATTACGACTTACCCGAACCTCTTGTCCTGGGCGACACTCCTCGCTTTGCGGATGACCCCGAGCGCACCAAGTTGCATAATCCCCACTGGCTTTCGCCTGCATCGCACCCTGTCAATGCGGCATACATCGATGCGGCTACGGATCTGTTGTATCAGGAGCGAGGTACGTACTACTCGTACTACTCACCAATTATTTCGCTTCCGTGCCCTGATTGCTTCTGCGCAGTCAATGAGACTGACGTCGCCAGCATCAGATTGGCCATGAAGCGGCGACTCAAGCAAGCTGTGAAGAAGTATTTCGAGAGCTTGCGCAGTCAGTACAAGGCCCGCGTTTCCGAAGAGGCACGCACCAAACGCGAAGGGAAGATGCGAGACGATCGCCAGAACATGCGAAAGCATCGTGTTAGTACTGCCTCTCTGCGAAGACATAGATATATTCACTTACCATTTGTCTTTACCAGAAATGCGACGCTATGCGCATCTCCGCCCGCAAACTCAAGAAGATTGTGGGGCGGGAGAATGTTCATGGCCTCAAGGAGCTCCTCCACACCGACTGGATGAGCTCCGAGGATACGGCTGATGAAGGGGCCAATCTGACTCGCATGGTGAAGCCGCTGAAAGTCCGCCAACTCGGGTGGCGTTCCCCCTCAGTGAGTTACCTAGAATTCTCTGAATAATATCGCAGACTCACGGTTTACCCCAGTTGAACCGGATTTACGCTCGTCTCCAGTTTTTGATGGCAATAGACCTGTCACTTGCCAGTGAGTCTGAGCCGGAGGACAACACTCACATCGGCGTGAGCACGTCCACTGTTTTCACTCATTACCGGCGCCGCTTCCGTGGACCTGCTGACGAGGCCGACGAACGCGAACCGCCCATTGAGGCTGGCCAGGCTACTATCTGGAGGGAGTGCGTGAGTACTCGTTGGGCTGAACAGACTCCGGGCGGGGAGGAACTGCGTGATGCGCTGAGCACTCACCCGGAGAACTTCACCATATTTGACTTAGAGATCCCGGATTGTGATCTCAGTCCCCAGGACTTGGCGTGGCTCGCAGATGGCGAGGAGAGCGACGATGACGAGGCAGAGTAATAAGTAGAGAAATACATACAATATGACGTCGAACAGAGTCATCACAACAATCAATAGTTCCTTGAATTAATTGAATTCGAACTGCTGCATACAATATCATACATCGTGAGGCTAGAACCAAAGAGACACCAGTTGTCAGTCACCGGGTGAGCAATAAGTATTTTGGCTTACGGGGTCTATCAGAATCGTGGCCCAGCAGCACGTCTGTCCTGTGTACACTACTGCACGCACCACGCTGCTCATGATGTTCCGAAGATCAATGAGCGACTTGGCGCGATCAGAGCCTGTAAGGGTGCTGAACGTGTTCGGCTGCCACAGCCGAACATGAAGATCGATACTCGATGGGGCGTCAGCATATAGCTTTCCTATAGCAAGAGTAGACGTACCATTTCGCCCATGGCGTCTCCTCCTGTCTCACATTGGAGGGACAGAACCATTCAACATATCCGAAAAGATATTGTCCCAGCCGGTTGTCCTGAACGCTGAATATGTGCGTCAGTTGACCCACCGAGTATCCCTCGTCGCCCGCATTTTGCACTGCGATCAATGAATCTGCAGTCTTGGGGGAGCGAGTGGATGCGTAAAACCGTTTGCTGTTGACCACAACGTAGTCGTAAAGCACGGCGCGGTTCGGGACACATGTGCTCGTCGAGTCTCTGGCAATTGCGAGCACAGAGTGAAACAGTGCTCCGGGATGAACCTTATGCAAATGGTGTAGAAATGCAAAATAAACATGCTGTGGCAACGCATCAGCACTACAGCGCGTGCTGAGGTTGAGCGTTGCCATTGCTAGTGACCATGCATCAGTACGTCCAATCACGGCGAGCCCAGGTGGTGACAAAGTTCACATACCATCTTCCGCATTTTTATCTAACTCCTGTGCTAGTGCCTGAAGCGTGCCACGATCATCCGCAGATGCCTTGAACATAGCTTCAATGGCACTGCCGATGCCTAAGTTTGCAGGCGTGCTGCGAGCTGCCTCTGCAAGCTGCTCAAGATGCCGTGAGTTTAGGACTACAGACGATGGATAAGAGTCTCACCAAGCGAGACGTGTTCACCGTCCGGAAGAATTCGCGTAAGAACGAGCACTCGAGCTCGCCGCCTGCGTGATTGTCGGTACGATACGACTTGAGTACTTTGTTCATCCGTTCAAAAATGAACGTCCAGAACTCGCGAAGCGGTCCATAGTCTCGAATGCACTCTGCCGTATGAGTTGCATAGTGGTGATTTGGGCATATCACAGGAGCGCCATACAACTGTCCGCTGCGTCAAACAACAGAGCTAATACAACCATAGGGAATACGTATATGAATAAGCTCCGCACCATACTCCCGTATGAGCCGATCTGCCTCATCGATGGCAGATTTGCTAAGTTGGTCGCGCAAGATAATCTGGAGGGCCCTGGACAGCTTAAGGAAGTTGCTAAGGTCGTCGGGATGCATCTTGCAGGTCGTTTCGCCTTGGATGTCTGCCTCGGGACCTGAGAAGGAGTCTTCGTCGTGTGATACTGCGCCAGCATCGTCTGACTCTAGCTCCATCTCGCGAGCTCGCTCTGTGGGCTTGCGTGTGCGCCCTGAGCGGCGAGGAGCCGTGGACGTCTAGAAGTCATTTCAGTCAGAAATACATCTACATAACAAGCCGCGACTGACCTGTGCAACGTCCTGAGTGCGCGGACGCTTTCTGCTCTTCTGCGCGGCAGTTTGCTTCTTCTTCTGCGTCTTTTTTTGGCGGCGCTCGGCAAGGGCTTTCTCAATTTCCCCTCGGCGGTGTTCTAAGAGATGGGCATGGCACTGGACCATGCCTGCGGAATTCTCTAGGACTCCGTAGTCGTGCCATATCTGTGGCAGTTATGTGTGATACTGTCAGCGCATCTGTGAATGTCATAGCGCGGATGTCACTGACAAGTAAAGGTCCGACTATTGTGGCCAATAACAGCCACTGATCTGCCGTGAGAGAACCACCTGCTGGCTCGCCGATGAGGCTGGGCAAACGTCCTAACCGTGCCAGAAGTTCGAGCTATTCATGATCATGATCAGTCAGAAATGATCTATTTCTGAGAGATCGAGTGGCTCACCTTAGCCAGCATCGCGTGAAAGGCACGCAGTTCGCGAGTCTTTCGGAGGATCTTCGCTTGAACCCAAATGTGGTAGAAGTGGGTCTTCACTAAGCCTGAATATAACATGAGCAGGGGACAAACGCGATGGTTACTGACGTACCTAAGAATAGGTTATGCATGGGATTGACGACCACCATGCGGCACAGATTGAAGTAGGGCAGGCGCGCCAATTCAGACCAACGCGTAGCATGATCCTTGGCGAATCGCTCGCGTGCCGCATCAGTCTGCAAGACCTTGTATTTGTTCATATGAGCACGCTGCTCAGTGTCGCTTCGCGGAGGGAAGGCTGGAAAAACAGTCTCGAGGTGAGCATTAGACAGCATGCGAGCGCGGGACACGTACCATCCTTCAAAAACGCATCCAACGTCGCCTTGAGATGCTGTGTGATCCAATCGCGCGTGCAGAAGCATGTATGTGAGTGTGACCCGAACCCAGCGAGTTTGTGAGCCGCTGGCTTGTCGCATATGAGTCCAACAAGGATAACGCGCACGAGGCGCCCTTGCGGGAATTGAGGTGTTGCAACAGTGAAACCGTCCTTCCAGAGGCGTAGTAGCTCGTTGATAAGGACATGGAGGAAGAACTGGACTTGATCTGGGCCGGCCTCTTTAGGTCCTGGCATGATCCCCATGAGCAGAAGGTTTGACGTGCGATATCTGACAAATGTCAGCCATGGGAAAGCGCGCGCTGCATGTTGCAGACGTACCGGAGCGCCGATGGGAGGTTGATGACATTGAAGGACATGGGGCAAGAAGTGTGTGATGGGGCGATCTGGCTGTGCAAGTACGAAAACCTAGAGGCGCAGATATCAGTGGGGCTGTGGGAGAATTTTCCGAAACGCTGCTGATTCTCACCAGTCTACTCCTAGACTCACACCAATGCGCAATTCAGACGAAGTTGAATTGGCGTCGAAAAAGGTCTTGTCGTCAGGACCCTTCAGCTCGCGGAGGATCTGTCCATCAAACATGTCTTGAAGGACATCGGTTTGACGGGACTTCTTGCGCCACTGTTCGCAAAGGCCTTCCATCCCGGGCACGCAAAGCATGTCGGTCAGCTGACTCTGGAGGGATCGAAACGGGAAGCGTAGCAAAGGCTTGCGCACACGGCGCATGGTACGACCCTGACGCTGTTCCCTGGGAGTAGTAGTCGTCACGAAGAGGGGTGCATCGCAGTGAGTGCAAAGGGCGGCGTCTGAGATGGTCCCTGGGAAGACACGCGAACACGATGGGCAAACCGGGAGCGTCTGAAATGTCGGCTCAGCATGAAGTGCCGCAATAACCCCAGGGAGTGATGTTGCCATGGAAGGGACTACGGAGATACCCAGTAAGGTCAGGATCATCGAAAGTACCGTCAGAAGGGCATTACACGCGCGAAAGGGCAGATGCCACTGCGAGTGTAACCAGAATACCAGGACATAGATCAAGAAGATTGCTGGATTCGGGTGAACGTCGCTGACAGAAGCTAGACTCGGCAGCTGTGGGCCGGGCTCCAGATAGAAAGGGTCGAGTTCAGGGACTTGGGGGGTGGGAGAAAGTTGAACGGGAGTGTCGATAGCGTCGCCAGTGGAAGCGCACGGAGTGCCATCTGCAGGGATGCTGGAAGGTGCATCGTGTGAAGAGTCTTCCGAGAGAATCGCGTGTGGCTCCTCCTCCCAGTCGGAGTCCTCCCCGATGAGATCTGCGGAGCATATTTGTTCTGCGTGTTCTTGGAATTGTTGTCCACTGTCCTCGGCCGCAGCTACGTGGATCTGTATAGCATCTTGCGCTGTTGTGATGATATCCTGGAGTATGTGCGACTCAGACGATGCCGCAGTGCCTGTCTGATCATCGTGACCGTGGTTAGGCACAGGGGGGTCAAGAAGCGCGTCGTCAGTAGAAATGCGTAAGAGGGCATCCGAGGGCGGGAGGGAATCCGGGGGATATACTTCAGCTACTAGTGGTGTGCTGGAAGTAGGTGTGGGATGATAGGTGCTGGCAATACGTCTGGCGGTCTGGAGATGTCGCTCTCGAGTAGAGCGAGGTTGATATGCACCTTGACATGTCTTACAGTGGCAGCGGACCGGCTTGCGAACGGGCTTGGGTGGCTGATGCATGAAGAACGAGTCAGTCAAACCATCGCAAAGCTCTGAAGAACCAGTTCACCATAGTCTGTCGCTGGAACAAGCAGAATTGGGTGGTGAGTGCTCATCGATGAGCGGAGGAAAACTGCCCAGGGCCGTGGACAGCACAACAATTGTAGTAGACATTCGATACAAAGTCTCAGCAATTGAGTCACGCGTTTGGGCGCGTGCGCACGTAATCAAATTCACTTCTGCGAATTTGACTGTCTCAGAACCTATGTTTGAACGAGCGAGAAAACATTGGTTTCGATGTATTTGGGAACAGTACAGAGCTGCTAGTAATGTACTATACTAGAAATAATCTGGGAGGTCGTGTTCCTCGACCTCCTCAACCTCCTCATCCTCTTGCTCTGGGATATCTTCCCCTGCATTGGGCGCAGCAGCAGGAGGAAGCTTGGGAGATGGGATGGAATCCGGCCAAGCGGCCACAGACTTGACCTGGAGATCACGGATGAAGTCTTGTGTATCACAAATACGAAGGGCCTAGTACAACGGGCCAAATATGAGTGCATGCACGAGTGAACAGAATGATGCAACTTACGGCGTTATGGTTCGCTTGGTTGTGACATAGGTCAGACAACCATTTCAACATCCATTCGTAGGACGTTGCCATCTCGAGGGGGGCACCCCACGTCCACTCTCGGGTGGTCCAGAGAGGGCCGTGGGCGCCGGGATGCTTGTCGTATATTGCCAGTACGATGTCGGGTCTGTAAACGATGAGGGAGGTCCAGTGCGTAGGGTCGTGAGCCGCGACCATCAAGTGCAGCATGTACGTTCCCTTGCGCAGGATGCCGTCTACGACACCGCCCTACGCAGCGTCAGATATGATATAACAAGAGAATGACTAGTGACATACCTTTCCCTTGTCGACCCAAACGATAGCATACACGCTGTTGGCTTCGATGCCCCGAAGAGCGCGTATGCCAACATCATCAATCTTGAACTGCGTGGATTCGAGACGTGCGAGGAGCTCGTCCATCTTCCAGCGGCCGTCGGGGGTGAAGTCGGAGATAGGTGCAGGCACAAGGGCATGAGACACAAATCGGCGTGGACGTCTCGGGGTGAGATCCTCGGGGCTTAGAGATCGCTGACGCTTGGTGATTGGACGCTTTGAAAGACGTTTCGTGGTAGGCTTCGGCTGATTGTGGTCCGTGGCAGTAGGCTGGGAGGGCTGAGTGCTAGTACTAGAGTCCATGGGCATGATGGAGGATGGAAGAGGGATGCGACAGCCAAGAGTGAGAAACTGAGACCCAGAAATAGAGTTTTGAAATCGATGGCTGATACAAGAAGTAGGAGAGGTGTAAAAGCGAGAATACCTGGCGTAGAGAATATCGAAAGGAGTGGCCTATACCGAGAGTATCAGCAAGCGTTCTACATGCCCGATACGGCAAGTATCGAATGTGTCGCGCGACCGATACCAAACGTGGCGGCGGGTCCCACGCTACTTATGCCAGCAAACATATCGAACGTTTCGGGCACTATTCTATTCGTGCTACGGCAGTCACTACATGCTCGGCGGTACGTAGCAAAATTGTATCATAGGCCCATTACATTCTCAAAAACGCAGTGACTCTCATCAGCCATCGGAAAGTCATCCCAGTAGTGTTTCGTACACACCGACAGTTTGCCTGAGATGGAGATTAATGGGTCAGTGCTGGGCAGTGCCGGATCAGGGAAGATAGCATACCTCAGCCATGGAGACATACATAGACGTGATGAGCGCGTCAGCCTCAATGTCCTCGAAAGGACGCAAGCCTTCCAACCAGAAAGATTCCGTGGAGTCCAGAAAAGAGCTGATGAGTCGATCAATGGGCCAGAGGCGGGATGAGATAAGTCGGCTAGGACTTGAGGTGACAGGAGCAAGCCAAGTGGTGGATGTCAGATGTTTAGGCATGAGGAATCGGAGTCTTTGAAAGAAGATGCGAGCGAGGCGAGCGAGCAAGTGGGAGAAAGCGAGACTGCACAGTGTGCCAGTTGGCAGTGAGCGGACTTAAAAGACGAGAGGTGAAACATTTTGTTGATTCAAGAGACACGGTCACGAGCGAGCGTGGTGCCTATGGGTGGCGAGCATAGAGCTATGTCGAACGACAGCGCGTGCATAGATGTCGCATGTACGGTAGGAGTATATCGAACGCGGCCGTTAGAGAAGAGCTCTGTAGGTAGGGACGCCTACAGAGTCCTACGGAGCGCCTATATCGCAGCGCCTGCCGATCGTAGCCTATGTAGAAGCACCTGCCCTACGGGGGCAAAAGCACCGTTCCAGATGTGTGGTCGGGTGCCAGGGGCCTTCGAGGCTCCATCCCGGGGAGGCCTCCTCGACGCTCAATATAGAGTAGTCGTCGAGAGCATCACGGCGTCATCGTGAATGGTAAAAAAAGTGCGCGGATGGTGCAATCAAGTGTCGTGTTGGACCTGGGTATTCGCAGATCACGTTTTCGTGTGACGGGTCTGCAGATATCATATTGCAGAAGACACATGAGAGTCGAGAATGACCAAGACTATTGATGATAGCGAAGGCGGGCATATAGAGATTGGGATATTGTTCATACGATTCCATGTGCAGGCTGCAGATAGGTAGCCATCATCCACAACCTGCTCCAGGACATCTTGCTTCCATCTCCATGTCCTCCGAGATGTCTCTAACTGCTATACGATGTCAGCATATGGACTGAACGTATGCAATTACATTATAAGTCTGATTTGAACATGCAACCAATTTGATCTATTCAGCTGACCATGGAACATACTCAGATCATTTGCGGCTCCGACAATGTTCATACGGTCAGTGATATGCCTCCTGACCAATCACAAGCCGTATAATGGGACACCTGTCAGTAGTGTCATGCAGCAGTACTCCGCTGCACTCTTGTACTGGTGTGAACCTCCATATTTTCACAGGATTACATCACAACAGCATGGAATGTGTATATATTGTGCCTATGTAAGTGATTTTATAACGCTCAAGATCAATTGAGGTACGGTCGGACCGTCGAGTACTTAACCTCAATGATTGGGCACTCAGTGATACCAGAAGCATGATCAAGTGCTGCCCTTCGACTACACCACGAGCACAGTTAACAGCAACCTAGCCTAGTCTCATACGACCTCAACAACTCAATAAATGAGTCATTCAATCCTTTCTAACCCGCCTCGAGTCCGTCGCAAGTTGGCTGAGTATGACATCATTGACAGGGCGTCCCGTTATATGGCTTGTGATTGGACAGGACGCATCTCGCTACTCATATGGATAGTATCAGAGTCGCAAATGGTCTAGATATGTTCCAGTATCATCTGTGTAGCTCCAGTTATGCACATTTCTATCATGAGACTCACAGTTTCATCACCCAGGTTCAATTAATATATTGACACCGTATGCTCATATTGGAGACATCTCGGAGAACGTAGAGATGGCAGCGATATGTTTCGGAACAACTCGTGGATGGAATCTTCCATTTGATAACATACTATATGTGATGGTATGTAAAATAACTGATCTTATTGTGCCCGCGCCCGCTGCTATTCAGCCATTCTCGTGGGTCTTCCGAGTCTGTGGTATGATCATATGAAATCTGCAAACCCTGAAAAGTGTGATTTACGAAGACCCAGGTACAACACGACGCTTAATTGCACCATCCGCGCATTTTTTTTACCATTGACGATGACGCCGCGATGCTCTCGACGACTACTCTATATTGAGCGTCGAGGAGGCCTCCCCGGGATGGAGCCTCGAAGGCCCCTGGCGCCCAACCACATTAAGGGCCTCCTAGGCCCATTACGTAAGCTTATGATGTCCGGACTGAGATGCTCCCACCGTGGGCATAGATCGATGCCCACAGTGCGAAAATGCTCAAGAAATGATAAGAAATGATCAAATTTCTTTTACCTGTTTCAGGTAGCTTAAGGTAAACACTAAGTAATCCGCATTCTTTGTGTTCCAGCAGTGTCTTCAAGGTGGTGCGAGGCGGGACATGCAATATAAAGTGCACTTCAAAGTGTAGATATCCTGCTTACATGCTTGTTATCAAGGGCATGCTGCAGACATACGAACTACATTAGCATGTCCTGCCTCGCGCTAGCCTGAAGGCATCACTAGGGACATAAAAGAGGACAATTGCTCTACTTTAACCTGATATTTTCCAAAATTGGCAAAGAACATTGAATCATTTCTCGCTATTTCTTCAGCATTACTACATCTCAGACATGGATCTATGTCCATGGTGTCCTATAACGTCTGGCTTGCGAGACTACCTTGCTTGCAAGGTCTCTCCATGCCACAATTGTGCCCATTTCTTTCCTTTTTTCCCACACTCATGTGCTCACCGCTCTTTTGACAGGTGCGTGTTCGATTCGCCCGCGTCGCAATTATTATTATATATTATGCTTTCGGTGCCTGTCCTTATAGTGCCTAACCTCAGTCACCTCGGAGTAGCTCTCGATCGCACATTTCTCGTCTCTCGTCTCTATGTTATGCAGTCCTAGCTAACCAATCACCAGTCCTCTTCTCCTTTTTATTGCCTCTCTCCTCCATTTTAAACATTTTTGCATTGCCCGTTCATTTGGTATCCCTTGTTCTTGCAATCATCGCACTCTATGCACTTACTTTGCTCGACCTTCCACTTGTCTGGATGTATCCCAGTCACATATTATTTTGGTCTTCAGTAATTCTAGCCGGTCATCTTTCACCTTCAAATCTGGGTCATGCATCTGCAGGAATAGCTTCGTGTCAAACTGACGGAGCATTTAAATTGTCCCTCGCCCCGAGCAAGAGTGCATGTCCCTGGTAATGTCTGTGTGAGTGATTTTTCATATATATATGATTGATGTTTACGCGCTGACATTAAAGCACTCAGACATGTGCCGTGTGAAGCAAACTGATAAGTTACAGCTCTCATAACTTTAGCTTGCTGGTGATCGTATGCGTAGTCACCTTGCTTGCAAGGTTTCTCCTTGCCATAATTGTGACCACTTTTCGTTCAACATATTCCCACGGTCCCTCGCGCGTGAACCTCCTTCCTTATCCGGTGCGCGTCTCAATGCGCGTCTTGACCTCGCACGTGCTCTCACATTCATGTATGAGGCTCGACGACCTCACAGGTACCATCCATGATGTAGTCCTGTAACTGAGAATTTCGCATGTATCCGCTGAAAGTTGTGATCACAATAATGCACATGCAATCGGAGAAGTTCCAAGTTGCCGATAAAGGCAAGCAAGGTTGTTGCCGACATGGGCGGCGCTTCTCTAGTATGTAGTTGGGGTGGCAAAACAACATGTAGCATGCACAATAGTTAACAAATGTCCAGTCGATCCGAGGTGAGAAATGTACCTTGCATTTTGATGTTGTAAGTCGAGCAAGCAAGGTTATTGCTGCGTCGCGCGGCACTTCTCTAGTATCTTGTTTTATGCAGAAATCGCGATCACGCGTCAATTTGGTCAATTACATGCGCAGGCGCCTAGAGTGGGAGATCACTCTCAACTCTTGAGCCTCCTCCGTGGTAGGCAATCTTTACTAGGTTACTCGCCGCTTGCTTGGGCTCGTTCACATGCAAAATACTGAGAATGTTCAAGATATCTTGAACGCTGGCTCTCACCTCGTCGGATCAGCTGCTTCAGAGGGTGCCAAAAATCTAGAGGAAGTCCTACAGCAGAGGCTGAATTCATACTATGCGCAACTTGGGGAGGAACGTTTTGAGCCTATGCCAGCTTCGTGCGAGTCCTTGCAATTAGAGACTGCTACACAAGCTCTCCGTGTACTCGAGGCTCTACAAGGTCTTATGAATGCAACGGATAGCCGGAGATCCTTGCATTCTCCAGGAAAAGACGCAGCAAGTCATACCAACTCATCCGGAGAGGAGCCCCTCCTCGGTACACGGGATCTGTCTCACATGAGGACTCTTCTATCCATATGTTTTAGGTGGGGAGTTGAACCACTACTAGCACGCGTCATTCCCGCGATCCCAACGAAGGTTGTGCAGAAGAGCCATCGAGGTGCAAAAATCATAGACTTGACAGGCGTACCCGACGACTATGCTACCCTCACATCATTGGTGACTCGCTTACTCAACCTGCTTCTCCCAAACGGTCCAGAAGGATACATTGCGCGGTCACCCATCACTGCGGCTTTGCTGAATCAGCACATCATTGAGCTTTTCAAGGCGTGCTTCGTGCTTGGGTGGCTACCGAAGACACTGGCCACAGAGTCAGTTCAAACAGTTGACAAGTACAGACCGTTGACGATGCGTGTTTTGTCTATGTTAGTGAGATATCTAAGACAAGCGAAACTCTACTGATAATTCATCTAGTCTACCTGCGCCGCAAGCGATCGCCGCCTTAGGAGGGTTATTGTCTAGTGCAGCTGCCTTGAATTATGTACGGAAGGCATGCAGTTTCCTTCTGAGTCGCCAGTTGATGCGTCCAGAAGGGATACCTGGTCTTTTCTCTGTCATGTTTGCGGACGAAGACGCATCTGGAGATGACGCACCCTTGGAGAAACTTGAAGAAGTCGCACGATTGCTCAACGCTGTTCCCTCAGGTATGAAACACGAGGTAGGTTGTTATCGATCTTTTGGGAAGCGATCATACTAAATATCACTATAGGAGTACTTTGGCAGAATTGTGCCGACCCTGTTGTCCTTTCTGTCAAGCAACGACACATCCACGCCTCCTGCGCACAGGCGTGCGGTAGCATTCACAATCTCTCGACTGATCGCTGCGGAAGACGAGACCAACTCGGGGAAGCCAGTCATATATGTCCTCCTTTCTCATTTACATCGACCATACTTCCATATGGTAGATGTAACTCACGAGGTAACTGTGTCCCAACCTGACATGGAATTGGGAGGCCTGTCGGTCCCGGCTTCACTCAGGATTCTGCAAGGCTTGCTCACAAACATGGACCCGTCCCCCACACAAATCACCCGCCTTCTGACACCGATCGTTCCAGCACTATACTGTATCTTCCATCATCTCGATACTACGAAGACGTCAGATCCAGAGCAAAAGGAAATTGTCAAAAGTTTGCTGGCCACATGGGGCCGCATCGTAGGGGTATCGACAGGGGAGGAGACGCTGTGGGAGATCGTCAACGGTGCTGGGGGTGACTGGCATAGTGACATCGCGGGAGATATCAGGATGGTGCAAGAGTGAGACTCAAGAAACTTCTGATGTGTCCCACTTCGTAAACTCATTGTGCAACCACAGATCGGAGCGCACTACATCTTTGGCTCTGTTCACTCCCGAAACATTACAACAAGCAGAAGACGCTGGCGAGCTTGATGTCGACGCGAATATTCTCGATCTCAAACCCGATCCTGTGCATTTCGTACGCTTCCTCGGTTCGCTGAAACGCTCGGACATTACTTCCGAGATATTCGTCAAGCTCTTGGAAGCCTATCGAGAGTCACGTTCAGATCCAGATGCGGATCCTTTACGGTAAGCTTCTTGTAACGCATACAGTCGATGACACTAGCTCAATTTCACGTAGAACTCTATTGTATCTGCAGCTTATCGTGCAGATGCAAGCTCAGCTATCGAGCGATGATCCTGCCTCGAGTTTGCTCAAGAAACCCGATCATATATTGTCCTTCGTGAAGCATGCTCTGGAATCGGATAATGCCCGGCCTACAGACACTAGGCAACCACCCGCTCGCACTCTACTCAACACTCTCCGCGTAGACAGCCTGCGCATCGTCGAAGAAGAAGACGAGGAGCTAGAGGGTGGTGATAGCGATGACGAGGCTGACGATACCGGCGGTTCTGTTGATAGGGAAATGACACTCACCGCTTTGAATCTTCTGCTGTCAATATTGGAAGGTAAAAAATATCCAGTTCACGGCAATAATTTTATCTCACCACGATGTAGCTCATCCCGATCTCTCTGCAAGAACTGCGCCGATTCTAAACGAGATATTCTCCCTTCTGGAGCCTCTGGCCAAAGATGCGTCCGAGATCATACGACCTGTCGCACGGGAAGCAAGAATGGTTATGACAGCCCGCTTGGCATCGACATCCATGCCCCAGGGAACGAGCAAATTCAAAGGAACGTCGGACGAAGAAAGCCCTCAAGAGATCTACCAGAAAGCGCTGAAACTCCTGCAAGACCCTATTCTTCCTGTCCGAGCGCACGGCTTGTTGCTCCTTAGACAGCTTGTATCGGCTCGGCGCACGAAGTCAGGCGTGTTCGAGGAACCGGTCATCGATCGTGCCCTGATCCCCGCCATCCTCTCTATCTTCCTGCAGTCGGTGCAGGATGACGACTCGTATATGTTCCTGAACGCTGTGCAGGGCCTCTCGGCGATGGTTGACGGGTTCGGCAAGGACGTCCTGAAGGGTCTCATGGATCTGTATACACAGGGTCTCCAAGGCCTTGGCGGGACAAGTCTGACTCAGCAAGACGTCGATACCAGAACGCGCATAGGCGAGGCGTTGGGCCAGGTCATTCGAAGATATAGTGATGCACTGCCGGTCCATGGTAGGTTGACGCATGACACAGTCGTCTCACCATAGCTAACTTGTGTCGCTAGCACATCTTCTTGTTCCACCGCTATTCGCTGTGGTCAGGACTTCGCACTTCCCAACGCCGTTGCGGACGTCAGCAATATCTCTTCTAGCACAGTGTGCCCAAACCAGCTTGCTGGCGCTCATCCCGTACGCGGCAGATCTCACAGAGGGTATGATCGACCTCCTGCAGGTGGAGACAGTCCGGCCTGCTCCCCGGCCCAAGACGAGCGCACCCAAGGCGACTGTGGAGGATGTCCCGGATGATCTAGAACAAGACTCTGACGCAGAGTCAGAGCCCACTGATCCCGAACCACCAGCAACCATGGATGCTCAGCCGACATCCACCAACACGAAGTTCCCACCTTTGCGCCGAGCCGCGCTGCATTTCCTATCCTTGCTGATCAGAGCGACCATCAAGCACATATACGATTCGGATGGCGAGGAAATCGATATAATTCCGGTCAGAACGGTCAAACGTGCCAAGACTACTCTCGGCTACATTGCGGTTACAGACGAGGATACAGTCGTACGGGTGATGGCCAGGGAGGCGGCAGAGGAATTAGATCAGCTAGCAGAAGCAGTCGCTGGGCTGTGATGTACTTTAAGACGGCCTGATGTCTTCGTAGGCAATCAAGGGATGTCTGCCTCGTATCTGTCCCAACGTCGGCAACCTTAGTATCGCTGGGTCAATATGAAGGCATGTTCTGATTTAGGTTCACTCTGCCCTGTCCTGGAGGACGGGTAGGTGCAAGGCTCTCTCGGAAGATGAAGGATGGCCGGAGCCGACTTCTGAGAGAGGACACACGAACCAAGGGCAGTTGCACGACATACTGTGCGGATGGGGCTTCACATATTGGTTCCGAAGAGATGTTCAATGATGGTATTAGATCCCGCCAGGGGGTATAGCACCGACAGCTCTGCCTATCTCGTCGACACGCCGGCGGAACCCCTTCCACTGGGAACTGCCAGCAAGGAGAAGCGACGCGTGGTCGTTCATGCCGTCCGAGAGGGTGTTGAGCTTCAGGAACGGGTTTGCAACGGCGTGGCGGTATGCCGTGTGCAGCGCCTTGAATATCTGAGGCAGCATGAGGTCACCGAACACGATGCCCGAATAATGGCTGGGTACACATACCGTAACGACGTCCACGTCGCGCACGACCGCGTCCGAAAGGGCTAGGGCGATGATGATCTTGACCTTCAGCGGCGTGATGAAGCCATACACCGCAACGTCCTCCATGGTATAAAGCAAATTCAGATAGCACTCGGTGGACTTGCTGGTAGCGGCCGCAGCGACTGCAGACAGGCAGATCAGGCTACTCGTCGCAAACGCACACGGGGAGCCGATGCGCACTGCGTTCGTCTATGACATCGAGGCTTGTGTGCGCGATATAGTGGTACTTCAGCTCATCCTGGCGCTGCTGGCCAAAGGTGCGGATGAGGATGGGATGGTTCTGTGGCGAGACGAAGGCTACGGCGTTGAGACGTAGTTGCGGTGGCATGATCAAGACATAAACGCGTTTCTGAGGCAGACGCGTCCGCCGCACTCGCGGGGCGCCTCTCAACGTCAACTCTCAAGCGCCCAAGGCTGATATCCTCCGGGCTTTCCTCTTCTGCCGGGCCCGGTTCAGCAGGGCGTACTATTTCCACCAAAGTCATCGAAAGCCCGAGAACACCGAAGATATGTGGATGCGCCACGAGCACTGGCAAAATACAACAGCAAGCACGACCCACAGCCCATTGGATTCTCACTGAGTAAGGCCGAGGCATAGATGTGCTTCCCAGCCGCCGCAAACGGACACGGCAGCACGAGCAGGATAGGAAGAAATCGCTTAATCATACCCTGTGCATAAGACAGGTACCTTGATGATCTCAGGCTGACAATGTCTTTTTGAGTCACAGCAGCCGAACAGCACACCAAGGGTGGTGGTAAAATTGTCCCACATTGCCGTGAATCCAAAGTACCATTGCATTTCTTGAAAATGAAGTGGACCGATTCGTGGTGCGTTATTGCCCTGCAACAGTTAGCAGCTCGTTCTGGATAAGTGAGAGACCGAATCTCCGGCACAGCTCTGCCAGCCATTAATTGTGCATCGTTTGCGGGGAAGTAGATCGGTCCAGGTAAGATAAATACAGAGACATGCAAAACGGCCCTCGATCGTGTAGCCGTGACACGCATGCACATACTGGCAGAGATCCGGAGAAAGAAACCCAGCATAAATTGAACAAGATGCACAAATACCACAAAGCAACGTGTCTATCGACATAGATGAACAGTGTTCGTTAGCCCAGCTTTTATACCGAGCCGTTCGAGTAGAAGCGCCATGCAAAGTACGCGACCAGCATTGCGAGGGGCACGAAGTACATCAGACTGGCGAGCGCCATCAGCTGCGGGGGTGCCTGTAGATATGTTGGGGTACTCACTTCGAACCCTGCTGCACGGCAGAGTTCACCGCGGTGCTGTGAGAGGCTGATGACTGCGGCGCCTTCTTCGTCTTCAGCTCCTGAGCGCGCAAACCGGACGTGGGTGAGCATGGCAAACAGAGTCGCTGAGAGGCTACATACGCTGTTCTTCTCGAACTCGCCGACAAGCATATCCGCCAACAGGGCACGCGCCTCATCAGAGTGACCGACATCCTCGAATGCCTCCGTGGCGTCCCGACCTGAAAGCAGCATTCGTCACAAGGGTGATACGAAGACAAACACGCGATAACGTACCAGTCTCGGCGAGAATCACCTCGTCGCCTCCAGGGTGCTTTGCATCTTGTTAACGACAGCTCACAAAAGCACGAGGAATCGTCGCCTCACCTCGTCAATGAACTTCGTGACATCGTACACTATCACACGTGGTTAGCTCTGGAAGCAGCACAGATTGTACCGAGGCACAGACTTACCCTTCTCGTGCAGAAGAAGGTACACGCTGTCCTTTGAGCTGTGGGCCTTGAGCTCCTCGTAGGTGACGATCTTAGCGGCCATCTGAACAGCGAGAAGAAGGGAGGAGAGGGCGGATGACGGTGCCGGGGTGACAATCGAGTCGTGCGGGATTGGCAGGCGGGTGGCTCAGTTTATGTATCGGACGAGACCGATTGATATTCACACGTGCCAAAGCGCGATTATCAAACGCGCTTCCAGTTGGGTCTTATGGGGACCTCATCGTGCGTGTACAGCTCCAGAGCGAGCTCGGCTTCCAGCTGCGTAGCTACCGTACACATCACACGGTCGTAAGCAGTCGAGTCGCCTGCATACTGAAGCCTGTGTGCGAGCTATCCTCCTTGCGCCACGGATGCAGATGCAATCTGATCTTGCGCGCCGCGATTGCACAGCGCATCCTCGCGCGAATACGAATTGCAACTTCCTGAACTGCAGTGCAGTGCACTATCAATACAACGTTGTCCGACATGACGACAAGCAAAAATACAACGGAGAATTGCACAACGGCCAAAAGCCACAACGTGGCAAGGCTTGTGATCAGCACATTAAAACTCCGAAGGGACGCGTTTAAGCTCCGACGCGCGTTGCGGCACATCCGGCCACGGCCCCGACACGCTTCACCACGATCTTCACTCCTCCGCTCGTCGCGTCCTCTCCAACTGTCGGTCACGCCCCCCGCGATGGAGGACCACTCCTCCGACATCCTTGGCGGCCGTCTCCCAGTGCAACGACACCATTCCCCATCACTATGGCCCAACACCGATTCGAACGGCAAACTATACCTTGGGTTCGCGCTTGTGGTCTTCCTTAGTGCGTGGCTGTGGCTCAAGCCATATTGGTATGCATGGCGCAACGAACGGTATCGCATGTAAGCTTGCGCGTCATCGTACCACTTGGAAAGGCTCACGAGGGATGCAGTCAGGTACGCAGACGACATGGAATCCCGGACGACGACCGCCGCCCGTTTAGCGTGGCATTCGCTGCGGTCAACGCTCGTAAGCAGCGGGACGCAAAGGAGAAGGAGTCGCGCGAGAGCCAAGAGGACGGCAGACCTCCTTCAAGCTCTCAAGCACGTTCTCCGTTAGACGGTCAGGTGCAGGAAGAAGGGCCACTCGGTACGACTCGTCTCATCTCTGCATGGGCCTTGTTCATGATTTACGTACAGATCCATACGTGCCACCTTTGTTCCATCCTCAAGCTTACAACAAGGGTCCATTTGAGGGTGCCTATCGAGAACCGAATGGCCTTGGGGCTGCATCCACTCTTTCCACTAACGGTCACCCCGAATGGTCTGGCTCGCCAGTGAATGGTCTCAATCGTGCTACATCTACTTCCGAGAACTCGAGATCGTTCTTTGTACCGGGTCAGCTCAACACGCCCGGCAGAGAGGATACTTCCCCGATCTTGGAATCATCTCGCAGGAGTCATGTGCGTGAAGAAGCACTTCCCGATTCGGAACGGGAGGCTAAGAAGTCTCGCGTTCAGGAGGAGGCGCCATATGAGGGAGATGACACTCTAGAGACGGATGAGGACATGGCAGTGGATCAGACTCCTGAAGCGCCTCGCCGTGGTGCAAAGAGGGCGGCGAGTCCTGAGTATGACGAAGGCTTGGACAACGCCCGCTATAACCGGCGTGACAAGAGGGCTCGGAAGGTCTCTCATGAGACATATCACGGGGATACTGACCACAGCATGGACTCTGATGACGACCAACTTGATGATGAGATGGAGGCCGATGCACCGTTCCGAGGGCGGAAGCGAGATCGGGTCGAAGCTGGGTCTTCATTCGGAGGGGACGACTCGTTCCTTGGCGAAGAGGACGAAAAGGCGCGCCGTCACAGGAAACGTCGAACATTGGGACACAGGAAGGCAGAGCCGACATCGCGTGGCAAGAAGCGCAGCCGTGCCGCCGAATCCGATGAAAGCGATGGTGAACAGTCTGATCGTCCAAGGAAGCAAGCATCACGTAGGAAACGGGGCAAGAGGAGCCCCGGGCTGGTTGATGAGGACGACATGGACGTGGATGAGATCTCACAGGACCCGCTGTGCAAAGGTAGGCACGTTGGCGAGGAGTGGGAAAGCCACGGCACCCGTTTCAAGGTCGGTCTCAACGGTCAGAGGCTTCGCCTCGAGTTGGTCAAACGGTCACGTACACGGTTCCCGATGGTAAGTTCGCGCTGATTGTTCAATCTGCGGCTGTTGACTGTGGCCACAGCCCAAGGACTCTCAGCACCCGGATAAGGAAGCCAATATTGATATCTATGTCGAAACCTGGCTTACCGAGGATGAGTATAAGTCTGCAAAGGAGAAGCGCGAGCTCGCCTGGCAAGCTCCCACCAAGAGGGAACAAGTTCCTCATTCACTCGATATTCCGGTACGTAATTACCTACCCACACATTCCTCACAACTGAGTCCTGCGTTGATAGGAGTCACCCATGTCCCCTTCGAAAATTGGCAAGGGTCTTCTCTGGATGGCGGATGCATCGGACGTACCGGAAAGCCCTCTTCCGCAACGCGGGCCTTTCAAACAGTCTACTGCTAGCAATGTGGGCATTCGTTCCAATCCGTTCGAACAGTCCACAATGACGCCGATCCGTCGAGTCTCCCGGATTTCGTCAGTGTACCAGGCTTCTGCACCCGCTTCTGCACCGGAGAGTCCGAAACTCACTGCTTCGAAGTCGTACTCGAAGTGGGAGAAGCAAGACCTCGAGGCTGCCGCTATGTCTAGGATTAGGGAGAAGCTTCAGCGAGAGGCCAATAAGGCACGAGTGAAGGAGATACCGGCTGCTGAGACCAAACCCGCTGTTGAGACCAGATCCGCGTTCACCGCCAAAACCGATGCACCTACCGCTCCAGCCACAGGTCCGACATTCAGTTTCGCGAAGCCTGCAGATAAGACGGAAGAGAAAGCAGCTGAAAAGCCCAGTACTCCCGCGTCAAACACGTTCAATGCCCCGAAGACTACGACACCGTTCTCCTTCCCACCTGCACCTGCAGCGAGCAGCGCGCCGTCCGAGCAAAGTAAGCCAGCTACAAACCCTCCAGCACCGGCTCCATTATCCACAGGCGAGAAGCAAGCCTCGGCTGCACCTCCTGCTCCATCACCTTCGCCATTCTCGTTTGGTAACAAGAGTGACCCGACTCCAGCTCCGTCGTCCTCCGTGAGCGCCATGCCGCTCACTATCTTCGGTGCGGCGGCTAAGGCAGGCCAGCCCGCGACCACATCAACTGCATCGCAGCCGACTGCATCCTCCAAGCCCACTTTCTCGTTTGGTGCGCCGCCGTCCGCTGCTACCCCCACGCCTCCCTCAGCGTTCGGAGCCCCGTCGTCCACGGTTACCACTATTGCACCCAAATCAGTCTTCGGAGCGCCATCCACCAGTTCTACCGCTTTCACAACTACGTCCAACACCACTACCCCGCAGTCGGTCTTTGGTGGCGCTTCGACTGAGACGAAGAAGCCTGAGCAGTCATCAAGTCAGTCGAGTTCATCTGGCCCCTCGCTACTCAGCCGCCTCGGACCCGCGCCTACATCCAATGCACCGATTCAGTCCAACTCGACCACTGCTCTAGCGCCATCTACCAGCACATTGCCATTCGCTCTCAAGCCAAGTTCCACAGGCAATGTATTTGGCAGCCAGCCCAAGGCGCCTACTCCCATGAGCACAGGTGATGCTGCTGCTTCGACAGTAACAACTCAACCGAAGTTCAGTTTTGGCTTCCCGTCGAAGCCTGCAACCCCTGCGACGTCAGCCCCTGCTGCGGCACCCGCGTCTACCGCGGTGTCGTCAAGTACTGGAAATGCTGACGGCTCGAAGCCTACGTTCTTCGGCGCACCGAAGATGTCTGAGGCGCCATCATCTACCCCCGCTCCTACGGCTCCGGCTACATCGACATCTCAACCCAAATTCAACTTTGGTGTCACATCGCAGCCTGCCGCTTCCGCCCCGTCTAACGTTTTCGGCGGAGCGTCCAGCAATGCAACTGCTGTGGAGACGGCACCCAAGTCCGCGTTTGGCTTCGGTGCTAGTAGTGGGAGCAGCAACCCGTTCCTAGCGGCACAAACGAACAAGGGTACACCTGTGTTCGGATCGGCTGCAACCGACGCCGCGAAGACAGCAGACAGCTCAAAACCGGCTGAGGGCTCGAAACCTACATTTTCGTTCGGCGTGACGAATGCCCCGACTTCAGTGTTTGGGAAGTCTGCCTTCGGTTCTGCACCCGCCTCCCAGCCCAGTGACGCATCGAAGTCCACGGAGGCTGCGAAGTCCACTGAGACCTCGAAGCCCGTGTTCTCCTTTGCCGGGCCTTCGAGCTCCTCAACACCCGCTACATCGAGCACGGCAGCCTCTCAGGCAGGTGGGGCGCAGACCAAGTCGCCGTTCTCGTTCAACTTCGGTGGTGCTCCGTCAACGAGCAGCTCGACATCTGCTTTTGGCGCTGCCGCTCCCAACGCGCCGTCGTCAGCGATCAACCCACCGACATCCGTCTTTGGTGCGTCGGCGACACCCAACACATCTTCACCCTTTGGTGGTCAGAGCGTGTTTGGCAAGCCATCACAGCCCTCCAGCCCGTTCGGCACCTTCGGATCGGGCTCCACCAACTCCGGAGCTTTTGGCTTTGGAGCGCCTTCGGGTTCGAGCTCGAATCCCAACACAGACCAGTCACAAAAGCAATAACTTACTTTACCGAGGGCCCACGCATGTTTCGTTGAATCGTATATAGTCACCTGTAGCATCGATTTGTACTTCCTCTAATATCGGTCGCACGCACAATCTCTGTATTTCGGTTTGGAAAGTTTCCCCATGGGCAGACATATGACACACTCCGATTCGGATGCAATTTCGTTTTTGACCACGCGTTCTGAGAACCCCGTCTCCTTAGGATGCTACACGTGATGGAGAAGGCTGACCTCTTCATTCGGCTGCATGCTAAGAGCACTGAGCGGGCCTCTTGTGCACACCAGACTGACCGCATGCATTCCGGTTAGCCCATCACTGTTACATGCAACAGGGGCTCCATGTCAATCAACCCCAATTCTGCGAGCTGATTAGACTACACAACATCTTCTACGAGACAACATTCATTCGTTCTTTGGACCTTCTGGACTCTGGCGACCCTGTCCTGAGTGTATATCTTGATACCCTAACATACCCCACCCTATGCTCTCAGAAAACCCGACAGTGACGCCTCGCCCGCGTCCCCCAGCCAAAGCGCGCCGCCTCGCCACGATGGCACTCCCGACGACGGCCCCTCCCCCGTACGTCTCACTCGATGGGATCGACGACGCGGTCTCTCTTGCTGCTCAGCTTGGCTTTTCGCCAAACTTCGATGCGCCTCCAGATTCGGCAGGCTGGATCAACGAGACATCCCGGGAAGAGCTCTCCGATCTGCTCGTGAAGGCGGACGGACTGATCAGATCGCGCCAGTCAGGTGAGTGCTCCCTGCTCTGCGAAAGGCACAGTAGGCCATAGGAAGCGACGCGTTACGCAGAGTTGAGCTTGACCTCCGCGCTGTGCAAGAGCCTGTACCAGGACAATGTCGCGCTGAAGTCCAAGCATGAATCGCTGCTCGCGCGGCTGCCGAGTAGCAAGTCAACCACCCCAGCCCCGTCAGCACCGACCTCGCCGCTACTCTCCCCCAACCCGACATTTCAGCTAAATGGCCATTCGTTCTTCCGATCCACGGACTCTATTTCCTCTATATCTCCCTCCGTCGCCGCGCGTGCGCGCCATGCGCGCAAGATCTCCGTCACTCCCTCAGAAATCGCACATCTAGCGGATCAGAACGCAGAACTGATGGACAAACTGGAACGGCTCGAGGCCGAGTCTCTGCATGCAGACCAGGCGGGCAAGCGTAAACTACGCAAGCTGGAGAAAGAGATCCAGGGCCTTCGCCATGAACTGGAGTCGACCCAGGCCAAAAGCGAGGAGCTGGAAGCGCAGGCCAAGACAGCTCTCGACATGAGCCCCCTGGGCATTCAGCGACGCCGTGAGGAGCGGGAAGAACGCATTCGCCGTATCAAGAAGGCAGCGTCGTCTGATCCTGACAATTCAAGTGAAGTCAAGGACTTCGCCCCTGCCTCAGAGTTGTCTCGGTCCACTCCACTCAAGAATTATTCTCCTGCGAGTGTCCATACATCTTCCTCGTCCTCAGAGGGTAGTACAGCCACAGCCACAGACGATGCGGCAACCAGCCTGGATCTGCCGAAGGAAACTGAGACGGACGAGGACTTCGACGATGGCGATGCGGCGCCATTGGGACGTGCCTTTTCGCAGCCAGAGATGGCCATCATTTCTCAGTTGCTGCTCAAAGTCCAGGAACTAGAGGAGACCAATGCCCAGATCAAGGCCGAGCAGCGAATGACGGACGAACGGCTGCGCGCCGCGCAATGGGACGCCGAAAGTATCAGGCGGGTGTACGACTGCCTGGATGACCTTGGCGACGAGGAACTAGAGGTCATTCCTGATAGTGGCGTAGTAGCGAACACGTCAGATTTGGCTGTGGGAGGTGATATGTACATGAGACTCAGCCATCTGCGACAGTCTCTGGACAATCTCAGTCTGCCATACGAGGATGACAGAGATGTTTTCGGGAGTGGGATCACCAAGGATATGCAAAGCACTACGCGTAGTGCCAAAGATACACACCCTGGACCCCCGCCTCGTAGGGCGCGCAAGCCCGTCATGGGTCTCTTCGACTCCCCCGAACCGGATACGTTCGACCTCTCCACACCCGATTCCTCCTTCCAATCATCATCCCGAGCACTCTCACCGTCAGACTTGGGCGACACCTCCGGGTGGTCGGTCGCAGCGACGGACGGCATCACCGCATCCTCGCCCGCACTCAGCACGACGCCCACCGACAGCCCCGCGTTCACACTCCGGCGCTCGCTGGGCAGCGAGCTCGGGAGCGAGTTCGGCGACGACTGGAACACGAGCGCGGGGTACCAGCACCTGCGCACGAGCAGCCTGTACGACCTCGCGCAGCTCAATTTCGCGCGCGACGGCTCCGCGTCGCCCGACGAGCGCCCTGCGTTCGTCTTCCCCGCGCCCGACTCGCCGTCGCCCGCGCCCGCGCACGACGCCGGCTCCGCCTCGGGGCGCACGGGCGGCTCGTCCACGCCCACACGCTCGCGCGCGCCGACATTGAAGGTCGAGCCGCCAACCCCCTCGCCCGAGAAGCTCCGGGCGCAGACGCGCTCCCGCCGGCTCTCACAGACGATGCGCGCGCGCACGCACCGCTGGATCGAGGGCCGCTTCCCGCAGGAAGAGATGAAGGAGACGAAGGCGCCCCGCCAGCGTCGCACTGCAAGTCGGCGCGGGACCGACGCGGGCGGCGTAATGGACGACGCGTTCGGCGAGGTCGTCCAGCACGTGCGGAGCTTCAGCAGCCGGGGCGCGTTGAGCCTGGCCGCACTGTCAGCTGCAGGGTCGGAAGAGCTGGGGCCCGACGCGAGCGTGTCCGTCGCAGGGCACACGGAGGACGGCACAGTGCGCGCTACTCATCCAACAGAGCTGCAGCCAGCTGCAGATGCAACGATCGCCGGAAAACCGCACTCAAAGCGGGACGGTCTGGTAGGTATCATGCTGGAAGTCTGGTTATGGCTGCAATTCGCGATCGTAATCCTCGTCTTCCTGTGGGCAATGGCGAAGCGCGGACCCAAGAGCGTGCTGCAGGAGGCAGAGCGAAGGGCACAACAGGGTAGCACAGTGCGACGAACCTAGTAATCTTCATATTTAGTGGACGCTTCATTTGGACACACTCATTGAGCATATGTATCAAACATGTGTAAACGGGATGGACATAAACATCGACATGATGACACTAATAGACCATACAACCACCCAAAGCCGCTCAGAAGGTCGCGGGGCGGTGCGCAACGAAGGTCGAGCGGACCTTGGACACGCGGTGCGGGAGCGGGAACTTGAGGTTGGGGGTAAGCAGCTGCTTGATGTAGGGGCGGCGGACGTCCTCGGTCTTCTCAACCTCGATAACACGGAGGATCTAATGATAGTAAACCAGTCAAGCACAAATGCAGTTTTCGAGTAGATCTGCACACGCACGTGGATCGACCGGAAGCGGGCGCGGTGGCGGGCAGCCATGTCCTGGTAGAGGGACTTGACGGCGTCCGCGCGGGAGAGCTCACGGAACTCCTTGTACATGTTGTGGGTACCGGAGCGCGAGTCGTAGCGGAGCCAGATGCCGAAGTTCTTGACCTTCAGCGGCTTCTTCTCCAGAATCTGACAATCACATCCAGGGATGTGTTAGCTCCCATTCCGCCTGCCATTTGAACGGCTGCAAGGGCTACATACAACGTTGACGCCAAGGATTTCTCCACTGGCCTTCTTCACCTTCTTGAGTTGGCTGTGGGACCATTAGAGGGATAACAATACGAGAAAATAGGTCTACACACCGAAGGAAATACCAGAACCGGGACTTCGCAACGACTTCGTTGGGCGCGAAGATGCGCATCCGGTAGATTTTGGGGTTGGGGTCATTCTCGGTGGGCAAGTGACGGCCAACGACCTGGAACTCCGTGAGAGGCATCTACGAGGCGGGGCGTTAGCTCTGGTGTCTCTGGTGTCATCCGGATGTCTGGCGATCAATCCAGCACCTTCGACGCATGTTGTGCGCCGAAGACGCAGCATTTCTCCATAGCACGGCAAAGACGGACTGTCTGCTAACCTTGATGGTCTTGATGGTCTTGTTTTGGGTGCCCGGAGACGGTGTCGGCGACGTTGGGTGGGTGGTACAAGGCGCCCAGTAGGAATAAAGTTTGAAATTTGGCGGTAAGTTCCAAAAAAGGATATCAGGCGCTCAAGGTATAAACCTACGAGTTATAGCGCGGCGCGTCTTGTACTGTTCAGGTTATCGCGTCCTCCCAGTGCACTGGATCACACACGAAAATTTGGGCCAGCATACAGTGCTACAAGATATACTCCTGTGAGCTTACGAGCAAGTTGAACCAGGGCCGGGTGCATAAGGATGGGTGTCCGCCCCATCGCGTATCGCGACGCGACGCGATCGGCACGTGATCTGCCATAATGAGCGCGCCTCCTGTGGGAGGCGGCGATGACGTTGCGTGCCATCCCGGTCGCCAGAAACCTGTTTCGAGTGTCTGCGAACAGAGCGGAACCCCGCCGACAAATTCCGAAATATTGCGAACTTTACTCGAATGTTCATCAAGTACGGGACAGTCGGGACAAACAGAGGTAATTACTACGGGGGGCGTGGTACTTTCTGGTAGCACCCGAGTGCTCCCGAGGCGGCGAAGGAAGGGAATGCGAGGGAATGCGGGAGGGAGGCAAGCGCGCCGGGCTGGAAGCGGAGAGAGTGGGATGCATGAGCACGCACATGACGTCGGTCGCGTGTACTCTCAACAGGCTGTCCCGCCATGGACCATGGTTTAAGACGACGTCCGCCTCGACGCCGCCGTGCATTTATAGACCCACGTCCCCCGACGTAGCCCAACGACTTTTGTTCAATACACACGACCACCAGGAGCTTCATTACTAACTCAACATGGAGCGTCCGAAATCCCAGGTACGCACAAGCAGGATCTCTTAGTCTCACGTGCTCTCACGGTGATTATGCTCAACCAGACCGCCTCACAGGATCAGCGCGAGCTTCAGCAGCGCGCAACCCTCTTCGGTGGGCTGCAGGGCTTCCTCGGTGGACTGGCCGTATCCGTGCCCGGCTCGTACATCCTCCATCGCCGCTGGCCCGCCTATCGCGCACTTACTCCCGCGCTCAAGACACTCGGCGTCATCATCGTGACCGTCCCCTCGTTCGCCATCTGCGCCGAGCGTGCCGCGCACCGATTCGAAAGGGAACAATGGTCCGTCTTTGTCATGACGCTGATATCGTAGCGGCCGGGTTGCGTATGTGTAGCTGACAATCAATCCCATACGCAGGACGGGTGTCGGGAAGGAGGAGCTAGACAGTCTCGAGCAACGCGAGCGCAGGCGCTGGGAGAGCCTCTCGCTCGGGCAGAAGGCACAAGATGTTGTGGCCAGGCATGAGTATGGATTCATCGGCGGCGCCTGGGCTGTGAGCGTGGTCACCGCGTTCAGCATCATCATGCGCAATCCGTCAGTGGTCTCGACTTCGTGTAGACCGCGGCTAGACGACTGACGTGAGTTATTCCGTTTACAGCTACCAGACGGTCCCGCAAAAAGTGAGTATCGCAGTTGAGTTGACCGAAGTGTTGTTCTGAGGCGGGTTGCTACACAGGTTGTTCAAGCACGTATGTGGGCACAAGGCCTCACGATCGGTATCCTGATCGCTGCGGGTGCTTTAACACATTCCCGGCATATGAAAGAGACAGATGATGTGGGTCGCAGACACCTGGTGAGTTGCAATCGCAAAGAAGTACAAAGCAGGAACTGATGCGTGATTGGTAGCCGCCAGATCATTCTTGGAAAGATATTCTCGACGCCGAGGAAAAGGCTCGAAAGGAGGGTGGGTCAGCTCCGTGATGAGCAACGTAGACAGCATGAACAGGGGCGGACTGACTTGTCAATTGGAGTACTTCTGGCACTGGAACCGTATTGTAATCGTTGTACATGTATCATTCCGAAGATGCCAGATGCCTGGATCCCATCTCTCCGTACTGATTGTGCCGGGAGGGATGCCATGATCCCCGCGGGCAGCATCTGGAAAGGTCTGGATCCATTGTAGCACAGCTATTTGGAATGAATGGCACGCAGCGCGGAGAGGTCACGGAGACCGCTGTGGCTGCGCTGTGTAAAGAGGATGACAAGGAGACAGGAAATTCCGGCTAACCGCCGCCGACGTCATTTCGAGGAAGCTAGACACATTCGCGGACATGGAAATATTCGAATTTCCCGCCGTTACTCCCGAGCCGTCCGCAGGTGCGAACGTCGCCTCGCATAGCGTACAGCACCAGTCGCAGCAGTCCTCAGCGGTCTCAAAGGCTTGCGAGAGTCGGGGTCGTACGATGGAAGAGCGCGCAGCGAGACTCATCAGGCTGAGAGGAGGGGCCGATAGATGCCGAGAAGTGATTTGCCTGTGGCTTACAAGGGCTTACACACAGAGAACAGGCGCCCAGGCGCGTGTGCTCGCCTCGGCCGGCAGCCTCGTCTTGCAATCAACTTCTCTCTCTCGGCCGCTGTTATATCCTTCGCTTTTTCTTCCTCTCTCCTCGCCGTCACCCACATCGACCGACCCTCTGAATCTGTCTTGTGCATCGCCTTCAACAGCGACCTCAACGCGAGTTCCGCAACGACGCCCGCAGCTCGCCTCGGCAACAAGCCATGACGCGCCGCTTCCAAGTCCACAGGTTCGTCTTCCGCACCTCCTATCCACGGCCCCTCATATGCCCTCCTTCCGTCCCCTGCTCCCTCTCACCCCGATGCTCACCATACGCTTGGACAGATCCATCTCTCTCGTCGCATCCATCGCCGGCGCCCTTTTCAACTATGCATTCGCCGTGCGCCTCCTCGCCTCGTGGCGTTCCCTCGGCTGGGACTCCGAGTCCGAGTGGGAGGGCTCGGGCGACGCCTGGGCTGTCGACAGCATCAAGCTCATCTGGGGCCTCCTCTCCGCGTACTTTGCCGCAGCCGCCATCGCGTGCTTCCTGGGGTTCATTGGCATAGCAAAGGTGCGCACGGAGACGTCTCACGCGGAACTTGCCCTGATGTGAATCAACCCCGCCAGAACGTCCCCTCGCTCGTACGCATGTACCGCGATATCTCAATTGCGGACTTTGTGTTTGTGACACTGTCGACGGTGTTCGTGAGCTACACGTCGTTCAGCTCGCCGTATGTGCGTACGACGGCGTGCGAGGAGCTCTCGCGCCACGCAGAGCTCATGCGCGACATGACCGAGATGGGCCTCAGCCTCGAGAACTGCGAGCCATGGTTTGAGCGTGCGATCCTCGCCGTTGTGGGAGTCCAGCTCATCCTCATCGTGCTCCGAGTACGTCTCGTTCGCTCCACCTTCTGTGTTTTGGCACAAACTCACGAGAATATCACAGTTGCACGTATTGATCACCTTGTCGAAGTATTACAAGTGCATTACCCGCGATGCCTCCGTAGCCAGACCCTCCATTGGTCTGCGTCAAATCAAGACCGACTCGCTGCAGCGCATCTACCTGCTGCCGACGCCCACCTCGCCGTCCTCGTCATCAACACGTTTCGGGCCCGGCTCGCCGAATGCGCGCCCGGAGTCAGCGTTTGTCGTGTACGCCCCGGTCCCGGTGGGCGGCATGACAGAGAAGGACGCGCGCAAGATGCACGCGACCGAGGCCTGGATCTCGACACGTGTGGAGGGCGCGCCCGCGCACAAGCACTCGCATTCGCATTCGCACTCGCATTCACGCGCGCACCCGTCTCGACACTCTCCGAGCCGGTCGGCATCGGGCTCACGAGAAGACGCAGAGGAGAAGCATGTACTTGTAGACCTATGATCGCGTCCCGCACGGTGATGCACACCCTCATTGCCTGCGTTCAGTACGCCACGACCACCTGTATCGAGTATTATACTAGTATATGACCCGCCCCACGTCGCGTACAGCGCTACCTGTAGTACGCCTCGTGTGTATGATTCGGCACTTGTACGTAGGAAGGGTTGCGTAGGAAGCCGCCTAGGTCCCCCTAGGCTCACACAGATGTACGTCTCATGGGAATGAAGCATGTCCTGTATCGAAACGAGCTTAACGTCAGGGTTTCGACAAATTGTCTTTGCACTTCTGCAGTCGAAAACGCTTGACTGTGCACTTGTCGCGCGCTTATTGATATTATTATTACGAAGCCGCTGAACCAAACCGCTATGCCGGCTCCAGTAACTTCCACCATCATTGAACCAGTAATGCAAACGGGACCTGTAATGCAAAAACCGTCCAGCGAGCGCAATTCGCAACAGATTCCTATGATTGTTGCACCATTCTTTTTGCGTACTGTATATCTCCACAATATGCCAGAAACATTCACGGAGAGATCCTGAAAACATGCAAAATGAGGATGATTTTGTCCGATCCAGTCCGATCTCATTACTTTTCCCTCGCAATTCTTCGACTATAACACATTCTGGTATCCCTCTTTCTGCCTCTGAATACGATTTAGTCATCCCATGAACGCCCAACGTTTGGGAGTGTGTTTTTCTGTCGGACGTGACGAGCGTCAGCGACTTGTCCATTTGTAGAAGTCACTCTGCGAATGTCCGGCTCGGTTGTACTGGCTTGGAGCCAATACGATCCGTCGCCTCAATGTGCCGCTGTCAAATGTTATCGGCGCGCCCGTGACACTATGTGACAAAGTTTTGCGTTACGGGTATTTTCGACTCTCCATCCCGGAATGTCTCCGAGAAACTCAGTTCTGCACCGTGCACAGAGGTTTGGGTGTGGATGTATAGAAGAGATGGTAGACTACGATATACAGAAAGAGCGCCCGAAGGATATGAATCATTGACGATGGTAGGGACGGATTTGTGTTATTTTTGCATTACTGGTTCAATGATAGTAAAGGTGGACGGTCTTCGTGATTATGGTGATGTCAGCTGGGAATTCCATGTGTAGACAAGTTCTGACCGGTTTTCGATTGTTTCTTACACTTTCTTACGCTGTTTTTTAGGCACTCAGGTGATATCCAGACTGTCATGTGACATCCGGTAACTTACGTTAATTACACCATGCAGAAATAGGGCGGGGTAACCTAGCTACTTTCTCACGCTTACACCCAGGTATACAGCCAGCCTACAATCAATGCTTCAAATATCTGCATCGATTTGTCCGTGGCCCGCTCAGTCTAGGTCGTTCTCAGGAGATTATTAAAGCTCTGACGTTTGTCGCATTCTGCCGTGTGATGATACTCAGATCAAAGACAAGTCTGGACACAAAGGTGGGAGACATAGACAGGGCCCTGTATCGGGACGCCGTGCGTCACAGAACAGACTGTTCGAGGCAACCACTAGCAGCGAGGACTTCTACAAATTCCGTCAGGGCATCATCGCGCTGCGTGGGAGACCAGACTTTGCTAGGAGAGGCCCAGCCATCCAAGTCCAGAAACAAAAATTGCAGTGAGTGCGATGGGCGCCTACCTCTTCTCGTCGTGGACTCTGGCCTGGGCGAGTCTCTTTCGGTTTCCTTCCATAAATTCTACGCCCACGACAGCCCCGACTCCCTTTCTCTTTTCCACAGGCTCATCTCCGACGAAAAACGCTGAGTTTGAGCCTAAATTCACTCACCTTTGGATCCCTGCGCTATCCAGGCTGAGTCGACAGGATGGTCCGCACGCACGCACGCTCTGAAACTCCCGAGGTCGAGGCACAGTCGCACAGCGGTGCCGAGCCTGCGCTGCTAAAGCGCATGAAGATGAGCCATATCTCGCCCGGCCTGGCGGAGGGAGCGGCGGACGCCAGCCTCCCCTTTGCGCCAGAGGTTCTCCACCCCTCTACGATTCACCGGCTGAACCAGGAGTACGGAACGAGCAGACCCTACAAGTACGCACTCGTGGAGAAGCTGTTCCAGGACGAGCTCCTTGTGAAGGTCAAGGACGAGATCCTGGCCGAGCTCAGCTTTGCGGAAAAGGAGACAGATATCTACAAGGTGCGCCTGTGCGATCAATGTGTCTCGCTTTGCGCGTGCTAATGTGTGTGTATCTCTTGCGGTGCAGGTAAAGCAGACGGGCGACCTCGCGTCGCTCTCGTTCCTCACCGAGGAGCAGCGCGCCCTCCTCCCGAACCTCCTCGCGCTGCGCGATGCGCTCTACTCTCCGACGTTCCGCGCGTTTCTGCGTGCAGTGACCGGCTGCGGCCCGCTCTCGGGCACGAAGCAAGACATGTCCGTCGTCTCCTATACACGCGGCTGCCACCTGCTGAACCACGACGACGTGATCGGCTCGCGACGGGTGTCGTACATCTTGTACATGCCCCTGCCGCACTTCCGCGGGTGGCGCCCCGAGTGGGGCGGCGCGCTCGAGATGTACCCCGTGCGCGAGGGCCCCGACGGCGTCCCCGAGCCTGAGTGCGCGCCGAGTGCGTCGATCCCGCCGAGCTGGAACCAGTTTGTGTTCTTCGAGGTGCAACCGGGACAGAGCTTCCACTCGGTCGAGGAGGTCGTCGTGGGCGAGGGCGAGGACGGGCGGCAGCGGCTGAGCATCAGCGGGTGGTTCCACGCTGCGCAGCCGGGGGAGGAGGGGTACGAACCTGAGCCGACCCCGGCTCTCAAAAGCTCTCGTGAGCAGCTGGTAGGTGTCAGGCGGTCCTGGTCTGGCCGCGGTATGCTGAGATCCGTCGTGCTTCCAGGCGTCCACGTCGACGGAGTTCAAGGCGTATCCAGATTCCGTCGATCCGCCTCTCCCCGACGACCCTCTGTCCGAGGAAGACACGTCATTCCTTTCCGAATTCCTGAACCCTGTCTACCTCCAGGCACGCACGATGAAGGCGCTCGCAGCGCGATTCGTGGAAGAGTCGAGTCTGGAGCTGCATTCGTTCCTCTGCCAGCCTCTGGCAGATAAGCTTGGGCCCGGGCTTGCCGCGAGAGACGCACAAGACGGCCTCGGTCCGCAGCGCGTGCCGCGCATCCCGCCACACAGCGCGGGTGCAGAGCAGGGTTGGATCGCGAAGGGTCCGCCGCACAAGTGGCGGTACTGCGTGCTGCGCGAGCCGAGCGGGCCGCGCTCGGCGGTCGACCCACGCTGGGCGCACGCGTCGCCGGACGAGATCGTGCGCAGCCTGCAGGACGAGCTGTTCCCGAGCCCAGCATTCCGCGCGTGGCTCGCGGCGGTGTCGCGCCTGCTCCCGCTGCGGCACACGGTCGAGGCGCGGCGGTTCAGACCCGGCCTAGACTACACGCTCGCGACGAGCGAGGCGAAAGAGGCGCGGCTCGACGTCGTGCTCGGGCTGACGCCGCAGGTGGAGGAAGACGCGGAGGCGGAAGAGGACGACGGCGAGCCGCGCGGGTGGCAGAGCGGCGAATGGGGCGGATGGGAGGTAAGCCTGACGTGCTGCGGACGAGCTCTTCGGTCGTTGATATGGATGTCAATTAGTGCTACATGGCCCCGCATGACGAGGAAGATGACCCGGCCGTCTACAGGTCTGGCTCGAAAAAGTCCAAGTCGGACAGCGCGTCCAATGGCGCTGCGAACGGCAACGGCACTGACAGTCACGCGACTGGTTCGAAGCACGAGGATAATGAAGATCACATGCAAGAAGATGAGGACGAAGATGAAGAAGAGGATGGCACCCTATTGACAATTCAGCCTGGATTCAATAGATTGCTCCTCGTGTTACGAGACGAAGGTGTCATGCGCTTCGTCAAGTACGTCTCGGCCGCAGCAGATGGCTCAAGATGGGATGTCTGTGGCGAGTTTGAGGTTGGAATGGTCGAGGAGGACGAAGATGCTTGAGTTTGGATGCTTACATGTCTATACATTGCCCTTAGTGCCCGTGTATCCATATACAAAATCCCTGTTGTGTGATGCTAGTACTGGCTGCTGATGTGACACACATATACGAACCCATGGAATAATGACTACGACTAAATATCCTAAAATACGATCTTCTTGCCTTGACTAGGCACAATTGCTGCGGACTCGCGCTTTGCTAAGGCAAGTGCGGCACCTGGCGTCGCCCTTGGACGAGGCCGTTTGTCCTTATGCTTGTCCTGACGGCTTTGGGGTCGTTGTTCGGGAGAGCTATCTGCTTTGTGCCTCTTCGAGGCAGGTTGCTCCTCGTGGTGCTCCGCGCCGGTCTCTTCCTCCTCCGCCTTGCGTTTCACGGCTTTGGCTTTCAGCCGTTCCTGACGGGGCCCTGCGCGCTTCTCCTTAGGCTTCGAGGGCCCTAAGGCACCTCCACCGCGCCGCACAGCTTCTGGAGAAGCGTACTCGACCACGAGATCCCTACCATCGAGGTGGTGATTGCGCGAATTGACAAGTGCTGCGGTGGCGTTCTCCGTGCTCGTGAAGTCGACAAACGCCCATCTGCCATCGCCACAAGACATGATCAATTGGGGGAAAAACGGAGGTTGACTGCGAGCGGCGGCGTACCCTTTGCATTTGCCACTATCTTCGAACGTGCCCATACGAATCTTACGTATCCACTTGCCCGATGCGCCCTCCCCGCTCTCGCCGGCCTCATTGTTCGCCTGCTTCGATCGATGCGAGTCGAGCATTTGGCGAATAGATTGCTCAGTAGTTTCAAATCCGAGATTGCCAAGGAACAGTGTCGGTCCGGCTGGCTGCTTTTGGTTACGAAGAATCTTCTGTGCTGTCTTTGTGAGGCCAGACGACTTGGAAGTGCTTGCGCCCGCAGAGCCCTCCGCAGCATCTGTATTGGAGGACGCCGGCCGTCCTGCAAAGTCATCGCCTATCCGATGAAGCGTAAGATATTTCAAAGTGTGCGGGGAAGGTCAAATGACCACCGACCGTCCTTGATTAACAACCGTCTGCCGTCCAGGTTGTTCTCAGATAGTGTGATAGCGACAGTCTTCGCGTCAGGTGTAGCGAAATCGACATATGCGAATCTGAGGTAACCGCGAAGGTATGATATTGCATCTACGAAAAACATGTGAGGTAACAACTAACCCACGGTTCTCCTTCTTGGCACCTCCGCCACCCGGACCTGCAGCGGCCATTTTCATAGGCATGTGTAACCGCGTGATCTCGCCCACACCGTCAAAAAACTTGCGTAATGCTTCTGGTGTTGTCTTGAAGGAGAGGTTCCCAACCCATACCGAGTTCTGCCGCTTGGGTATTTTCGACGGTGCAAGCTCAGCACTATTTTTAGCTCTATTCTTTGAGATATCGGTGACTTGGTCGTCGCGGGTGATCACTTTTAACTCCTTCTTCTTCTGCTTTCGCTTCTGAGCATGCGAGAGAACTGGAACTTCAGAGAGCTCCTCGGCGTCTGAGTTATCTCCGCTAGAAGAGCTATCGCTGCTACTGTGATTTGCGGAGGAATCACTGTCGTCGTTCTGTTCATCTGCGAGTTGTGGGTCAGGTGTGGGTGCTGATTCCGAGGAGTCTGAAGCGTATTCTGAATCCGAAGAGGAGGACATGGTCGAGGGTGGCTGCGAACCAGGAGAGTGACCAAATTTGGCAAGGGCGGAAAAAGCACCGATCGCATCTCGAGTTGTGGGAAAATCCTTCCACTAACGCCACGGTTGGACTTCGTTCAGTCGCGCCTCCCGTCGGACTGACTGCTGCGCATTGCGCTTTCAAATCGCTTGTCCCCTCCGGTCACCATGCGTTTATTTCTGGACAAGCACGTTGCAGAAGTGGTTTTATCTCATCTGTCACGATAGCGTGCTCGACACTCATGGTACAGAAGTCGCAAACGATGTCAGCGGACCGTCATACGGTTGTTATCATCCTCCTCTCTTGCTCGGCCGAGAACTTGCGCTGGAGCGTAACGCCGGAAACCCATCGCATGTTGCGTGTCAGGGACACGCCGTCCCTGATATTCCGGCCCAGACTTTGCATCTCGTTGGTGAGTCTCGTATGCTCGACATTCGTTCCGCCAATCGTAACGTGGCGGCTAGCTGGCCGGTCTGCTTATCTGATAAGCCGCGCGCGGATGATCAGATTAGATGACGCGGCGCTTGGCATTAATCTAATCAGATAAGGATGTTCTCGTCAAATGCGCTCTGCTGCGGGCAACTTTCTGCCATCTGCTTTCGAAATGGAGCGCGTGTACTGAATATCAGAAGGCATTCCAGTAGCCCATTGGACGCATCCGTCCTTTTCCGGAGGAATTCATCGTACCGATCGGAAGCACGAACCATTTTGTTCCATCTGGCTGCACCGCGCCAGCCTCCATGATGTCAGGCAAGCCGCCAAAGAAGTTTTCGACAATGTGCCTCCTACCCGAATGATCCAGGAACTCGTATCTCTCCAGTCTACAAATAGACCGCTGGTGTGGAACGCACACGCTCGAGCGTTTCCCCCCGCCCTCCCTCCGCCATGTCCTCCCACGGAGCGTCAAATACCACTACCACCACTCACCTGAACAAGCGGGAATCCGCCGGTGTGCTCGAAGTTGTGCGTTTAATTCATCCCCACATATTCGAATGACTCACCGCTATCTTGTAGGAGTATGCCAACGAGGTGTGGTATCTCGTCGCGGGTGTCATCGGAGTGGCGCTGGTGATCCATGCCTTGTCCATTACCTGGGCGTGGTATGCCCGCCGATCTGCTCGAAGCCAGGACAACGTTCAAACGGCCCAGCCTCCGAAGGGAGCGGCCTCCCTATGGAACGTACCGGCTGCGGTCTTGACGGCGTCCCGTATCGGATTTCTGCGGTGGAGACTCCCCTTCACAGAGCTCACCGTGGTGGAGGCTCTTCTCACTGTGATATACCTCGTCGCGCTGCTTGTCTGGGAATTTGTTACGAGTATGTTCCCAAACGATCCTCTATCGTCGACACCGCTGATATTTATCGGATCACAGCTTTGGACCTGACACCCAAATCATGGGCGAACAGAGCAGGACATCTCGCCGCACTACAGATGCCTCTACTAGTCGCTCTTTCGTCAAAAAATAGTGTCATCACGGGTAGGTGGTATGATATATATCCGGACCGACTATCACTGACGACAATCGACATCTGGCATATTTTATACAGCAATCACCGGCATCGGTCACGAGAAGGTCTGCCACCTCGTCTACCTCTTCGGAGACACCTCATTGACGGTCTACATAGCTTAACATTATGCACCGTATTTTGTCTCGCTGTATCCTTATTTTGACATGGGTCCACCTGTGGGGCCGGTACGTCGTTCAACCCTTCTCACAGCGGCCCAACATTCTCACAAACTACTTATAGCTATCGTATTAAGTGAGATCCGCCCAGTCGTCTATTGTAGCCATTTATTCACATCGCTGCAGCGCCGCCTCCATGCTCAACGAACCATGGAAGAGACTCGGACTTGCCGCCGGCATCGCACAGACTCTCCTCACCTTCCTCTCCATTAAGTCCCTTCGTCAAATGTGCTATGAATTCTTTGTCGCGTCGCACATCATCCTCGTCCTGTAAGTAACCGGGTCCATCGGCTCCCACAGTCTCCCGGTGGTTCTCACGTCGCTGCGCAGTGTGTTCCTGACTACTCTGCAATACCATTGCTACATGGCTGGGTACGTGCACCTATTCCTGTACTGCGTGTAACGTGCCGCTCATTTGCTTGGCAGATTTGCGTTCTACATCTGGCCGTGCTGGATCATCTGGGCTATCGACCGCTTCGGGCGTCTCGGGCGTGTGCTCCTCTTCAACTTCATCCTCCGCGTCCGGGACTCTAAGGCGCGCGTCGAGCCCCTGGGTGGCGATACCACGCGCGTGACACTGCGCCGGCGGGTCCTGGGTGGGTGGACCGCGGGCCAGCACGTTTTCGTATCGTTCCCGACGCTCGGTCCGGGCCAATCCCACCCGTTCACAATCGCGAATGTCGCACCGGAAAAGGGCTCGCAGGAGGCGGAGATGGTCTTTGTCGTGCGCGCGTGCAGCGGGTTGACGAGGAAGCTGCTGCAACGCGCAGAAGAGTACGGCAAGCACGAGCTCCCGGTCACCATCGATGGCCCGTATGGTTGCCCGCCCGACCTGTCGCCGTTCAAGACGTGCATCTTTATTGCCGGTCAGTAGATTCGCGCGATCGCGGTCGATCGCGGTGATACTGACTCTGTGCGAATGCAGGTGGTTCTGGAGTCTCGTTTGTCCTTCCTCGCATGATCGATCTGTTCCGGTGAGCGATCTATCTGCCATATGTCCCCTCAGTCCAAGAAGCTCATACCGACTGCAGAGCTGTCAGCGCAGGCAAGGCCCATGCACGCCGAGTCGTCTTTGTCTGGGCAGTCCGCGCCGAATGTACGTCTCCACCCCCTTTGCGCACTCACGCCATCTCACGAGCATCACACACAGCACACCTCGAGTGGGTCGCGCCTGAACTTGCATATGCCCTCACATCCGCCCCTCCCGGCCTCTCCTTCTCCGCCGAAGTCTTCATCACTGCCGCCAACGCCGCTTCGCTGCAGGTCCTGGAGAAGACCGCCTCGCTCGACGCAGACGTTGGCTCGCCGATCGACAGCACCAGCGCGAGCCGGACGCCGTCGATCACGACCGAAGCACGCGCGCCGGGCACGCCGTCGCCGTCGAGCGAGAAGTTCCCCGAGGGCGAGGAGACGCCCGTCGCCCCCGCGAGCGTCGAGTCGGACCTCGAGGCGGGCAAGCGCGAGGCTGCGGACGCGTGGATGCTCAGCACGCTCGCGCGCCGCGTGGGCCGCCCGAACCTGCACGCGATCTTGGAGGCGGAGATCGGCGTCGCGCAGGGTCCTGTCTCGGTTGATGGTGAGTCTCGAATGAGGTTCGGAAGCGGAGATGGGCGTCGTTGCTGATTGCGGTCGCAGTTTCTGGCCCGGACCCGCTCGTGGATAGTGTGCGGTCTGCACTCTCGTCTGGATTCGCGGGGCCGATGGCGGTGCTGAGGGGTGCGCCAACGGTGCAGCTCAATGTCGAACAGTTCAGGATGTAGTTCCGCATGTTCCGTGGAGGCATAAAATACAAAAAAGCTACAATTGCTGTCCCCTTGCTGTTTATTGGTGTATACCTGCTAGACCTACATAGAATATCCTGTTGTACTCATGAACTCACCCAGACCGCACTACGCGGCGTCTCACGCTATTCCTTCACGCATGATATCGGAATTCGGTCGGAGTAGAGGTATCGATGAGCATGAAAGCGATGGATAAATTACATGGATGTATGCGACTACTGTGTCTAAAAACTGCTGTCTACGAAAACTTGCAATACAGGCGCGAATAGCATCGGGTGTACGCTACAATGAGGGTAGCCGGATATGGTGAAGGTCAATGTCGGGAAAGTCATTAGATGTGACATCTATGCAGTAGCTGGTGACGGGGTAGCACCGAGGGCCTGCAGACCTCGCTGCCGCTCCTCTTCTGCCTGCTCTTCGACCATGTGCCTCCACGAGTGGTCCTCACCGCGCTGAAGTGGAATGTCAGTAAACGTACGACGACTCAGAGAGGGTATACTCACGTGAGCAGCAATCTTTGTCCGTTCTGACTGGGTCAGGATACCCGCACCGATCAAAGTGCCGATCGTGATGCCTTGCGCCCACATACGGACCTGCACAATTTTTTGCGCACTAGTTTGGTGCCTAGTAGACGAGTAATCAGTAAGGTTGACACGGACGGTCGCGGATATAAGGCGGACGTACTTGTTGCGCATGATGATGCTACCAGCAATACCCATGCCGACCACCCAGCTGCCAAGGATGATCTTGTATTGGTTCGCGGTTGCCCACTCCATGAACTTCTCCTTGGAGCCGAGGCGCTCCCAGCGGGATTGTTGCTCGAGCTGCTGACGCTCGAGCTCGAGCTTGCCCGCGCCGCCCCATAGCGACTCGTCGTACTCGATACCGCGCTTCTCGGCGCCGATCGCGAAGGCGGGTGCGGTGACGATGATGACGCCGAGAACCTTGAGGGAGAAGGGGAGTGATCGGTAGGCGGCCCAGCGGCGTTGGGCGTAGAATGAGGCGGGGAGGGAGATGGCGAGGCCGGCGAGCGTGCCCTCGATGGAACCGCGGATGGTGGCGGCATCGTGTGCCTCGAGCTCCTCCTTGGTTGCCAACTGCGAGCAGAGAAGTGAGCAAATCGCTCGTCGCATGATGCAAATCGTGCCAGCTCACCTTCATATTGTCAGAAAAGTGCTAGCACGACACAAGTGTTTTGATGCTACCCCGCAGAGTATGGAGGAGGAAGTGTGGAGAGATGCAAGAAAGAGAAGTCTTGCGCAGGAGATTTGTTTTTGCGGTTGGAGAGCATCTTGAACGGGCTTATAAGCGGTGCCCTGTCCCTGCCTGCCTCCGACCATCTCCCCCAATTCGCCGGCTCGGGGCGTCTCGGGCAGCTCTCACCGGCGTCTCGGGCGCACTCGGCTCCCTACCATTGGCCCTCTCTGCGTGCACGTGACTCGGTTTAGAGACAGCAACGGGCGTCTATCTAACGCGACGGTGGGAGGCGCTGGAGGATCGTGGCGCCGCGGTGGTCGACGCCTGCGGCTTACACCTCTTCACGCCTGGATACGCCTGGATACTATCCGAATATCCGAATTCGTTGTTCTCGTGCTCATCGTCATGTTCAGTCTCATCTCATCATCGACAACAATTGACCTCTCGACGCCGACAAAATCGCGTTCTGGTGTCCCGTCCCGCACCGTCTCTGCTTCCTCCGTGTCTGGCCCGAGTACCTCGGATTCCGTTAGTCCCGCCCTCACTCGCACCGCCGTCTCTCTCGAGTATGCTTCCCTCCGACATGCGGGGCATTGTCCGCTGGGCATGTACGTTACCCCATCTGCTGATAACCTACTCGTCTGGGACGCCGTCTTCTTCGTGCACCAAGGTGCGCACTCATAACACATGCACACAAGTACTTGGCGAAACAAACACATGTCTATAGGCTATTACACAGATTCAATCCTGAGATTCCGTTTGACGTTCCCCCTGAACTACCCTGAGCGCCCGCCGGTTGTGCAGTTCTTGACCGACGTGTTTCATCCGTTGATATCGCAGCAAGACGGTACATTCAATCTCGCCCCTCATTTCAAGCCTTGGAAGTAAGCATTCCTGTTCCTAACCGTCACATTCCCCTGACAGCTTCTCGCTAGACCAAAGGAGCACCACGTCTTCGACGTCCTGCATTGGGTAAAGGCTGCATTCAAGAAGCAAGCACTCGACAGCGTCAAGGAAGCCGACTGTCTGAACAAGGAAGCATACCGGTGAGTGCTGCGCACGTCCGCAATCATTCTGCAGCTAATTCTTGGCGACAGATTGTGAGTACGCCCTTTGCTGCGCGATCTCAACAGATGCTCAGCCGGTCATTGCAGATATCACGATTCAACGTCCTCATTTGCGGCTCTTGCGACACAGTCTTCCATGCTCTCGCAGTCTGCCTCGGCTCTCTTTGACAAGGACCACCCCTCCATGGCCGGCAAGGGCTCGCACGGCGTCACCTTCCGCGAACTCAAACCCGAACAACTCGCATCCCTTCGCGCAAAGCTCGGCCTCCGCGAGTGGGAAGACCCGTCATAAGCTCCCGCTCACGTACGCGATATCCAGAGCCCGTGTATTGATACCCAACTGTCTAGATGTCTGTGATTAGCAATGTGAGTGGAGTAGAATGTCATGTGTGTCGTATGCCAATGTGTGCGATGCGATGTGGGATGATGCTGACGGAGTCTACTAGACCACTACTATGATACCCTCTACCACGACCATACTATCTCGTGCGCCGTGTCAGGAACTCAGGAAACGCGGAACTTGGAATGCGAAGTGTAGGAATGCGGAGGTAGCCTGTGCGGGGTGATGACAAACTTAAACTATGCTACAGTCCATTAGCGGACACGGGGTATACTCTAGTCGGTGTCCGGCACGGCTGCGAGGTTGCGCTCAGCGGCGGGCGAGTCCGCATGATGTTCCTTCTCGGCGGGCCATACGGGCGGGCGCCCGGCCGAGGGGGATGGCGTGGGCGACGGCGAGGACGCCCTAGTCTGTAATTGCTAGGGATAGTCCTGTGTGCTGTCGTTCGCGACCGGCGCGCTCAGCGCGTCGATCGTCTCGAATACCTCCTGGTCCGTGTCGTCGTTCTGCCGTGCGGTGCGCGTGAGTCTACAGCCTCGTATGAGAGCGCGAATGAGCACACATACCTCGCGCATACGGTCGAAGTGCTTCGAGAGCTTTTCGATTACGAGGGAATATGGTATATGTTGTGTGAGTTTCCTGCGCAGCGTCCCAAGTTAGTGCACAGATCCTGACTGCGGAGAAGGTGACCTACCTCCGCGGCTGGACGTTCAGAGAATGCCGTGCGTCAAGCGCAGAGTCGAGGACGTTCGACGAATGCGCGCCTTCGCTGAGTGAGAGCCGGATGGAATACTCCTTGTCCGACTTGCCGCGTCCGTGGTTGCGTTCGTATAGCTCAAACCTATCGAAGTATCAGCATCCACTGACCCACATTCAGATAGTTATGCGACTCACGTTATATGTGACTATCGAAAAGTTCACATGAGCATCAACCATCGAAGAAAATTGCGGGGCACGTACACAATAGTCAAGCTCAGGTATCCGCCGGTTCGCGATCGGCAGACCAGAGAGCAGCACCAGGTTGACGAGAGTGTGGATGTGACTCTCCTTCGTGAAGTAGAGCGTCAACGAGCACTCCTCGTTGTTGCGTGCGTTCTCGAGATCCTCGACAACGTTGCGCAGCAACGGGAGCGACGTCAGCACCCCAATCTCCTCCCTTCACAACCACCATCAGCTCTGCACCGTTACCCACAACACGACGTAAACACGCACTTCTCGTCCGGCTCAATACCATACTCCTGCGGCGCGACGAGGTCGAAGAGCGCCTTGGCGCGGCCGTAGAGCTCGTGCAGGCGGCGGTCCTGCGGCTGCTGCGGGTCGTACACGCCGTTCTCGCTGAAGATCGAGAAGAGGAACGTGCGGTGGTGCAGCGCACAGTACTTGATCGTGTCGTACAGCTCCGATACGCGCGACGGGTCGAACTTCTCCTGCTTCACGTCGCAGAAGTCCTCGAACAGCTTCTCCCACCGCTCGCGGAACAGCCATGGCTCGTCGCCGCAGCACCTGGCGCGGAGCAGTCAGTCGGGCTGTAGTGCAAGAGGGAGGGGGCATACCATCGCTCCTGGATCTTGTCGACGTCCAGGACCTCCCAATTCCGCCGCATGATGTCGCGGAACATGCCCAAGAGCTCTATGACCTCCTGCAGTCCAATTGTGTTAGCTCTTTTGGCTCTAGTATTGATTCGTGCACAACTCACCTTGACGACCTCTACCGGCTCCTTCTTCATGCTCTTCGGCCAGGTCAGCTCTGGCCTCTTTTCCGGCTCGCCAGGGCGCAGAAGGATCTTCAGCCGCTTCTTGACATCGTCCATGAGGTCCTTCGCGGCATTCGAGTCGTCCAGCAGGTCCTTGCGTACGATGAGCTTGGGCGGCTTCTGCGGCCCCGGCTGCGAGTGGTCCCGGCGAGGGGTCGTCGGGCGGAAGCTGCTTGTCGTGCTTGGCGTTGTTGGCGTCGGGGCACCATCGGTGGATGAGCGCGACGAGGACGGTCCGGTGTTGGAGGGGACGGGGATGGGGACGGAGTTGGTCGGTGTGGGGTAGTTCTCGGGCTTGAAGTCGAAGAGGGCGGTGGCGAAGATCTCGGCGGAAGCGACGACACGTCGTTCGGAGGAGGTATAGATCTACAGAGATGTAAGATTGATAGAAGATGGAGATCTGTGATACTGCATACTTTGACATTTTGAAGGACGTCCTTGTCTGGAGGGGCACAAGAGGTTAGTATTGATGCCGCATGTTGCCACAGGCACTCACTCATGATGGAGATGTCCTTGCGCATATTCTCGCCTAAATCACGAGATTGGTATCTTGCCGAGTGCGTGAACTATAACAAGGTGTGTATGAGCCTTTCATGATGCAATGGAGAGGCTACACGCTTACCTCTCCACCCCACTTGAACACGAGTGTCAGCTTCGTCAGCTTCCTCACCTGCCCCGGCTGCCTCTTCGAGTACACCGGTTTCAGCTGAGCCTTCGTGCCAGGCAAGTCAATCTTGCTGAACAATGCATTATTCAGCTGTGTCAGCTTGACAAGATTGTCGCCGTCCGCGCCAAGACTCTTCGCCTCCTCGATCGCTGTCGCAATATTACTGAGCTGGTCGCGCTCGCGCAAGATGATCTCTTCCTTCTCGCCATTGAGTAAGCGAACGAAGGGCTGCGTCCACGGTTCGCCAATGGGAAAGTTGAACTTGAGTTTCTGCTTCGGGGTACGGTCGGCGTGCCGGAAAACGGTGACGTTTGCCTTGAGGAGCCAGGTGGGCGACTCTTCAGGCGCCGATTCTGCCGCGGGGAGCGGGCGCTCGGGGGATGCAGAGGCCTGGATGCAGATGGACGCGAGAATCTCCGCCGCCTTGTCTGCGAGGTTACGCACTGAGTTAGAGGTCGTCTGCCCCATGAGTGTCGGAAGTGGGCTCACCGTAGTAGGACTCGTTGCCTTTGACGAAGCTCCACCCGTTCACATCAATCACCTGGCTCGTGTGGCCGTTATCGCACCGCAGCATGTCGAAGCCGCAGACGAGCTGACCAAAGCCCTCACTAATGCGTGCGGCCCATTCTTTCTCCTCGTCGCTCAGGCGTGTTATGAACCTGCCGAAAGGCCGAGGACAAGCGCGGGTGAGTGCTTCCGGACATGACTTTGCAGGGGCGGACATGGGAAAGCGCCGTGACACTGACCTAATTTCCTTGCCCTCTGTATTCCGCCTGACCACTCCGTCCACGAATGGAGACTTGCGGGTTTCCGCGTGTGTGTAATCTTTGCCAACTGTGTAGACTTTGATGTCCTCCGAGTTGTCCACGTCAACGAATTTCTCATAGATGTACGACCCATCTGTCCGTGGGTATACCAAATTCGGATCCAGTTCACTCGATTTGTTCCCGACCTGTCAGGTGTCGCATCCATGAGGTTATTGCCGGCCCATCCCGTTTAGCAGTGACCTACCTTTCGGAACAGCCGGCGACCTCCTCCGTCTCTGAAGTAGATATATACGTTGTGGTCTTCCCCACTAACGGGTTTCTCTACGAAAGGCTTTTGCATGACTTGACCATCGATGATGATGGCATTGTAGTCTTCACTCATGGTAACTTCTGGGGTCACCTGGAAGCCGCCAAGGGTGATGCCAATTCGTTTTTTCATGAAGTCACGTAGTTCATTGTCAACCTTGGGGCCGCCGTCGCGAGACACCTCTAGGCGACGCGGCGTGGGCACCTTGAGGTGATCGAGTACAGCGCCCACGAGACGACGATCCCATAGCAGTGCTTGTGGGGGGAGATCATTAATGCAGAATGGGCTCCGCAGTTTCACGTAAGATATCGCTTTATCGAGGGGAAAGTCGGTGGAGAAGAAGGAAATCAGCACGTCGCATCGAGGCCAGTTCTCTACGTCTATGCAATGAAAAGCAGCGAGGGCGCGTCAGGCATTTAGGGTTCCGATATATACGGTGCCGGCAGACCTTCATCTAGAATGACTTTGTCGCCAAAGACTTTGACTTCTATGGCGCCGCGAGCGCGCTCGACCAGGCGTGTTAGGATCTCGCGCATTGCTTTGGACCGAGCCTTGATATCCATGGCACATATGCCGAGGATTATGGGAGGCCTTGTCTGATCAGTGGCCGCCGAGATATCTGAATGCGAGCCATTGGGAGAAGGAGAAGAAGATCTGGTGACGATTGAATTTGAGCGCGGGGATCTCTCTGGAGAGTGGAAGAGCCTGGATGTGATCCGCGATGTCCTCTCCCGGTACATCGAAAAGATTTCGAGAGCAGTTGTATGACCAGGACAGAGCACGGGGAGATGGAGGTGGCCGAGCGGATCGAACGCAGGAACAAACAGACGTGGTCGTGTGCAGCAGACTCGGACCTCGCGAGCTCGTGCCTCCAGAGGACCAGCCACAAAGAGGGCCCCATCTGCCGCAAAAGGAAAGCTGACAAATACATCGTGGGAGCTCTATATAGACGCCCAATCTCTTATGTCACAGACGCTCTGATTAGTGATAGACGCCGAATCTGAGCCATTTGTGCGACAGATTACGTGCCGGCGTCTGATGGTACCTTCTGCGCGAGGCATTTTCGCGGAGCAAAACAGCCGAGAGCCATATTGTGGATGTCAGACGTTGGTAAGGCCGCCTGATACAGCCTATTTGTATCCAAAGTTTCCTTTGCCGACAAATGTTCGACATTTCTTCTTTCCCCACAACATGTCCATGTCCCTCCATCGTGGCGCCGCCATGCCCCTAAACACTATTTATGCCAGACGTCCCTCTGCGCCCGTCGTCCCACATCTTCAGATGGCTGACCCCGCCAGCATGGACTCAAACGGCTTGATCACAACAGTTGTGTTCCTCTCGAACTTACACTGCAGCAGGTACGTCTATCAGCGACTGTCGATGGCTTTCAGCAACCTCACACGACTTCAGTTGCGTACACACCATCCAGGAAATCCTCTCATCGTTGTCTCCCCCACCGCCTGAGGTCGATGTCTCCATTGTAACACAAAGCATCACTGTAAAGCATGCCTCCGACCTCTCTCCGGCTGACATTAAGGCCGCCTTGGACGACGCCGGCTTCGACATCGTTGCAACGCCACTCGAGTCCAGTGATCCCCCACGGTCCTTCTCCCGCAGTCTATCGCACCTCTCGACGCTTCTGTCGGGTAAGTCCCGGAAGCACGTCGAGCAGTGTGGCCAGTGCCAGGCCGAGCTGAAGGCCGAAGATGGACCTGTCGGTGGAGCTTCTTCCCGTCAGATACGCGAGAAGTTCGGAGAAGACACGCTCACCTGTGACGTGGAAAGCCAGAAATACTCTCGCGATGTGCTCAATGAAAAGAAAACGCCTAACACGGATCAGACACCTGCCAACGGCCACAACAGCGCCCCCACTGACAGTCCTCAGCATGTCACGCTCTCCATTGGAGGCATGACCTGCGCGTCTTGTTCCAATACAATTACGGACATCCTCTCGGAAATTCCAGGCGTCTCCAAAGTCACCGTAAATCTTCTCGGAAACTCGGCAACGCTGACCGTATCCCGCTCCGAGCTAGTCGAGAATGTTGTCGAAGCCATCGAAGATGCTGGGTATGAGGCGGAGGTCATCAGTACGGAGCCGCTCTCGTCGACATCGCCTCGCAATGCTGCGAAACAAGAAGCCGATGGACCTTTTCGGCTCATTTTGTCGGTCGGAGGCATGACTTGCGCATCATGCTCCAATACTGTGACCGAACTTGTATCAGACATACCTGGGGTGTCTGAGGTTGTCGTCAACCTGCTCGGAAAGTCTACAACCGCAGTTGTCGACAGAAAAGAGCTCGTCTCGCAGGTCGTCGAAGTTATTGAGGATGCTGGGTACGAAGCTGAGGTCATGAGCATGGAGCTCCTGCAAAGCGACAGTGCCGAGGATGAACTAGCAGGTCCACGCACCGTATCCTTGCGCATCGACGGTATGTTTTGCTCGTGAGTTTCTCCCTTCTGTTGTGTCAAGGATATCTCTTGACGTTGTACCGTAGGCATTGCCCCGAGAAGGTCATGACGGCTCTGCAGTCTTTGGGAGAGAGCGTTAACGTACTCAAACCCATCACATCTTACACTGATCCCATTCTCCGTATCTCCTATAATCCCTCTCTGCCCACATTCACACTTCGCACCATCGCGCAGATCCTTGCAGAATCCTCCGCGTCATCAAACCCATTCAAAGTGACGGTGTACCATCCTCCATCCCTTGAAGACCGTGCACGTGTCATGCAGCAGCGCGAGAAACGCTACCTCCTCAACCGCCTGATTTTCTCTGTCATAGTCGCAATTCCTACCTTTATCATCAGCATTGTCTACATGGACCTGGTCCCTTCTTCGAATCCGACACGGGTCTGGTTTGAGACACCACTGTGGACGGGCAATACAGCGCGCGGGGTCTGGGCTATGTTTTTCATGGCGACCCCGGTGATGTTTTATAGCGCTGGTATATTTCATCGCAGGAGCCTCAAAGAACTGTGGGCACTGTGGAAGCCGGGGAGTAGGACGCCAGTGTGGAAGCGATTTGTTCGTTTCGGAAGCATGAATCTTTTGGTAGGTGCTGCTATGCACGCGGTTACTCATGACCACTTATACTCCATGGACGCATAGGTATCGACGGGTGTGTCTGTGGCTTACTTTGCGTCAATCGCGCTCCTGGCTCTCGCAGCCGTTCAGCCCGCGTCAACATCTGGCAGTGGCGATACCACCACATACTTCGACTCCGTCGTCTTGCTGACGATGTTCCTGATAGCCGGTAAGTAGATACTAGATTGTTAAGAGACGTACAGATATTGATCGGTTCCATTAGGCCGCTTCCTTGAAGCATATAGCAAGGGTCACACCGCGAATGCCATCACAGCTCTGGGAAACCTGCGGCCTGCTACGGCACTACTGTTGGAACCAACGGCGACAAAAACCTCGGTATCATCCTCTCCGTTGTCCGCGAATGCCAGCCTGGACCTCGAGAAAGGTGATCCGCGTTCAGAGGAGAATGCGCTCGCAACCAAGCCTGGCATGCAACTCGAGCGCGTGGATGTCGAATTCCTTGAAATTGGTGATATTGTCAGAGTACAGCATGGAGCTAGCCCGCCCGCGGATGGGACACTCGTCCTGGGAGAAGGCGCGTTTGACGAGAGCTCCCTCACTGGCGAGTCGCGTCCCGTGAAGAAGCAGATCGGCGATAAGGTGTTCCTTGGAACAATTAACAAAGGAAAGGTTGTCGATGTCAGAGTCGACGCGATAGGCGGTGGAACGATGTAATTCGACTTCGTTCTGTCCTGGCCGTCCCCATATCTCACATCTTGCTCATAGGCTGGACCATGTTATGAAGGTCGTCCGCGAGGGACAAGCGCGTCGCGCGCCGATCGAGCGTCTGGCGGATTTAATCACCGGTTACTTCGTCCCGGTGATCACCTTGCTCGCAATCATCACCTGGGTGATCTGGCTAGGACTCGGTCTGGGAGGAGCGTTGCCTCAAGACTACCTCGACATCGACGTTGGTGGCTGGAGTGCGTCCCTGAACTTACATGCCTGATTCGGTTTGCTTACTAATTCTCGATCACTATAGCTGTTTGGTCGCTGGAGTTCGCTATTGCCGTTTTCGTCGTCGCGTGCCCTTGCGGCATTGGCCTCGCAGCGCCCACTGCATTGCTGGTTGGTTCAGGCCTTGCAGCGAAGTTCGGTATTCTCGCGCGTGGAGGCGGCGAGGCGTTCCAAGAGGCAGCACAGCTAGATGTTATTGTGTTCGACAAGACTGGGACACTCACCGAGGGTGGCGAGCCGCAAGTCACCGATGCAGAACTTGTTGCCCCAGATTTGAATGGTCGGTGGACAAAAGAAACAGTCTTCGGCCTCGCTGCAGAGCTCGAGACCGCCAGTTCGCATCCGCTCGCACTTGCCATACGCCAGTACTGCTTGGACAACGGGGCAGCTTCACAGACCGGCTCTGCGTTCGAGGAGACGCCTGGAAGAGGGCTGAAAGCATCGGTCGAGTCGCTGCACTGCACAGCTATCATCGGAAACGAAGCCTGGATGGAGTCGCACGGCTGCGTGCTCGACGGCAGAATCAGTGCCAAACTGGATGTGTGGAAGACTGAAGCGAAGAGTGTCGTGTTGCTCGCCGTCCAAGAGGATTCCTCTGCTCCTTTCCTCCCCGCTGCAATATTTGCTGTGGCGGATCGACTCCGCCCGGAAGCGCGCGGCGTTATATCGCACTTGCACTCCCGTGGCATCGGGACATGGATGATCTCTGGAGACAACCAGACCACCGCAAAGGCTGTTGCTCGTTCAGTCGGCATTCCTGAGACAAACGTAATTGCAGGCGTGTTGCCTCATGAAAAGGTCAGCTGGGTTGGTGGAACATTATTTGCCTGTTATATTGATCACCTTTCCAGGCGGACAAGATCCTCTGGCTACAACAAGCCGGAATGAAACGGCAAACCATAGGATGGCGCCAATGGTTTGGCAGGCAGAGACTAAACGAACGTTGCATTGTCGCTATGGTTGGGGACGGCATCAACGATGCTCCTGTAAGTCAACCGCCATTCATGCTCGCAGCGGCATTTACTGATCCGACAACGCGTAGGCATTGACAGCTGCGGACGTTGGTATTGCGATTGGCTCAGGGAGCGACGTCGCGATATCTAGTGCTTCCTTCATTCTTGTGTCTTCGAACCTACAAAGCCTACTTACCCTCACCGACCTATCCCGCAAGGTTTTCAATCGGGTCAAATTCAACTTCGTAAGTCTACTCGTGAGTGTATCTGCGACGCTATGCTGACAGCTAGGCAACCCAGCTCTGGGCCTGTATCTATAACATCATAGCTCTACCCATAGCTGCAGGTGTCATATACCCTGCAGGACACGCACGACTCTCACCGGTCTGGGCGTCGTTGGCGATGGCTTTATCGTACGTACACAGTATTTCACGCTTACGATCACACCTAACGATTCGCCGCAGATCTGTTTCTGTTGTGTGCAGCTCGTTGCTGCTCAAATTGTACAAGGAACCCAAGATACCAGAATAGCTAATAACTGTACACCATACGCTAGGAAACGCACTGTAGCAATTAGATAGTCACGACGTCGCACTGCCCTATGTCATCATGACTGTACTAGAATGGAGAGCTTATACATCGAATGATTCCGCCGTGAAGTCTACATGTTGAGCGTTGATCATGCCTTCTGATCTTTGCGCGTTTTGTAGAAATCTGAAAAAGATAGCCGGATGCCCAAGAAGCGGCAGTCGAGATCGGCATGACTTTGCAACGCATACACAATTGTCTGAGCTCGCTCTGAAAATGATGCACTATACTCCTGGACACGGTTGAGGATCGCTGGCAATGCTTCGGGGTCATGGTGTCGCTCAGAAGGTTGTGAGTATGCCGCAAGGCCCTGGACACGAAATGACATGAGAGCACTTCCACCAGCAGGCACAGAAAGTCACGAACTCGAGCAGCGTCTTTCTCGGCGTCCCGCCGTGCGGCTTCAGAGAGGCAGTAGTTGTAGAAGTCGTCCTAGTCGTGTGTTAGACGTTGCCAGGTTCTTCAACTGAGCTGACTTACTGTTGCTTCCCTGAACTGAAGGATAATGGTGAAGACGTCGCGGACTTGGTTCAAGAGACTCTCCTCGCGTCCTGCTTTGGGATTCAGCAAGAGAACTTTCTTCACCATGCGGTCAAGATATGCTCGGTGTGCCTCGATCAGCGCATCCAGATCGCCTTCTTTCTTGTTTGCAAATTCTTCCAGGTTCTTCCAAGAGCATTCGATGACTTCCAAGTGGCAATACGCCTCGAGCTGACGAATGAAATGAATCATCTCCGCCATAACAATACGAACGGTATGCCAGTAGTAATCCATTTCTGGTAATTTGTCAGCACTGACGAGCATCGTTTGGAAGCATCTTCACCTGGAATACGGAGGAACGTTTTCGCGCCACCGGCTATTCGCATCCAACACCTGTTAAGTGTACTCTCAATCCGTTTGATCTTCCACAGATGATTGAACAATTTGAGATATTTTATCATTGCTTCCGGGTCCAGAATAGTGTCGATTGGCGCATCGACCTTATACTCCAACGTGAAGACGTCCCAGCCAATCTCACCGTGTGAATATTCTAGCATACGGGCATCGAGGCGACGCAAGACATCTGGTGGATCGTTCTGGGCATTTGATGAGCGGATGGCAGTCTCCAATGTCGCAGTCAGATTGTGGCGGTATAGAGTATTTGCAGGTCGAGTGAGGCTTGGCCTGCAAGAACAAATATCAACAATTAACGAGTGGATATAAACCCGCTTCGACACGCACGATAATGATTCCATCAATTGATCCGCGAAATCACCGTAAGTTAGGAGGAGGTAGTGTTTGAGTGCCTTGAGGTGGTCCAACAACTTGTATTTCTCGAAGAATACGTCAAATAACCGCCGACTAGCTATCTGGTAGGCGACATCGATGGAGCGCTCTAATCCGGAGATGTCACTGTACTTGAGAGCTATACCGAGTAAGACAGACGTATGCAGGTCACGCAGGAAGGAACTGCTTACTTCCACCGGTATTACTCAGTCGTTCTCGGGTGGCAACCCAATCGCTGTCTTGACAACTATAGCGGATGAAGTTCAAGCTCTTGCCGGTCGAGAAGATCTGAGGGAATGATTAGTGGAGACATGGGGACCATGCGCAGGCGACATGCCTTGCGGCCGAATGTTTCACCAACAAACGAAGGGAGCATTTCCTTTCTGAACTGGTACTTCATTTCCCATAGCTTGAGACCGCTCTCTCTTTGCTCTAGATCTTCTGCGTCACCTGCGAGACCACCGAACCCGCCATCAGATGGGTTGCCAAGGCCGTCATGTGCCGGCTGAACGTATTGAAGGTGAGCCAGTTCAGGATCCACAGCAACGAAGAATTCTGAGAAGGGATCGCTGAGTTCACCAGAGAAGATCCATTTGTGTAGCGTGGAGAAGAATGGTTTGGACACCTGGGATAACCTCTCAGCGCACGTCTCGATACGATCACGGGTCACTCACCTCCTCCAACATGTGGTCGGTAAATTTTCTGACGAAGGGGTCACCATTGTCCGCATAGCCGTGGATCAGGTTCACAAGGGCACCGCCATGTGCACCTGGCCATTCGTTTCAGTGAGAGAGAGAGCCTCCGTTGCAGTTAGGGACAGACCTCTGGCGCCTTCTACGCATACACTCATCATGCGCATGCGCAGCTTCCAGTCCTCTATCCAAACATCGAGTCGCTTGAGTGTCAAGCCTGTCTCCTCTGCTCGGACATTTCCATCCTCATTGGTGTCACCGCTTTCGGTAGGAGAGGTTCCCATCTGCGACTCCAGAACGGCAATAAGTCGGTAGTACTCCGTGAGTTGCATCTGCAAGTGATGGCATAGACTCTGCTCGATCATGCCGACTCCAATCTTGCCTTCGCGTTCTTGCACAAATGCATTGACTCTCATATACAGGTAACCGACTTCCGCAAGTCGATGTACCAGGGCCTTCGTAGGTGCGGAAATTATATGCCTCTATCATCACGTTGTGAGTATCATCGTATTCGCTCCGCAACGTAGAAGTAATGACTGTACCGGATCGTCATTGAATATTAGGTCGTTACTTTCGGGGTCATTTGGTGATGAGAATTGCACATATTTTCCCGAGATACCTTGCAGAAGATAAAGCGTGTCCCGCAGTATGAGATGCTCCGGCAATTGTATTCGTCCTTGAGGTCATCAGATGTAGTAAACTTTTGAAGAAAGACAGGCTACCTATTTTTTGACGATACTCGCGAAGCAACTCGGCCTTGGATTTTCCTTTCGGTGAATTGTGGATTGATGGTACGGGATCGATCGGACTGGGCGCTTTAGCGATGGGGCGCGACGGAGGGGCGGGGGCTAGTGAAGGTAAGAAAGCTGATGACACTGATGATGGCTTCTGTGCTATCGCCAGGGAGTGCAGGAATTGCAGTGATGCGTGTTTTCTTGATAGAACAGACTATTGAACGATCAGCTGTTGGCGCACCTTGCCGATACGAGTGACGCACCTGATCCAGTAGCCTTGATAGCAGATTTTGGAATCTTAGAGCAGAGACACCATTAGGGGATGTCTGTAGCACTGCACATCATCCATTTGTCTCAGCCAAACAATGCGGGCAAACGAGACTAACGGTGGCGTTTGATCACATCCGAGAGATGTCCTAGATCCACATCCCCTGCTTGACCTATGTGACTGGCAGAGTGTCAGAATGCACTTGTAGCTCGCAACGCCTGTGTGTCAGGCAAATCCAGACGCGCCAAGTAGGAATGAACGGACGACACGCACGACTGCTCACCTAGTCAAAATCTCCTGACAGTGAGCAACTAGCTCAGCCCTTAGATGGTCATCATGTCTTGCATTCTGAACGAGCTGATCAACGAGAGATTCGAGGGATGTCATTGCGGCATGAGCAACACGGAGTCGTGTTTCGGCTCTACTGCTGAACGCGTCGACCAATTCCGCCAACACGCGTTGCCGAAAGCGCGTCGCAGCAGCGTCCACGTGACTACACAATCATTTACATAACAGGCGCCCTTCCTACAACGATCGATTCGGTGACCGGCGCGCCGCGCCACCACCGATCGACCCGAGTCCCATGAACTACTAGTAAGTACTTACTCCTGTAACCCGCACAGTTAGCGCTATCTTACATCCCAAATCTGTGCGTTCGGATCGGAAAAACCTCTACAAAGTCTCTCCCAAGTCTACGTGATACTCTCTAATGCAAACCATGGCCAGCCTGAGTCTCTGGTGTGTCTGAAGTCTGGTGCCGCATCGCACACATGTTGAGCTGACCCCTTCGCTAGGGAAAAAGGCCAGACGATTTCGCGATGTCGGTCAACACCTCCTACTTCCAGACGCGAGTTTGGGCCAATACCAGACGACCGGGTTGACTTCCGAACCAAGCTCCACGTAGATCCTGCTCTACTAGCACCATTCTCAAAGGTGGCCACCCTTCGCGTCACCGCTAGCACGGTTGTTATAGCCCTCGACGACCAATACATATTGAAGCTTCTGGTACCCGGTCACGACGTCTATGAGACGGTCGCGATCATGAGCCTTGCCAGCACAGTAGTCCCTGTCCCGCGGGTCTACCAGTGCGGCTATTCGGGAAATTGCGCTTTTATCCTTATGGAATATGTCGATGGATATTCTCTCAACGACTTCATCAAATTCAAGGGCGAGAATACATCTAGACTGCCATCGCTATTGCGGGTGGTTGATGATATGGTGCGGGAGCTCGCGTGTCTGGACATCTCACACAACGACCTCTACCCTCGCAATATTGTCGTCGACGAAGACCTAAACATACTTGCTTTGGTAGACTGGGACCTGGCTGGTCCTTGGCACTCTTCACAAGAGTACCTCCGCCGAGCACGGCTTGGCATCTTGACGCCAGCTGGGTATCTCAACTTTGAACCCTGGACGCATGACTGGGATTTCATTTTCCGGAAGTACTGTCCAGACAGCATGGAATGGATCACATCATGGGCAGATCTACCCCTCCCTCCTCGTTGCAGCCGGAGGCGCCAAGAACCTTGGACACAGTTTTGGCGAGACGGTCATTGGCCGGGACTGCTGCCGTGGCACGCTCCAATACGGGAAGGTTCGTCGTTCCTCACGCGACTATATCCTTGAGATAGGGAGCTGAGCGAGTTCCATCAGAAATCTTGTGAGCGCTGCCTTCGTTGTTAGAGTCACATGCTCCGAGGAACCTATATCGCGTTGTCAAGTTTCTCCGCTTGAGCGAGATATTCCAGGATGCTACTCTGATTCATGCTCCGTGCTTCGAGGACTTGTGAAGAATCGGCCAATCATGACGAGTACTCGCATGTACCGTGTCGCTGGCTGGTAGGATCAATGAATTGCCACGTTACCCTCTTCTTTTTCTGTCCCCATATCAGATGCCATCTACTCGCCGTTGGTTGTTGTACTGTTTCCCTACGTAGATGTAACATTAGTACGTAATTTACCAGGTATTCCGTATGATGATTGACTTGCCTATCCAATGTCGAGTGTTGTGGAGTCGACCTCTTACTTCAAGCTATGTAGTTCGAGAACGTTGCGGTGATCGGTGGTAAGTGATGGACCCGTTGGGCCGTTCCTGATATCCCTTACTAATCCAGGCGAAATGACTCACGTTAGCATCCTTCTAGGAAACCCGTTTTAGACAAGGAAAGACGTCTCTTCCCGGCTGATTCCGTTGCCCGAATACACTCGACCACGCTCGAATACGCTCGAATGATGCAGCTTGTCTCAAATGACTAAACGTCTAACGACATCATGTTGGGTGTGGTGGTTGTCTTCACGGGATTGCAGTTCCGTTAGACCAGCAAAGGCGCGTACACCCGATACATCGTTTGACCCATCCGGGTCCGAGCACACATCCGGATCCTCACTTCCCAGACGTGTTACATATCTCTGACTCATTCACTATCGGATATCAGGGCACGTTATCCTGCGACGTACGGTGTGAAGCCTCGGCAGACCAGTTCCATGCCGGTGGGAGACGATATACACGCGCAGCGGTGGTTCGAACCATTTTCCGCTCGATATAGATAGCTGAGTGTTGAGAGCTGAACATGAGGCCTTTCGAAGTACGGCACGCACATAGCTATCCTACCGCCGTATCAGACAGAAGCCCAACATCTGATAGATGTTCTGCCGTGTCCTTGGAATGCGGTGACATATCTCGGACAATCTCTCCACACTTGGGATCGCGGATAGTTGTTGTCTCACATCTCTTCCCATGAAGTTGACTCAAGTCGGGACCGATTGTACTCGCAAGGAACATAAATACGTGAGTGCGTCGAAGTCATTACTCTGCAGCAGTCCCGCTAGTTTTAGGGTCATGTCAGGCTCACACCAAGCCCCGCAGTTTCCCCAATTCCAACAATTCGATAGCAATCTGTCGGATGAAGGCAATGTTTTGAACTTACCATCTGTTCTTATGCCAGTGTACACCACCCACGGTACGTGAATCATCGGAGATGTCGTTGAACGCTACCTGATACATATGCATACCTAGTCATAGATGATCCTCAGTTACGTGAGGAAGTCGCAGATATGATGGCGCAGAGCCCACGCGTTCGTCGTGGCGTACATGCTGCTCACGTCGCTGGTAATCATGCGAGCGCGCTTCCGGCGGTCTCGGCCGGGACCCCTCTAGTAACCAACGCATCAAATACACAGCGTCTGCCTAGTCTCAGTCCTTCGCATTCCTCAACAGGTAGCTCTGCTCATCGCACGCAAGTGTCGTCAGGTGTTCACTCTACGGGCTTCGAGCCTGGTCCTGCGCTTCGGACGCCCGTTCTCAGCTCTCGGTCTGCCACCAGCAATCCTCGGAGCTTGTCTAGCCTAACAGATATGAGCATTTCGTCCGATAGTCACCCAAACTCTGCCATAAGGTCTCTTAACGACAGAATGGACACGATGTCCCTCAATTGCGCTGCATCGGCGTCGGGACCCACAGGCAACGAGACTCCTAGTTTTCGCTCGCCCAACATGCTACCTCCTGAAGCTGCTCGTCCACCAGAGAACGCTTTACTTCCACGAGGGTTATCCGGTAACATTGACCTTTCGACAAGGCCGGCCATGTCAATCCACGGACAAAGGCTTGGTGCCAAGCTGCCGCAGGCACCCGCTCGCATTGACCGCTTCAGTAGAAACTACAATCCAGTAGGAATGGCGACTATCAATCAAGATGCCAATGCGCCACGAGGAGCTCACCCTGCGACGAAGTAAGTAGACTGCTGCGCTCGTTGATTTTGCCACAGCAAATAACAACTCCTTCTTGACATTCAAGCACTGGTAATCCTCAAGCTGGTGCAAATTCCGCAAGCCACTGGAATGGCGTGCCCGCATCCCAAGTACGCGGACCAAACGTAGCTTCTGCTCGCCGTGCGGCGCCACACAACGCAGCAGGGCCTCTCAAAGAAGAACCGGTGCAGAACAGACCGATGCTTAGGCGAATTCTGAGTCAAAACCCGGATGCTGATCTGGCGGAGTGTCCCCTCTGTGGATACTTCCTTTCTCAGACCGACATGGAAACGCACATGAAGTCGTGCAGGCGCTCAAACCGTCGCTTTGCGCCCTGAGTCCTAATGGCACTTATAACTTCAGATAACTCATTGAGTCAATTCGCACCAGGTTACGTCCACCATCCATAATTAGCTTCCTTCCCTTGCCGCGACTATTATGACATCTGTTCACTTGCTATCTCGGTTGATATGTTTGACGACTTTGCAATGTACATTCTGTTCGTTCTGATTGCTGTTACTTTTGATTGTTTGACGTGTCATATCTACGGCGGTGGCTTCAACTAATCTGATATTTGCTCTCCGATGATACCAGTAGCATTTGACAGACCCAGTGCCAGATGACCACTGGATATCGTCGTATATTGTCGTCAGTCGAAAACTCTACTACGTTCCGCAATAGGCAATGGTGTCAAGTTATTCGATATCATTCGCGACTTATATTCTTCCAATCTGACGATTGTCCGTTTAAGAACGCTTTCGAGTATTGAAGTGACACGATGTATATTTTCCGAATAAAACATACCCACTGCTGTTACGCTGGATGTACGTGCCGAGAAGCCATTTATGGGCAGCACGTGGAAGTGCGTCATTTTATGGGCGCTTCGAAGTTGGCTTGTAGCGTGATCTAATTAGTGCCAGCAAAGAAAGTCGTCGAAGGCAAGCCAGACATAGACGTTAGACAGTCGTGTTATTTCGGAGCCCGGTTACGGCAATACAGCATGCACATGGCCCACATCTCACCCTCTCTTGATCCATACCATGACCACTCTCCCTGATGTGCCTGGTCGATTCCATGTCGGCGCGACCACCTTCGCGATCCCAATCTCTGACCCAGTTCCGATCGGCAAGGCCAAACTGAATCCCACTGGAGGAAACGCCCCCAATGCGCATGCCCTGCTACTTGAGGAAGTCGCATTCACCGCGTATTACCCTGTGGCTGTACGGAGTAGCTCAACCGAAACATATGCGGGACTCGGGATGGACTGGACGACCAGGCGCGTCATCTACTGCTAGTGAGACGAGACCGCTTGTATAATTTTGAGTAGACCAGTGAAGGAGACATTGCATGGCTACGCGCATGTTGGAGAGATTCCCCGCTGGTTCACGCGTGTGTTCTCTCACTATGCTGCACGCCTTAAGGTGAGACTAGGCTAAAGTAGAGTAGGCTTTCGACGGTTGTGCAAATGACATATTATCACAGGTCCCCGTGCGAATGAACGCACCATTACTCGATCCAGTAGGAACAATGGCCAGTGAGACTGCCAGTTGGCCCCTGGTCATATTTTCTCATGGGCTAGGAGGCTCGCGTACAAATTATAGGCGAGTTTACTCTTCGCGAGAACCGCCAGGACCCATCTACTGACGGACTTGTGCGTTCAGTCAGCTTTGCAGTCGTATAGCAGCAGCGGGAAACGTGGTCCTTTCAATAGAGCATCGTGACGGCACTGCGCCTGCTGTGGTCATATCGAACAGGAAAGGATTGAAGGAAGCTACTCAAGTTAAGTTATACCTTCGCGCTGCAGATGTGACGCAAGTATACGTTATTCAAAATTGTTTCTGCCGACTGAGGGCTCTCTGTTATAGATGGGAAGACGGAACAGAGCCAGAACCGTTTGCACTTCGACTCGACCAGCTACATTTCCGCCGCCTTGAAGTATACCTGACTTACAAATACTTCAGTGAATTCGTGAGCAAGCGTATGCCCGAAGATCAGTGTATGTTGCGTGTATGGCTGCAGACCACGTAGGCTGATAATTTGCTTCATCGTAGCAACCTTGAATATTGGGGGTTTATATACCATAGACGGACCCTCGATACCCGGAGAAGACATAGATGGCACGTTCTGGAGGAGCTGGCTATCTACCGGCAACCCCAAGGTGCAATTCGCGCAAGGTTTACACCTTGTCGGACACTCCTTTGGTGGCGCAACCATCGTACGACCTCTCCATCACTTTACGCTCTGTCGTTTCCATACTTACATCGTCTCACAGTTCTCCATACTCTCGAACCCTCCCCCGCAGATCCCCGGGTCTACCTCACAATTCGACGCACTTCCAATCTCGCATGCGCTCGTACTCGACCCCTGGCTCGAGCCGCTACCCTCCCCAGGCTCAGTGCCAAACCATGATGCTACGCGCGGCCCACACATGCCGCGAATTCTGATAATCAATTCCGAGGCGTTCACGCTCTGGAAGACGCATTTTGCGCGGCTGCAGGAGCTGATACAAACGTGGCGTGATGCTGGCGCTGATGTTGGCTCCGAGGGCGAGGAAAGAAGGCCAACGGTGCAGCTCCTCACGCTCGTGCGTTCGGTGCACATCTCATTTTCTGACTTCGGCGTCATCGTACCGTTCGCGAAGCGTGACGGGAAGAAACTCATAGACCTCGTCGGAACGCTCGCACTGGCGTTCTTGGAGAATCGGCTCGATGAGGCGCTGAAGGACGTCAACAAGCTAGATATGGAGCTGGTGCCGGTGAAGCGATTTCGTCGACGCTTGAACAAAGTCGCATTCGGACATAAAAGACGGAGATTGGTTGGCGAGATAGGTGACGTGATCGTGCACTATCCTTGAACCGTGACTATAGGCATTGGTCTCCGCTTACCGATGTGGTTTTCTTGTAAGAGTATCGATATTAGACGCATACCGTACCCTGATTCGATTCCAAGTGCTTACGGATTCCACCAGGATATTTAGTGACAACAGAGCAAGATATACTCGTAATAATACACTCTTTGAATGCTGTAACGTTATGCCTTTACCGTTGCCCAGTCGCTCACCAACCCAGCTGATCCACATGCCAACCACCTACCAGGCCGTTCTCGTCCGGCTTGTTGCAGAGGCGCTCTCCGCGGTCTAAAGAAGTGATCTTCTTCACATCTTCTTCTTCGAGGAGGGGTAGCTGTCGTGAATTTCTTCAGAATGTTGCCACAGCGACAAGAGCTTCAAACCGCTGGACATACGGTGATGTTATCTTTCTGCCTCTGCGGATTTGAGCTCTTCGGCACCGCAGCCACGCCACGCGCAACATGCCACGCCAAAACGATCTGCCCAGGGGTCACCTTGTACTTCTCCGCAAGCTCGACGATCAATGGGTTGGTCAACACGTTCTTATATCCTGGCGAATGTACAGTTTGCAGCATCAGTACTCAGTCTTTGCAGCGCATATGACGTCAGCGCACCTGTAGGCGTGTATGCCGTGATCAAAATGCCCTTGGCATCGCAGTATGCCTTCAGCTCAGGCTGAGCGAGGTAGGGGTGCATCCTGTCGGCAGGCAAGGATTTAGCAGTGCCGCGAAAGTGGAATATGTGAGGAGGGACGTACTCGACTTGGTTGACAGCCGGGACGATCTTGGCGGTGGTGAAGAGCTCCTCGAGGCTTAGTGTCCATTATTATGAGTCTCATACAGTTTAAAAATCAGCATAACCGTGCCCTCACGTCTTGATCGAGAAGTTGCTGACTCCGATAGCCCTGGCCTTCCCGCTCTCGTAGATTTTCTCAATCTCTGCCCAGACTTCGTTGAAGGTCGGCTTCTCGAGTATCGTGGGCTCTCCCTTCGACCACGGGTCGTTGGCTATGTGGACCTGGCATTATGAGTTGATCAAGTGCTGTGAAGAACCATACTTACGGTCGTACGCGACAGGCTGCGGCCAGTGCAAGAAATACTATGACCCGTCATATGTCAAAAGCATATAAAATATCTCTAGCCCCTCACAAGGTCGACATAGTCCGTGCCGAGGTTGTCAAGACTCTCTTGGAAAGACTCCTGCACGCGGCTGTGGTGGTGCCACCTGACTCGCATAGTCATCAGCTTACTGCTGAGATGACCGAGCAGGCGTCAGACGTACGGGAGCTTAGTCGTGATCCAGATCTCTTCCCGAGGGACGCCAGAGTCTTTGATGGCTTTGGCGACCGCTTTCTCGGTACCTGATATATACTAGGTAAGCGGAGTTACTTGGTCTTATTCATGGGTAACAACTTGCCGTAGAACCACGCAGTATCAATGTGGCGGTAGCCAGCCTGCGGTTCATAAGCAAACCAAGCCAAGTCACAAACTCGATGTCTACCAGACCTTGATAGCAGGGATCATCCACTCAAAAGAGGCAGCGCGTTCCTCGTCTTCCATTCCGCCCCAGCCTCCCAGGCCTAAGCACTATCATTAGTTATGTACTATGCGTGGAGTAGAGATGATGCGCACCGATTGCAGGGATAGAAGTGCCGTTGTTGAGAGTAAATCTGGGAATGTTCGACATGACGATAGCTCAGAAACCGGTAAGAGAGGAGTGACGGGAGAGCCGTGAGCCGCAGAACGCAGCTTTATATAGTACATCATATAACGTTTGAGTTGATGAAGCAATCGATAACACGATTGTAGTTCCGACGAGTGATTCTCAGGTACTACTAAGGGCTTATAAATGGTGGTCCGGAAGTATGGTACAATTTCAGAGTTTCAAACATCGCGATCAGCGTCGACGAAGGTGGATTTCAGTATCTTGAGGCCACTTGTCCCTGACATGCGGTCATGAATACTAGTTCTCATGCATGGCGATTTCATTTTGGAGCACAAGAATGCGAATCGACGGATGTAACGTGTCGCAAAGAGCAGCTCAAGGTGTAAACCACGCGAACGTTGACCGGACCCCGCTTCTAAAAATACGAACAGCCCCACCGGCCCGGGTGGCTGCAGTACGCTCTCGCGTCTCCTGTCACCAGCTCTGCGCGGTCCTGTGCGGCCGCGGAAATAGACGCGAATGTAGTAGCTATCTCGTCTCCTACGAACTCGTGATGGCAGACCCTCCACAGTCAACGCTTAAACAAGTGGAGAGCCCAGGTTCAACTAAAGACCTTCTACTAATCGTGTTCATTCACGGGTGGGCAGCCCTGCTCATGGTCCAGTGTCTAGGAAGCGATTGATTCGAGGACAGGTTCAAGGGCACGGACGAGACATTCGCTCAGTTCCCATCCCGCTTGCAGCATGTTTTGTCAGAAACTGTGAGCAGCATAGCTGCGGAGTGCATTATATTTCCGCAATATGAGGTGCAGTCCATCTATTGCACGCCCCGCTGCTGGAAACCTGACTGCACATTGAACAGACCAAAGGGGACTTGGTGAGGGACCGTCCTATAGGCATAGGGCTCGATCGTCTCAAGCTGTGTTCATTCATTCGTCATGCAGACTGCGGCCGTCATACGATTCGCCGACTGGCTTACGAATCTCACCGTGGAACGGGAAGTCGCACATGGGGTCGGTGGGGGTGCAGGCAAGGCGAAGATAGTCCTTTGTGGACACAGGTCAGTCTTTGCGGTAATATCTGCTTTGTCCTTGTGCAAACGGCGGGACCTCACAATGTGACAGTATGGGAGGCCTCCTCGCAGCCGATACTCTAATTGAGTTCGTGCGAACCCGACCAGATCAAGGCGCCCCACTATGGCCCAACATCATCGCATGCATAGCATTCGACACTCCAGTAAGTCTGAACGATGCAGTACACTGTCTATGTCTGATGTCTCACTACACGAAGTACTTTGGAGTGCATCCATTCGTGTTCAAGAACAGCGCAGCTCAAGCGGCCGGCTATGTACGTTCTGCGAAAGAGGTCTTCACGAGCTACCAGTCCTTCGGTACCAAGACAACGGCTTCTTCTGTCCCTGCAGGACCCGCCATAGCAGCCGCACCTGCGGCGCAGGCGTCCATCTCTACTTCAGGTTGGTCAAAATGGGCGCCGGCTGCGTACGCTGTTGGGGGCGCCCTGCTTGCCGGTGCTGCGGCTGGCACAGCATACTACAAGCGCGAGGACCTGGGGTTCGGCTACAAGTGGGTGACGGACCACATGCGATACGTCGGTGCGCTCTGGAATGAGGCCGGTCTGAAGCAGCGAGTCGACCAGTTGATCGCACTCGAAGACCAGATGGGGGTGGTCTTCAGAACGTGAGTATATTTAGTTCTGTGCATCAGAGTAGACGGGGCGACATTTCTGATGTGTCGGTGACAGGTTTTATACATACCTTCCACCGAGTCCACCGACATACGCATCGGCACGGACATTTATTGTCCAGCCGAAGTCCTCTCGCGTTGCGCAGCATTTTGTCCGCGCCGCGAATAGCCTCGCGATGGACGAGATCCAAGCGCATACAGGCATGTTCAACAGCAAGACGAACGATGGCTATTATGAGCTGGGACTCATGACAGCGCAACTCATCCGAGATGCACTGAACACAAGTAGAACAAGAGTAGAAAGCGGTCAAAGCTCAGCTCACGTTGCGGAGGCTGCACATAGCTGATAGTGTGGAAGGTGACATGCTGTGAGGGCTTGTGTGAGCCATGCAAGGATCCATCTGCATATACTTGTAGCCAGCATGGTTTTGTACATTATCTGAAATATCGTAGAATCGGGGAATACATGTATTAATACGGTCATCGTGCGAGGTGCTTCAGTGACAGGCGCATCGCATACGCGTCTTCCCCGTCGGCATCTGCAGAAGTCTGCATCAATGCACCGAGCAAGCACAACTAGGAAGATGGCACTCACAGTACTTCTTCTCCACGTCCTTTACCGTGAACCCAAGCGTGTCACGATACAAACTCAATGCAGCACGGTTCGACTTGCGGACATGCAGTGACACGTACGCTGCCCGGTATACAGTCGCCATCGCTTCTTCTGCGGAACGAGACCCAAACACATGAAGAGATATACTGGATTGAGCGAGCCTCCTCACTCACGAGACTGCACCATGAGCTTCTTCGCCAGACCCAGTCGCCGGTACGACCTCAGCACGCTGATGGACGTGACATGCCCGTGCGCATCATCTCCCTCCGGAACGTCCTCCTCCCTGGCGCACCAAGCATTTGTCAGGCCCAAGCAAAGTGTCAAGGATCCTCACGTACATTTTGGCGAGGATGTAGCCTACGATCCGGCCCTTGTGGTCCTCCGCCACATACGACAGTTGCGGCCATGTCAGGATGTGATAGAGGTCTCCAGAGCCCTCAGTATGACGAGTCCAGAGGGCGTGAGCGAGCAGACATACAGTACTTCATCGTATAGTTCTCTGGGAGGTTTTGCAGGTTGCATGCCTGCATGCCCATGAGGTCGTCTACCTGGCAGCAGTCAGTGAGAGTGTTGGTATTGTTGCTGTAACATGACTGGTATATTCACCCGTGCTGGCCGAATGTTCATGTTGTGCGAAATGAAAGAGAAGGTGGAGGATAGCAGTCTCAGTAGGAGGTCACTGCACTGGATCGAGATGCAATGTGAACGTCTGGGCGGTGGCGGCGATCGCGAGGACCGACCTCACGCGGGCGACAAACGACGATCAGGCTAACAACACGAGCAAACATAGTTCCGACAGACAGATACACTAAGTAAGTACTGGAAGGTGAGGTATATACTCCATGGTAAACGAGCGGGCCGTGATCTTACAATGCGGGGAGTAGTCTAACAACATGGGAACAAACAGGAGAACATGTACAAATCCCGGATGCAGAATCGGCGATACGATGTGTGCGTGTGCGAGGTCAGATCAGAAAGGGGGGGCCTACTTCAGTATCCGTGCATGTCACCATCCCTAGAACTCGACGGGCCGACACCACCATCATGCTGACTACCACCACGTCCTCCAAACAGGAAAGAGCTTGCGTAGTGCTCAGCGGCGTTTAGGGTGTTCTTCAGGCTGCGTCTCACACTCCTCCCACGGGCGTCGACTTCGCGACCATCGAAAGATGTCGACTGCCCAGCGAACGCTGTCTGCACGGAATCATGAAGCTCGCGAGTTGTCGCGGACATGGAGGATGTATAGGTCGTGCGTCCCCGAGGCACGTACGCAAGTGTGTTGCGAGCATCCGGGGCATCCGTGCCGACGTGGGCGTCACGGTGAGAGGATGTATGATTAGTTTGCGCATCCGCAGAAAATCGTTGAGCCCGAGGACCCATGAGGGGCGGTATCACAGCGTGAGATGACCTTGCAGCGAAGGAATGTGGCACAGAGCTCGATGGGACTGAAAAGGTGGATGGGGCGGACGACGAGATATTGTATGAGTTGCCATTTTGAGCGCTATTGAGATCCGTCATACGACGACTCGGGTCCTGAAAGAGCACAGTGGTCGGCACTGGTCCAGTTCCTCTCCCGTGCCCGATTTCGGCGAACACTAGATCTGGAGTGATCACGCCGTTCCTAACGGTTGCGTTGGAATCGGTGGAGGTGCGAAAGAAGGCTGTAGTGTTGGAGTTGTCCGTCCCGTTACTGCGAGTAGATGGCGTTGGGGAGGTGGACAATTCGACTATGGGCTGTTGTCCGAAACCTCGTGCGCGAAGAGAAGGACCTGGGTGTGATGACGACGTGGATTGACCATTCAGCCAGGGATGCGTAACGGTGCTCGGCGATGTCGAACGGAACTCTCTTATAGTCGGTGGTTGTGAGTCATTAAAGCGAGCCGTTGTATCCTGCATGTAAGAGTCCACGTAATTGAGCCTACCATTCGGTGGCTCATGCCGTCCAAGCGACATACGGGTATCATGTCCAGATGCAGGGGTATGACGAAGGACTTGGACTTCATCCTCTTCCCGCTCATCGTCTCCGGCATCCATATCATCTACGAACTGGTGGCGAAAACGATCTTCGAATTCTTGCTCATAGTCGGTTTCATGAGAAGGGTGGAGATCGTCCCCAGTGTCGTCGTTATTGATAGCGTTGGACAGTGTGAGGAGAAAGTCACGGAGCTCGGCGACGCCTTTACCGGAATACACGCAGAATGCCGCTCGCTGAGTCGAGTTGAAGTCCTAGATGTAATGCAGTCTGAGACCAAGGCGTTGCAAAACCTGTAGTTAGCACTGACCTGGGGCGGATCGCGACAGAACTGCTGCAACTCTGGTCGACGAAAAGCTGGTATGCCGGTAAGACTGAGATGCGTCAACTTTGGCAGTTTCTGCAGGAGGAAATGAATGGCGAGAACTGTAATCTGGTCGCAATACGACAGATGGATGCGCTCTAATGTTGCATGCCGTTCTGCTAGGGCATAGATAGCCTGATCGGTAAGGTTGTTGACACGAACGAGACCAATGCGTCGCAACTTCTGCAAATTGGCTAACTCGAATGCGGAGATATCGGTTAGCTGCGGACAGTCTATGGGAGTGGCAACGGTGAGGAAGTCACAGGATCTGCTCGATGTGAGACCACTCACTAGCTAGATCTATGTATCGTAGACGGGTACATGAACGCGCTAAACCAGACACAGACCGGTCTGTAATACTGCTTGCATGTCCAAGATGCAAGTAGTGCAGATTCTTCCCAAGTTTGCAGATGTTGTCCACAGCAACATCTGTCAACTGGGTACACTTGGCCAGCACAAGATTTCGGATCTTGGGTGCGACTGAGATGATGCCTTCTATAGCATCATCTGTTAACGCTGAACAAGCTGTAAGATCAAGCATCCGTAGATGCTCAAAGGAACCGGAAAGGCGAAGTGGTGTGAGTTTGTCGCCAAGAACGATGCTGGAAGATGGGAAGGGGTTTGGGCCGGGGGGAACAATCTCGGTTCGCAGCGGTGCGGGGAAGGCGGCATCGGTGAGTTCGCTGCAGTGTGATAGTCTTAACTCCCGCATTTGGCTTGAGTACGTCCAGATGTCGCGCACTGAGACATCAGTGATCCTGCTACAGTTGTTCAGATCTATCTCCAGAAGCAGTGGGCACGACCTCGCCAGCGCCGACACCGGCTCGTCCGTGATAAGCTCCACGCTGCTCAGCTTGACACGACGAAGTAGTGGGCAATTCTGCGCTAACGCAAGAATCCCGCTGTCGGTGAGCTTCTTGCAGCCGCCCAGGTTGATGCCTTGCAGCTTCCTGCAAGTCGCCGCAAGCGCCACGATGGACCGATCTGTCACTTCGCTGACGCCAGTGAGATCGAGAGCGACGAGGTTCGGACAACATGGTAGGACGCGCAAAAGACCTTCGTCTGATATAGAACTGCAGTTGATCAGGGTGAGACGCTCCAACCGAATGCATGGAGCGAGGCGCGATAGCAGAGAGTCGGTCAGGCTGTCGCCTAGGTACAGAAAGTTGAGCCGGCGGATAAATTGGGCGTATAGAAATGTCTTTTCATCCTTCACCAGCACACGCATCATCTTCACCAGTGTGGGTAGTTTCGTGAAGGTAGGCCTGTGCCATAGTAACTCGACCGAACATTCGCACCACGCACGCGACACTAGGAGCGTGCTATACAAGTCTCTTGAGGAATGCAGGTGCTTCAAGACATGTATAAGCAGTTCCGGGGGTAGGCGTGATGCAGGGGATTGGAGGGAATCCTTGGTCGCGTGTGGTAGGAGGTGCATGCGGGAAGACCATTGTGCGGGAGAAACGGGCCCGGCATCTGTGGAGGCGAAGATGGTGGACTTATTGAAGTCTTCATCATCGTTATCTGAGACGGAATCGCTGGACTGGGTGGGAGAGCGACTTCTGTACTTCGCCATGGGGGTATCTGGCGAGATGAGGTTGACGATGGGGATGAGGACGACCGCAAACAGCACAAGCTGCACGTGTATGTTGGCACCCAGTGGCAGATCCCTTGTTCTGCGCCCGCTTAGTCAGCCATTCGACGAAGAGTGCTGTGCTCGGCGGTCGCGAAACCTACAGCGCGCAAGACTTTGCTCCAATGTACAATCTGTGCTGATCTTACACGATTTGCCTTGGCTCGTGTTTGTCCGAAGTAGGCACAGGATTTTTGCCGGTTGATCACGATTACAAACTCGCCAGATTGCTGCGCATTGTGGTACTTGCATAACTCAGTCTATCACTGCCAGTCTACGTCGCCCCCAAGTCAGACTCAGTCCTTCCAGTTCCCCGTCGAACTCTTGCAAAAACAACTGGAGAATTTCATGCCACGAGATGTCTTCTTTCGATGACCGTATGGCCCGCGCGGAGCTACCCCCACCAGGACCTGCTTACTTCGCGGCTCGCAGAGCCCTCTGGTGCACTTCGCCAGAGAACGTACCCATCCAGACAGCATCAACATTCTCTATCCCGCGTCTGGAGGAATTGCTTGCAAAGGAGGACGTGCACGAAAACGAGGAATACTGGAATGCAGGCATAAAGCAAATTCATACTGGTCTCATGAAGGGTGTATACCTGAAAAAGCGGCTACCCCTAAGTACTGTGGTGTGTCTCGGATTCAATTTGCTATATCTGATGCTGACTTACGTGTGCCGACCGTTGCAGCTGAAAGTGCTGCAGTGCGGCTGGATTCGTGATGGGACTTGGCCAAAAGGTTCCACCGCGCCCGACTCGGACAACGAGCATCAGGTTTGGGGTGTTGATGGAATTCCTCTCGACTCTGTCGTGTTGTCGACTACGACACCAGACTGCGTATCAGGAGGAACCTCGCCTTGGTCAACGGAGGGGAGGAATGATAACTTCCAGAGCTTCATGTTGAAAGACGGCAGATCTTCTGGTTCAACGCCACATCATGCTGGGTCATGATATAGATGACGCTTAACGAGGGAGTCGCTGGAAGAGACGCAGCGTGTACAGTGTACACCACTTATCTCAGGACGTTTGCTATCTGCTTTCGAGAGTATCGTGTCCGCTTGTTTGTATATTTTTGGGTAAAATGCTATTTCAGACATGCTTCCAATCTGGGCGGCGAGAGTCCAGCGATAAGATTTGAGTTGCTGATTGCTTCAGGAGGCATGGACGAGCGAGAAGATAGCACGAGCTGGCCGGTACATAGCTTGACAGTTATGGAAGCATCCGGGCATTGTCCGACGAGTATCAGGTTCGCAAGGGGGGAGAGACCTGGTGTAGTATATTAGAAAGGAATTGTAGAGCAAGATATCGAATGCTCACCAAGATGACACCATCTCCTCGTACAAATAACATATCTATTTTCCTCTTTGCGATCTATCGGCTGACAATAAATCATTGTGTCATTGCTCAAGGATTGAACGTACGTTCACAGTGTTCTGGCCATTAGCGGAGCCCTCCACCTGGTCTACAATCATTATAGTCTCCTCTACATCACTGAGAATGAGGTTCATGTGTCCGTCGTATGCCTAGCAAGACGCCACCTTCAGAGGATGATGTGAAGGTATATAGTGGTCCACGCACATGAAGGACACCCGTAAGCTCGCGGTCGCCTCTTAGCTTGACAAATACTCGTTCACTCAGAGACAGCCTGATGAGATCGAAGGGCTCCTGAATGCCAGATGCCGCCGAGTCCATTGTCGCTGCAGCCGCTGTAGTTGCACGCGTCCCTTACGCGCGACCTGCGAGATCGGGGTCACGTGAAAAGACCTCTCGAGTCCTTCAAGCTCCGCTCAAATTCTCGGTGGCGAATATTCGCCTCTGGGTCGCGCAGCCACTTACTCGAGCGTGTACTCGATCTCCTTCCTGCTTGTTTGTCGGCCATGCCAGTAAGTTTCTCAGTCATAACTTCATAGATGTTCTGACCCTGTTACAGAAACACTATTGTGACTACTGTGATGTATTCCTAACCCATGACTCCGCCTCCGGTCAGCATTTCAGACAATCATTAACTTCGCATATAACTGACGGACTCTCAGTACGCAAGGCCCACAACAGCGGTCGGAACCACTTGGCCAATGTCAGAGACTACTATGCATGTGCGTACGCTATCATCATGCTCTGAGCATCAAGTTACCCAAACTTCTTGCAGCTCTCGGCCATGACAAAGCTCAAAGTATCATCGACCAAATCACTTCCGCGTACGAATCAAGTGGTGGACCTCCTCCAGGCGGATTTGGGTTCGGACCTCAGCATCTAGCACCCCCCGGGCCTTTTGGACCTCCACCGCCTATGTTTGGCGGTGGATTCAACGGCCCCCCTCCGTTCCGTAAGTAGTCTTCACACCAGACCATATCGTAGCCATCCTCATGCTCTCAATGTTACTTCTAGGTCCTGGAATGGGTCCTCCCGGAATGCCACCTCCGATGATGGGTCCCCCTGGCGGTCCACCGTTTCCCCCACCGCCGGGTATGGGTATGCCCCCTCCGGGTGGCTTCCCACCAGGTCGGTGATCGTGACATCATATGTGCTGTCAATGCTAACATACTCTCAAGGTATGCCACCTTTTCCACCTGGCGGTGGACCTCCCGGCGGCGCACGTCCCCCATTCCCTCCAGGTGCTGGCGGTCCGCTGGGTGGTAGCTTCCCCCCTCCGGGCGGTAACTTCAACGGACCCCCACCTCCAGGTGGTCTTCAATCACAAGGCCCCCCTCTTTCACAGAATCCAGATCAACCCCCTCCCCAAGGCGGGCCTGGCGGCATACATCCCGATCGTATGCGCATGATGGGCGGAGGAAGGTAGATGTAGGCTTTCGACTTGCGCTTACGACATTACTGTCGTTGTTCTTTCCTTATTGTTCTTCATCGCTTTACTCCATCTCCGGTGTGCATAGAGTGTAGCCCGTGGGTAGTATCCTCCGAAGCATCGCAGGCGAGGAGACATGCACGATGAGTGGATTATCTGGAGGTCGTCCCTTGGTGGAGAATATACGCGATGCAGCATCCGGCTCTAACGCCAGGGCTCCCAGTCCGTATACTGTTTCCGTAGGGAAAGCGACTGTTTCTCCATTACGGAGGTCTTGTGCCGCAAGCTGAAGGAACTGCAGCGTCTCCGGAGCCGTTATGACGGGTTCGTCGGCCGTAAAGGAGACTGCGGCAGCATCGCAGCGCAAGACTCGTGTTGAGTACGACATTTTGGAGTAAGTCCGGTGTATATGGCGAAGCCAGAGTTTAGCAAGGTTCATGAAAAGATATCATTCCGTTAGCATGTCGAAGTAAACAGTGGGATCGGCCCGAGCCACTGAAGGACTTGCTTGACACTATCGAGGAAAATGTCTACTATCAGCTTACGTGATCACTTGGCTGAGTTGGCGCACCCCGCGCGCCCCTCTCCGATTCCCCCATTAATTGCCTGAGTTATACATCACTGCATTTTTATGATGTCCCTGCCCTTGAAGTTAGATACACAGTATTATTGTTTGACTCCCACTGCATATCACTAGTCGGACTGGCCAACACGGAACTTCACTTCATTGCTTTGCTCATCACGCGTTATCACTTGCTGCTCCTTCAAAATGGATGGAAAAATAGTTGTGCTGAGCAATCTACATGTTGTGTGCTGCCTGTACCAGGAATATCAATCAAGTTTAAAGTAGGTTCAAATGCATCGGGCTGTAGAAATGCGAAGTACTGCCAATACGTGCAGAAAGGCACAAGTCACGGGAATAAACGGCATCCAGATGCGGGAGAACACGGGTCCACAAAATCCAGCTTACATAAGCTACCGTGCTATTGAGGATGATAACCGATTCCTTATGGGGAATCGGAACATCCATACGGTTGATCAAGCGCTGGCGTATGTTTGCCAGCACGGGGATATTTTCCTAGCATCGATATGATACACAGATAGACCCAACGACAAATCAGGTCAAGGATACAAGAAGTCCTCATGCGACGCTTTTGGCCGGGCCCTCTGACGCTTCTCTTCCCAACAAATCCTGACATAGTACCACCGATCATCACTGCCGGCCAGTCGACTGTCGCAATTCGTATGCCATCACATCCTGTCGCACGAGCACTTATTGCCATGACCGACGCGCCGATTGCTGCACCGAGTGCCAATTCGTCGGGGAAACCGAGTCCTACCCGTGCCGAACACGTTCTGAAGGACCTGAACGGCAAGCTAGGTTTGATCCTCGATGGTGGTGCCTGCGGTGTCGGTCTGGAAAGCACAGTAGTTGATACACTCCATGAAGACGGGAACGTCCGCATTCTGCGACCAGGTGGTGTCACAGTTGAGGACATAGAGAAGGCACTACGGGAAGAAGTTCTCGAGTCATCCTCTATCCCAAAGGTCCTGGTCCATAAACGCGACTATAGAGACGAAGCCATTGAACAAGCTCCCACGACACCTGGAATGAAGTACCGGCATTACTCTCCTGCTGTCCCCGTTGTCCTTCTGCACACATCGACACCTCCTACCGGTATTAACCAGGTCGCGGTGACCTCCTATTTAGAGACACTGAAGAGTAGAACGCTGGATTCTGGACGACCACCAAAAGTCGGGCTCCTGATGGCGTCTGACTCTCCCATTCTTCCGATTGCGACGGGTGTAGAGCGTGTCACTTGGCATGTCCACTCTCTTGGTTCGGCGGATACACCTGCAGTTGCTGCCCAGCGACTATTTGACGGTCTGCTCACCTTAGAGGGCATGGAAGTAGACCTCATTCTCATAGAAGAGCTCAAGGAAGAACGGGAGGGTCTTGCCGTCATGAATCGCGTTAGAAAGGCTGCTGGGGAATCTGTATGGGTAAAGGTGTAATGCGCATGTACTACTAAAGTCGGTACGTTCTCGGCACCAATACTATGTGCAAACACATTGGCTCACTCGTACCGTTCTCTCCATAGCATGTCAGAATAATTTAGGGCGAATAAATCATGTGACAATTCGACAGCACTGCTCTGACCTGATACCGCCACTGCAATCTGCCGCACCATCCTCGCACCTCACCTTAAAGTCACTATTATGTCCGATCCGTTTGTCATCGATTCTATTCCCGTTCTTTCTCGAATGCACTGCAAAGCGCATTGGTGTGAATACTCGGGATTTTCCGTCTCTTTGTTCGCCTTTTTCGACTGACAATAAACATCATAGAGGAGCTGTCGTTCTGAGAGGATGAGCGTCAGCTCACTCAACACGTTTCCTACCTCATTGGTCGTCCAGCATGGTCTTCTTGCATGCAATACCTTGAAATGGGTAGTCGCTCAGGCAGGTGACTTTCCAGCGATCTTTCTGAGCGCTGAGTCCTGTGCACCATGCACAGGCTTCGTCCCTTGACTATCTTGACTTCCACCAGCATCTCTGTGTCCTCCATCCTCTCCAAGACCATTATCCTCAATCACACTCTCCACTTTCGTTCTGCAGGTATGTTCCTTGTCCCATCAATCTCTCATTACAAGTCTTGTTGCCTACTAACCTCTGCAGCATGGTGCGATCGCGAAGAGATGTCTTGTGCAGAGGAGAGATAGGCAGCGGATGCGCGGTCCGATCCATGTACACATGACACGAAAAGATGCTGCGAAACCCTTTCACCCGACGCGACCATAAGGGGAAATCTGCGCGTCCTGCGCGCCGTACCCTTCAATAGTATCACGATGAGGCAGACAGACGCTCGCTGTCCGGGACGATGCGAACGAGGTCGGACACGTTGAGCACGGCTCTCACATAAAAGGCGACCGCATGACTCGCCACTCCCCCTTCCTTGTCCCTGTCCCTTCCCCTCCCCAGTGACCCTTCTCTCCATCCCTCTGCGCGCGTCTGATCTGCTGTGCCCTCTGTCCCGTCTCTGATCTGCCCCCTTCGATCACATAGCATAATGCCACAACACGGTACGCCCCTAGATCGGATGCAGCGCATTGATCTTCTCCCCTTAAATCCAATCACCAGCAGCTCGTCACTCCGCTACCGGTGCCACTGTGGCTACTCCCTCGACCCCCGTTCCAATCAGCCCAGTGGCATCGTCTGACCCTCTCGCTTCCCCTCTTCAGGAGATCCCTTCGCTTAGTGCCGTCTGTTCTGAGCAGAGCGTGTCTGAGGCTACCAGCTTAACCTCGCCTCTTCTCACTCTGTCCTCGCCTGCCACTACGGACCTTGCCATGGCGCACGCCGCTCCCATACCCTTCATTGCGTCCACACAACCTTTCTCGGACTTTGCAGATCATATTATCGAAGCTCAAGGCATTCCCTTCGAGGGCATTCATGCAAGTGGCGCCGAGCAAATGTACCCCAAGAAGCCCAGGAATGCGTTCATTTTATTCCGCTCTCACTTTTATGAGCAATGGCGACAAGCAGGCAAGAATGTCCCGCATCAATCACTCATGAGCGAGCTCGCATCCCGGGAGTGGGCGTCGTTAACAACGGAAGGCAAGGCGTTCTGGAAGCACAAGTACAAAGAAGAGAAACTGTCTTACGACAAGAGGAAGGAAAAGGCAATCGCTACGAGGCGAAAGGTTGAGGCCGCGGCACCGGGGGAGCGGAGTTCGTATGACGATGTCTTGATATTGTTGCTGTTTACTCAACTCCCATGCTCATGGCAGACAGACGCGGTCACACACGGAACTCGACCTCTCGGCGAGAAGCGATACAGGGCACAAGTCTAACGAAGCAGAAGCATGGCGAGTATCCGGTCTCGACGTCTGCGCAGCCTCTACCTGTTGCCGTTATTGGCTCTTCCGCGCATCAACGTGGATGGCCCGGCTCTTGTTTTGCACCTTCGGCCAGTCCGATGAATGCTCAGTTCCCTGTGCCCATGTACGGGCTTCCTCCATACCATATGCTACAGTCGAGTGTACCCTCGAGCTTCACGTCTGTCGGGCCACAAGGGCAGCTCATTTGTTGGACGCCTCACATCATTCATGCCGCCCCTCCTGGTCTTCGCACTGTCCAACCCAACACAGCCCCAACCAGCTACTATTCCCTTCTGGTGAGCCACACAATGTTCCGAAAAATCTTCTAAATGCTGACATCCGTCTATAGTCTGTCCCTGTGTCTGGCCCTATGGCTTCCGATCACTCAATGCAGCAACCTACTTTATTGCACACCACCCCTACGCTCAACAATTCATTACATCTCCAAAACGTGCCTGCTCCGCCCACCGCTTCTGCGGGTAACTCCAATACGTCGTCCTTCCCAATCCCGGATATCCCATCTCCTCCGGGTGCCGAGGAAGAGTCACTGGAGTCCACTGAATTCAACTCCTCGGTGGAAACTCCAGTTCCACCCACTCCTGCACTCAACCTTGCTAACGCCCAATTCGCGGTCGGTCGGTCTCAGGAAGGGTCGGTTCCGGACGAACCAAATCCCTCGGACGTATCTTCTCCGCTTGGAGTGGATTCCCTATTTAACTTCCCTGAGTTCGCTGACAGCTCGCTCAGAGATGAAGATAAGCCCGACGACTTTGGCGAGTATTCGGCTGCAGGACTAGAATGTTTTCGAGGCCTGTTGGAGGGTTATGAACAGGGTTCCCGGCAGCAATACTGACCGTAATAGTATCGTGTCTCTCTTTTGTTGGCAACTCAATGTCTCTGCAATGGTCTGCTGACTCCGCCTCCCGTACAAGGATAAAGCGCACGGACGGACGGTAGCGGTGTATCATTCTGTAATGGTGTGCTCGCGTTGTATCTCTTGTGACCATTTGTTGTATTATGTCGTATTCATTCGCCCTTTTCCTTCATTCCCTATCGTACCAATTTTGGGATTCTTCGAGAAAAAGAGTATGATGTTGCTACGTAAATGTCCCTTGAGAACAACGGCGGGAAAAGTAGGACTGAATCTTGGTTCGTAAATTGCCTTTTTGAGATCTCGGCATATGCCGAGCGATCTGCGAAGAAGGTGGCGAGGAAATTAGCAGACGGAAAGTAACTACGGACTCGTGAAAGCTGCTCCGATGGCTGGCTCGACAAAACGGCATGCACTCACCGCGGACGACCTCTTACGTCTCCAAGAGGAACCAGAACGCAAGCGCCTTCGCAGGGATGTCCAGGTCGACGACTCTGACATTGAGGACCTACCGGAACAGCATGAGGACCCCTCGGAATCTTCGGGCAGCGGCAGCGAAGACGAATCTGCATCTGAAAGCGACGGAGAAAGCAGCGTAGATGAACAGCTGCAAGCACCACTTGGATTTGACTGGTATTTAGAAGACAATGCTTCGTCCTCTCGAATATCCATTGCTCCGCGAAGAGCGAATGCAGCACCTCAACCTCCGAAGCCTCGTCCTCAAGCTACATCATTCACATCCCTCGGGATCTCTTCCGCTCTCCTCACAGCTCTATCAAAGATGTCCATTCGTGCCCCGACCGAGATCCAAGCGGCTTGCATACCCCCATTACTGGCAGGCGAGTATTGTCCTTATTTCAGGGAAGATAGCAGGCTGACTTTGGTGGCATCCAAGGTAGGGACTGCATAGGAAATGCCAAGACGGGTTCGGGAAAGACGATCGCGTTCGCTCTGCCTATCCTTCAGAAACTCGCAGTTGACCCATATGGTATCTATGCGTTGGTGCTGACTCCGACAAGGTATGTAGCTACTCGGCTCGGAGTCGGCGAATGTTCAATCTCTTGCAGAGAACTGGCATTCCAGATCTCGGAGCAATTTGCTGTACTTGGCGCATCCCTTAACTTGCGAACTGCGGTTGTTGTTGGTGGTATGGACATGATGGCACAAGCCCTCGAGCTGGGCAACCGGCCGCATGTAGTTGTAGCGACACCAGGTCGTATAGTCGACCATCTCAAGAGTAGCGGCGGAGAGTGGGATCTATCAAGAGTGAAGTTCCTTGTACGTATAGCTTTCCCCTGTGTAGCTGTCCGTCTACTGACAGGGAATCTCAAAGGTCTTGGATGAGGCTGATCGGCTACTCACTCCAACCTTTGCCCCGGAGCTCTCATATTTGTTCGACACCCTCCCGAAAGAGCGGCAAACATGTTTATTCACTGCAACGTTGACACCTGCGGTTGAAGCACTAGCCGACGCGCCACCCAAACCAGGGAAGCAAAAGCCATTCCTCCACCGGATGACAGAGACGTATGTCTACAATGCTCGATCTTTTCTCGCATTTTCTGACCCAGACTCAGCGTTGAAACTGTATCGACGCTCAAGCAACACTACATCCTTGTCCCCTCACACATCCGCGAATCGTATCTCTTCCATCTCCTCTGCAACCCGCCCGAGTCAACTCTTCACCTCCGGCGCGCGCCTCCCGAGCCCACCAAGCCCTCAAAAGCAAAATCAAAAGCTAAACAGAAGGGCAAGAAGCCCTCAAAAACCATCCTCCGGCGACGCGGACGAGGAGATCGTGCAGCCCCCGCCGACGATCATCTTCTGCGCGCGCGCACGCACGGCGGCGTACGTGACGCACCTGCTGCAGGGCCTGGGGATCCGCGCGACTGCGCTGCACTCGCGGCTGACGCAGCGCGAGCGGCTCACCGCGCTCGGGCTGTTCCGCGGCGCGGTCGTGCCCGTGCTCGTCTCGACGGACGTCGGCGCGCGTGGCCTGGACATCGCGGACGTCGCGATGATCGTGAACTGGGACATCCCCGAGGAGCCTGAGGAGTACACGCACCGCGTCGGCCGTACCGCGCGTGCGGGCAGGGGCGGTCTCGCGGTAAGCTTCGTTACGGAGAGGGACGAGGAGCGTGTGTTGAAGGTCGAGGAGCGGATTGGTATGTGTCACGAGGACTATCTGGGCATGGTTGGTGGTGCTGACAGACTGCACCTACAGGCACGAAGCTGACAGAGCTGACGCTTCCTGAGGCGAAGGTCCTCGATAAGCTCAATGCTGTGTCCACTGCGAAGCGCTTGGCGAACATGGTACGCAATTGTGTTGTCCATCCATATCCGACCTCTCATTATGTTGCATTGCAGGAGCTTCACGATTCGAGTTTCGGCAAGCGCGAGGAGATCCACAAGATCAAGAGCGCTAAGAGGAAGGCAGATGTTGGCACATCGTGATTCATTTGTCGTGCTATACTGTTGCTTTCGAATAGAGACACATGTTCCGTGTTTTTTGTACACCCCACACGTACAACCAGTAGCGTCGATCGAGACGCGCGAAACGACATCGGGGCGATGCACCCTGGATTAAATGCTGAAACACACGATGTATACGAGACTATGTACACTTAATGTACACGATTGCGAAGAGCGAGACAACTTGTCGAGAAACTGATGTTATACAGGTGCAAAGGGGATCAGGCGACGTGTGTGATGCGTGAAACGTGAAGTCTGGGCCTACGCCGGATCGACGGCGAAAACGGATGCATGCGGTGCGGAAGCTGAGACGGATGGGAGATCTAAGTGATTGCGTGATGATACAGTAAACGGAAGGCCATTGTGACCGGCGCGGTGGGAGGCAGGCTGGTCACTGCGTGTGCCAGGTGCAGGCAATAGGGATAAGTTATGAATTGCGGTTGCGATGAGATGGGAGGGATCAGATGGTCCTCTGTGTGAGAAAATGAGCAGGTACCGACGCATGTATGGAGGATGCGCACCTTTACGACAGACCACTGGATGATGAGCTGCTTGATGCGCTCGTTAAGCGAGTTCTGGCACACTTCGCACGACAGATGTTCAGCGAGTGGGCACAGAGCGGATTCCATCGCGCTCGTGGATAGGTCTACGCAAGTCCCAGATGTTAGTCACATTCCAAGAACGGCACGAGGCGAAAAGCTCACCTGGACGTGCATCCCATGCGAGGTACGCCGATGCAAGAGCCCACGCACGCGTGAGCTTCTTTTGCTCGGTGAAGTCACATGTCGGGGTGGCCGGGTGCGGGTGAGGCGGCGGGAGCAGGAGACGCTTCAGCGCGTCGATGCGGCCGAGATGGAGGAAGAAGAGGCGCCTGAGGTACACCGGGCCCATGCACTCTGAGAGCTCATCGGTAAGGGACGGCAGCGAGAACGCGAGGAGGTGCGACGAGATGGGAACCGCGAGCTCGTAGATGTCGTACTTGCCCGCGAGCGCATACAGCTCGATCGGGGCTATGGGCGCCTGTGAGAGGATGAGCGAGTACAGCGGCGTCGACGGCACAATGTACGCCTTGGGCGACACGCCGTACTTCGCGAGCGCGTTGACCCCAGCGATGAGTGTGTCGACCGCGGGCGAGTAGTGCGCGCAGGAGAGGTTGTAAATGGTGTGCAGCATGACGTTGACCACCGCAGCGGGTTCATCCAGCGGGACAACCGGGCCGAGATCGTCCTTGAGCTTGGATGGTTTCGCGGGTAGGAGACCGTTGAAGCCGTTGTCGGATGAGCCAAGTATCTGGTGCGTGTGCACATAGAAGAAGACACCGTCCGATGAGAGGAGGATGAGATCGGGCGGGAGAGGGTTATGGTTCGCGCCGGGGTAGAACGTGGTCGACACCGAGACGATGGTGTTGTTCTCTGGCTGATCGAGGATGGGCGAGCCTTGATCAGAGGCCTATGCGCAAATGCATGATGCACGGTCAGCGTCATGCTTGGGTACGAGTGAGTCAACAGGATGCTCACCGGCGGGGTCGGGATCTGCGAGGCAGGGTTGCTGGGCATTGCCGCGCGCTCAGACACGAGCTTCTCCTCCATAGGCGAAGGAAGATCCAGCGGCTCGGACACGAATTGTAACACAGATTCCCACTCGGCGTTCTCCATGGTGCGGTGGACGGGGACAAGGGGCGAAAGGAGGGGATGTTCGATGCGATATACTCAACACGCTGGACTTGTAGACTCAGTCCGGTGATATATAAGACTGAAGGAGGGATTTAGCGCGAGGAAGAGCAGGTGCCCGGGAAAAGGGCTCGAGATGGAGTAAGATGGATGTGGACAGAATTGGAGACTGGTAGAGCACGGCGGTGTGTCGGCTGAGCGGGTCCGTTGGCTATATCCCTGCGAATGCTGTTACGAACATATCATCCGAGTTTGCCATCGCCGGCGACGTCATCCACGCTCTCCACCACGTCTGGCCGACCCAGCAACTGGGACCGGGGAGACGACGTAGCAGGACGGGCTGCGGTCTCGCCCACAGGCACAAGACCGAGACCGGAAGTGTGTCTGATTGACGATGGGCAGGGGCTAGGGGGAAAGGATATCGTGGTCCCCGGAGTAACTGCATATCGCAAGACGAAACGGGAGTGGAGCATCAACCTCGCCCCGGCCAATCGCACACACGCTGACAGCCACCCCAGGCCATGCCTTTCCCCGTTACAATACGATGACGAGGACGCCCAGGCTTGCAAATGGACGGGGGACGTACGTATCGTCCAAGCCCGCCCAGCAGCATAGCGCTCCGGCGCAATCAGCATCAGTATTCCGCCATACGCGATACACATCCAGGCATCCGTGTGTCCATTCAAAAAGCGCGACGTGTGCGTGATTCGACGCGTCTTAGGCACGTAGGAAAGGGGTTTACTCACGAGAATAGACCGGGGTGATAGAGGGGTGGATCCCGGCAGACTAGCACGACGGAGGCAGATGGGTGGCGGGAGGAGATGGGTCACAAGCTCGGGAGTTCGACCACTGGTTTGCTGAGCTCAGCTGCCCCATGTATGCGGCCCCATCTTGTTACTCCTCCCGTCGCCCGCACCTCCTCCACCCATACGTACCACAGCTTTGTGCCTCTCGTGTCGGCGGCCGCTGTGGAGTAGTTGTACCCACAATGCAGAGCTTTTACCAGCAGCGGCCAGGCCCATGCGTCGGGCCCATACGCACGCCTGGGCTGTGGGGTACTTGAGAAGGCAGGAACTTCGGATTCTGATGAGACATACGAACACACAACGCGACGAGGACAACGGCTTTCTCATAGGCTCTGGCAAGCGTCCATTTTATCGGTTACGACTTTGATGAATATGACGTCGCATCTCGCTTAGCACCCCGCATGGGAGAGCGGCGAGCGCTGCCGACAGCGTGCCCAGGCAAGTCAATCAAAATCGAGCCACTCGATAACACATCATCCCGATATTATTCCGCAGGGCAGGCTTTGAGCAGAAGATAGCAAGCATCCCCTCACGAATAGCAAGAGAATGTATAAATTAGCACAGAGTACTGTACTGCACGTAAACACTACGCCGCTACGAGCGCATGCATGTTGTAAATTTCCCTGCGCACCGTATAGTACACATCCGACACCGAGCCCTCCAGCTCCACCCGACCTCGTGCTGTCTTCTTCACCGCGACCGAGTCCTCGAGCGAGTCGCTCGTGCTGCCCTTTTTTGCCGCCGCACCACAGATAAGCACACCTTCGCCGATCAGCTCTGCGTGCACGCCGACCGCCGCCAGGCGCGCCTTGAGCGCTGTCAGCTTCAGCTCGCCGATCATCGTTGATTGCGGGAGCGTCGCGGTAGGCCGCGAACCGAGGTTGCGCCCACGGAGTGCCTTCCGCGACTGTGTCGAGGGGAGCGAGGACGAGGATACGGGTTCCAGGACCGGGATAGTTGAGCTGGCGAGACTTGCAATTCGGCCAGTAACGTAACCGACTTCGTTATCCTCGAACTGCGAGCATTCAAATTAGGGACATGTTAAAAAAGATTTCGTGAATCGTACCCGAGACATCTTGATGGATGCGAGCAGCTCATCGCTCAGTGAAATGGAGAAGCTGTTCGTGTGCTGGCCTATCTGGACCATCTCGCCTTGTTGAGGCGCGTAGATATCCCGCGTCATAGCACGGATATTGGCGCAGCTCTCCATGAGTACATCGGTGCCTTCCGGAGGTGCATGTACCACAATCTGTAACCCATGGGGTCAGGGGAGAGCAAGGCTTTGTTTCACCAACACGCACCATTTTACGAGGATTGACTTGAGGCACAATCGTCTTGACTGCACGTCCATCGTTCAGCCCCTCCATGTCCACGAACAATAATCGGCACGCCAACTGCACTTCCACCTCCGTCGTGATAAACTTCGATGGAGGCTCTGCAGGCGCTTTCTGTCGCGCAAGGCTCAGCAAGGCGTTCTCCTGAGCAGAATTCAGCCCACCTTCACATCTTCTTCCTCCCTCCTGCGCGCCTCCTTTGTCTCCTCGCTCTCCGCATCCTCCTCGAGGACCTTGCCCTTCCTGAGCCACATCCCCACATCGAGCACCTCGCCATACTCATCCACCCTCCTCTTCTTCTCCATATACGGGAACATCCTGTATCTCTGCGCCTGGCCCTCGCTCTTGAAGAAGCTCGTCGTCTTCGCGACGTTCCCCTTCAAATAAATATCAAACGAGAGCACCGCGCGCGCCTGGTTGTCGTCCGCGTCGAGGCCGAGCGCCCAGTCCGCGGGGTCGACCCCGCCGCTCTTCGTGCCGCGCCGCTTGCGCGGAGGCGCAGGGGTCTGGGCGTCCGCGCCGTCCTCGGCTGTGTCCATTTCGTCTTCGAGCGCGAGCTCGACCTCGTTCTCCTCGTCCGAGTCGGAGTCCGTGTCGCTCTCGTCGTCCGCGCCCTCGTCCGCCTCGAGCATGCGCTGCTGCGTGCGCGCCTGCGCGGCCTTCTGCGCGGCCTCCTTCTCCTTCGCCGCGCGTTCCTTCGCGAGATACACCTCGAGCTCTGCGCCCTGCAGCGGGACCTTCGAGTTCATCTGCGCGACGATCCATATTCAGAACCGTCTGCGTGCTGGAATAAGTGGCAGACACTCACTTTGAGGCGCAGCGTCCCATCCATCATGACGTTGCTACCGATCTTGCCACGGTCCCACTTGGCTTCATCACGTTGGGCGGCATTCCAGCGGTCGAACAGGATCCGCCCGAGCGTGCCCTCCTCGCTGCGCCCGGTCAGCAGCACGACGTTGTCGGGCATCTCCGCAAACTGCGTGAACAGCGCACGGGACGGCCCGTGCGATAGAGTGGCGGGCACCGCGAGGATCAGTTTTGGGTCCTTGGAGGAGTAGGTCTGCATCAGAGCCTGTGGATTCGGGAAGAACTCGAGGTGCCTGGAGACGTGGTCAACGAACGCCCTCAGCGGGGTCACTTGGTGTGCACATACCGGAACCGAAGTGCAAACGCGCCGAGAGCTTCATCGTCTGCATCGTCGTCTGCTCTCCGCCGCTTCTTGTTGTTACTGGAGCCATCCTCCCCGACATCCTCCTTGCTAATCGTCCCTCCCAGCCACTCCATCATACTGCGCACGAATGTAAGCATCTCGCGGCCGGTACGCGAGAGTAGACATATTGGAAACTTTAGCCGGGAATAGTTCCAGTGCTGGTCGAGGAGTACGAGGAGTTCAAGCACACGCGTACTTGAGTCGCATGGGAGCAGGAGCGAGTTGCGTGAGGTCAAAGTAGCGGTGACGCAATCTGTAAATCAAATGCCATGAATTTGAGTGAGACTGTTAATCTGAGCGCGGGTAGCAACACACCTAGCAGGGCAGCCACACGGTCCTTCCGTCGCGCAGTGGTGACATGGGCGCGCTCTGCGTCAGTGATGAATAAGTCTGGCCGTGCCAAGCTCTCAAAGACGCCACCACCGGCATTTGCTTGACGGATGAGCACTGTACCATCCAGATGGTGCTCACGCATATGGTTCATGTCAACGGCATACAGGATTGTACCAGCCGTTGGCGATCGGATCTTCCATATCGTGCCACCAAGGGTATGTCCCGCATTGAATGGAATGATGGTTAGTCCTTGACATTTGCCTAAGAGCACAAGATGAGCATGTTACTGATAGAAATGTCCGACTGAGTATTTAAACACCTTGTAAATGGCATGGTTGCGAGTATCGCAAAACATTGATGGAGTCGAACGCATCGTGCACTTCCTGTATTGTCGCGACATATCTCGCCTTCTTCTTTCGTGAGACAGAAGTGTCACTTGCTGGCGGTGGTGGTGTGGAGGGACCTGCTTCAGCCTCTGGTGATGCGGTAGGGCTGCTGGGGGCTTCCTCCTCTTCCTCGACCTGCATCTCGTCCCGCAGACTCTCCACGTCCTCGGTAGCAGCGATGCGACCCATAGCTTGTACAGGTAAAGTCGTATATACCGGGGCTTTGAGGCCCCAATGAGCGTACGCATAAGGATATAATCCGGAGTGCGAGAGGTCGCCATGCGAGAGGAGTACTAGGTCGACTGTCGGTGCACATCTACGATAATCATGAACATTGTCAGCTACGTCATATTCAGAAGAATGATAGGTGAGGTACATGATCTTGTGTTGTGCCAAGAGTTGGCATAACCCAAGAATACTACGTCCCTCGACAATACTCACTCTTTCAGAGCCTCGCTGTATTTCTCCCAAGGTTGTGGCTTCTGTTCTGCGTCTTCCGAAGTAGAGGCATCTTCAGGACACCAGTCCGGTGACCCACAGTCCAGAAGTATCCGAACATCGTCGACTTGCAGGAGATACGCGAGAGGTATCGTGCTAGAAGTTCTAGCAGAGCCAGAGAGTGGTGTAAACGTGATCATGCCGGACGCGAATTCAGAGGATTTGGTGTGTTAGGTTGATTCTTTCGCACAGAGCCCGGTCAACCAGTATTTGGCATCCCTCTATTTCACCAGAATACCGTATAGTGTCCAGACAAGCTGAGAGAGCGTAACCCTCTCGATCCAAGCAGCCGAAAGTGGCGAGCAGGTCAAGGCTATAGACGCCAATTCCTTAGACTGCACGTGAAGTTTCTCACGCTACGATTGGTGCCTCGCAGTGATCGGGCACATATGTTACCGACGACATCACTTTCTCTCCTGCACGTCGTTGCAGCCGTTCATACCGACAAAGTCTGCCGTATCCAAATTCGCATACTTCGGCCTCGAGTAGCATGGTCTAAAAAGTCAAAACTGATGTCAACGACTGATCGTTCATAGCCTCAAGCTGACCATTCAGCTCTGCAATCCACGCGTCACTTTTGACAGCTCTCCTGTGCACTATCCCCACTTCCGAGCCGCCATCCAAATTGTCATTGCTTGCTTGTTTCCTCAAGTAATCTAGACTCATAGGTGGCGCTGTGCCTGAGCCCGAAATCGGACTTTTGATGAATTGTCACCGTACATAAGGCTCAACGAACTAAGGCACCCTCAAGTTTTGCCTACGACCAACGACACACCGTTGTGAGAGGAATGTCACCACTCCCGCCAGGAGCTCTCTTCTTGTTACGTGGACTTGCACCTATTGCTGGCTTTTCTGTCTTTGTCGCATATACGGCCAACAGCTTGGAGCAATCCTTCCAGATCACAATTTCAACGTGGATACGCATTGCAGTCATAGTTCTGGTCCTCGCACTTACATGCGCTTCTTTCATTACACTTGAACAACAGCGTGTGAGTCGAGCGGCAGCGCGCCTTGGCGCCGTACTCCCACCTGCTTGGAACGGGAAACAGTTTGGAAATTTGGATGTCCTCCATGATATTATGCACAACTTCGCCCATGGATATCCCAGTAAGTGATGCATTGATACGGCGTGCTACTCGATATTGATTATATACAGCGGATGGTATGGCCGAGAAGACGGAGCAACTTGGATCCACGTTCGCAATCAATGCTATGTGGTATCCACAGTATGTCACTTCTGATCCGACACTGATCAAGGTGATCGTCACACATTACAAACCCTGATATGGCGTTCAAACTAATGCTTTCCCTTGTAGACAATGTTGGTGACGGACTTCTCCAAGTTCGTGAAAGGTATTTTCAACCCTGAAAGTTGTCTTCTAGAGTTGACTGGGCTATCAGGCAGCGTATTCCAAGAAATGATGCGCTCTTTCCTCGGTACTGGGGTTTTCAACTCTGATGGTACAAATCTCACTCTCGTTCACTTAGTTGACGCCTGCTAATAAATTGTATCTAGGGGACACGTGGAAGTATGTGTATTGTACCATAAATCATTGCCGTGCCTCACCCCCTACAGGTTCCATCGGTCAATGGCGCGCCCATTCTTCAATCGGGAGAAGATTAGTCACTTTGGCGTTTTTGAGCACCACAGTGGTGAGTGTTTAGAACCCTGAACTGTGCTTCATTGACTGAGGTAGACCTCAGAACGAGCCATATATCAAATGAAGGAGCGATTTTGCGCTGGTCATGCTGTAGACTTTCAGGCAAGAATATCTTCCGCCGTACAGCGCTTGTGTGTTGGTCATTGCTCATGATCATTGTCTTCAGGACATTGCTGCCAAATTCACTCTCGATGCCGCCACTCACTTCCTGTTCGGTAAGAGTGTGGACTTCCTCAACGATCCGCTCCCATCAGCCTGGAACGTGCAGGCGCCTAGCACCAACAGCGGACTACCTGCAGAGTCACCTGCAGAGGCGTTTGCACACGCACTTGGCTGTATTCAAGAGGTTGTCGCGAGACGGGCGCGCTTGGCGTGGCTCTGGCCATTGTTTGAAATTTTCGGAGACAAATGTGCAGAACACATGCGCGTACTCGACTCTTTTGTAAATCCGATAGTACAGGAGGCCTTAAAGAAGAGGGAAGTATCGCATGATAACGGAAAGTCTTTCGATGAAGTAAGTGAGGGTGAGGAGACCTTCATCGATTACATGGCTCGTCACACCTCTGGTGAGAAATCTCTACATCCTATCCATTCACAACCCTTAGCATTTCTCATAGAGCCTGAGCTGTTACACGATGAAACATTGAATATACTCCTTGCCGCGAGGGACACCGTCAGCCTGTTCATATTGCTAGTCTGTATGGCGTTCTGAACAGTCGTATATAGACAGCGTCCACTCTCACGTTTGCTGTGTACTTCTTGTGCACGCATCCGAAAGTGTTCGAGCGACTGCGTGCGGAAGTCTTGTCTACTGTAGGACCCAGCCGACAGCCTACTGTGGAAGACTTGCGAGGCATGAAGTACCTAAGAGCGGTGATCAACGGTATGTCGTTACTCTCATCATCGACCTGGTGATCCGCAGTTCACATGTGATTGCACAGAGACTCTGAGGCTTTATCCTCCGGTGTGAGTGGTAACCGGGTTCTTATGAGATACATCTATTCAATGTCGTAACTTAGACCCTTCAACATGCGGTAAGTGGAGTCCCGATGAGACGTCCGGCATCTTTTGACTGTGTCCCCTGATCAAAGCTACACGACTTGCGATACACTACTACGCAATCCCGATCCTGACGGCAAACCTTTCTATGCGCCTGCCGGTACGGCGTAAGTTATACCCATCAAGGTACAGTTACGACGCTCATAGTAGCTTCCCAGCATAATCTTCGGACCAATTATCATGCATCGTAGTAAAGAATACTGGGGCCCGGATGGTGAGTGCTTCTAAGTGGTGCATTGTGCTTACTGATATGTTATGACTGCCAGCTGAAGAATTCGACCCGGATCGCTTCCTTGACGAACGTGTTGACAAATACCTCACAGGAAATCCATCGATTTTCTTACCATTCAACGCGGGTCCAAGGATATGTCTTGGGCAGCAGGCAAGTCTTCATCTTGTTCGATTCATCATGCTGACATCATCCTCAACTTGGTTATCTTTCAGTTTGCTTATAATGAGACGTCGTACTTTTTAATTCGATTGCTACAGAATTTCTCGGATATGCAACTTAACAATGCGGCGCAGCCTCCAGAATCGCGTCCTCCAGCCGATTGGGCAAACGCTCAAGGTAGGAAAAGCAAAGAACAGCTTTGGCCCAAAGTACACATCACACTCTATTCTTTGGTATGTGCCTTTTGTAGGACAAGTGTGGACACGATCAAACTAATTTGATGACCACAGGGTGGGCTATGGGTAAACATGACCGGTGCGCCTCAAGAATCGCAGTGACGAGACGCCATGATAGTGTACAAGCCGTCTGAGATAATACGACGGATCCTAATACTGTCATGCACAAATATCAGTGCCGAGCTTCGCCACACTGTGGCATCAACAGTTGTTTTGGACCTTGCAATGCTATAGAGAAGGCATTGTCAGTTGCTCATGCTCGCGATCCCGCCCTACTGTCAGTCTGCGCCCGCTGCTGTATATCACCGAAGATCTTGTTACAGCACCATCGAAGGTGCTATTTGTACAGAAAAAGCCGCAAGACAGAGGACTGTATTGACTCTCCAAGATTGTGACAAATTAAACACGGGTATAGCGATTGCCGGTGCCGTATGCTTCCTCGGGCTTGCGGCGAGCGTGTGTGAGAGTTCAGCCACGCTTATGGCACTCCTCTCCTGTTGTTCCACTCAAAATGGGATGACATGCAGCTCATCTCGCAGTCGTTCGTCAAATCGAAGCACAGATACTTCCTGAGAAAGATCATAGAAGTCTCTTGTCCAGCAGCCGCCCCGGCCACTGTGCCTATCGAAGCTTTGTGCCTATCAGTGTTGTTGGAGCCGAGTGAGCGAACCCGCCAGAAACCGCAGCGACACCAAGGTGGACCTACCTAGACTCCTCATTAGAGACGTTCAAAGTTGCAGCTATGTTGCTCGCTTGCCTTCGCCTAGAGGCCGCGTAGGGCCGGCTACCGCGTTAGCGATAGGTAGGCGAGAGCAAGTGGTCAACTCTGAACGACTCTATTTTACGATCAGATGACACCCCTGTCCGACACTGATTGTTTCGCGTACAGGAGCGCACAGGGCTGCGGCGCATGGGGCATGACTACGTAAGCTATTCGAAGCCATTCCCGACATTGACGGGTTTCTGAGATCGCTGATCTCCGGGACATCTGACGTTTATAAGATGTGCCCGCCGTGTGTGTCCTGGTACTACTCGATCATCATGGGTCCGATACCTCCAGGAATACCGTTCCTCTTACGAGGCGTCATTCTGACTTTCATACCTCCTATTATCGTATTGGCTAGTGCCTACCTCCTTCAGCTGACCATTGGCTTGGTGATTCCGTCGTTTTTTCTCGGCATGGCTACGGCGTCCAGCATTCCTATCGTCACAGCCTGTCGCATCTGGTCCCGTCACTGGACAACGTCCCGCAATGCAAGGCGTATGGGTGCTATGATCCCGCGCAGATGGGAAGGGAAGAATACTGGCAACTTGGATATTCTCCTGGCCCATATGCAGGATTTCGAGACTGGATATATTTGTCAGTAGCTCCATGCTGAACTGGCGGGCTCAGTTGTTGGACCAGCTCACCCATGATTTCTCAGTGGAACAATTCATGAAAGCTACTGATCTTCTGGGTCCAACCTACTGGGTAGAGATTCTTTGGGACCCTATAGTCTTTACTTCAGATCCCAATGTGATCAAAGTAAGTACGTCCTCTAATTCGAAAATCTCATGTGCTGAGTGCGATTTAGATAATCCTTGCCACGGATTTCCCGAACTATGTCAAGGGTATTATAACGTGATCAAAATGACTGGGCCCTACACTCATATACATTTACAGGCGAATCCTTCAGTACATACATGCATTCGGTTCTCGGAACTGGTGTCTTCAATTCAGATGGTTCGTGCATGGGTCATGTTCTCTTCACAAAGACGAACTTACATTCTCAGCGGTATAGGTGATATGTGGAAGTGAGTCTGATGTCTTACAGCCCTAAACCGCGACGTGGGAGCTGACAAAACTAGGTTCCATCGCACAATGACTCGCCCCTTTTTCACTCGTGAAAAGATTAGTCACTTTGAGCTATTCGACCGCCACGCCAGTATGTTGAGCCCATTAATTGGTATATCAACCGTGATGTCTTGACTCCGCACTCCTGGATTTCTAGACGAAGCATTGCGAAAGATGGAAGAGCGATTCCGAGCCGGTTATCCTCTTGACTTCCAGGTATGCCATATTCATCCGCTCGGTACCTTACATATGCTGATCCTGCGTTACCATTCAGGATATGATCTCTCGCTTCACATTGGATTCTGCCACAGAATTCCTCTTCGGCACCTGTGTCAATAGCTTACATAGTGATCTGCCGTATCCCCACGATGCGGCCTCTCCCGTCAAGCATTCACCCGCTCCTGACGCCACTGCAACTGCGGAGGCCTTTGCTGCCGCCTTCAACGGCGCCCAGCATGTGATATCGTCCCGTGGGCGAGTAGGTTGGGTCTGGCCACTATTTGAAATCTTCAAGGACAAATCAGTGGAGCATATGAAGGTTGTCGACTCTTTCCTCGAACCAATACTTAAGGAGGCCTTGACAAAGAAAGAGAGGAGAGTACGAGACGGCAAGGTGACGAATGAGAAGGAAGGAAATGGTGAAAGTGATACGTTGTTGGACCACCTTGTGGAATTTACCTCCGGTACGTTTTACTATATGATTATTAGCGCATCATTTATCTGTTAGTTCTCATCACATATCACAGATCCCGCGGTTCTGCATGACGAAACACTGAACATTCTCATCGCTGGAAGAGACACAGTATGTTCAATTAGCGGAATGTCCGATTAACTCTTCCCTGACGACACTCTGGGGCCCGTTTGGCCCAGACTGCAACAACGCTCACGAATGTCGTGTATCTTCTCAGCCAGCACCCTCACTACTTGCGTCGTCTTCGCGAAGAGATTCTCTCCCTAGTCGGACCCACTCGCATGCCGACGTACGATGACATCAGGGAGATGAAGTTCTTGAGGGCGGTCCTGAATGGTTTGCATTCCTTAAAGCCGTCTCGAAATTTGTGCTCATTGATAATATAGAAACACTCCGCCTCTATCCTCCTGTGTACGTGATGTTTCTCTGACTGTTCCAGTCACTTACTTGTATCATCAGCCCAATCAACGTTAGGTGAGAGTTCTAGATGCGACATTCAGGACTCAGCGTCCTCATGCGACGTGACTACAGATACTCTGTCAATGAGACCACTATCCCGAATCCGGATCCTGCAGGTGGACCCCTCTATATTCCAGCCAATACAGCGTATGCAATTAACGCGTGTGCACTTGAGGTTGGCGTTGACCATCATTTTGATCATCTAGCGTCACGTACTCCGTTTTCGTAATGCACCGTAGGCCGGAATATTGGGGACCGGATGGTGGGTGATTTGCTCCGACAAACTTCGTGCAAATGCCTTATCCATCTGTGTGTGTAGCCGAACAATTTGACCCCGATCGTTTCTTGGATGAACGCGTGAACAAGTATCTCACACCGAATCCGTTCATATTTTTGCCATTCAATGCGGGCCCGCGGATCTGTCTCGGACAACAGGTATGTATCACTGTGATGGCTATCTTGCTCATGGGGATGACACATTTTCAACTATCAGTTTGCATATAACGAGTCGTCGTTCTTCTTGATCAAGTTGCTGCAACGTTTCTCTGAGATGTCGCTTGATCTCGAAGCCCAGCCGGCTGATTCTCTCCCTCCTGCAGAGTGGGCAAAGGCTAGCGGTCGCAAAGCAATGGAGCAGGTCATTCCGAAGGTTCACCTGACAATCTACATGAAGGTATGTTATCCAATTCATCGAGTTCAACCGATCAGCCATGAATATATCCACGGTAGGGCGGATTATGGGTGCGAATGAAAGAAGCATCGGACGACGATGCGGCTCCCGATGTTTGATTGATTGAATTTGCAGCATGTACCATGTCTTGTACATTATCTTGGTTCCCATGTACCCCACTCATGCTAAATCGAATTTGCTCCCACTCAAAGCCGAGAAGTCTCACGCGATGTCGATGTCGCATAAGACACCCAGGAGCAGAGCTCGACCTTTTAGATAAGATAAGATGTGCTATCTTACCGCGATTGCTCCTTGTAGAGAGATCCACATAGACGCTGGTCGGTGTTTCTTGCGAGTCACTGGAAAGGCACAGCCAGCTATAGTGATTCTCGTGTACTGCCATCTCTAGCCCTATCGTCTGCATCCTACTCTTGTCTGAACGTGTCTACCTTGGCTAAAATGGCGCCGAAGGCGGATAATACTGAAACCACCGAGCTCATCGAGCTCTTCAAGTCGCTCGGGCTCACTCAATCCAAAGCAGCTGAAGCTGCAAAGAGTGCGAAGAGTGCGGCGACTCTTAAGGACATCATTCAAACACATGGGCTCGTTGAGAAGAACCTTGAAGAGAAACAGGCCGTACTCCTTGCCAGTCTTGCTGTTCAGGGTGCGAAGTTGGGCGAGGCGGAACGGGGATATGTTGTCGGTGCGGTCCTTGACGGTCGACTAAAGAGCACGGATCAAGTGACAGGTGCGCATTGTCATGATCTCATGATATGCTTGACATTTGAACATTGGCATGTAGCGGCCGTGAAGTACCTTGAAGCTCGCCCGCTACCGATCCAGCAAGCCGACTTCGACGAGCACTGCGGCGTAGGTACGCTGTTCCAGCCTATAGATTGTACCATCTCTGCAGGCGGCTGATTCCAATACCTCAGGATTCTCCATCACGCCGGAGGAACTTTTCGCTAAGGTGAAGGAATACGTCTCGTCTGCTGCTGTGCAAGGCTGGGCGAATCTTGGTGCCACGATTGGTGTCCTGAAGAACATCCCGGAGCTAAGATGGGCAAATCCTCTGGAAGTTAAGACAGCAGTGGAAAATGCGTTTACTGAGCGATTCGGTGCGAAAGAGACCGGAAAGCCGAAAAGCAGGGTATGTATACAGAGTTCGATGTGCACGCTCGGGCGTTTACAGTCTCACAGGAATCGAAGAAGGATAATGCCTCGAAACCATCTGCTACTGCTGAGGCGTCTACATCCGCTGCATCATCTTCAAAATCAGTGTTTGCAGAAGGCTTCCTCGGCCGTCTTCATAAAGTCGGCGACAACCCTCAGATCCACCCTCACCTTCGTGAGCAGCACCTTGCGGCAACTGGCGGAATTGTCCACACGCGTTTCCCTCCGGAGCCGAACGGTTTCCTGCACATTGGCCATTCCAAAGCCATCTTTGTCAACTTTGGGTACGCGGCGTATCACGGAGGAAGGTGTTACCTTCGTTTTGATGACACGAACCCTGAAGCCGAAGAGGGGCGGTATTTCGAGAGCATCCTGGAGGCTATCCGGTGGTTAGGATATGAGCCGTGGAAGATCACATATTCCAGTGACCACTTTGACGAGCTGTACGCACTAGCCGTTGAGCTTATCAAGCGCGATAAGGGCTATGTTTGCCATTGCACAGGTAGGCCTTGTCGAAATTCTCTGAAACCTGCATTTCTGAAACCTGGGCCTAGCCGAGGAGATCTACGCAAATCGAGGAGGCGATGAGCGTGGACCACGTAAAGCCTGCGTGCACCGTACGCGCCCTGTTTCGGAATCGCTTGCTGAATTCGAGAAGATGAAGAATGGCCACTACAAGCCGGGAGAGGCAATTCTCCGGATGAAGCAAGATATCGAATCTGGCAACACCATGATGTGGGACTTGGTCGCATACCGGGTGCTTAATGCTTCACACCATAGGACACATGACAAGTGGAAGATTTACCCCACCTATGACTTCACCCACTGTCTGTGCGATAGTTTCGAGAACATCACGTACGTGGCCAGTCATCAACTGATTGCAGCGACTCTCAGCTCAATGAAAATGCAGTCATTCGTTGTGCACGACCGAGTTCATCGCATCTCGAGAATCGTATGAATGGCTCTGTGATGCTCTTGAGGTGTACAAACCCCGTCAATCCGAGTATGGGCGCCTGAATCTCACCGGAACGATTATGTCGAAGCGGAAGATCCTCCAGCTTGTGAAGGAAGAATACGTTCGCGATTGGGATGATCCGCGGTTGTACACTCTCATCGCCCTTCGCCGCCGTGGTGTTCCTCCTGGTGCCATCCTCTCGTTCGTCAGTTCTCTTGGCGTCTCCACTGCTGCATCAAACATCCAGGCGGTGCGGTTCGAGCAGACAGTCAGGCAGTACCTCGAGAGCACGGCATCGCGACTTCTCATGGTACTGAAGCCCCTGAAAGTGACCATCGAGAACCTACCAGAAGATTACCTTCTCTGGCTGGAGAAGCCGCTGCACCCGAAGGTCCCGGAGCTGGGCATTTCTAAGGTGCCCTTCACCCGCACCATCTACATTGACGCGGACGACTTCCGTCTGGAAGACTCCAAGGACTACTTCCGGCTTGCACCAGGGAAGACTGTCGGTCTATTCCAAGCACCGCACCCCATCACCTGCACATCGTACAAGACCGACCCAGTCACTGGACAGGTGACTGAGCTTATCTGCCGGATGGAGAAGGGCGAGGGCAAGAAGCCCAAGGCTTTCATCCAGTGGGTCGCCGAGCACAAACCCTCGGGCAGCCCAGTCGTCGTCGACGAGACGCGCATCTTCCACCAGCTGTTCAACAGCGAGAACCCCTCGGCTGCGGTCCCCGACTTCAAGGCAGACATTAACCCCGACAGCCTCGAGATCATCAAAGGTGCCATGGTCGAGATTGGCTTCTGGCCGCTCGTCAAGCGCGCATACGCCGATGCTCGCAAGGAGAGTGAGGCACGCACTAAGAAGGCGCTCGAGGCCAATGCCGTGTCTGGTGCGGACCAGGCTGAGAAGGGGCCTGAAGACGACACACCTAAAGCCACTAGCGAACAGCTCATTGGCAAGGAGTGCATCCGTTTCCAGGGTCTCCGTGTCGCCTACTTCACTGTCGACAAGGACGCCAAGCTGACCTGCCTCAACGAGTCGGAGAACGTAGAGCCTGGTCGCAAAGAAGGGGACTACATCGTGCTTAATCGTATTGTCAGCCTGAAGGAGGATTCAGGCAAAGCTGCTTGAATAGAATTTATATAGAAGCTTGTGTACTTCAACGTAAACGATTAACGATTGAGATGGTGTGACAGCGAGGAAGACGTAGTCCGTCCTGAACATCGTTTGCAAATGTAATAACATGGATAGAAGTAGCTCGTACATACAAGAGTACACTGGTAAATGTCCGCTATTCAAGAACAAACGGCAGACACAAGCAGCAAGGCAACAGCAGGGGATGATCAGACCACCCGAAAACGTTGCCAATGAACCCGATCAAAACTCGAGAGACTCTTCAGCATCTGCTGGCGAGTCCGCGCCGACTTCCTCGTAGTCTTTCTCAAGCGCCGCGAGATCTTCGCGGGCTTCAGAAAATTCACCCTTGAAATGCAGATCAGATACTGTACGCTGTTCAAAATATGAGATATTCACCTCCTCCATACCCTCACCCACGTACCAATGTACGAAGGCACGTTTCGCATACATCAGGTCGAACTTGTAGTCTAGGTTGTTCGTGTCAGCAGGCTGGATCGACGCATACAACCATGAAATCAGGGCATACCAAGGCGACTCCATGCAGACGAGATGGAAGTTGTGCTGTGGAGACATATTCAATCACTAGACGTCATTCGGAGAAAGCAGTGAAACCGACTTTGACAGCATGCAGAGACTCCGGGTAGTCCTTGCGAGGTCTCCGCCGGGAACGAAAGCTGGTGGTTCACTGCATACACCCAACTGATCGAAGCAAAATTATCAACGCTTGCACAGGGAACGGGAGGTATGGCAATACCTTGAAACCGGTCAAGCACCAGTCCACGAATTGGATTGTCTTCTTGGTCTTGATGGTAGCCACCGCAGAGGTTACATCCTTGGGCACGACGTCTCCGCGGTACAATAGGCATGTTGCCATGTACTTGCCCTCTCTCGGGTCACACTTGACCATCTGATTGCCCGGTTCGAAGCATGCGTACGTCATCTCAGCCGAAGAATAATTCTCGTGGTGGGCCATGTCAGCGGAAATGAAGGGTGCATAGCTCGCAACCGGGAAATGAATGCGCGGGAAGGGCACGAGGTTCGTCTGGAATTCAGCCAAGTCGACGTTCAGGGACCCCTCGAAACGGAGGGAAGCGGTGATAGAGGAGACGACTTGAGAAATCAATCTGTTTAGGTTCGTGAAGCCGGGCTGCGAGACACCCAATTTGTTCTTGCAGATATCGTATATCGCCTGATTGTCGACCTGATAGGAGATGTCAGCTGGTCTGCTCTGTACGTCCACGTAGAGGGCGTGAATACCATGAACGAGCAGTCGGAGAACTCGAGGGTAGTATGTGTGGTCAGCACCGAGTTGTACGGTTCCACTACGGAGCTCGACAACTGGGGCGAGGGATACACACAGAACTCGAGCTTCGACTTCTTGCCATAGTCTGCAGAGAGGCGTTCCAGGAGGAGGGCACCGAAACCCGAACCAGTGCCGCCGCCGAACGAGTGAAACACGAAGAATCCCTGCAGACCCGAACAGTTGTCTGCGAGATGGCGTATCCTGTCCATGGCTGGGTCGATGAGTTCCTTTCCGACGGTGTAGTGTCCACGAGCATCTGGAGAGCACTCTTAGCTCCGTTACAATTGTCGCAGGCCCGCACACGACCACGCACAGTTGTTCGCGGCATCCTCTTTTCCAGATAGCATGTTCTCGGGATGGAAGAGCGACCGATAGGCCCCGGTCTTGACCTCGTCGATGGCGCCAGGCTCGAGATCTACGTACAGAGAGCGGGGGACATACTTCCCCGACCCGGTCTCGGAGAAGAAGGTTGACAGACCATTGTCGTGTCTTGATGGCTCTACCAGACGACCATCTGGCTATAGCGGTTCGTTGAGTAAAGGCGGGAAGAATACCCACAGTCGGACGTACGCTTAAGCCGTGCTCGATGGTGTACAACTCCCCTATAAGCGGTGGCGTAGGTCAGCGTGAAGGCGTATCACATATCCGAGTACAGTTACTCACAGCAAGAGTTGCCAATCTGCACGCCGGCTTGGCCAACTTGAATTGAGATCACTTCACGCATTTTCTGCAGCGAAGGTGGTGAGCGTGTATTGACAAAAGTTGCATTCCGCGTCAAATGTGCGTGTCATCACTTGTTGTGGTTGAGTTGGCTGGCATATCCGTAACTCGCTCGTCTCCTTTCGTCACTCTCACGCACCCATATGTTGAATATTCGTGAATATTTCTCGGCTCCGCTCAATCCATTTGTGCAAGAAAACTTCACGTCGTGCACTCAATTCGCTTCCATTCGGAATGATGGTATATTGCAAATGCCCACGTGAACAGACAACGGGATATCGATAACGGTGCATGAAATCGTAACGAGGACAGGAAGAGGAATTAGAAGCTGACTAGACAGGTAGACCGTATAATGAGAGAATAGGGAGACACCTCAAACGAGACGCCTAGTACTCGCCAACCTCCTCCACGTCCGCAGAGTCAATACCGACCTCCTCGTAGTCCTTCTCGAGCGCCGCAAGGTCCTCACGCGCCTCGGAGAACTCACCCTCCTCCATACCCTCACCGACGTACCAGTGAACGAATGCACGCTTCGAGTACAGGAGGTCGAACTTGTGGTCAAGACGGCTCCATGCACTCGAAATCGCAGTGGTGTTCGAAAGCATGCACAGGCTGCGGGTGACCTTGGCAAGGTCACCGCCAGGGATGTGCGCAGGGGGCTCGTTGCAAATACCAAGCTTGAAGCCAGTCGGGCACCAGTCGACGAACTGAATGGTGCGCTTGGTCTTGATGACCGCGACGGCAGCGTTGACGTCCTTCGGCATAACGTCACCACGGTAGAGAAGCGCACACGCCACTGTTCCACATGATCAGTTTAGAGTTACTTCCGCCTGGTAAACAGGACCACTTACTGTATTTGCCTTCCCTGGGGTCGCACTTAACCATCTGGTTGCCAGGCTCGAAGCAAGAGAAGGTCATGTCAGCGACCGAGTTTTGCTCATGGTGCGCCTTCTCAGCGGAGATGATGGGGGCGAAGGTGGCAAGAGGGAAGTGAATACGGGGGAAGCTAATGACACGCCTTCAGCGACGCGTCACCATGCTTAAGTGGGCCATACTCACGGGACAAGGTTAGTCTGGAACTCGTTCAAGTCGACGTTGAGGGAACCGTCGAAACGGAGCGACGCGGTGATCGAGGAGACGACCTGGGCAATGAGACGGTTGAGGTTCGTGAAGCCGGGGGAGGAGATGCCGAGCCTCTTCTTGCAGATGTCGTAGATCGCCTCGTTGTCAACCTGAAATACGAGATATCATTAGCGAAAGTTCGTATGAGAAGTAGTGTACATACCATGAACGAACAGTCAGAGTGCTCGAGAGTAGTGTGGGTCGTGAGGACGGAGTTGTAAGGCTCAACCACAGAGTTGGCCATGGTGGGGGCGGGGTAAACGCTGAACTCCAGCTTCGACTTCTTACCGTAGTCAGTGGAAAGGCGCTCCAGGACGAGAGCACCGAAACCAGAGCCTGTACCACCACCGAAGGAGTGGAAGACGAAGAAGCCTTGCAGACCGCTACAGTTGTCGGCCAACCGGCGAATCTTGTCCATCACTACGTCAATCTGCTCCTTGCCAATGGTGTAGTGACCACGGGCATCTAATTACGCAGAGCCAGTTCATGAGGAACCGTCTGGTCTCCTGGAATGGCGTATACTTACAGTTGCTAGCGGCGTCCTCCTTGCCAGTGACCAGAGTTTCGGGGTGGAAAAGGCTCCGGTACGTACCGCTCCGGACCTCATCGATCACATTGGGCTCGAGATCAACGTAGAGCGAACGCGGAACGTGCTTTCCTGAGGACGTCTCCGAGAAGAAAGTGCTGAAGCCATCGTCGTGGTGGGAGGGCGATCCATCGACAAGACGCCCATCGGGCTGCATGACACGTCAAGTCGCACCCAGAGCGCATGTGTACGGGCGCTACTCACGCTGAGACCGTGCTCGACGGTGTACAACTCCCCTGGAGAAAAGGTCAATTAGCACAATGGGTCCGCAGCACATGCCAACATGCAGATCATCCCCGATGACGCGTCGTGCGCGATCGTCGCGGGCAAATCTGCTAGTTTGGACCAGATATGCGGGGTGAGGACTTACAGCAGGCGTTACCAATCTGAACACCAGCCTGACCAACGTGGACGGAGATGACTTCACGCATCTTTTCCTACTAGCGAGATTTCACTTGTGTGAACAAAGTTAACACGTCGGAAGTGAAAGACGCGTCGAGAGCACGTACGATGAGCAACACGGGTGAGTGATGGAAAAGGTCGACGGAGACGCGAAGCAACGTTGGAGGGCGAAGGGTTAAGAAAGGCAACATGGCGCTGACTAATCAGTTCCCGCGCACCCCGTGTCCACCTGGTCCGTGCGTTTGCCACCTCATCAAACCTCGCATAACAAAACGTGTAACAAGCACTACCGTCCAATGCATACAAACTCATCGCAATCGACTGAGACCTTCCGCGAAAGTGTGTGGATTTCATTACAAGAGCCCCAAACGCGTTTAGGAACTGAGACCTTCAGCGAAAGTATATTCGATCTTGTTACAAGAACCCCAAACACGTGTATAATTTTCCGAACATCTAATTCCTGGTTTGACGAGTCCGTGTATGACGTAGGAGGGTATCTGCTATGGTGTACGGCTTTCAGCAGCTTTCAACTCGCCTTCATTCATTCCCGACTGTGGCCGAGTTCCTGGAGTAGGTGGAGTGTTCAGCTATCTGCGTTGCTCGCATTTCGTCAGTTGTTCCCGCCGTCAGGATTATTCGCGTTTTCCGCGTCGCCGGACGCTTGCCGCGAAAGACCATGGCGTAGCTTGTGGCTAGATGCACGGACGGCAGAGACAGCTCCTTTCTTCCCGTCGGCTGCCTTCTTAGAACTCTTGCGCATAAAGTAACTACGAACGCAATTCCGGTGAGTGAGGACACGTAAACCATATCCATGGATGACTAACGTGATGAGCGACTGCCAAATTCGCAGACCATGCATAGGAACCATATGCGTCTCTACCTGCTGCTCGGAAGCAGACTGAGGTGGGGCCTTCTTAAGTTCTGCATCTCGGATAGCGTCCATCGCTCTGAGCCTCGGAATCATGCGATGAGTTTTAGGTGCAGTGTGGTAGATGCTCTTCTTGAGCAATGAATACGCTTCGCGCTAGACGAATGCACAATCAGTTAAATGTGCTGTAATGGATTCTTGACAAAGCCCACTGTGTCCTTGCGCTTCGCGATGGCACTCGCCGGTGGATGCTCATCTTCCAGATCTAGCGGGCCTGAACACATGGAGGGCGTTAGTCTGAAGGGTCTACTTGGGCTTACAGGATTTTTGAAACGCACCCCACCGCCGTTCGGGCTGGATAGCACCCACAGCGGCGAATGACACTGAAGCAGTGCTCTGCTGTCTGGGCATAGAAGGAGTCCTGTCCTGGTGCAGCTCAAACCCCTCTTCCCGTGCATGTTGCAAAAGCCTGGCAGACTTGACCTCATATCGCCGCCGATTGAGATAAACTCTGCGCGCAGCGTGCTTGTACTTATCGTCCCATAACTCTTGACCGGTCAGCCATCGCCTGACAGGTGCTTCCTTGATGACGCCGATATCCTGAGGCCTCTGCCGCAAAGCCTCCAATTCTCCCGGTGACTCCATGGGTCGAACTTTCCCAAACACATCCACTCTCTCCCTGATCATAAATACTCCCGGGACGTCCTGGTTATGCAACTGTATGTGAAGTGCACAAGTTCAAGTAGTTTCAGCCATACTAACCTTGATCCCGTGGGCAGCCTGCTTATCTTCGGAATCACTACTAGAGCTCGAAGCGACGTCCGCTTCTCCTCTCGCGACTTCTTGCATTGCTATTTTCTCATTTTCACGGTAGATCGCGGCGCTTTTGTTACCATTGATGGCAGAGGATTCCTCCTTCGAATGTGCGGTGCCTGACCGAGTCTTTGGGGGTCGTGGCGGCCGTTCTGGACCTTCATCATCTTCCGGCTCAGAGCTCGATCGGGAAGAAGATAGATGCAATTCGGGAAACGGATTTCGGTCCAGGTGTTCTGGCGAATTCTGCGTTACGTGCTTGACGAAGCGCGCGATGGAGCGATACGCGTATTTCGCCTACACAGACCACATGAGAGCAAGGCCCGTCAGGTGAGTACAAGATCAACTTACACTTTCAGTGAAGGTGAAGACCGTCAATACGTGACACATCCCTTCACAGGCGAACGTCAGAGTCTAGATAGACGCCAAAGCAGTAAATCTACATACCATCGAAGATTTGAAGGTGGACCTGAAACGACTGCTGTCAGATTCGACTACTTCCTGCGGAAGCCATCAAACTAACCTTCGTCGGTGTCTGAAATTTCTCCACGTTCTCCTTTTGTCTTCGTCCATCCCGAAGAACCCCCTTGCGAGTGGGATAATCCTTCGGATGTGCAGCCTTGTGCGCGAGGTATATGATCTCGTCCCGCAGCACCTCTCCATCACCACCGATGATGTAGAGCGGGCATAGATTGCCTAGGGAGCCCTGCAAGATGGGTGTGACAAGGGGATGTGTCAACTGTCTGCACTTGATTGTCAAAACACGTCATGGTGTTGAAGCGAAGGCGACTCACTCATTGGTAGCATAAAGCTGAATCTGCGAGCGCAGCTCAAGAGGCTTCTCATTCGGATCGCGCATCAAGACTTTCGGCGGCTTAGGTTCCCAGAAGTCGATTGCAGCGTCGTAATTGGGGTCATCGGCCAAGTTGGCATCGGCCTCCGGCTGAGCTCCCGTTCTCACTTCTTCGTCTGGAACATTGCTTCCGGACCTGTCTCCGTCATCACCATTCATACCAGAGGGTTGCGGATGTCCGCTGTCGGCTTTCTTCTTGGACTCTTTCAACATCTCTTCCTGCGAACCGACCTGGTCGGCTGGTTCTGCCAATTCCTTTGTATGCACCTCTCTGTCCTCCTCGACGCTCTTGTGGAGGCGCTCTTGAACTTGATCGCCTAGGCGATCTTCCGAGGGTCGTAATGTGTCGGCGTGTCCGGGATATGGCGGAGGATTTGTCTGAGTAGGTATAACCCGAGCACGCCCGTCTTTAGGTAGCGGTTCTATGGGCCAAAGTGTAGACGGTTTGTGAATGAACCCGTAAGGCGGAATGATGTCCTGTATCGCATCGGTTTCGTCAAGTTTGACTGGTATGAACGACGAGTAGATATAGCTAAACATACCGTCTCTGCGTTCTTCATGACACTTGGGAAGCTGTGCGTGAGATCTACCCAAGGGCTTATAAGGACTGCTCCTGCAGGCATCGGAAGGCCAAGATCTCTTATTACAGTCAAGACGGAGAGGCATAACCCTGCCCCCGCAGAATCTCCAGCAAAGACTACCTTTGAAGGAGATATAGGCTTGTGTGCAGCGCCTGCAGGTGGATCAATGAGGTAGAGATCTGATGTGATCGCACGTCAGTGTGGGCGGATGAAATAGTTCGCTACTACTTACACGCTGCAATAACGTCTTGTACTGGACACGGCCATGGATACTGGGGCGCCTTCCTGTCATTGCGATTGTAGCACGTGGTACATAAAATGTGGGCAGACATACCTGTAATTTACTGCGAAGGCTCTGCCCTTCATCATACGGGCTAACATACAATTGGTCAGTACAATTGATCAGTAAATAGTCCTACACGAACTGGAGGTGGAGCTGACCATATCGAATAACCTGATATCGGTGCGTATCTGTGCTGTGTTGTGAATATTGGTGCAGGCCAAAGGCGTATGTACTTACTGATAGATCCCCAGAAATATGCTCCTGGAGAGACTTTAGCATAACTCTGAGCAGATGCTGAGAGCACGGACCTCCATGCACATACAACTATATGGGACATGTCAACCCAAAATCTGCTGCTATGTCGAATCTCAACACACCATGACACTCTCGAGGTGCTCCATACGTAGAAGCTCCTTGTTTGTTCCGTTCGTGTCGACTCCACGAAGTGTAGACTCAGAAGCGAGATATTCCTTTTCCGTGATCCATTCAGCGTCGACGCCGTCTAGCCCGCGAACTTGCCACCATTTCTCTCCGCCAACAACGGCCTTCAGGTCTTCGGGACCGAACCATTCGATAAGATGATCGGCAGCCTTGTTGCACGTGGACAATGGAATCTGTACCGGAACCACGGATGCCCAGTATGGAGCCGGAACGTGGGTGTTTGTGCTGGTGATAACGTGAACATAGCTATGAGACAGTCGAAATAGATTCGTAAACGACTTACAAGCCTTGTAAGGACTCAACAGTATTCCGAGTCCCCAGCTCTATGAATGCTTTGACGATATGGAAAGACCTGCGATGACGTTGGCTTTTGATAGGCGCAATGCACCCATCTGATGTCACTCACTCGTCAAAGAGGATGTCATCCGTGGCCTCTGCGGTTTCATCCTCCTCGTAGAACTTGTGGCCTTTCTTGCGTGAATGTTTGATCAAGGTCTTGATGACAACTTGCCGATGGAGTGCGCCGTAGAATTAGCTCGGCTAAGCAGGTGCGGTTCAGACGTAACTGACACACCTGGCGCGATGTGAACTGCAGCGGTAACAGTGTTTACAGGCATGGCGCGTTGCCAAGGACTGAGGCACAAACAAAATCAACTAGGTTCAAGAATATCCAGCCTCCGTGTACGAACGTCCGGGTTATTGTGTGTCAGCCCGAGAGGAATGAGTGAAACGGTGGCCAACAGGTTTGCCTCGCGACTCCCTGCCACCAGATGCTCCCCGTTTTGAACACGTGCCAAGCACCACAAGTACAGACGTCCGTGACCTCATAGATCTCCAGATCTAACGGAGATAAGCTTAGATGCGTCGATCATGTGTAATTCTCGGTAGACGCCAGAACGTCGCGCCAGCGTGTCACTGAACCGCCAACAAAGGGCCAATAACATTGCTAATCCTCCACAGTAACATTTTGGATATCGATCTACGACAGCACTACGCACACAACTTCACTTTCTATCAACAAGCAGACTGGTTCCTCGCGCAGAGAAGCGGGATCCCAGGCAGGAGAAACGTGGCACAGCACATCAAGAAGGGGAACCAAGAAGGGGATTTAAAAAGAGGGGATTGGTACTCGGGGCCATTTTTCAGCTCAGCAAGAGGTCTATCTAACGACGCTGAGACAGGTGGCGATCGATCTTACGACGCCAATTAACGTATATGCCCTCCTGAGGAGAAGGGGCGTAACGGCATAGCTCAAACAACACGAGTTGTTCCTAAGGATCAAGTCAGAACGGTTCTCGAACAGAAAGACGCCAGAGCATGCCTGGAAGCCGGGATTGATCCAAACTTGCTCACGTGCTATTTGGGTTAGTGTTCAGTCACCTACAAGCATACATATGACATCCAGGCACATACCACGTTGAACGCGTTCCATCGCTGCTGCAGCGTTGATACGCTCTGACCACATCACTTGTATCCTGCGCTTCAGAAGAATGCTATACAAGAGCAGCCGTCAGACTCACAGTAAGCCGCGACCACCGTGGCGCTGCGGGATAACCCCTGGACGCAATGGACGAGAACCACACCGCCAGTGGCGATGGCGTTATAGATGAACTGGCAAGCCGAGGGGAGGTGGATCAATAAATCGGCATAATCGATATCCTCTACGCGAATGCGCAGGTGTCTATAACCAGACTGGGGGTTGTCCGCAGGGATAGGCTCGTTTCCGAGAGAAACAATGTGGGTAATGCTCCGCTCAGAGAGAGTGCGGGTATTGGTTGCGGAATCAAGCCTGCCACGAAGTAATCCGTTATCAATTCTAGTACTTATCAGCCAAAAAACACGCTTCACTTACGTTCCTAGATACAACTTCCCCTCGATAATAGCGTTTATGTTCCTCCAGGACATTCTGGGAGAAGTTTTCGTGGACTGAGAGCTCTGAGGCGACAACGACCTCGACTCTGTCCCGCTCCATTTTGTACTCGCTCTCCGATGGCGGTCAATATTGTACGCCGTCGCATTGAGCAAGAGCAACAGGCGGGAGGAGTCTCAGCCGACCACAATTGGCAGGAACAGCGTGCATGCAGTGACCCAAACACAGCCGGTAAGCATAGAATCGTATTCCACAAACACAGAGGTATGGACGCGCATTCTTGCAGGGCACTTACCAGGGCGACGTCATCCCAATCGCGGAATCGGAACTGTTCGTTCAACCAAAGCTGTGCAAGACCCGGGCGCTTCACCACCGCTATCGTAACTCCTCCGAACAATTTCTGGCATTCCGTTGCATGGTCCATCCTCAATTCATCACTGCTACGAGCTCTGTGAAGAGGAGTTACCATGCCTTCCGTTCATGCTGCTGACCCTGGACGACCGAAGCAGAGCACAGTCTCCGAGTCGTCGGACACACATGCTATTATGAGCGGAGTACCCTATGGGGTCCAGATCACCGGTCTCTCAACGAGATTGCGATAAAGGTACTACTTATGTTATAGTTTTCAGCGAATGAGATACGGTAGGAGATATGGCCTGCGCCTTCATTGATCATACAGCAAATGTCACTCAGAAATTGGGGTGATCATCTCATGGATGCGTGTCAATCCGTTGAGTGCGGAGGCCCGGGGCATCAACTGTGATAACCGAATCCAATACTGCCCCCTGAATCAGTCGTTCTCGACGTATAGGTAACCTGCACATGGTAGTGAGATTTGGGCTCCAATGCAGCCCCACTACCTATACCACGTGTTTGAGCCCGGGGCATCAAACCTTCCGAGGGAATTGCCAACTGATTCCAGCGAGAGTAGAGCACTGTCGGAGCGCGTACACTGGACTATGTTCCACAGCTAGTGTTCTTGTCTGGCAGTGTCCGTACACACGAATTGATGAGTGACAGCTGGAATGGATCCGGTGCGTTTACCTCCTGCGCGGCTTGTCGGAGGCACGTGGGATATTGCGCTGAAAGAAGCCAAGACTCGGGTGCATCGGTCCTGCCTGTACCGCCACGGATCGCTCCAGGAACGTCTCTTACTCTCGATGATCATGTGATTACGATGCCCGTGTAAAGTATTTCTAAAACAGTGCATCGGCCAAAGCATGTTCGCGCTCGCTAGGCTACATTTGTTGCAAACGACGTCTGCTCCCCGATTACATGTACATTCGTTCATTCATCGATGTAATGGCGGGAAAATAGATCATTCTGGATCCAGATAACCTATTTCTAACGTAAGTAGGGGGTAGGAAGTCATGGAACGCCGACATACCTTAGTGATGGCTGCTACGGCGTCGAGTTTCTCCTGCATACTCGCGGTGTCCTCGGGAAGTGTCAAAATTGCATTCTGGAGAATCATTTGAACCAAGCCCAACGTGAGTGCGCAGTCGCGGTCTACGTGATGCCAACCAGAGCCACGGTCAGCACGGAGAAGAACTAAGTAACGAAATACGTACATGGTACATTTAATGGGGCAATGCCCATGGTCCGCTGATGCTTGAACGGCGAAACCCCCGTATGCATGATACCGACCTTATCCATATAAGCCCAGGTCTTGCCATTGGAATAGTCAGCTGTGAGCACACGACGTGCCCACGCTCGCATGAACACCTAGTAGAAGGGAAACGTCAGCTACCGCCACAACGGACAGGCACCGAAGACCAGGACCTTGCGGAAGACGATCTGCGCGCTATCTAACGTGAGATCTTCGAGTCTTGTTGGGAGCGGGCCATCAAAACCCTGTAAGTCCGTCAGTCTCGGTAACGAGGACTATCATGGAAGCAGCGCGGCGATACTACGTGCCTGATTGCGTGTCATGAAGACCTTCTTTGTGATGTCGAACTCGAAGAGCTTCGCGTACATATCGTCTACTAGTCCGGGGATTATGTCATTCACCGCGGGCGCCAGTTTTGTGATGGCCTCCGCATCGTGAGAGGTGAAGTTGAGGAAATCGGTCAGGTATGCCACGCGGTCCTCGAGTGAATGCTTGAGAAGTACAGGATCGATTTCCTGTGTAAATGTCGCAGGACAAGTCCTCTCGGATGAGGCGTTGGCCGACGATGGTTGCAACGGCGAGCTGGACGACTCGGTGACAGGAGAGGGCGTCGAAGAATGGGAAGACCCTTGCGACGACTCGCAATCCGATGCGTAAGCTTGAGCTGAGAACGGACACGCTTTCTCTGCGACCGGCGCACTGAAGCCTGTGTCCATGGCCGTAGAGTGGAATTCCATCTTCAAGATTCCTAGCCTGGCAGAAGACTAATACAGGTACAGAGAGTGGATGTGGGCGCGGATACGGTGACCAAGGATCAAACAGATGCAGCGCTGCGCCGCGCCTTGGGGCAATATATACGGGTGGTTTTTGCAATTAGGGGGGACTGTCCGGAACATGCAGGGTGTTACCATGATGTCTGTCGCGGTTGGACTTCGCAGGAGACCCAGAACTAAAAATGAGGGTGTAGGTTGACCTAGACAAGCACCAGCCATCGTCAGAGACCATTCGAGGCTGCACTGCAGGCGCTCGGACGTCTCGCGTGCGAGCATGATCGGGCGCGCGTCTCCCGCGACCCACTGACGTGCCTGACATGTTCCCGATAGCCACGTGACAGACGCGTCGGTGGCACCGCTCGCTGTCCTAGGCACGTTCCACCCTACAGGCTTGAGACTATCCAAGGTTGCTGGAGGATACGCGCGTTTCCCCATATCCTATTGCCTAGCTTTCCATCCATCGCTCCCAAATGGGCCTGTGTCGAGAGTATACGAGCGTTGGCCGAGCTGTGCACCTAACCGCATGTCAGGTGACCGTGATAGCTCAACACGTGCGGCCAACGTGCAACTTAATCATGGCGCTCAAGCCTAGGATCGCACGAGGCTGGGGCAACCTCGCGGATACGCAGACGGTGAGCCCATTCTCCCACCACAGGTGAGAGGCACGAGGTTTCGTCCCAACGGCGTATACCTGAGTACAATTCGTTACAGTTATGGTCGACGTAGAGTGGGAGGAGGAAGTAAGCAGAATTGCGCTCAACCCTTTGACCGACTAAAGACCAAAATCATCACAGCCCGGTCAAGGGTATCGCCGTGCCAAAGCCTCCACGATTCATGGATGGGTGACGAAGTTGCGCGGTACCCTGCTTGGCAATGAGAGGACTAGACAGCGTGGGATCACAGAAATGCAGGTCGCCAGCGCCGTCAGGCAGTATCAGCGCGAGAGAAAGGCGAGCAGACGGAAGCGCAAGAAACGCGGGGGGTTCTTCTCATTCTTGACGCCATCGAGGCACAGGTCAAAAAGTAGGAGTAGAAGGGACAGAGATCGTAGTACAAGCGTCAGGGAGCGCGACTATGGACATCGTCGCGAAGGCCGATGGTTACACTTTCCTCATCGCGCCAGACCACATCACTACGGTCACGGAACCCGACTACGGGGGATGATGACAGGGAACAGAGATGCGGTGTTGATAGGTCGAGCGATGAACGACTCAGCGAGGAGGGAGCGCGAGAAGGAAAGGAGGAGGAGAAAGCGGCGTGTGGACCGAGAGGCGAGGGCTGTAAAAGCTGAAGGGTCCTTAAACAAATGGGCCTGGCGAGGATAGTGGATACATGGAGACAATGATGATCAGGCGTTTGCAGTCTCGGAGATTGTCCGGAGTCAGCGTGTAAGAACGTGTATCATAGTAACTTCTTGGTGTGTAGTGGGTATCTTGGGAGGTGGTGTGGCATAGTATGTTTCCTGGCCGTGGTTCCCGGTGGCGAAGTGATATGGGTAATCTATCAGGTAGTGATTGCGTGAGTAGGCCAAACCGTCCTTTTAGGGCGGCGTACCTCCGGCAGCCAAGACTCAAGCGTCATCCCTGGTGGCATCTGTTCCTACAACAGCTTTCTTCTTTTTCTTTTTCTTTCTGCGCTTCTTTTGAGAAGAGTCAACATCCGGGGGAGGACCAGTCAGGTTGAGGAGAGGTATCATCGGCTTCGGGGCCTTTGATTTGGGCGTCCCCTCTTTCACAGACTTCGCAGGAGACGATGGTGTCTCATGCTGGGGAGATGATGTGGGTACTAGAATTGGCAGCATCAGAGTGTGGATTTACTTTTCGCGGGGGTGCGTACCTGACACAGGACTTGTCCGCTCTGCAGGTTCGCTTTGCTCTTCCGTCGGGCGAGGTTCGTGAGCCATACCTTCAGAGCTAGTATCAGGCTTCTTCTTAAGTTTCTTCTTCGTTATGGATGACGTCGGAATCGATGTGTCGGGGGAGGCGGGCACAGCTACGCCCTTTCCTCCTTCAACCCTAATGCCCGCAGTCTCGCCCGTAGTGTTACTTTGACGCGGTATGATAGGCAGGTTCTTCGCGGCGGCTGGTGTTGACATTGGAGGCGCCCGCGCGAGCATCTTAGCCGTTTTGTTCTTTTTCGCAGCTGGTCCTCCGAAGGGATCGACATTGGGTTTCTTCCGGATAGCCCCAGCCCTGCTCTCTTCCTCGTCATCAGAGGGCGGTTTCGCATGTACATGCTCCTCTTCTCGGAGGCGCTTCTTTGACGTAGACGACAATTTGCCTTTCAATCTAGCAGTGTCACGACCTAGTGTACTCGTTGACTCTGATGGTGCAGCCCCAACACCTAACCTGAATCTATTCTTAGAGGACGAATTTTGCGTCAGAGAATGGGCACATACCGAGGAGGCCGACGCATGTACTCCTCAAGTTCCCGCTCGTCATTTCCCCTCTTCTTTGACGAGGGTAGCTTGGTAGCAGAAGATTTCATCCATGACGCCACAAGATTCTCTGTGAAGGCCATGGACATGTCGACTTGCGCCTGCAAAGACTCCACGTCGATGTCATCTTGATCCATGTCGTGAGACATGTTCTTGACACCCCAGTCGCAGTCAGTGAGAGCAGAGAATCTGTCGAATAGCCTGTAGAGAACAATCACAGTCCGGAGAGTAATCACCGAACTGTAAGTCCGGTAAATTCGGCCTGGAGGTCGCACGTGCATCGGGCGCTTAATCATGCCCCATGTCGGCCCCGGGAGACTCAGGGAGTCTCAGAGTCTCTTCTTCTAGCTTTGACCCAACTTTGCTTGGTAGTTACTTGTGACTACTAAGTGACGGCTTGATTCGACTTTATATTCTATTTACCTTCTGAATGGCCCCAAAACGCAAGGTATCCGAGCTCGATGGTTCTGACGACGACGAACCCTCCCTGGGCAGGCAGGTACTGCCGGTGGCAAACCTCCCGGCCGATTTCAATGGAGAACCACTTGATGGAATGCAGTATCTGTTCATGGTCCGGTGAGGCATTCCAAAATTTCTCCTACATTTTGTTCATGTCAAATCCTAGACGAGACGCACGCACGCTTCCTCATGTAATACGAGTTGCGAACCCTTATGAGCTTCAGTATGAACCCATCGTCGCTGTCGCCGAGGCTAGCATGTCACAGTCGAATCAATCGTTCCTTCCATCTGAGGAATGGAGAGACAAATTTCTCAAACGGTTTCGGAATTTTCGGAAGGTTAGTGGTTGATGATATATCGCTTTACGTTTGGCCTGACTGAATGTTGCAGAATGCAGTCCAGCCCACGCTTGATGTTCAGAGACCTTGCCAAAGGGGCAAGGTACTTCCTGATAAAAGGGAACGCGAATATTGGTGGGCATTCCTTGCGGGAAGGCCGCATGCAGAATGGGATCCGCCGAAGAAACCGAGGCCGAACAAGTTGGACAAGTGGCAGAAGCAGGCGCAATATTCTAGGGGAATGCGCTCCTTCTCTCCAGAACAGTCCGTGGCGAGTCTCGATTACGATGAGCAGCCTGAATCCGAGAGACACGAGGAGACATGGCAGCTCAATGGTGATGGGGAAGTTGAACTTGCTACCACTGCTACAGCACAAAGCCTTCCAACGCCAGGTGATATTCCAGCTTACCAGGAAACTCAAATCGCATCAGTGAATGCGGGTCCGGCTGGAGAGAGCGAAGTGGATTTTGCGAAACCCAAGCCACGCGAGCCCACCCCATTTCTCATGCAGAACATCGACCACGTACGTGACATCTGCACATAGCCAGAGTACCTGCCCTGATCATCGTCCCTTTTCTAGCGTTATGCATTGCATCTTCTTATGTACTTTACATATTGGATGAATATCCAACTTGAGTCCCGGGGTCTTCCATTCACGCAGCTCACCCTTACTCATGCACGGTGGATATTCGCACTGCTTGCTCATGTTGACGACTATCTCTCTGGGGACGAGATGAGCCTACTACGCAGTCTTGCTAGGGCGTGCATGTCGCTTCTCAAGGACTGCTCATGTACTCCAAAACACGAAGGGGATTCCGTTGCATCAGACGGCCCCATGGACACGGCATCATGCTGGATGATCATCACCGCAGTCATTGGCGTCTGGGGCCAGAGAGATTTGTGGATGGATGCTGAAGCCATGTTGACACAATGATACATAGCCAAAATGTACATTCTTTCATACGTATGTCAGACATTCTTCGACGCAAATAGTACTCAATATGATGCATAGGCCCCAACTCGGCTCACAAATCAGACTATACAGGCTTCCACTTCCACGCCAAATACGTCTCCACGATTGTGGACTCTGCAACAATCTGGAAACCAAGATTCTCATGGAAGCTGGTGTTACGGTCGTTGGGTAAGTGAAGGACGGTCGACCGAGTCGGGGAATCACCTGCGTCATGGTTAGTATAGACCTTCACGTTCCGTATGAATCTAAAAGTGCTGACTGAAACTGTAACCGCCCTTCACCAGCATGGGGCTGTAAGGCGCAGTCGTCAATCCGTTATACAGGGTCTCTCTGACGGGCCCCCGAGCTTGGCTCTGTTCTCAGTGCGCTAGGTTCTCATGTGTCCCTTGGGCTCGGTGGAGCAAGCAAAGTATCATACACCCGCGTGTGGCGAAGACCTGAAGACCTGTGATAAGTGCCGAGCTTAGATGTCTACTGCACGCCCAATGGAGCCAGTCTTCACGTTTCTGAGTAAACTCATTACGCAAACCCTGGATTGGTCCATGCGTAATCAAGTCCATAATGATGAGAAGCTGTAAGACAAGCCGAAGCCTTATGATGGTCGCTCTATACGGGATCACGCTGCAGAGTGTCCCTTGGAAATTTTGTTGCTTTTAGGATATCCCCCACTCTCGTAGGACACGACCCTCTCGCGCTAATGGACGCTATTCAACTCACCACACGCTCGATATTTGACCTTGACAGGCTTGAGGTACCATCGCTCCCGCTGTTGACGAGGTTATGCTTTGACATCGCTTCGAGCTTCGTCGCCTCGATGTCTGTAGCGGTTCGCGGCTGTCTTATCTGCATTTCTGCGTTCGACATTTGTGAACACAGTTAAATCGCTTGGAGCACTCAGTACGATGGGGGGAACCTCGTAATTAATTTCAGTAGAGCAGCGAACCGCAGGCCGTCCGTCGATCGCGTGCGTGCAGAGGTAGCAGATGATAAGGATAAAATACAATTTGCACCGACAGCTGCAAAGACCTCATTCGCCGCAGTCTGTTGGCCATGTATCTACGCCCGTTTCATACAGATTCTTGAGCCAACGTGATCGGTGGTCGAACCATCTCCACGTAGAACCAGGTCAGCTTCTGCACCCGGAACTTCATAACGTAGGGCAACCTACAATACGGACGATCACAGGAGGCTTGTTCCAAGACGGGTCGTCTTCCCCCGCAGCGACTTCGCCGACGACTTCAAATCCGCAGCTTTCGTAGAAACCAGTGTTCTCGATATTTGAAGAGACCAACCACGTAGAGCGGCCTTGCTCATCAGCCTGTGATTAGCGTGAGATCGATGTTCATTTGTTAAACATCCTGCCCGCGTCGGACTTACAATCTCTGTAACAGCTCGTACAAGTGTCGAGCCGTACCCTCTTCCCTGCTTTTCTCGAGCAGTGGCCAATAGGCTGAGATATACCATTTCACGACGCTGATCTCCTAGAACTTGATCTGCCAGTGCGTCGAGTTCAGAGAGGAGAGCTTGTGTACGCTGTAGAATTGTCCCCGCGTTGTTCACTATATAATTTGTTCACTAACAGATAGGCACGGTGCACCTTATTCTGACACGGCGAATCGCATAGTTTGTTTATGGCCCGGCCCGTTGCCCTGAGGACACCTGTCACAATTCGATCAATACATCCTCCACTTCTCTTGGTATTTGGTGCAGGTTCACTGGGTATTTGTGTCGATGAAAAGTGTTGGCGGCAATCAACATCGTGACCCACTATATGGCGAGAGAGTCGCCGTCCCCCACCGTCAAAGCCTGTTTCTTTACGATCATGATAGGGAGGAACACAGTATCCTCGATAACACGCCGCTCTTTTTGCCAGTAAGATCTCTTTGAATCCTGATCATGTCACAAGTGTCTGTCAGTACCAAACGATTTCGATGCGCCTTTGGTCCCACCGGAGTGTCTCGTAAGTAACCTCGTAGCGGGTCGTCTGTGAATGCATCCTGGTGTGTCTCGATTGCTCTAGGGATATTTCCTAGGCAGGCGACTCCCGTCAGTATCTGAGTGCGAAGTTCACTCCAGAAATAGCGACAATTACTGAATTTGAGAAGTTCCGCTTGAGACGCTATCAGCTTGGACTTCTCATCCAGCATGATGAAAGATCGACAGTAGCAGCTGCTGTGATGAGAGTAGACTTGACGACTCCCTGGTTTTATGCGTTGGTTTAGAATAGGTAGGGGCTCCTCAACTTTCGCTTTACCGCCACTGTCTTGGCACACCATGCCAAGGCAGCTGACCGCGCAGGCTACTGTGCGCATGCGGCGCAAGGTCCGCAGTCAGATTGTCGAAGTGCATCAATATTCTTATGCACGCGCTCTTCAAGTCAGCTTACGAAGGAGAGAGATCATTACTTAGCACGAAGCACTTCGTTTTCTAACTTATCTCCACCCTTAAAATTTGCTCCACCTACGCAAATCATCGTCAGGGACTCGTTTATCGAAGTAGAGCTCATACATGAACGACATAAATGATGATTAGCGCCTGACGCCGATGTCGGGTGACCATGATCAAGGTGCAAATTCCGAGTGACTCGGAATCCGCAGCTGTCGTTGAAACCAGTATCATTGTCGAAGACGCCAGAACGATACTGCGGCTCTGAGTCTGCGTGCATCATGTGGCACACTCGTGAGTCAGGCACGCGTCTCGGATTATCGCAAATTAGATTACCTTCTGCAAAAGTTCGGAGCCGTAGCCTTGTCTCGCTTGTTGTGCGCAGTTGCCAGTGACCAAAGATATGACATGTCCTTGATATCATCGGCCGTCGAGTGCGATGCTGCGTAAGGCCTTGCGATTTGAACTCTGACATTGCCATGATACATCTTAAAAATCATCGGGAACTGACAGCTTGCGGACATTTATTTCCGAGATAACAAAGAACACACATGTGCAATGTAACAAGCATGACGTTTGGACCGGACAGCACAATAGTACCTGTGTTCATCCTACAGCATATTCTCTGCTCGGCTTTGTCGCGTGTCTGCACAATTTCTGCTGGTAGGAAACTTGGAAGCGCAACCATGCAGATAGCGAATGTCGTAATGCTGTGCTTTGATCAATGTGTAGAGTATGGCCGCACCATCTGCGCAGAGTTAGATCCGTGAGCTTGCCGCAGATCCGAAAATTATCACGAACAATGCGAATAATGACAGGTGCTTTCCCCCAAGTCGGGTTGTTCTCGCCCAGCGCAAACTCGCCTACGACGCGAAATCCGACGCTCTCGTAGAAGCCAGTGTTATTAACATTTGAGGACACGAGCCATGTAGAACGTCCATACGCATCAGCCTGTAACCGGTAACCCCGGATTAGCACGACGAACGCAGTCTTTAAGCGGCGCGACGTACGATGGTCGTTACTTCTCTCACGAGTGCTGTTCCATATCCTCTCCCCTGGGCGGCAGGCGCGGTAGCTAATCCAGCAAGTTCGGCCATATCACTGATTTCATCACCAAAGAGCTTCTTGAGTATGGCATCCCGCTTTGCAATCGCCTCTGCGTTGCGCTACCTCGACGTTGATCTGTGAGTGTGATCTCGACCCATGACGCGTCATACGAACTTTACGCTGCTCAGGCGACTGAAAGATACCTAGCGCTTTCTGCGTGCGCTTCGCAATGGCGTCCAGCATGCGGTTCAGCGGACTACTGACCGGGGTGTCGTTTGGCGCCAACCGGCTGTTATTCGATGGTCATCGCTCGTATCTGCACGCGATAGTAGCAAGCGAATCTCCTTACTAAAATGCCATAGCTTCACCGGAGTTCACGGTGAGGGCATGTCGACTCCGAATGAAAGCGTATAACGTGAGGATAGTACTGATGTCCTTGCGTTGCTTCTCGAAGCGTGCTTTGTTTCGATCCTGCGTCACTAATTAGCCTAGAAGCTACAGATTGACAACGGCAGAGACTGTATACAGGCGTGTCACTAAGGTAATGGAAGAAGGGATCGTTCTCAAAGGCGTCTCGTGCGGACTCTACGGCCTTCGGGACGTCCTCTATCACCAGTCAACAAGATGCCAGAATGGTCAGTGAGTGATCGAGAGCGTACTGTACTTCAGTGGTTTGGGTTCGTGACTACCGAGTGCATGCCTTGCTCGTTTCTCCATACTGACTGTCGCATTTACAGTGCAAAAGGAGTTGCGATAGTGATCAGGCCTTGGGGCTGAGTACTCTGATGGCAATCGAACCATGATGCACACGGTCGCTTGGAGGTGCCAGCTTACGGCGCTTACCTTGAAGTTCTGCTACGTCACTTCGTCCTGCGTTGCGGTACATCCGACTGTGTACGTGAATGACTCATTTGTGACTGCGGCATCATCATAACGAACTGCATAACAGCACCTGCTCTGCTGCCTGCGTAAGGCACATTCCCCACACCTGGACAAACCGCAGCAGGAACGTCTTCAGTCTGCGCTCAGACGCACCCCTTATCCGACATCACCGTGTCCACCGGATCTCCCTTTGGCACGCGTGCTATCTGCACCAATATCCGATGAGTACATGGTGCAACCCACAGATTCTGGAGATATAGGCCACCACATACGGCTCGTACGGTGACTGGCGGTCCTTTCCACGTCGGGCTCATCTCGATCTCCGCCCCATTGCAGAATTCGAACCCTCATGGAATCCCATATTCGCGATATTAGGTGACGTCACTGCACGTGTGCCGCCCCTGCGCATCTGCGTGCGGATGTCGCGTTCAGAACGTTGTATTGCTCAGCGCTTCTTCTGGGTCCGATCGGGAAGAGAGGGACGCACCATCGCGGTCACGACCCGCACAAGCATCGAATCATGCCCCGAGCGCTGTCATGGAGCCCTGTCGAGCTTCATGTCTCCTGAGGTACAGCCAAGGACAGAATAGGCTCTAAGAAGGCAAAAGACCGCATCTTGCGTTGCTCAGGCGCATTGAGTATTATGAGCAATCCTCGGAGGATGTGCATATTCTCTCGAATAGCCGGTCGAGCAGGTGGAGCTTCGCGGTGAGAATACTGAGCAGCGCATCCATTGCGTTTTAGCCCTTTATGCCCAGCAAGAGGTGCGGCTCGCTGCTATATGATAGCATCCCCCATCCGTCGTGTGCGTCCGCATTTTGCGCGGATACTCGGAGAGTTAGAGGAAGTACCACATCCCTTGTCGTTTTTTGGTAAACCGTCCCTTGTATGCCCAGTCTTGGATGGGTGACATGGACCCAAAGGGCTTGTGGGGCCGTTCGTGCCAAGTTTCGAGCCTACTCACAAGTGTTTCGAACCAGTATTTATGCAGCGAGTCACTTTCGACTCGGATATCCATAGTCGAGCGAAGAGCCTTCGGTCGGTAAGTACTCTTTAAAAAATCTCTAAATCATGGGTGACTGATATTGATGCTTAAGTGGTTCTGGGTCGTTGAGCTGTAAGCAGCCTTCAATGCTTGCCATGTTTCTCACGTGTCGAGAATGACAAGTACAAAAGCTGTCTTCTCATCTCAGCTGATCTATATAGTGTCTAAGCCGAGACGTCGAGGCTGGTGGTCAAAGCTGACTTGTCCAAGTAGTGCGAAGCAAGATGTAGTAGATTGTTACATGGACTAGGCAGCGAACAAGTATGTGCGGGCACGCAAGACGTGTAGGTCGATGTTGCAAGGGTGCTGTCGTCCGACCTCCTACGCCGACAAAGACATTTATGACGCGCTTCATCCATTGACACTCATAATGTCACGCACATCATCTGCAAATACCAAGATCGAAATGTTGAAAGATAGAGACTACATTTAGTGATAAGGGCAAGTGAGCCTTAGTAAAGTGCGCAGGCGTCAGACATATGCCTCAACCCCCTTATTTTCGTTGTGTGGTTTGAACGCGGACTGCGTAGGTGACCGGACCATCTGGCCCGACATCAGAAGCGTTTGTCAGTGCTTATCGTACGCTGGAAGGACAGAAGAGACGCACGATTCGCACTATGACAGGCGGGTCCTTCCACGTCGGATTCTCCGCGCCCATCGCGATTTCCGCGACAGTGCGGAACCCGAAGCTCTCATAGAACCCTGTATTTGCGATGTTCGAGGACGTCACCCACGTGTAGCGCCCCTGCTCATCTGCCTGTAGGTGTTGTTAATAATAATGCCGAGTCAGTCAGAGCCCTTCGGCTTTTGCTAAATCGGAAAGGGAGCACACCATCGCAGTCACTATGTGCACGAGCATCGTGCCGTACCCTTGGCGCTGCTGCGAGGGCGCAGTTGCAATTGCCTCTAGGACGATCATCTCCTTCACGGCGTCACCGATTGCTTCTTTCGCAACGATTCCGTGCTTAGTGATGAATTCTGCCTTACGCTGAAACATGCAGAATCAGCGAACGAGCGAGGCGCGACGACCATGCCTGGGAGACAATGTGCGATCACAGACCTTGCGCTGTTCGGGCGCGTCGAACACCTTGAGCGACCTCCCAAGGCCCTGAAGGATCTTGCTGAGGAGCCGGTCGAGCGGGCTGGGCTTGGGTGTCACATTTGGGGCGGGGTCACTGAGAGATGCGTCATAACACTGCATGCTCAAAAGGAGGCGCGTCTCACTATAGCATCATTGCATCTCCGCCATTGATCGTGTACGCCTGCTTCTTGTGTATATAAGGGGAATAGTTGAGATAACATCCTATCTTCTCGCGCAGCTTGAGGAACCGTGCCTTATGCGCATCCTGTGTAGTAGGTGTCAGATGCCCCAGTTAATGTAATGGTTGACGAGAGTAGTGATCTGACGCACAGGCGTGTCGAGCATGTATCTTTGCAGCGGGTCATTCTCCACGGCATCTAACGCCGTCTGGGTGACCTTCGGCAAGTGACCTATTGTACAAATGTCCACACACGTATAGCCGCGAGCATGTTTACCACTCACTATACCTGAGCCGTTCTGGCTCGTAGAGCCTCAAAAAACCTTCGACGCTTGCCATGTCCTACGCACGCCAGAGGGTCAGGCACAGATTTTGTGCTATCTTGACCATCCTATGTATATCATGCATGCATTTGGGCGCCTAAATGTCAGTACGCAGTCGAACTGCGATCTTGATGGATGTCACATGGTCCATCATTGCTGCGTGCGCGCGTAAGTATGCGCCGCAGGCGTACGGAGACGATGTTGGTGGAGTTCAACGTAAATGTTGAGACGGAGCGATCGGCCTCGACGCGATGCTGCGCAATATACTAGATGTACAGTACTTATGACTCCTGCAGGTGTTCCTGAGTGCGTCCCGATGCAGTAATAGGTCTACCCTCCCTACTCTTCGAGCTTTTCGACGCCTTTGCGCCCTTCGTCTTGGCCCGAGGAGTGCACACAAAGTGTCACAATTTGATTTAATGCTGGAAATGTACTGGTGATATTTTCACAGGGGGACCTGCTGCTGCCTCGTCAACAGCGAAGTCGAGAAGCGTATTGGGGTCAGCAGAACCGCCGTGCGGGGTACGTTGGGTGTGACTATGTGTCGATCGGTTTCGATGTTGGTGTAAAGCATACGGCTCGAATCGAAGCACAGCAGAGCCTTGAAACCAGCAAGGACAAGGGGAGGAGCGTCGCAGATATTGCCATGGGGAACGAACGAGCGCGGCTTCGCAAGCCGTCGGTAGTACTTGCGAAACATCTCCTCCCATGTGATGACAATCGCGGCGACATTCCTCACGAGTTCCGGTGTGCGCATGGGCTTGGTAACTGGTCATGCTTGATACACAGCTCGGGTGACAGGAGAAGAACTTGAAGTCGTCTGACATCGAGTATTGTCTGAAAGAGCGTTGATTATTTCGGAACGTACTCCTTTGATCGCTACTGAGGATATCTTCTCGCATAGTCTCTCAATACAGTATCTGGCCGGAACTCGTTTTGTATCTTTTTGACATTGGAGTAGCCTTACCTGTCATAAAAATGCCACGCAGAAATGGACGCGATAACTCGAAAGGCTCGTCAGACATCGCGTTGATGCGTTGAGTACCTCATGGAACCAATTATCGAAATGTTGGGAAGACGCGGAAGAAAAGGATCAATACAAGAGGTCGGCCTTGGTGGAATGCTTCATGGGGTCTATAGAAATCGGGTAGGGTGCATCAAACTGACTCGATGTGAGCGTCCGTCAGACGTACGCCTCAATCTCCTCTAGCTTCTCGTGCTGTGGTACTGACGCGGGATGCGTGGGAGGTCGAACCATCTGGAACGCGCCTCGGTCAGCACTCGGTTTTAAGTGCTGTAGAAATTGAACAGACGTACGACTCGCACAATGACCGGCGGGCCTTTCCACGTCGGATTTCCCGCGCCCATTGCGATCTCTGCGACTGTGCGAAACCCGAAGCTCTCGTAGAAGCCCGTGTTTGCAACATTCGAGGACATCAACCACGTATGGCGTCGCTGCTCGTCCGCCTGCCAATATTTCGGATCACGGTATTGCGTCAGTCAGTCGGTGCGTTTCGAGCTACTTAGGCCGGAGGGAGCACATACCATCGCGGTTACTACGTGCACGAGCATCGTGCCATACCCCTGGCGCTGCTGCGAGGGCGCAGTCGCGAGGCTCCGGAGGACGATCATCTCCTTCACAGCGTCGCCTATCGCCTCTTCTACCACGATGCCGCTCTTAGTGACGAACTCTGCCTTGCGCTGAACCGCATTTCGTCAGTACGCCCAGGAAACGAGGTGCGCTCACTAACCTTGCGCTGCTCGGGAGCATCGAACGCCAGGAGCGATCTTAGGATAGGACCTTGAATTATCTTGCGAAGGACCCGGCTGAGCGGACTGGGCTTTGGGGCCACACTTGGGGCGGGTTCGCTGGGAAGCGCATCTGTCCGTCGCAGTACTCTGCAACCGGAAGGACGTATGTCTCACTATAGCATCATCGCATCTCCGCCATTGATCGTGTACGCCTGCTCCTTGTGGATATAATCGGAATAATCGAGGTAGCACCATATCTTCTCGCGCAGTTTCAGGAACCGCCCCTTGCGCGCATCCTGCAGCACGGGTGCGAGAAACCTCCGTCGATGCAACTATTGACGCCAAAGAGCTAACGCACAGGTGTGTTGCACATGTAATTTTGCAATGGGTCATTTTTCGAGGCATCTAACGCCGTCTGGGTGACCTTCGGCAAGTGACCTATGTACAGATGTTCACTCATGGACAATAGTAGCTACGTTCGCCACTCACTATACCGGAGCCGTTCCGGCTCGTAGAGCCTCAGAAAGCCTTCGGCGCTTGCCATGTCCTACACACGCCAGAGGGTCAGGCACAAACCCTTTGCTATCTCGACCATCCTATATAATGCACGCAGCAGGGCGCCAAAGTGTCAGATTTACGCAGTCGACTTGTGATTTTGGTGGGCGTCACATGAGCCATTACTGCGTGCGCGCATGCGCCGCAGGCAGACGAGGTTGGCGGAGTTGAAGATGAACGTATGTATTGAGACGGAGCGGTCCGCCTCGACGCGACGCTGCGCGGTCTATGCACAGTGTGCGTGTGTATGTGCTACGGAGTGGGTCCTGACGCAGCATCAGACATGTTCCTTCTCGCCCTTGGCTTCTCGTGATACAGCTTGAACGTGAACTGTGTCGGTGGTCATACTACCATCTGGAACGATCCCGTGCGGCTTGAGCGGAAGGGAGCAGGGAGTAATATAAGAAAATTACGACGCGGAAGCTTGGAGAACTAGTCATGCGCAAGGCACATCTCAGGTGGTGGCATAAGAGCCTGAAAGTCGGCATTGCATAATTTCGAAGACGCCAATTGTTGCATCTGTACCTCTTCGATCTCGGGGCAGCTTCATCTATCCAAGAGAATCTCACACAGATATTGTCGCAATAATGTGATGAACTGTGTGCAGAGGGAAATCATAGTTGCACACGTCGAAATGGCCCGGCAGATACCGCGGGATGTCTGAGTGATAGAGTAGAAAATAAAGAGCAGGGCAGATGTTTCCTCATGAAAATTTCGGAATTATGGGAGGCCCAGGAGAAAGTATTCATACAGGAGGTAGGCCTTACTGGAATGCTTTATGGGTTCAACGTACTGGGTGGACTGCATCAAACTGAGTCGATGCAGGGGTTCGTCAGACGTATGCCTCACTCTCCTCTAGTTTCTCGTGGTGCGATTCGAATGCGAACTGTGTGGGGGGTCGGACCATCTGAAGCGACGCAAAACGCCTTGATGAGTGCTCGTAATAGGGACCGAAAAACTCAAACAGACGCACAACTCGCGCAATGACCGGCGGGCCTTTCCACGTCGGATTCTCCGCGCCCATCACGATCTCCGCGACCGTGCGGAACCCAAAGCTCTCATAGAACGCCGTGTTTGCGATGTTCGAGGACACCAACCACGTATGGCGCCTCTGCTCGTCTGCCTGAAGTTGATTCCGAATCACAGTATGGCGTCACCCATTCAGCGCACATCGACTGGCTCGGGCCGGAGGGAGCACACACCATCGCGGTCACCGCGTGCACGAGCATCGTGCCGTACCCCTGGCGCTGCTGCGCGGGCGCAGTCGCGAGGCTCCAGAGGAGGATCATCTCCTTCGCGGCGTCGCCGATCGCTTCTTTCACCGCGGTTCGGTGCTTGGTGATGAACTCCGCCTGACGCTGGGTCGCATGCGGAATCAGCGGACGAGCGAGGCGCGACGACCATGCCTGGGAGACAAGGTGCAAGCACGCACCTTGCGCTGTTCGGGCGCGTCGAACACGTCGAGTGACCTTCCAATGCCCTGGAGGATCTTGCTGAGGAGCCGGTCGAGCGGGCTGGGCTTGGGTGCCGCATTTGGGGCGGGGTCACTGCGAGATGCGTCATGATACCGCATGTCCAAAAGGAGGCGGGTCTCACTATAGCACGATTGCATCCCCTCCATTGATCGTGTACGCCTGCTTCCTGTGGATATACGGAGAATACCTGAGGTAACTCCCTATCTTCTCACGCAGCTTGGTGAACCGCGCCTTATGCGCATCCTGTGAGGCAGGTGTCAGATGCCCCAGTCAGTGCAGTGACTGACGGGAGCAGTGAGCTAACACACCGGCGTGTCGAGCTTGTATTTTTCCAGCGGGTCATTCTCCTCAGCCTCGGACACCGTCTGGGTGACCTTCGGCAAGTGAACTATGCACATCGCATAGATAGGCTATAGCCACGAGCATATTCACCACTCACTATACTTGAGCCGTTCCGGCTCGTAGAGCCTCAGAAAGCCTTCGGCGCTTGCCATGTCCTACACACGCCAGATAGTCAAGCACAGATTTTTTGCTATTTTGATCATCCTATATAATGCATGCAGCAGGGCGCTAGTGTTAGAGTTACGCAGTCGAACTATGATGCTGATGGACATCACATGAGCCATTGCTGCGTGCGCGCAGGCGCACACAGACGATGTCGGCGGAGTGGAGTTGAGGATGAATAACTGTATTGGGACGGGGTGACCGGCCTCAACGCGACGCTGCGCGGTCTATGTACAATGTGCGCGTGCATGTGCTCCAGAGTGAGTCCTAACACAGCATTAGACCAATTGCCCCTTCTCCTGGAGCTTCTCGTAATACGGCTTGAACGTGAACTGTGTCGGTGGTCGCACCATCTGAAACGATCCGGCACTACTTGAGCGGACGCAAACAAGGGAAACTGGAAAATCAAGACACATACGATGCGGACGATCACGGGAGCCTTGTTCCACGTTGGATTTTCCTCGCCCATCCTAACCTCTCCGACGACTTTGAACCCGAAGCTCTCGTAGAAGCCCGTGTTGTCGACATTGGACGACGTCACCCAGGTAGAGCGGCCTCGATCGTCGGCCTGTCAAGAATGGGACCTCAACAACAGCGACGCATTTGTGAAGGCATGCTTACGAATGCTGTCACAACCCGCACAAGCATGGAACCGTACCCTCTTCCTTGCTTCTCAGGCGCCGTTGCGAGAGCACGAAGAACGACCATCTCTTTAATCTGGTCTCCAATGACCTTCTCTGCGACTGCGCGTTGTTTCACGTAGAACTCTTGCTCTCGCTGGCCGCGCAATGAGAAGGATCAGACGCAATTGCAAGCGAGAGCTCACCTCTTTCTGTTGTGGGGACTTCCAAAGATCCAGCGCGCCAATGAGGTAGCCTGTAATCTTGTCCAGGAATCGCTGCAGAGGACCATCGGCACTCCCTTCGTCATTCGGCGCAGGATCGCTGACAGGATTCGAGTGGGTTCAAATTACCAAGGGCAAGATGGCATTAATGCGCACTATACGACGATGGCATCCCCTCCGTTTACAGTATATGCGCGATGCTTGCGGATGTACTGAGAACAGAACAGGGTATTCCAGGCATCTTCCCGCTTTCTCGGAAACCGGGCCTTGTCTTTGTCCTAGACGGACTTCTTTGTAAGCCGCAGGCCACATTCCAGCGGCACGGAGCACACACCGGTGTGTCGAGCAGATAGCGCTGCAGCGGGTCGGGATCAAGCGCGTCGTGGATGGACTGGATGACGTTCGGAATGTGCTCTAGAAGAGGATGCGGTTAAGGAGCTTTGCCGACGAACGGGCAGGATGGCCGCGACTCACTGTGGGTGAGCGGCTCGGCTTCGAACAGCCTCAGAGCTCCGCTGCCCGGGGCCAAGTCATACACGTCTTGGTTGCCAGAGGGCATAACAGTCTGCGTCTGGACACGTCGAGGGTGCCATGCTAGTGTGAGTGTGCGTTTATATCATCCATCATTCCTGACGCGCGCTCGAGCGGTTGCGATGAGAAGCAGAGCGGGCGGTGACTAGGACTGATGGGGATCCGGGAGAGTGTGCGCTGGTCTGCTGAGAGATGCTACGCCGGTAAGGAGTTGAGTGTCGCTGAGGCAGGACGAGCTCGCTGGGCTAGACGGTCTTGGGCGAGGTTTCGAGGCCGTGGCGAGCAGCGTCGCGGGCGGGCCAGGCGGGCCGACGAACACGGACGGCGCAGGCCGGAGCTCGGAGCGGGGAGCGGAGGCCGTTGTGTGCCCACGCCGGTGATGCGGCCGGCGGTGCCGCTGGCGGGAACGACCCGGGACGGCTGCCATTGGCCGGTGCCGGCCGCCAAGCGAAAGTGTCAGGCAAGGCGAGACCGTGGCGTGCAGCCGTTTTTACGAGCGAGCGATCGTTCGCAGCGTCCAGTCCGTTCCTTGTTCCCCTTTTCTTCGCGTCCTCTTTGCTTTCGATCCCCCACCACCGTCTTTCCACCCGCCCAAAAGCACCTTACTCCTCGGTAATCATCACCACCATGCGCTCCTTTGCCGTCGCCCTCGCCCTCGCTGCCTCCGCCTACGCCTACACGGTCACCTCGCCCACCAACAGCACTGGCTGGACTACCAGCGGCCCCAACGTAGTCTCTTGGACCAAGGTGTCTACTGACCCCCAGAACTTCACCATCGTCCTCAGTAACCAGGTACGTCGTTCGCATCGTGCAGGCAATGCGTGTGTGTAATCAACGTGTATCGCGCGGACAGGCCAGCTTCCCCCCTACCACGCAGGTCCTGGATGCTCTCGTCGATGGCTCCCTGGGCAACACCACTGTGAACCCCCCTAGCGGCGGCTGGAAGGCCGGCAGCGGCTACCAGGTCAACCTCGTCCAGGACGCCCAGAACCTCAACGCCATCCTCGCTCAGTCAAACCAGTTCACAATCAAGGAGAGCTCCTCGAGCACCTTCTCCAGCGGCTCTTCGTCCGCTAGCTCGGCTGCGTCCACCGCTGCCCTCTCCTCGGCCCCCGGCGGTACTCTGTAAGCTGAATTATCCTGTGGTATTCTAGCTCTAGCTCACATAGCTTATAGGACAGCGCCGTCGTCTTCCAACACGGGCTCCTCGACTCCTTCCGGTAGCGGTTCTGGTGCTCTCAATCCCTCCACCTCGGATACGTCGACCACCCCCGCGAACAACGCCGCTCTTCCCGCGATGGGCATGCAGGCCGGCGTCTGGAGCGTTCTCGCCCTTCTTGGTGCAATGCTCGCCTGAACGGATGCTTCGTACATCTGTCCTGTGGCGAATCCCCACTTCCGCCGCATTTTTTTCTCTTGGGTGTGACAGCGCCGAACGCGCTGGAACAGTTAACTCGGACTTGATGTTAGGTTTGTTGTAGAATCGACGTTGTCGCTCCTTGTTTCGACGTACGCTAGTGCCCCTACCGGGGTTACGGACATTACCCCACCATCTGTGTTGTGATCTACATCCTACCGGCCTGCTACGCACTGCCTGTCTGTTACATACTATGTACATAGACCCGCGAGGCCTTATCACGTATCTCCGATGAGATGACCAATCCTAATCGCTCTTGTGAATTTTCTGCATTGCATGCTGAGCGAGTCTGCGGATCTTGGGTGCGCATTTGCCTGAAGAACTTCAGCCACCGCGTCGATCGACAATCCGAGTCGCTCGCCACCGGCGAACCTCAACTCCTGCCCGCACCTACCGCACCCGTAATCTATCTCGGGATCCTTAGCAGACCTTGGGACCTGAGCGTCATGGCCGATACCACCCCGGAATCCTACGAATACCTGCTCCCGCCGAGCTGGAAGCCGCAAGTGACCGCATGGCTGCAGGAAGACACGCCGTCGTTCGACTACGGCGGGTTCGTCGTCGGCGAGGCGCAGCGCGAGGCGTTCCTCCTCGGGAAGGGCTCGACGCCGGCCGTGCTCGCCGGCGCGCCGTTCTTCACAGAGGTCTTTGAGCAGCTCGGGTGCAGGTGCGTCTGCCGCTGCGTCAATCTGTCGAGCCATCTGTTACACGCCGCTGCCGCTCGTTGATCGTTGTTGCCGGCCGACGGACGTCGCACCTCGACTGTGCCGGGAAGTCAAGAGCGCATATTTGGCTGTTGACTATCGCGGGTGGCAGTGGTAGTGGTAGTAGCGGCGGGAGATGGCAGATGCTCGTATGCTCATATGCTGATGCTGGCGCTGACGCTTGTATTGGTGTGCACAGCGTGGAATGGCACATGAAGGAGGGCGAGACGTTCGCGCCCGTCAAGCACGTCGCGACCGTCCGCGGGAAGGCGCGGCACGTCCTCCTCGGCGAGCGCGTCGCGCTGAACATGCTCGCGCGCTGCAGCGGCATCGCGACCAAGTGCGTCGTCCTCTCCCTCTATTCCCCCCATCCCCCGTCCTCCCTGCCACACACACTCTCTCTACCCCGCCTCCGCCTCCGTCTGGTGCGCAGTACTGACCAGCGGCGCAGGTCGAAGCGCATCAAGGACCTCGCGCGCGCGGCGGGGTACACGGGCGTCGTCGCGGGCACGCGCAAGACGACGCCCGGCTTCCGGCTCGTCGAGAAGTACGGCATGCTCGTCGGCGGGATCGACCCGCACCGGCACGACCTCTCGAGCATGATCATGCTCAAGGACAACCACATCTGGTCCTCCGGTGCGTCGCGCCATTCGCATCCCCTCCCCGCACTAATCCCACCTCTCCTCCCGCACCTCTCCTCCCGCACCGCTCGCCCCGTCCCATCCGGACCCGCCGCCGCCGCCTCCACCACCGCATGGCTCCGCCCGCACGAACAGGCTCGATCACCGCCGCGGTGCAGCAGGCGCGCAAGGTCGGCGGGTTCAGCCTGCTGCTCGAGGTGGAGGTGGGCTCGGAGGCGGAGGCGGACGAGGCGATCGCCGCGGGCGCGGACATCGTCATGCTCGACAACATGGAGGGCGCGCAGCTCGCGGACGTCGCGCGGCGCCTGCGTGCCAAGTGGGCCGGCCAGCGCAAGTTCCTGTTCGAGAGCAGCGGGAACATCACCGAGGCGAACCTGCATGAGCGCGCGATCAATGGTGCGTGGCTTGCTGTATCGGTCTGTGTGTCTATGTGGGCGGGACGGCGTGCTGATGCTGTTCCGCAGAGATCGATATCCTCAGTACGAGCGTGGTACACCAGTCCGTGCAGCACATCGACTTCAGCCTCAAGATCCAGAAATCAAAGGAAGCGTGAGCGTGAGCGAAGAAGCTTTACCAAATGAACAGTCCCTGTATTTGTCCTATGGCCCACATACTATACATTGTAGCCCTACGAGATACAGATAGGAGCACATCTACCCTACAAGTCCGCGAGCTCACGAAGAGTGCAGATCGAACAGCGCCAGCGCATTCCCGCCGCGCACCGCCTGCTTCTCCGCATCGCCCCAGCCCCACACGCCGTCGATCGCTTCCAGGTTCTCCACCACGCTCTTCCACTTCGCGCTCTCGCCCAGCGGCGGGAAGAACGGGTGGTCCGTGCCGAACAGCACACGCGCGCTGCCGCGCCGGCGCTGCTCGGCCCCGCCGTCGCGCGAGGCGGCCGCAGACGCGCCGCGCTCCGCGTACTTGCCCGCGCGTCCGATGACGTCGCTGACGAAGCCGAGCTCCTCCGAGCCGTACGCGACGGCGTCGAAGTAGAGACGGCCGAGATAGAAGCGCGCGTCGTGCTGCAGGCGCGCGGTGACGGCGGGGTCGTGCGCGATGCAGGACGCGAGCCGCGAGGAGAGCTGCGGGAGCGCGCCGCCCGAGTGCGCGAGAAGCAGCTTGAGCGCGGGGTATCGATCGAGCACGCCCGCGAGGATCATGCGCGTTGTCGCCTGCGGGCGCAGTGTCAGCACGTGCGCGAGTGAGGATAAGAAAGGGACTTACGATGGTAGTCTCGAAGGGAAAGCCGAGCGCGAGCGGGAGGACGTGTCCGTTCTCCTTCTCGCCCCACGCCCTGCCGTCCACACCGTAGTGCGGGTGGAGGAAGACGACGAGGCCCGCCTTCTCGAGCGCGGCCCAGACGGGCTCGAGCCGCTCGTCATCGAGGCCGCGCCCGACGCCGCGCGTGCCCATGATGATGCCTTTGAGATGCGGGAGCGCCGCGATCTGCTGCACGGTCTCGAGCAGCGAGGACACAGCGACCTCCGGGACGAGCGGGAGGAGGCCGAAGCCGTACAGTCGGCGGAGCATGCTCCCAGGCACGCCAGGCGAGGTCGAGCAGTATGCCTCGAGGTCGACGTTTAGCTCGTTGGCCAGGCTGTGCGCCGTCGCTGCGGGCAGGAAGTCCAGCCATGGGTTCGCCGAGCTGAATCGGTCCCACCGTATCAGTACTGGCGATAGGCAATGGAGTGGGATTTGCTCTTACCTTACTACGGATACGTCGATACCATGTTTGTCCATGAACCGGAGCTTCTCGTCTCGCTCCCAGTACTGTGCACTGGCTCAAAACACGGGCTGCTGAAGAGTATGGCCGAGGTACCTGAGGACCAACGGGCCGTCCCTCGCTCGGCTCTCCCTCAAGGATAAGCAGCCTCTCCTCGGTGAGCCCCTGCGGTGTCGTGCGGGAGAAGATGCGCGGTGCAGCAGTACGCGAGCGCAGGAAGGACGCATACCGCGGAAGGTAGACGTGCGTGTGGATGTCGACGAGGAGCCGCTGCGCCGCTGCCATGTCCTCTGTCACTCGGAGACTAGTGTATATCGACGCAAACGATAAACTCAGTGGGGCTGCCTCGTTGAACGGGCGTTCGGTATGCGGGACGAAGAGGCGCAGGGAAGTTGGTTGGGGCTGGGAGGAGGGAAACGAGTCGCGGGAGCAGATCGGCGCGATGATCACGACACGACCACGTGCCCCATTCAACCGGGCTGCGAGACGCTGCGAATGTCCTGCGCGTGCATCTGGGGCAGACAATATTTGGCAGCCGTGTTGGGGCCGCGTTCTATGAACGTCTCGCCGCGCTATTTCTGAGTTTCTGCGACAGACAGCGGCAGCTGCTCTCCCGAATGGAGAAACTCAGTCTCCGAGGCGTGCTTCATGAATGCTGGCGAAGACACGCATCCCCAGCGTATCGCTCGCTCGCTCGACATCGATTATGTACTGCGCACCGATGGCATGTCTCCTCCAATTTGACTGCGTCACAGATGGCAGATCACCCAATTTGTATTTCTCTGGCTCCAGGTAGATATACCCCTGCGACCATCTGGTCAGGACAGCCGTCCTGCCAGCATGAAGCCCCCCGATCGTGGTGATATGCAGGCCAACGTCGCGGGCGACGTTGACCTGCGGTCCTTGCACGACCAAGTGAGCTCCATACAGCAGCGATCAAAGTGCGCCCTCCTTTGACCACTGCGACTAGCTCCTTGCGCTTGCGTCTTTGATCATGCGCGCACAACCGTCCGCCAAGTCAGACGATGTGCACATGACGGGAGCCTTAGCAAGTCTCGAGCAGCGCGTGGCCGCGCTTGAGGCGGAAGTCACTGAGCTGCGCAAGGAGATGGCTGGAGAGGCTAGGACCAATACTTCGCGACAGAACGGAGGGGCTTGGGATACGATCTCGCAGCAAACCAGTCCGCAGTATCAGTCCGATGACACCACGTTGGTTCGTGTTCTCTTTTCACTCAGCTTGTAACTAGATGCTCACATTTCTAACCTCAAGACTGAAGACGAAGAAGAAGTTGCATTTCGAGAGCTGAAGAGCTTCAGCGAAATGGCGGCCAAGGCCGTCCACCAACACGATCCCCCGGCGCATGCCGAAGGGACGGAACCAGCGACTGTCAACGGCTCCGAGGACGAACGCACCCCGCGCTTCGCCACGAGAACGATGTCGTTGGATTCCGACAGCACCCTCTGCGACAGCATTACGGCGACTCTAGAAACCAAACAGACCCGAGACGAGCTCAAAAAGAGCACTGGCAAGTACACTGAAGCGGCGAGCATGAATCATGATATTCAGCCCGCCACTAACAACATGGATTGGTCCATCGAATTTCACCGTGTTCCAGCCACAGCACCGGTTAGTAGCGGGAGGTGGTTATTGGACCATCTCGTGGAGTTTCTTGGGCTCGACGAAGATACAGTAAGCAATCGACTGAATAATATCCAACGGATTACTCATATTGTGTAGATTTCGAGTATCGAGAGGCACGTATAACAGTATAACGCGTACATATAGACCCGACTTTTGCTTATATCGAATTGTAGGTTGGAAGCCCTCCGAGGTCCTGGGATGCGCCTACATGTTGAATTGAACATTTTATTCATCCGGGACCCTATCATACTCGAAAGTTCGGACATGGCGTACCTCATCGACTGGGCCCCGAAGCGAGGTAACGTCAAGGCTATACAGTATCTCACGAATGGCACGTTCCAGCCCGTCGCACGGCATGTGTTTATGTTTAGGTCTCACATGGTAAGCCTTGTACTAATATACAGATACCGACGTTCACTGAGTGTTACGCTGACCAGGACGGTTGGTACTACGTGGGATTATACATCATCAGCCCGGTGAACGTCGATGATTGGAATTGGCGCAAGCTCGGCGGCAAGGTATGTTCGTATTGAAAACAAAAACATGATACTCAACTCCGTGCAGGATATGTTTGCGCTGGCAGATGAACTGCGCAAGCGATGGGGGAACGACATGCGTCGCGCCGACATCATGTCGATGCTCGAGAAAGGCGAGGTCGAACAATGCTGCTTCGAACTCAATAGCGACGGCCTTGAAGCGAAGACTCGGGCTTTCATGATTGATAACAATTTCGGAGACCCCGACACGGTAGATGACGCAGACTGAGGCTGGTCTTACGAGTATTCAGCGGATGTACGATAGCTTGGGAATAACTGCTTGATGATGGTTCGTAAATTCGGGTTCGTACTTACTACGTTTTGCACCGTAGTTTGCGTCGTGTCACATTCGTGCCCTGACAGAAGGCTGCTACAATCTGTTAGGATAGTTCAACAGTCAAAGTCTGATATGGTCGTGATCTCGTTCTAGAGCGAACTTGTGTCCATTTCGGACAATGGTACAGCCACATTCGGAAGGGTACACCCGGAACGATCTGGGCCGCAGGAGGTTATCTAGGCTTATCTCTGCTTATCTGCACGTGACAGTGCCCGAGATCCAGATTGTCGACGGTTATATTTGCCTTGTCTGGGGAAATTGCGGGGTATAATGCGGCTGGCGGGATCAATCAATCCTCCCAGGCTGTTCTTTGCTCTCCGCTCCCTCATCGTCCAGAACAATTTCCCTGGCGACCCCGGCCTCTGTGCCCCCCACCGCTCTCCACAATGCGCTACTGCTCGGCGTACGCAGCACGCGCACTCACGTTCTTTACAATTGTCATCCTATACTCACACTCGTTTACTCCCGTCCTCGCTCAGGCGACAGGCTCTTCATCCGAGTCTTCGACAGCTCTTTCGTCGGTCTCGAACTTGCAGCATCAGTCCTCGAGCACGACACCGGGATCAAGCGTTGGATTAGCAACCTCGAGCTCTCATACTCCGTCTACGGGATCCGTCCCACTTAGTGCGAAATCGTCAGCGCCCCCTACGCAATCATCCGAGCCTGCGTCCACGAGCTCCAGTCCCGCGTCGTCATCGCCGTCGCCGAACTCAGACACCAATGCGGTTTCCAGCACCTCAACTCCATCTAGTTCACAAGGCGTCCCGTCCGCGACCTCGTCAAGTTCAGCCCCCCTTACTTCCTCATCTTCACCATCGTCGGTGGCTACTTCGAGTGCATCGTGGGTACTGTCATTCACCTATTTGATTAAGTCTAACCTGGTCACAGAAGTTCTTCTGGAACAGTGATTAGTCTCGCAAGTGAGGGTGTCAGCAGTGCCCATTCAGGTGCGACGGTTACGGCTGCCAATACACCACCCGCTGGCCAGACAACCTCCCTGCCTACCTCGCCCAATCAAAACCAATTGCCCTCCAGTTCTGCGATCGGTGCAGCGGCTGAGACCGGTATTTCCTCAGCATCATCCAAAAGGTCTGATTTTGTCCTCCCAGTTCCAGCAACGTAATTGACACACATATAGCTTCTTTGACAACAAAGGTGCAGTCGCGGGCACATTCACAGTAGTCGCCCTACTTGGTGTGGGTGCGGTTGCTGCGATCGTGATGTATGTCATGCGCCGGCGCCACCGGTTTGATGATGAGGAAGAGGCGGCCTATTTCGAGAAGATCCCGGATGCAAACGATTTCAGCAACAGTTCGTCTTTCCTAGGTGGAAGCCCGAGGACGACAGTGCCCACGACGGCAGCGGGGACCTCCGCATACCCTGATCGCACCACCCACTATGGTACCTCGGCTAACGGAGACACTATGGATGACCCGCAGGTGTACCCCATGGACTACCCGCCGGGTACGGCGCTCGCAAGAGCTGCCACACAGCGTGGAGCATACCAGTACACTGGCCAGCTTGGAGGCGTGGACTACGGCTACCCCCCTCAACCTGCTGCACTCGGGTCTCACCCCTTCGCGGACCCCGTTAACGTTCAGCAGCCAGGCGGCGCACCTCCTGTTACCTTCCAGGGAGCAGAGTACGTCATGGATACCCCCTATGATGACGCCGTGTACACCGGTGTCGCTCAGTAAATAGTGTAATCACTGATTCTTTTGGTATGTCGTCGTCTTTTACGAGCACCCATCCGGTCCTGACGAGACTGCTCAGATACCCATGTGTACGACTTCTGTTTCAGTACACGGTGCCTTCGTTGTTGTATGTGATACGACGCGGAGTCGACTTATTTTTTATGTATTGCGGGTGTGACTCTGGCTCGGTGCCTTGTACTTCGTAAAGTTGGTGCAATGAGCCCCCGACGGGCTCAGTCATGACATGGTTTACTTTCACAAAATGAGATACACGTCCTTGGTATTTATGCTCCTACAACACTTCGTGCACGGCAATTATAAACAACATTTATCTACTGTGTGAACTTCCCGGCCTTCGATCGTGGCTGAGATTGCGATACTTATTACGGACACGCGGACCGGCTACCCCGCTATTAATGTTCGAGGGAGTTAGTTCCGGGCATAGAGCTAGGAGTACCCTTCCAGCGACGTAACAATCGATCAGCCTTCTACTTAAACATGCTATCGATCTGCTTAAAACGCTCTCAGACTCGGGTACAATTGCTCAGAATCACGGTCTCTCGCAGGTACTTACAGACGTCACGTACGACTGCGGAAGCCTACCTCGAGCCTGCTCAGAATCACCCAGGCGTCGCGTGCCTATCACTAAACAGGCCACAGGCAAAGAACGCTATATCGCTGCGGCTTCTCAAGGTGAGCGATGCACAATCGGTGCAATGATCTTGAATTCACACAGCGGTCCACAGGAATTCAGGGAGTGTCTAGACAATGTACAGTTCGATAATAAGTGCTTTGAACCATTGTCCCTGCTCAAATGGCGTTCGGAGTTGATACATAGCTTAGCGTCCGTGTCCTCATCATTCGGTCGTCGACACCCGGCTCGTTCTGCGCCGGAGCAGACCTTGCGGAACGACGGACAATGACGAAGGTACAGGTCGACAAGTTCCTCTCGGATCTACGCGGCGCACTCGGTACCCTTGAGAACCTACCAATGCCTACAATTGCTGCAATCGACGGGCCTGCCCTTGGAGGAGGGCTTGAGCTGGGTCTTGCCTGTGACCTGCGTGTCGCGGGTCAGCGTCTCATATATATGCGATGTACGGCAAGCTGAATAGGCAACATCTCGGGCAGGACACAGTGTTACGAAGATCGGTCTTCCCGAGGTTCGCCTTGGCATTATACCAGGTGCCGGAGGAACGCAGAGGCTGACACGCCTGCTCGGCATAGCCAAAGCTAAGAGTCTCATCTTCACGGCGAAATCCCTAACTGCGGCCGAAGCTCTTGAGATGGGTACATACTCTAGTCTCCTTGTGGCCGCCATATGCTCAACCATAGTATCCGTAATTACAAGGCGTGGTGGACTACGTCTCTGCACCTGAGGAGTCTGCATATGAAAGGGCTCTGCAGGTGGCGAAGGAGATCAGTGTGAATGGTGAGGCAACCCCTTCGGGTTCATCGCCGCCTCTTCGCAGCGTTGACGGGACCTTGCAGCACCACTCGCACTGCGCGCCGCGAAACAGGCCATTTCACGCGCTCCAGAGCTCGGACTCGAGTCAGGTGAGTCTCCGAGAGTCTTGTCTGTGAGGTCGTGTGTTGATGTCGAATGGCGTAGGCCTTGACTTTGAACGAGCGTCATACGAGCCACTCCTGAAGACATCGGACCGTCTCGAAGCACTGCAAGCGTTCAAAGAGAAGCGGTCCCCTGTGTTCAAGGGAGAATGATTCCTATTTGATGTACAAATACAACATTGTCCGTAGGGTATCTCCTGTATCATGCAAGGACATTCCGGACTATCCAGGGACGCTGTGCTCATGAGTTGCTCAACCTCGAGGGGAGGTTGAAGTTCGCGGCGAAGCCTGTCGGCAGACTGGGGATGTTCATCTCTCGCAGCGGCTCCAGGTCCTTCATGATCATACTCAAGCGACCCATGCCGAACCGATCCTTGAGGCCTTTGCCTTCGTTTAGCCCGCCGTCATCGGTGCTGTCGTTAAAGCCCTTCTCGGCCTGACCCCAGTCGCTCCGCTGAGCGAGGTAGGGTCTCAGTAGCGACGAGTCTATACGACCGAGATAGCCTTCGGTGATGTAGGATTTAAGAATATCGGGCTGGATGAGGAAGACTTGTCCCAGCTGCCGAATGAACTCGAAACGCTCCTGCAAGGACGGTATGCCAAACGTGCCAATGGCATCCTGGTACGACTTGATGTCTCTGTCGAAATCTTTAGGCACTGCACAAAATACCGCCGAGTTGTTCCTTACTTTGCAAGCATCAAACCGCCCGTAGCACTAACTGGGAACTTCTTGAGATGCTCAAGAAGTAGGCTGGATAGCTGTGTCAACATAGAACTTTATACCTCGCGATAGAAGCTTACCCATGGAAGGCCACGCCGATCTCAGTCAGGAAGACTTCGAGATTCTTGCCACTGAGGTTGGACTTCGCTGCATCTCTTACTCTTTCCAGAGTTTCGCAGCACGCTATGCATGGCTCGGTATTGACTCGGGCGAAGGACAAGTCATCATTGCGCGGCTTGAAGTCGCTACGCTTCTGTTTAGATAAATGAAGCGCGAGCCAACTGATGATTGCTGAAGTACCGATGAGTTTACCATACGGCATGCCATATAGGATCGTGACCCACCGTCTGTAAGACGCTGCATGACATGGTTTGCGGCACCTTCAATTCGACTAATAGTTTGGTTGTTGAATACGACCATCTCCCTTCGGACAGTGACCGAGCTCGAAGCGAGAGGTAGGAGAGCCATGTTGACGTAGCGTTGCCAGAGATGGCAGATGAGATCGACCTGGCGCAGGACAGAAAGAGGTTGCATGGATGGCTCAGTCTTCGTCTCTGCAGCCTCCAAACGAGCATGTATGCTGTCAAAAAGCACGTTAGTAACAACAATTGTCATTTTCTTCGTGGAAGCACTCACGTTTCCATCGCAGTCTCAACATACGAGCTTCCAATTGCAGCTGCCAGAACTCGCAACAAAGCAAATGTATGCTTAGGACTAGACTCAACGTAGTTAGCACGCACATATATATATCGGATGAGCTGCAATAAACGTACACATCGTTTGCGGAACTCAGTTCGACACATCGTCCAATAGCCTCCGCATGCCATTTGAGCATCTTCTCCGCGACATCGACGCTGATTTGACCGTCTTCCTCACGTACAGGCTCTTCACCAGGCTTGTCTTGCGCTCCCGCAGTTTTGTTGCTGAGGCCTCCGAGACGAATGAGGGCAGCTGCTGCTTGCGCAGATGTTGTGGACGTTCCTGAGGTAGACGTAGTCGCAGCTGCGGCGCTCAGTTGGTTCACCATGCGGTCAAACATAGATGATCCTCCTTTATGTGTTCGTTCCTATTGAAAGCGATTAGCCGAGAGCCATCCAGTCGTCGCGAAACTTACATGGTAACGGGTGAAAGTTGCGAGGTAACTTGCATATAGTTCGCCTAAACTCTTGCTCTCTCGTTCCAGGTAACGCTGACCTTCTGTATACGGCACAAACAACTCTTCCATGGCTGTTTCCAGAAGTGCTGCCATCGATACAGTAGTTGTGGATGCCGACGCCGACGGGTTACCGCTGAGAGTACGACTAAACTCGGTGAGATCCGACGTCGAGCGGGCGTTGATTGAAGACAGTTCATATGCCTTGAGATCTTCGACCAGTAACGATGTCTCTTGGTGAACCAATTGTAAGATCCGTAGGAAAGCAAGATCCGAAAGACCAGATGCCTTGAGCACAAGTTGCTCCATGTGTTGTTGGATCTAAGTCAATGTCTCGTGAGTAGACGTGAACTCGTGTGTGTATAGAACAGTAACGTACGGATTGAGCAAACACGCGTTGCAAGAAGACTTGCATGACATATGGTGGATTAGGGAAGACAGCTTGCACAATTTGGGCCTCTTGGCCAACTGTGGTACGGATCTCCTGGAGCAACTCTTGCATTCCGGACTCAGTCGTTGGGGGACTAGCGTCTGGATCGGGCAAGACCTCCCAACTGATGCACAATTATGAGTCTCTCGTATCTCAACGCAAGATAAATAACGGACAGACTGTTGTCAACCTGATTGGTTTCTCTGACCCGATTGATGAAGAAGTCATGTTGGTTCACATATACCTGCACACATGACGCGCCACCGTTGAAGTCTAGCAACGTCTGCGCGCAATGCTGGAGAAGATCGATGAGTCTTGCGACTGCACGATACGAGATAGCAACTCACATGCATCATCTTAGGGTCGCCTCGCCGATATGCCTTGTCAAACAACTGGAGCATATCCTTCTCAAATTTCTCACAATACCGGTCAATATTCTCTCTGGTCTGCCCGAAGGTCAGTCACATTCCTGATGCTTTCTGGAATATTTACCTTTTCGGCGTGGGGGAGATCAACTTCTTTCGCAACCGTACTGAGTCGTCTCAGTAGTACAGCCACTTGCCTTCGTCCTTCTTTCCCCTCCTTTCGTAATGCATCTAAGCGGGTCGTGTCGTCGCGAGAGAACTGATTGTAGTAATCGACTAGGTCATAAGCTGCTTGTGCTCGTTGACGCTGTTGGTGAACAGATTCCAATTGTTCGCCTGGTTATCTCAGCGAAAATTCATAAATAAACAGGTCTGCCGGACTCACCAATCCTGATAGCCGTACGTCCAACTTCATTCATCTTGGTCTCCATACTCGAAAACGAGGATCCGACTGCCTAAGCCACATAGAATCGAGCCGTTAATTTCTCTGAAAGTAGACGTGGATCTCATTCAAAGACTTGCCTCGAATCCCCTGTTGAGGTCAGCCATCTTCTTGGAGTATTCTCGTTCAGCAGCCCTGACAATCTTCTCCATCTGCTCCGTCTTGGTTTGAACATCTTTCCTTACTGCTATAAGTTGGTCTACTGCAGCTTCAAACGTTCTAATGAATGGTTTCGGGTCGAAGGCTTAGGTAGCAATGAGCTGGATTCGCATATAGATCCGCGCTGAAACGCACGTCCGGGATCCGCTTTTGACTGTACGATGAGTTTCTCCGAGATAGATGATATGAAGTCTTTGACATCGAACTTTCCCTGGAGAAAATTTAGTGTTCTCGTCAATGCGAACAGCTCGCTGTCGAGGGCACCTCAAACGTATCCAGTCCCAAGTGTGCGTGCACCGACGGATCCAGTTCCTGGCCAGGAAACATCTCTTCAAGGCTCAACGAGGAGGGCCAGAGTCAAAGTTACGTCGGTATAGTGTTTTAATCTCAGAGAGTAGTTCTAACTTCTTGTATCAAGAGTTCCGGCTGCGCGTCACAAGATGTTGCAAGTTCTCACCGAGTAGACTATGTGTAGTGCGACCTCGCACAGCAAGGCTTAGCGCCCGCTCCGGCGGTTGCCGACTCCGAGTAACTCGGACATGCAATTGCAATCGAAATTTCAGCACTCCACTCGTGAGGCTGTAGCGGTTCTGCAGCGACCTCACATCATTCTCGGAATGTCCGAATCCAACCCTTTGAAGTCCTTACTCCAACTTCAGCTCAGCTCCGATGCATATGCCGTCCAGAATCTACCGCAAGTGCTCGACAGCCTCACGCCGGAATCCTTCGCGCCCTCGGCGCACCTTCAGAAGTGGACAGCCCGTGTCAATTCGCTCTTGCATTCTAAGGATGCAGGAGCACGTTGGAGCGGCCTGTGCTTAGCGTTGCATACATCCTTCAACTCCAAGAACCTTATGCTGGAAGGTGCTCAGAGTTGGCTAGGCGTCGCATTACCATTGCTCCCAGTCCGTGTACCACTCGTGTAATCTCAGCTCCTGCCCTGACATTTCTGATGTCCATTCAAGAAAAATGAACCGGTACCCGTGGTCAAAGCGTCCATTCGACTACTTCGCTATATCTTTGCGAACGGCTCAGACGTACCCGAGTTCCAACGTCACCTGTGTATTCCCAACGTCCCAAAATTCAGTTCTGCACTGGTCACAGTGGCAAATCAACATGGAGACATTGACGTAAAGGTGATCGATAGACTTGCATCCCTATCACTTGAAGCCTTATGTTATGCCTAGGTGCTTTCAATCGAAACATTGACCCATCTCATTCAAGTGTACCCATCCTTGCATCGATCACTTCATGCAGGCATATCCACCATGGCGTTGCACTATCTGAATGGGCCAAATCCGAGGCCTATACCGCCCATTGTTGTTCAAGCAGCATCTCAGTTGTACTCTGTTCTACACCTTACCGGAGGAAAGGTCGGAGCCGCTAATCTCTGGAGAAAATCACTTGACGATACCGTCAATTTCGCATGGGCTTCGCTCATGCGGTTGAGAACGACATACAAGCCACCAGGTAGGCCATTCATAAGATGGAGCATCGTCTTCCTAACGTGCCCGCATCCACTCAGCTCCAGCTACAACAATACTCACGCCGGGGCCGTCTAATGAAGACCCTCTGGTTGCCATCCCTCTTCATCTCGAACGTCTACGTGCGGCCATACGCGTGCTGAAAGATCACTGCCGGTGAGAATGAAATGAAAAACTGTATGTGCACCCAGACTGATAGTGCGTAGGACAATCACACCCCGACCAGTAACTTTCCCCATTGGTGCCGCGGTTCGTCTATGCATGACATTATTGAGCTGCGCCAGAGATGAAGAGGTCAGTGCTATCTACATTTCCGTTATGTGACAGCCATTCAACAGGCGACGCAGGCACAAGGCCCTATTGACCAGACACTACGCAACCTCGAGGCAGCCATCGTTCCTGCGCTGTGGACGTTAGCCTGTGAGCTCATTGTGGACCTTGCAGCTAGGTACGAGCTGCGTTTGTATTCACTATGCTTGAGCTCATTATATGCAGTATGAACACTTTGCTCACTCCCCACGTTCCACGCCTGTTCTCCTATCTTTCGTATCATCTCGAGCAAAAGCGGACACCGTAAGGATGTGGTATTATATCCATCATGCGACGCCCTGACCGTTGTTTAGCTCGCAGCATATTTCTGTCCTGCGTAGCGTAATTTCCCTCCTCCAGCATACTCATGCACTTCATGATCCCACTTTGTCTTCTCGATTGGCTAGGACGGTCCTTCCTTTACTTTCTGTGATACTGTCTTCGGAGCATCAGGCCCCTGATGGTACAGCTCAGAGTACTCTCCAAAACAAAGGGAGGAAGGGCAAGAAGAGGGCGCGTGGGTATGAGGGGGACGAGGTGTTCAAAGTTACCAGGGAAGTCGTGTGCCCCAAACCGGAAGACGGTGATGCACTGATTGCGGCCTTCCGAGGTATGCTCTCGTCATTGCACATCGCGCCATCGCTTGCAAGCTGATAGTCTCCTCATAGCGATCGATCTCGTGGTGCGCAAAGCGCCGCTAACACCCGCGATACACTCCGTCGTAGCACGTACGATGCTCTCTATCTACTTGGCCCTGCCGCGAATACCGCCGGGCATCCTGTCACCTGATACAACATTACACACTAAAATCTACGCGGAGGTTCAAATCATCGCGCTCGGGCTTGCCTCGGGAACCAGTAGTACAATGAGTAAAAGTATGGCACTCGCGATCAACACGGTACTGCACGGAACGCGCGAGCTGGTGAGCCATCGTTCAGGTCACAATCCCGACGATCTTCACAGCTGACATATCTGTCCGTGAAAGTCCCAGCCTATCATTCAACGCGAGATTGATCTCCTGCTTCATCCTCGCATGCCGCCTCTGGTCCGATCGCTGCCTCATGTCGAGACGATCTCTTTGTTCCGAGCAGAGGAGAGCCAGGAAGAGATGGATACTCGGCACGCGTTGGGTCTTCGGACTGAGGAAGACTCTTCTCATCCAGCAAGTTCGGACGCGATGGCCGCTGTCCATTCTCCGCCGGTAATTACGAGGGATCGTCGACAGACAGAAGCCACCTCGGACATCCCAGCTGCCGGAACCTCCACAACCATTTCGGTTTCCTCTAGCGTTGCGCCACCTCGGAGTGCGCCGACACAAATACCGGCTCCATATGTTCCTGCGGCCACAAGCCGTTCTGATGCTATCGATACCATATTGCAAGCAGCCGAGCATCCGCGGAGTGTGGCCCCCATGCCACAGAGAACTAGCGCAGTCCCGTCTTTGCCGGCCCCTCTAGCCTCAGTTGGCCAGCCCAGCAAGGCCTCCTCCATCGAGACCCCGACAAACACATCGTCTTCCATTCCGTCCGGCAACAAGGCGACAGTTACCGCTCCTATAGATGAAGACGACGATGACGACGAGCCAATGCCGACGATTAACATGGAGTCGGACTCCGACGACAGTGATTAAGTATTACAAGGCGACAACGTACTCTACACGTTTATATCCAAAAATGTATAGGGTAGGCACCCGCGTCCTCACTGCCTCGATCTGATTCTTTTGTGGCGCTGTCCGGCCGCATCCACCACTATGTTCTCCTCGTCCGATTCTAAGGATATCTCGAACGTTCCATAATCTGTCAACTTGGGTAGCTGAAATTAAGGGCAGGACATAAGTCGGATCGAATGGCAGCCCCTCGCCAAATGCTACCATACCTGCTCAAGGAAAGCTGATGCAACCGTGTTTGACGGATCGAGCGCCCTTGCGCGCTCGAAGTGGGCTTGTGCGTCTCTCAGAAGACCCGAGTTCCAGTGGTTCTCTAGTGGCAGTTGTTAGCGAGCAGTGCCCACACGGCGTTATACGGTTAACGTAAAGAACGGTACAAACCATTGGATGATGTTTTTGGTCTTGGTGAATGATTTTGTGGCTGCGCAAGATACATCGAGATGAGACCAGCATAAACATGTAATACAGGATTGTCTTGGTAAGGCAACGATGGCAGGTATCTATCAAATGTTCAGTATGTCAAGAAATATTTGATTTCCAACACAACACGCACAACTCGAGCTCATCTAATGCCCTTCGATGCATCCCGGAATGTATGAGGCGCAAAATTAGTTCCTTGAGAATTGTCTCGCGCTTTGAAGCCGAGGTGAGATTGCATGGAAGGCCCACAGACGATGCCAACTCACTTCGTCGGGGTGTTGCCTCAGCATTGCACTCAAAAACTCAATGCGCCTCTCATTCGGCTCAGTGCTGCCGTGCTCTCCTAGGAGGAGAACACCTGTCGTCCACATGGTTTTCCAGTCTACTTCCCTACATCGAGCAAGAATGGACCATGCTTTTTGAGCACGCGGGATATCGTTCCGATGTAGACATAGCTGGAAGACATCATAGAGGCGCCTGATGTGCACTTTACGCGCAGAATTAAGCCGTTTAGAGTTTACGGGCGAAAATAGGAAGTCGTGGTCATCGGTGGACATGAATTGCGGACATCCGAAAGTTGAGCAACGCTAGTGGAAGCTGTTCAAGATGCTGAACAAGCTCGGACAAGTGTTCGGGACGGGATCCTGGGGTGGTCGTTCGATCCTTTTTCGAATTCGGACCGAACAGTTCGGTTCATCGTGAGTGGCGGCTACTCGCCGTCGTGCATCAGCGCGCTCCGCGTACTGGCACTGCTCGATCTCCAGCCACCTCTTCGATTCGTGTTTTCGTATCACTTGACTCTAATCTTTTTCTCAGTGCTCAGTGCTCAGATGGAAGATGACATTACCTTTGGTGCATCAGTATGGGGCGCGCCGGACCGTTCTCCTCTGACCATCCGCCCGGTCGCGACAAACATTGAAGTCTCGCCGGAACCTTCCTCCCTTGATACCTTCGATGACTTTGACAACTTCAATACCCCAGCCGAGACAATAGCTACCTCCAGAGATGGCGATGATGACGACTTCGGTGACTTCGGCGATTTTGGGGACATCCAGGAAATGAGCGATGCTCCTGCTTTCGGAGAAGCCGTGGAGTTCAGCGAAGAGGTGCGAATACCCAGCTCATCCGGCAAGGAGTGGGAACCGGTGCGATTGGATGCAACGCCTTCCAGGCTGGAACTGCAGGAGCAGATTGATACAATATTGGGTCCTCTCTGGGCTACCGACGACATGTCACGATTGACCGACGAGGACATCAGACAAGTGGATGGTCTGAACCAAATACTAGTGACGTCTGAGAGGTACTGTTGGCAGTCCTGTGTAGTAGCCCCAGTAATTCTAAATGATGTGCTCTAGTCGACAGTTGTATCGCCTGCTACTTCCCAATACACCTCCTGCCCTGCAACCTGTCAATTGGACGCGTTCACGTATAAGACGGCAGCATCTCATTTCATTGGGCATCCCTGTGAACCTTGACGAGGTTCTCCCGAGGACCAACGGGAAACTACCGACGCTGGAAATCAGTACTAGACCCATGTCAGCCCCGCCTGCTCCCCGTCCCGCACCAGGATCACGACCCCAGACTCCTGTAATTGGTCCTGGAGGGTCGCGCGTGGGCACACCACAACCGGGTACCCCTCAGTCCAAATATGATTCATCTATGGCTGCGCAGCTACGGCTTGGGCCAAAGCCAGAGCTGGACCATCATAAAATGTCAGAGCTCCTGCGGCTAGATTCTGGTTCGTATGTCGGACATTATCTTCCATTTCTGACTGACAAAGGCTGCGACCAGGTTCGCTGACACTCTTGCCCGTCGACAAACTGGAATCAATCTCATCTGAACTCAAGTCTCAAACGGAGAATACTTCGTCACTTCTCACATATCTTCTACAAATGAGGGACGCTCTACAGCACGATTCTGAGACTTACAACAAACTGATCGGGGAACTCGTCGGGGAAGCACAGAGAATTAAGACTGGCAAGCGGACAGCCCCAATACGAAGGGGAAGTGGAATGGTATGATTGATATATATATCTCCGTCCGAGCTCTCTACCACCATGTATCGTATACCACGCACGAGAGAAACTAGCGGAACACTGGATTTATGTCGCAGCTTGGGGGACTGAGCGTATCGCAGATAAGATAAGATGGCGTCTCCTGGATGATGATCATCACGTGATGTGAGATATGTCGAAATTTTGGACTAAACCCGGGAAAGTGGCAAAAGACATTCCGCCGGCGTCGCGCGTAGCAGTTGTTCTGCTCGACGGCGAAGGGCTCTTCGGCCCACGCAGCTTGGTTCCGACTCGCTCTTGGTCCCCTCGGGTCTTTGGCTACCATGAATATCTCCCAGTCATACCCGTCCACTGTCGCTAGCGTCTCCTTCTCCTTCCTCACCGCCGAAGACGTCCGGCGCATCTCCGTCAAGCAGATTGTCAATCCTATCCTCCTCGACGATTTAAACAGGCCTAACATTGGAGGTCTCTATGACCCCGCTCTCGGTCCGAGCGACAAGCAGGATATGTGCGTCTGAACATACTAATGTTTGTGAGAATCCTCAGCTGAGCGTATATCTATAGCTGTGCAACATGCCGTCTCACATACTACACTTGCCCGGGACACTTCGGACACATTGAGCTCCCTGCGCCTGTCTTCCATCCACTGTTCATGAACAACATGTATCACTTGCTGAGGGGCGCTTGCATGTTTTGCCATCGCTTCAAAGTCAGCCGGTTTGTGGTGAGTACTAGGCATCACTGAGTCCATTTATATTCTGACGAAATACAGCTGTGTAAATTCGTGGCCAAATTGCGATTGCTCGAACACGGGTTTCTTATCGCTGCGAGAAGTTTGGACGACCTTCGCGTGAACACACAAAGGAAGGCAAGAGGGGACGCTGAAGACGAGGATGACGAGCCTGCGGAAAGCTACGAAGCATTTGAGATGCGAGTGAACGCATATGTTGCAGCCCACTTGGCTACTGCGTCATCCAGCAAGCGCGATTCTTACAAGGATGGTCTCGTCTATCAAGCACGGAAGGACGTAATCCAGGAGTTCCTGAAGACTGCCATCACGAAAAAGTGTCAAAATCCAAACTGCGGCGCGTAAGTACATGGCAAACTAAGCTATGATGGCTCCGCAGAGTACTGACCCGCTTCGCTTCCAGGTATGCTTACACATTCCGCAAGGAAGGCCACACCAAGATCATCGAGTACGATCTGTCGGTTAAGCAAAAACAAGCACACGAGTACCTCGGCTTGAAGAGACCTGATGTATTGCTGGACCAGAAGGCCGGGACCACGTCTCACGCGCCTGCCGGTGGTATGATTGACCACATGGACGGGTCTGACGAACAGACTGATTCAGAGGGAGAGGGAGACAGTGTGATGTCCAGCGGTGAGGAGAGTGCTCCGCTGGCTGCATCTCATCATCTTCCCAAGTCTGCCAGCGGGAAGGTCAAAACCTCAAGAGGGCGCAACGAACGTGTCATGGCGGCTGAAGAGTGTCGGGCTCATCTGCGGAGACTCTTTACCAATGAGTCCGTGATGTGCTCTCTGCTGTTCGGAAGACACGGCCCATTCGCACCTCTGACACGACATGGGCTCTCATTGGCTTCCGCCGACATGTTTTTCTTGGACGTCATACCAGTTAGTCCTACACGGTTTCGCCCCCCCGCGAAGATGGGCGAGATGCTCTTCGAGCACCCTCAAAATGAACTTCTATCGAAAGTTCTCACCACTTCCTATCGCCTGCGAGACCTGAACGACAGCCTACGTGCCGCATCCGTTAAGGGTTCTGGGGCCGATGTTGCTGCTCAGCGCAAGCTCATGCAAGGACTCCTCGACACCTTAATTCATCTCCAGGACGATGTCAATAGCTTTATCGACAGTAGCAAAAATCCAGCTCCTGTCCGGCAGGGTAAGCTGCCTCCGGCGGGTGTCAAGCAGGGCCTTGAGAAGAAAGAAGGTCTATTTCGGAAGCATATGATGGTACGTCCTTGTGGCGCGTCCGGTCATTAGCACTACGTGACACCTTCTCCAGGGCAAGCGTGTTAACTACGCCGCGCGTTCGGTCATTTCTCCGGATGTTAATATTGAGCCTAGCGAAATTGGTATCCCGCCGGTGTTCGCCAGAAAGCTCACGTTCCCCGAGCCGGTGACCCCGTTTAATTTCCATGAGCTACGTCAATATGTCATCACTGGCCCACGCGGTTATCCCGGTGCAACAATGGTCGAGTACGAGGATGGGCATCTCCAGTTTCTTGTAAGGATACTTGATGTGTTCCTGGTCGAGTGCATATCTCATCGTCACGCATCTGATAGGACAAGCTCACCGTCGAGCAACGGACAGCAATTGCGAACCAGCTCCTGACCCCCCAGGAGGGTAATCATGGCTCGTCACGTCTCGGGCTCGGTACTCGGACCGCCGCCGTCAACAAGAAGGTTTATCGACACCTTCTCGACGGTGATATCCTTATTCTCAATCGGCAGCCTACTCTTCACAAACCGAGTATGATGTGTCACAAGGCTCGTGTATTGCAAGGCGAGAAGACGATCCGCATGCACTATGCGAATTGGTCAGTCGCTGTAACGTCTCAGCCACGGGCCTTTTCATTTACCTGACAACTTTGCAGCAATTCGTACAATGGTATGTCCTTGATGACAGTGCACGTTTCATCTTTCTCACTCGAAATACTGGGCAGCCGATTTCGACGGTGACGGTCAGTCTGCTCAACATCTCACGAGACCATGCACCGTACTTACCTTTTTGCAGAAATGAATATTCATTTCCCTCGTGAGTTCATCGAACTTAGGTGCGACTGAACCGGCTGAACAGACCCATTGCACCTATTGCAGAGAATCAGGTTGCTCGATCAGAGGCAATGTTCATAGCCAACACTGACAATCAGTACCTGGTGCCTACTTCCGGCAAACCCCTACGAGGATTGATCCAGGATCACGTCGTCGCTGGTCTTTGGATGACAGCTCAAGACGCCTTCTTCACTCGCGAGGAATATTTCCAATTGCTATATGGAGCACTGCGTCCCGAGAATGAGCCAGGGCATCACGATGGGCGCTTGATAACACTCCCACCGACGATATGGAAGCCGAAACCACTTTGGACAGGCAAACAGATCGTATGCCGCCTCGCCCTCCAGCTGACGCCTCACTCACATCATTAACCTCGCGCAGATTTCGACCGTTATGAGGAACATTACGCCAGAGAATTTCGAGGGCTTGAACCTTCATGCCCAGGCGAAAGTACCTGGCCACCTGTGGGGCAAAGACTCACGTGAAGGCACAGTCATCTTCATGGACGGAGAACTCCTGTGTGGCGTCCTCGATAAATCCGCATTCGGCGCTACCGAATTCGGTATGGTTCATTCGGTGTATGAGCTGTATGGTGCAGACGTCGCTGGCAAGCTCCTCGGCATTCTGAGTCGTCTCTTTACGAAATTTCTTCAGCACCGTGCTTTCACCTGTCGTATGGACGACTTGGTCCTGACGCCACAAGCTGATGCGAAGCGCACGGAGCTTTTACGACAGAACGAGCGTCTGGGGACGGAGGGCGCCATTGACAACTTCCCGTCCTTATCGTCCGTCCCGGACGAAGAGAAGCCGAGTGTCCTGCGGAACCTCTTGGAGGATGTACTCCGCGATGACAACAAGATGGCTGGTCTCGATATGACCGTCAAGGGTAAATTGGCAAGGCTGACAAAATCTATTGCGGATGCTTGCATGCCTCACGGTCTCCTGCGTCAGTTCCCGCACAATCACATGCAAGCCATGACACTTTCTGGCGCCAAGGGGAGTGCAGTCAATGCTCAGCAAATATCGTGCGCACTCGGTCAGCAAGAACTCGAAGGTCGCCGTGTGCCGGTCATGGTCAGCGGCAAGACCCTACCGTCCTTCAAACCGTTCGAGACGAAGGCTATTGCTGGTGGTTATGTCGCGAGCCGGTTCTTGACTGGTGTCAAACCCCAAGAATTCTTCTTCCACTGTATGGCTGGACGAGAAGGTCTTATCGACACTGCTGTCAAGACTTCGCGTTCTGGTTATCTTCAGCGTTGTCTTATCAAGCATCTCGAAGGTATACGCGTACACTACGATAACACCGTCCGAGGTAGCGACTCCTCGATCTACCAATTCCACTATGGCGGTGACTCGCTCGACGTCACCAAACAAAAACATCTACTTCAGTTCGACTTCATTGTTCGCAATCACCTCTCGCTTGTGCACAGGCATCGACCAAAGTCCCTGGAGGGAGTTGTGAACGAGGATGCGCCTGAGTACATGAAGAAGGTTCTCAAACTCAAAGATAGGCCCTCTGAACTGGCGCAATTCAAACCGGCCCTCTCTGTCTTTAACCCGAGTCGTTCCCTGGGTAGCACGTCCGAGAAATTTGCAGAGAAGGTTGAAGAGTACATCAAGAAGAATCCTCACGGACTGCTGAAGAAAAAGGGAGAAGAGGATCGCTTGAAGCGGAGATACAAGCCGATCTCCAACAAGCACTTCAAGCTTCTGATGCACGTCAAATACATGCGCAGTCTCGTGGAGCCCGGAGAAGCAGTGGGCTTGTTGGCTTCACAGGGGTCAGTATTGGTCCTTTTAACATTAGTTCAAACCTGATATTGATGAGTGTATTTTAGTGTCGGCGAGCCGTCCACGCAGATGACACTCAATACCTTCCATTTTGCCGGTACGTAGTGGCGAATTACGCAGTATGCGTAGACTGACGTAAAGCGTAGGACACGGTGCTGCGAACGTTACTCTAGGTATCCCGCGTCTGCGGGAGATTGTGATGACGGCATCCACCAAGCCGAAGACTCCGTCCATGACTATGACAGTACGCCCTGGGGTGCCAGAAAGCGACATTGACACGTTCTGCAAGAAGGCAACCCGGCTTGCTCTCTCCCACGTTGTCGACAAAGTCACGGTCAAGGAGCGGCTTACGGGCAGTGGCAACGCAAGGAACAAGGAGTTCACCATTGAGCTTGCGTTCTACCCTGAATATCAATACCAGACGGAATACAATGTCGAGCCTGCGGAAATTCTCGCCTCATTCGGCACGAAGTTCCCTGTCATATTCAAGAAGGAGCTTCAAACGGAGCTGAAGAAGCTCGACGCCGACCTAAAGAATCAGATTTCTGAACTCGGCAAAGGCAAGACTCTACGGCAGAGCAACCGAGCCGCCGGCGACGACGATGATGATAATGATGCTGAGGATCGACCGTCGAGGAAGAAAGATGACGACGAAACAAGTGAGGTTGGGGATGGTGATGCTAGCGCCGCGAAGCGGCAGCGTCAAACCCAGGAGCAGACCAGCTATGAGGATGATGAGGACGAGGGTATGGATGCTGCAGGAGAATTCGACGAGGCAGACATCGAAGCGGCGTATGCCTCTCCAGCGGAATACGATGAATCTGAAAGCGAGGACACCTCCAACACTCGGGCCGACTTGTCCAAAAGGGTTGAGAAGGTCGAACAGATGTTCATGCACAATCTACCTTCGGCTACATCGTTTGTCTTCAGCGACTCGGGCTGTACGATTGGCCTTCAGGTAAGCCACCCAGTTCATGGGATCCCTGTCACGGCTCAAGAGTCTCTCTTTTTTCCAGTTTTCTTCCACAATGCCCAAGCTACTCCTCGTAGGCATAGTGGAGAAGACCTGCGTGAAGACAGTGATCCGCGAGATCCCAGGAATAACTGATTGCTTCATGACCAAGGAAGACGGCAAGAGTGGCGAAGCGATATATACCGTGAGAATTATTTTAACCTGCGCTCGGCAATTTGTTGCTAAATCAACCTCAGCTTACAACCAATGGCTCGAACATCCCTGGTCTCTGGAGATTCGCCTGCAGTGATGACGACTCTTTGATTGACGAAGACCGCCTCCAGTCTAACGACATCAATGCTATTCTTTGTGCGTACGGAGTCGAGGCTGCGCGAGCTACTATTCTGCGGGAAATCGGTGGCGTTTTCGCGGTCTACAAAATAGACGTCGATATTCGTCATCTCGAACTCATTGCAGACTACATGGTCCGTGATCCATCAGCGCGCTCGGCTTCTGACGCTTAACTCATCCCTCTGACAGACCTTTGATGGCGGATACAAGCCGTTTAATCGTAAAGGCATATCGACTAATCCGTCACCACTACTCAAGGCATCGTACGAAACTACAGCATCGTTCATATCCGATGCCACGTTGCACGGAGATTTCGATGACCTGACGACGCCATCCGGAAACATCGTCATGGGTAGATTGAATCTCACTGGAACGGGCGTCTTCGATGTTGTGTTGCCCGTGGAGTATGCTGGTGGTTCTCGTCCTAATGTAGCAGCACCTGCTTAGACACTAGTGTCTGAAGGCTAATGTTTATCGGGTTGTCTTCTTATTCATTATCTCGATTTATTAAGCCAGGGGCTGCCTCCCGGTTGGCTCGGAAATAATAGTCAGGAGAGTATCTCTCATAGCGCCATATCCAGCCTGATGATCGCGGTGGCACATGAGCATCGCGCCTAAGTCTCGTGTTGGATTGACCACCGTGCTGCGGTTCACCTACATCGTCTTCCGGGACCTTCATCGACAACGATATAGGCACCGAACGAGAGCAATCGTGCAGAACTGCCCAGGATCGGGCATGGCGGTGGCGGATCATACGCCAATTCATCAGGCTTCCCAGTTCGCGGGATGTCATCGCTAGATCATTGCCTTGGTCTCGCACACAGTAAAGCGCCGGAAATGTCATGGAAGAATGCACGCACGCGTTCAACGTTCAGCGCGAGCAGGTCAGCAATCGTGGCGTTGTGCGATGCCGAGATATCATCGAGTGTGCCGAATTGGTGTAGACCTCAGCTTTGGAGAATATGGTTTTGATTGTAGGCGTTAGTTACTGAAAGCGAGCTCATGGTCCACGCAAGTGGACAAGTCTTCCCTGCTTCCGGGACTAGTCGCAAATGCTCTTAGTAGATCTGGCTATGTGAGAGTAGCGGCGCTCACCGAAACATCCTACATTGGCCGGCCACGGATCGATTGCCGCACCGACTGGAACCTCAAGTCCGGATATGATGTCGCGAAAACTAGTCGTGAACGCAGTATAAAAGAGAGAGCACTGCTCCCCAGTGTTGCAATAGTCGCCTCAGTTTCGATTTCACAATCAACAGTACACCAGTAATTCTCAACTTGCGCCATGTGCAAATACCGCCGGTAAGCTCCCGACGCCTGGATGATGGGAGAAGCACTCAAACAACCCTTATGCAGAGTCAGAAACGTTTTTGTCAAGTTCGTAACTGTTCACCTATGTTTGCGATGTCTGATAGCATACCCCATCTGACAGATGCGGCCATGCGTATACTCTTGTAAGTAAATGCTGATTCCAAAACTTATTGGCGTTGAAACGCAACGCATCTCTAGCCCGACCAAGAGGTAAGCCCGATAATTATCTTGTTACTGCTTACTTACCTTAGTCATCCTTCGCTCGGCGGCACAGATTAGGTGTGATCAGCGCAATTGTATCTTCAGCGCCTGGCATCCTGCAAACTGTACGGGAGATGCCTGTAGACAGTCATGCTACCAATAGTGAGGCATTTCTAGACTGCATGAGAAATGGTCCTGATGTGGCACTCTAGCCACCAATACCCTGAACAGTATTGTGGGTACTGCCGTTGATTTGCGGTTGCAATAACTCAGAATTTTGCTCAGCTCCTAACATCAACGACTTCTGTCCCACATGCAAGGCATCTGGGGCAGCCTAGGCGATGATTTATGTTGCACGGATCGCCTTACATCTTGTTCTGTATGATATCTAGCGTATATAATCGCGTATTTCTTGGTCTTATCGCAAATCCCGCGCACTCTGATTGACCAAATCCTCGAGCTGCAATATAAATCATATAGATCTAAGAGACGCAAAGACATGTGAGCCCGAATGAAACAAAAGGCACGATAAAATACATGGTGGTAGCCCCAAGCCCCTTCAGAAGCAGGACGTACGGCACAATGACGTGCTACTCTACAAGAGTACAAAACAATATATGGACTCTGATGAGCTCGCAACATGCATCAGTGGAAAGGAAGGAGGTGAATAGTGTGACAATCATACATTCAATCCTCATCTGTGATATCATGTTTCTGTTTCAGTTGAGCCAACTCCTCTTCTCGACGCGCCAGGTCCGCTTTCGCTGCTGCCGCATCTTGTTTAGCTGGCATGTGATATAGAACTACAATGTAACGCTCTTGCAAATGGAAGCCATTCAGGTGGTCAAGTGCGTTCTTGGCCTGGGTATGGTTGAGAATCATTTTCTAGGAGTAGGACTTATGACACTCACGTCCATCACATCATCAAACACAACAAAAGCTGTGCCTCTACTCTTTTGTTCACTTCCTATCCTGATTTGTCGGATACTACCATATCGTCCGAAGAGATCGTACAAGTCTTCGCCTGTGATCTGGTAGTTCAGGTTCTTCACAAACAGGATCCTGTTAGCACCGGGAGGAAGCTTATTCTATGGAGAAGCCAATTAGGACTATGCATACACATATAATGTACACAGGCATACCGTCGGTCTTTGGAGGGCCATGAGGTTGGAGTGAAGGGAGAGAAGTCTGGTCTCGGTGGCGGCAGGCGGCGACAGGCTAATGCTCTCAATCTAGCTTATGTAACAACGGGCGCTGTCGAAGCGTTGACGTTGCGCAACCTTGTTTGGTAACTCGACACACCATGATCACTTCGTACATCCTCTCGTTCACACTCTGAGGTAGAAGGAACTGCGACAACATTCATAAATTGCCAAAAGAAAGGTCTGCTACTGGCTAGGACTAAACGGTGTTTCACATGCAGCATGCAGTAATCATGACTATGGTGAATAATGCAACAACATGTGGAACCGACTTTTTCACAACACCAGAAGTAGGGCTCATCGTTGCACCGGGTACGATTGACGTCGGGGCGGCTGATGAGGAAGTTGTGGTAGTGTTTGTCGTGTTATCAGGACCCGTAAGGAAGAAATTTCCTGCGACAGGGCTGGCCAATCCAACCTCTTGAGCAAATACCGTCAAATTGAAGTTGTTTCTCGGAGTCGATACATTGACAAATTGCGAGGCAGTGGTATCAAAGTCGGATGGCTGGGGAAACAACAGTATGACATATCTTGACGATTGCAGGTAAGTCCAGGTGAATACTCCAGCGACAAAGATAAATAAGTTACCTGTGGGGATCTGAGCCCGCTGGCGGGGTGGGGTTCACGAACTCTGTTAGGGCAGCGCTTGTGTTCGTAAGAGGAGCCCCGAGGCCAGAGCTAGTGCTGCCGTTGACATGTAAATCACCGGCGAGCATGTGCCGAAACTGTGCCTCCGTCGCGTTCTGCGGAGTTGGGGCATCCGGATCTACGATCACCAAGACATAGGTCTGCTGATCTAAAGACGTGTCGTTCGCAGACAGGAAGAATTGCGGCTCCATCAAAGTCTCTGCGCTCGCAACAAGTTGGTATGTTCAAATTGATGTCTAGCACCGACTCACGTTCCATTGTCAAGTTCATGCCCGGTGTCACATCCACTGATGAGTTAGTCGCTTGGTCCAAGAAGACAACATTCAGGATTGCAGTCGGATTGAATGACGACAGTACTGGTCAGCAGACGTATTAGCGTGAGTCAGTCGGAGTGATTGGGTTGGACAAGCGTACCATCTGGAACAATCCCGGAGCTCATGAACGCCTGGCTGACGGTAGCCACAGTGACATTGGGCACTGTCTGGCCTAAGGCTAGCCCGATGCCAAACAGTGACACGACGAAAGACGATGTGATCATGGTTCCTTCGCTGGAAAATAAAGGAGAGGTGCTAATTCGTTATCCCTTTACCGATTATCCCGTTAAATAAGCCTCGCAGATCTTCTCGTGAGACGGGCAGTCATACGAGCCTGAGAGTGAGGACTCTTATGATCATGCTACACTCAGAACATGCCCGTATGAATGCCTCCGTCCGTAGGGTCGTGAGCCCAATAGGCCGGCAATATGTGTCACTTCATCCAAATCGCAAGAGGGTGGCACGGTCGTGTCCAAGTAGACCTGTGTTACTGCAATATGGATCTCCCAATGAATTGAACGTCCACATGGGATGCGCATTTCAAGCGCAGCTCAGAGGTTAGATACCACGCATGAGGCAGCCGTTCACAAGCCGGCGCCCACGAGGGATCTTCTTTTCCCATAACCACCCGTGGAGCTTTATTCCATGAATCCAGTCCATTTCCCCATGTACTCTCGCACATCAGGGCTTGATGAGTCAGGGTGTTTCAGCAGACTCTAGAGTATTGGGAATACATGGGATTACGGTTCCGAATGAGGGGCCCTGAACTTCTGGACATTCCTCCACCGAATTTAATGGATCGCCAGCACCAGCACAAGGTCTATGGCAGTCGAGTATGCGAGCCATGATGTCATCCAGGGCTCACGATGGATGGTAGGCATCCTGTGCCGAGTTCGACGCTTTGTGCCAAGAAGTCAGAACAGTGGTCAGTTAGCTGGGAATCAAGATCAGCAGGTCGACGCATGTAGACTGTTGGCTGCGCGAATTCAACTGTACTACGAGTTCTGTGCTCTTAGATTTGTGAGACAATGAGACGGGCTCACGTGTTTGTTTTACACTGAAATAAGTTGAGTATTATGAGAAACCTCGTAATGTAACACGAAACGAAGGCTCTCTAGATGACATATGCGAAATCACCTTCCGACTCGAGGGCCACGCAACAACGCGCTATTGATGCTGCTGTGATGTGATGCAGCACTGAGACATGCTGGTTGCCCTGCTGATGCGACACGGTTCGCTAAAATGGGTATATCGATGAGTAGGCAGACAGAAAACCATACATGGGGCGAATATCCGGACCCATATTCTTGCAACCTAACCATGTTCGAGAGCCAAGCCAGAGAGCATGACAAAGGGCGGGTAGCCAAGAAGCCTTTAGTACCGCTGGACACAACCGGTCTACAAGTAATGCTGAGTATGAGGGCGCAATTGGAAAGTCTAGCCACGTATCTGAAGTTACGGCGATGTGCGTTTCAGATTTTTTCATATTTCCCGGGAGCGTATGGTAGGATACGAAGCACAGTTGTGCAACGAGTTCCGAGCGACGCTAGAAGCCTCGTTACGGCAAGTCCTTCCAGGCGTTTGGAAGTCAAAGTACTGTCCCAATCGTCATAGCATCGTGGTCACAAATAGTTTGCTGCGGAGCCCAGAAGACATTTTGGAACCCACCGCCTGCGATTGTCCTGATATAGCATAACAAAGATGGCCTTAGGCTCATGGTATTCGTGTGGGAAATACGGAATCTGGATCCAGGGAAGGGGTATGATGCATTATTCCTAGGGGAAATGTCGAATATCAGCTAAGTGGTGAGGGCGGGCTTCCCAAAAGTGAGCCCACGACACGGTCGACACTATCCTTCAACAACCAACAACCATCATTCTGTCAATCTGGTAGCGAAGAATAGCATTTATGGGACCACATGGAATTTGTGTGGAAACATGTGGGCACGGACACATATCGCAATGGGTTGCAGGTTTGCAATGCAATGCTGCAGTGTTCCCTCCGGCAGCTGGTATTCTCACATAATTGCTAATTTAATACATAGTTGTGTCGTTTGAAGGAGACCCTACCTCGCGGACGTGGCTTGAGTGGGAATGCGGAATATTCTGGATGGCGATAAGGTTACAAGGGCACCCGATCTCTCGGAAACGTCGCACTGAGCTACTAGTGTTGATATGCAACTGGAAGCCTGGTGCGCCAGGCCGACGCAATGGCAATCACAACAGCATGCGACTATTCCTTCGTTTTCGAATTCACCGCCTTCAGACAGCCTGATGGCTATTCGGCGCGGCACTGTGCAGTCTAGAACTATAACAGATGAGCGGGGTCAATGTTGCCTGGAAAAAACTTCAGGTGCGATGTGTCTAAAAACGGACACGGAGAATCTGGTGCAATGCAATTGACACCGCAAGAAACTGCGCTTCTAGTCCCAGAAGCCAGGTCACTCGGCGTTCAAGATACTACGCTGTGTGCTACGTAACATGCAGTCAAGCGAAGAGCGAGCTATCGGAGTCAATTAGCCGAAATTACATGTCAGTTACAATGCGGACTTACCTTTGAGAGTCGTTCTACACAAAGAAAGTTTCATATATCCATCTTCCGAGCCAGACGCTCGACATCCGCACACCCTTTGGCACCTCTGACACACAGGACTGCAGCCGCCCTGGTGTCTTCGGCGTCAGGTACCAAGCACCTGACATCTTGTACATCAGGGCAAGGGCATAGAGCGGGCTCTTCGACGCATACGAGCGTATCGGGACAGAGGTACTGTGAACACGGGACTAGAAGTTCAATCAGCATAACGCCATTCGCGAGATTGCAATTCGCTCTTATCATCGGTAATCAGCTCAGATGTAATCAATACGTACCGCTCTCCGACTGCATAGACCACTGAGATGCCCCAGCTGAGCCCGACGGCCGCTGACGTTGCTGCTGTTGTCCCTGGCCGAACATCTGTTCGAAGAATTGGAACTGCGCAAATGCAGAAGTCATAGTTGCAAGGAGAAAGCATAGAATATATGCACGAAAAACCATGACGGGAGTTGGGACCCCTAGGGATGGTAGAACAAGGACTCAAGGAATCCTCGACATTCGATGCGGTGCGGTGGCGCCACGAGGTCGCCGGGCAGCTTCCCGCGACCATAACGCGTCAATAAAGACAAATAACACGTCGGGCGGGCTATCTCAGGATGAAACAGTGGACATATATACGCATAGATCATACGGGTTCTACAATGGCTGCATAGGCTCGGATCATAGGGCAGATCAACGTCGTTTGCACAATAATGATATGCTGGTGAGGTGATATCGCAAAGGTTCTCGAGGGATCAATGACGCAGGAGCAGTGAATTCTAGTTGACGAGAGTAGGAATAGGATGTACAACTGTGGGGGAGTCGTGTCGAGTCTTCAGATCATCATTTCCTCATCGGAGTCGGTGGCGCAGAGGCCATCAACCTCGTCCTCCAATGCCTGGCGCCTCAGCTTGACCTCATCTTTCCCCAACGGCGTTCTGCCGGGAGTGATGAGCATGCGGTCATCACCAGGGCTTGTAATCCCACCCGGGGCCTGGCGCGTTGGCGTCGCGCAGACACCCCTTCCTTTCGCGAGTCCTGAGTATACTATCTTCTTCGGCTTGGGGGTAATCTGCATAGGCTCGTCCAAATCCTCCACTACACTGCGCTTGACATGCGGGGAAAGCAGACCAGCCTTCTCCCAGGCAGTGGATGCCGGATGCGATGCGTCCGATTTGACCGATTTGACAGGCTTCCTTCGTGGAGGCATATTCTCTTTCTCTGACTCCTTGTCCCGCCTGACGCGCTGATGTGGAGCGGACAAGAATGGCTTCTCCTCAGTCGGAGGTGACGAAGGTACTTCCGAACCAACAGCACGCGTGTCTTGGTATACATCGAAGCCTGGGTAGTGATGGGGTTGACGATTCGGAAGTAAAGTAGATTGGCAGGGTGACAAGAAGGCTTCCCTGTCGGTGGTAGGCTGCCTTTGCGGGCTACAGTAGATGTCCATGCCTGGTTCATGCGTATTGGAAGAAGTCGAAGAGGGCTTAACGGATCTCCGAGTCACCAACTTCGGAGATGGCGCGAGCTTCGTGGATGACAATAGAACACTCGCGTCAGGTATTGAGTCATGAGCTTTGCGTCCGGCATCGTGTCTCTCGCCTTCGTCAAGACGGCGCTTTGACGACATGCCGAATTCTAGCTTTCGCGCGGGACTGCCCGGTCCGCTAAGAAGCCGGTTGAAGTGGGAGGGCGCGAATCGCCCGGATTCTGAGAGCAGCGGGGTCTTGGTGGTCTTTGTCGCCGTGAATATCCCCTCGTCATGCAGGATACGACGTTTGGCGGGGCTGTATTGGGAAGGGTTTCCCGGAGAGTGCGGGCGCTTGTTGCTGGTACGGGCGGAGGACGTGGCCACGATGTGCGGATCAAGGAGGAATTGTTCAAGAGGTAGTTCAAGTAGCGGTCCTAGATGTCGCATGGTGTAATTAGAGATGTTATGTTGAATGAGCTAGGATGTGACAAGTCTTTAAGATGAAAAGGTTTCGCGATCGCCAGAACAATGAACGTGTGGCCGGAGACGAAAAGCAACACTCACGCGTCTCGCGTTCAGAACGCGTCGCGTCCTCGTGATCAAAGTCACCACGTGGCACTCACTGGTCACAGCGTATCTCACATCACGTCGAAATGCTGACATTGGGCAAGCAAGCTGGGACTAATTCGAAGCAAAAGCTACCAAAGACACTGAACCGTACAATAATACATGATACACACTGGCATGAGAAAGACAGTGGGGCCCTAAATAAGCTCTGCGGCGTTGACAGGCATCTCGTCCTAGAAAATCCGTCAGCCCAAATTGATTGGAGTGTGCGTGAAAAGACTCACGATTTGTGTGCTGTAGAATTGTTCTGTGATCAAAACCAGTTAGCAGAAGGTATGATAGACTGGTTCAGAGGCACACACCAATATCGCGGAGAATACGGACATCATCCACAGTCACAAACTATGGAAGTAAGGTGAGCAGAGGAAATACACGAACATATACTGAGACATACGTTGATAGCAACACCCTTGCGACCAAATCGACCTGACCGACCGATACGGTGGATGTAGTTTTCACGATTCCTTTGAATAAAATAAGGAGAAGTAGGAATGCTGAGTTGTGCAGAACTTACGCAGGGAGATCGTAATTGATAACAAGAGAGACCTGTTGCACATCAATACCACGAGCCCAGACATCTGTAGTGATGAGAACACGCCTGAAACGGATATCAGCACATCAGCAGTGACTAGATACGATCTGAGTAACACTTACGATGTCCCGCTACGGAATTCGGCCATGATGGCATCGCGTTCCTTTTGTACCATCTCTCCATGCATTGATGACACAGTGAAGTTCGCAGCCCGCATCTTCTCCGTCAGCCAGTCCACCTGGAAGGAATTGCTTGTCAGCTCAATTCAGCACATATAATGAACATCGCAGCACACGCACCTTTCGCCGAGTGTTGCAGAATATGACGGCTTGCGTGATGGTAAGGGTATCATAGAGATCACAAAGCGTGTCAAACTTCCAATCCTCCTTCTCCACAGCGACGAAGAACTGCTTGATGCCCTCGAGTGTCAACTCATCACGCTTGACGAGGATACGAATGGGGTCAGTCATGAACTTGGTGGTCATCTCCAGAACATCATATGGTAGCGTGGCACTGAGGAGGACGACTTGGGTTGCGGGGGGGAGGTAGCGGTAGACGTCATAGATTTGGTCCTTGAAGCCCTTGTTCAACAGCTCGTCAGCTTCATCCAGGACCAACATCTTGATGTTCCGTGTGCGCAAGCTTCGCCTCCGGATCATGTCGAACACACGACCAGGAGTGCCAGAGACGACATGCTGCCCATATTCGAGCTTGCGGATGTCTTCGCCGATTGATGTGCCACCAATACAGGCATGGCATTGAACATTCATGTAATCTCCAAGGGCAAGAACCACGGACTGGATCTGCGTTGCTAATTCACGAGTGGGGGACAGCACGAGAGCTTGTGTTTCGCGAACTGTAACATCAATGGACTGAAGAATGGAGATGGAAAAGGTGGCGGTTTTTCCTGTTCCAGACTGTGCTTGCGCAATGACATCGCGACCCTGGATGATAGGCAAAATCGCGCGCTGCTGGATAGCAGAGGGTTTTTCGAAGTCTGTGAATAAGTCAGGGTGCTAGGACGGTCGTACGTGAAGCAAGTGGACGCACTGTATGCGTAAATGCCGCGTAACAGGTCCTCCTTCAGACCGAGGTCGTCGAAGGTCGAGACGACCGGAACTGCCTCCGAGGATTCGAATATGATTTTCTACAATGAGCAAACGCAGTTTAGTATCAATATACGATGCGCCTAGGGGCAGACAAGCTTACATCGTCGCCGGGATTGATGCCAGACATAGTGAGCAGAAGTCAAGGTGAACTGGTCGGAGTTGGAAATTATGGACATTCTTAGCAAGACGCCCAAACAGCTCTCCTTGCTCACCCCGCCGCCATCGTCCTCGAATTCCCCCGCCCCCCCCCCTCGCCGACGTTGCTGGAAATGGACTCAACCATCGAAGTGCAAAGACAATCGCATGAGGAGATCGAACATCTCGAGCGTGCGCTATACACCATTCTCTCCAAACCTCAGTCGACCCACGAGTCTCGGCTGCAGACCGAACACAAAGCTTCTCAGCTACTCGACCGTATCACCTCTCGTGTCACTGCCCTCAACAACCTGTATGGGGATGAGGACGCGCGTAAGGCGGAGATTGATGCGTTGTCTGCGCCCAACAACCAGAGCGATCTCTCTGCCTTCTATTCGCGATTGAGCAAGATCCACGAGCATCATGCCAAGTACCCTGACACCGTTGTAGGTGGATTTGAACTCGAGTTGTCAGCATTTCTTGATGAAGGAGATTATGGAGATGACGAAGAGTATGAAGCGGATGATCGTGCGTACTTCTGTGCCCAGTGACTGAGCCCGGCTCACAGTCTCATTGCCTAAAGCTGTTGCTCTTCTGTTTTCTGGAGAGGAGGGCTATGGCAAATATTTGGATCTCTACGCCAATCACTCTTCCTACAACAATTTGAAGAACATTGGCAAGCGATTGGCATACCTTCAATATCTAGACGTTCTGTTAGCATCGCAGTCGGTACCTCTACACTCTGAACTCCCTCCAGAATGCCGCCTGGCCAGGGAATATGAATTGTGAGTCGTTAATATCTCCGATTCTGTATGCTCTGTGGCTCAATTGGTACGTAAAGGTATATAAGATCACTACACACATACCTCCTCTCGTTCATGAAGCGCGCGCAACCATTGGTTGATGTTGAATCCCAACAAAGGGAGGCAGAAGCTGAGTTCGCCAGCCGATGGGATGCAGGAGATGTTGAGGGCTGGGAAGATACGAGACGAGGCAAGACCGCACCAAATGCAAGCGCGACTAGCAACGGCTCTGAGGGAGGCATCTGGTGTGCCGCATGTATGCCTCCTTTCCTCACTCGATCATTGTTGGTTTATTGAATGGTTCACAGGTCAGAAGATGTATTCGAAGCAGACTGTCTACGACGCGCATCTCACATCAAAAAAGCACATCAAGGCGGTAGCCAAGCAGAATGGATCGGAACATCCTGCTGGGCAGCCCAACGGCACCCAAAACACAGCAAAAGAGACTAACGGCGCATCGACGTCTTCAGGATCGAAGCACCGCGATGCAGCGTTGTTGACACATCTATCTACGCAGCTTCTACAGTTACTTGCCAGCACTCTCAGCGATACGAAGGCCAATGTAGAACGACGCTTCTCACTAACAGCACGTGAGCGTGAGCAGGAGCTGTTGGAACAGGCGAAGAAGCCTGCCCCTGCCCCTGCTACTGCGGCAACAGGCGAGGCAGCTGAAGAGGAGGAGGAGGAAGAGCGTATCTACAACCCGCTCAAGCTGCCCCTGGGATGGGACGGTAAACCCATCCCGTACTGGTTGTACAAGCTTCATGGGCTTGGTGTTGAATACCGCTGCGAGATCTGTTCCGATCACGTGTACATGGGCCGGTACGTAGCTCTTATAGGCATACTGGAACAAAAAGTTCACCTTCGTTATCGCTCCAAGGAAAAACTTTGACAGACACTTCCAGGTAAGTTTACATGCGCTGTCAGCAGAACGACTCTCACGATACTCCCAGGAGTCGAGACACGCGTTCGGTATGCGTGCTCTTGGCTTGCCGAATACGAAACATTTCCACGAAATCACTCGTATCGAAGACGCTCTTGCTCGTGAGTATCTCTGTCAAATAATTTTTGACATCACTTAGTCACACGTGTCTAGTTGCGGAGAAGCTCAAGCGTGAAGGGCGGAATGAGATCTTCGAGCAAGAGACGATGGAGGAACTTGAGGACGAGGAAGGCAATGTGTACAACCGCAAGACGTACGAGGACTTGAAAAAGCAGGGTCTCATTTGAGCCGTGTACTGTACTCGAGAGCTCATGTATTCCATTATTGATATCTGTCGTCTTGCTGGGAAGGCGCCACAAAGGTCCATACTACTCTAAGCATTATCCACATTTGAAGACTTCCGAGTTCGCGTTGGCGGCGGCGGCGCAGGTCTTCGACTTGATGCTACATTGTTTTGCAACGTCAACGCATCGAGAGCGCTGACTTGGTTGCGCACTTGGTTATATTCAGTTTCTTCCGATGGTGAAGGTGATGATGATAAAGGTGAAACGCTCGGAGAGTCGAATGGATTTGCCGGACGTTTGTTCGGGATGCCAACATCATCCGGAGGAACGAATAACCCACTGGGATGGTCTGACAGAGCGAGACGTCAGCTAATGCCGCACCGCATTTCGAAAGTATGGAACTTACCCGTGCTTTCCCACCATGCCGAATCGTCCGAGCTCGGTGGTGGAACTTCACACAAGCTGTTCAGTCGGGCATCATGAATGACAAGGATTGCACTTACGATCCGGGACTTCCGAGGGGAATGCCATACTCGCTAACTTCTCGTCCAATCGCTCGCCTGGCGCGGTGCTAGTGACGCTCTCCAGTAATAGACGTGACAGATCAGCCCGCTTGTCATGGTCAATTATTCGAACTTCAGCCCTGAATATTGCAAATACTAATTTCGGACTTTAGTTTTAGGCGGGCAGAATGTTGTGTTATGGGCAGTGCACACCTGGCCGGTGATCTGAGCTCTTCAGCTCGGCTCGCGAATAGACCGATAGATCAAGCTGAGCACCCTTGTACAATACTCGATCTGTAAGCTTGGTTAGTGTATGTGTGGCGCACAATGTCCTGCACACGTACCAGTCCATGCGGGGATGCGCATCTTTTCTCCAGTGTCGTAGTCATCCGTGCCAAGGTCATACTTATATGTTGGGCGGAATATAAGAGGTCCTTCTTGGTAGCCAACGAAGACTTCTCCCTCGTCCATACATTGTTTTAGCTATCAAGAGCCATCAGCTACTTTCGTTGCGTCGATATATACGCACGGCTTGCCTGGTCGGCAGCCACAAGGCCATCAAAGTCGTCAGAGAGCGCCAGATACCTGACCCGCTCGTTCTCAAGGTCGATGCGATAATTCGTGTCTGCGAGCCATATCACGTTGCTGATCAAGTATGAGTGAGTGCCACGCAATGAAGAGCATTCGGGCTTGTCCTCACTCGTGGCTGTCAATGGTCTTGCCTTTGAGGAAGTGTAAGCCATTCACAATCGTATGATAGTCGGCGTTTCGCTCGTCGACGTTAGAATGGCCAGCCGCTAAATGTGCAGTAATGAAGCAAAAATCCGTGTCGTAATAGTCTAAGCGGATTCCCACTGCGCCCTTGTTACCGGACATGCCGCGTAGTCCTGTCTATGCGACATTAGTGACATAGACACGATTCGTCCCACAAATCTTCATGCTCACTTTGTGCGTCGTAGCCTCCACGTTCCGGATCACAGCCGTCAACTCCGTCTTCACAAATACCAATAGGGCGGTCCCGACCAGCTAATTATCGCAACAACCTGTCAGTATGCCTAGGAACTGTGTGACATGCTTACTTGCTGGCTGCGAAGCAAGACGTAGTCGCTTGCTTTCTCAGATCGTTTGTTGAGAGTGTCGAGAATTCTAATCTCCCACATGCGTCTGTACTCAAAGGTCACAATTACTCTTGCGGTTGCGCATGAGTAGTGCATCAAGCGAACCGTTTCTCTGGATCCGCCTGAACGATTTGTTGTGCGGTCAATGGTACGATCTCCTGGAAACCGATAACAAACATGTCCGGGCTTATGAAAGTCAGCGATAGGCCCAATATGAATGAACGGGTTTTCTCACTCTTGGGTGTCTGGGGTATCGTACAAACATAAGTATACATCACCCGCGACAAGCTTTGCACTCACTTGTCCGAGGGAAGAGCCACGCTATCAACGACTCAGATGATGGTGGCTAGCAAGGATGTCAGAATCAGACTACATGTCTGATGAGACAGACCTACCCTGCCATTCAGGTTCCATGTACCGACAAAGAGAATGCAGTGTTTTGTACTTGAATATTCTGACAAGCTAGACGTAGTCGGATAATAAAACGGTAAAATGGGTTTATGACAAGGACCTACCGACGGTCTAGTTCTAACCGAACTGAGTCGTGTATCGGATCAAATATAGTGACTTGTTTTTGCATGCTTAGATTGCCCTATCGCACAAAATGCAGTGGAGTGAACAAGTGCAGAAGTCCGACTGCTTACCACGAACATGTCAATTGCTATTTGTTTCCCCTTGTCTTGGAAGTTGTTGATGTATGCTCTGGAAACACTCTTGGTAGCATCCGAGAGGACGCCTGGTGTTATATGAGTGCGAGAGTGACAAAAAATAGTCGGTACTTCTACTCACCTGCTAGTGTGCGCTTGCCACTACGCGTATAGCTGGTATTGAGAGCACCAGTTCCGGCGTAGATGCGGGACAGCGCATCGCCGTTCTCAGCCCATAGTTCTCGATGAAAAGACCAGATGGGTGATATATGTATCCATTCTCGGCGAAGCAGCGTAAGGTACTGTTCCAGGGTAGTGCGCGACAAGATATCTTGCACGAAGTTGGTACGATCGAGGCTTATAGGTGAGTGAGAGGTCTTCAAATGGTTCTGCATCTAGGATGCGATTGACGTACCAATCAAGACAATTTGTCCTGAAGACGCCTTTCTGTTCAGTAATTATCTCGTCCGATGTCGAATCTGCCATGATGAAGCCGAATTTGTCGACATTGTCGCTAACGGTAGGCAAGCGTCTGCAACAGGCATCATGAATACGACGCTCAATTTGACACCCAGAATAAGAGCGTACTTAATGTCTCGAATGACGCTGTCGTGACCAGCCATCTTGACAGCCCCATGGAAGTCAAAATGAGTGATTCCAATATTGTCACCCAATACGCCGCGGGTCAGATTCATATGCCGATCATACGCAGTTGTCAGCGTCGCTTCATTCTCTTTGCTTCCGAGGAGGTTAATTGCATGGACGAATCCGTACTCTTCGATGAGCTGCATAAAATGGCGGTCAAATGCCGGCTGGGATGCCTGCGGTCGGGTGATTTGGATGCGTTGACCAAACGTTTGTAGTCCTTGTTGTTCCCAGAACACTTCAATTGAAGACAACCACGAGAACGGTTCGGTCACATCTCAGGTGAACGGATTCTGTCTGAACAAAGGATACGTACATGGCACGCTGCCTCGTACTTGCACGTAGCTGAAACAGTTCTGCTCCGTGCTGAATAGCGTCTCAGTCTAAACAAGAGCTGAGAAATGCAACGCCGCCAAGGACAAAAATGACACTCGCCTCCACGAAGTTCGCACAATTGCCATCATCGTCGACGCCACGAGTGTTGAACCGTGTACCAGAACGCTTCCATCCCAGGCGCGATATGAGAGCGATAGTAGCAACAGTTGGAGCTCCATTAGTCGGAGGAGCAGGCAACGCTAGCGTATGAACTCCGACGAAACCCTGAATGGCTAGTATCTGTGTGTCATGGAAGTCCATATGTTTACAGGGCAATTTATAGCATAGACAAGCTCACAACGAATCCACATCGGTCAAGTTCCTCCCGCTCCTGAGGATCCAGCCTCTCCCGGAAGTCGAGTAAGCTCCGTACGATGAACTCATTCCACAAAAATCGCTCATCATACACCCCAATATCTCTCCGTGCTCGATCTGCAGTGACTCTGGACAAGCGTACAGCAAGGCGAGAGGTGAGATCCCACTGAGGCTCAGCTGCGTAGTAGAATGTGCCTCCAGAGATGATCTTGCTGAGTGGCGCACATGGGTGCTCGTAGATGGCGGTGGGGGTTGAGGCCTGCGGGTAAGGCGACTCACGGAGTAGTGCATCTGGTTGGTCGCCAAAGCCAGGGCTTGGAAGAGAGTCGCCTGTAGTCGGAAGACTGTCCCAGTGCGGGGACATAAGACTGTAGAACCCAACCTCATGAATTTGTGCGATAACCTCTGGCATAGGAGCAGAACCACGCGTGTTCCCCACTTCCGTAGCAGATGTGATCATGGCCAAGAACATATCTGAAGGACGTCATAGGTTGAACCCATCGAACATCCCGATGTTCCAGTGCCAGGTAACGTACCATTCGAGATTGATATCAACCCAAGACACCCTCTCACCTCCCTCGAAGTCAACCTCACAGCATTAGATAGATCGACCTCTTTCTTCGGTAAGAACTCTACAACCGCCTGCGAAGGGCTCCCTTCCGCCGCACGGAAGACGAGAGCCCTGCTCGGACGACCTTGACGCTCATCTTGCGAGCTTGTGACGAGGTAGAGGGTACGAGGTTGATCGCTCAGATAGAGATGCATGGCTTGCCCCGCCAGCTAGCGGATGCCAACTTGGGCAAGATGGGAGACAATGTTTGGACTCAGGTCATAGGCAAGCGACCGAACCCGACAGGAATTGAGAGTCAAGGGGGATGTAGTGGAATCGACAGAGATGCGGTATAGTTTCCTGTCCGCGATCTATAAAGGCTCAGCGCTCAGCGCCCAAGGACTGCGGTTGCTTGGAGGAGGTATAGAGCGATAATCAGGAGGTAAACTAGGAAGGGGTAGCAAGTGCGATTCCATCCTGGTGTTTATTGCCCTTCTTGGACTGCTGTGGCAGCCAACATTGGCGAACCACGCACTTCACGTCGCATGTTCATTAAAAATCTCCTACGCAGTAAGCCGTGTTCATCCTAATTTCTCTCATATCACTGGGTATCAAAATCGGCTAAATTCCTAAGGAATCTACATGCATACTCGTAACTCGACGCATTTCCAATCTGCCCTTGCCCTCAGATGGCTGCCGCAAGGAGGGTCCTGATGCAGAGGTTCGCCTCGGAGGGCTTCCAAGCTGTACCGGAGTAAGTCTCTCAGGTATATCCACAGCTTCCTGGACCAATCCCAAACTGCTAGGGTTGCTTTCGGATGAGATTCTCCTGAGCGATGGAGAGAGCGGTGGCGGAAGACTGCTGGAGGAGGGAACGCGAGGCAAGCTTGACGACATTAGTCTAGGTGATGGCCCAGGCGACGTGGCACGCATGATATTCGGCGAACGAGGAGCGATGATGCCTTCAGAGGTGTCCCGTCGGCGTGGCCGAGGTCGAATACGTGGTAGTGCATCCAGCGGGAGAGAATCAAAGAGAGACTTGAAAAGGGACGCGCGAGGCCGGGTGACGATAGTTGATTGCAAGGTAGGCGTAGGTGGTACGCTCGCGTGGCCTGTAGTGAGAGAGATAAGACACCATCGACGTGTGCGTTGCCTTACTACGCACCAGTATCCAGAGGGAGGGCATTGTCATTTGCGCTCAGACTCAGGAATAGGAAAAGAGGAGCCAACCAGACACACAAGCCAAAGAAGGTTGCAATGTCTCCAAAGCCTGGTGCTGGTGTGGTAGGCTGGTTACCGTACGGTCGACGTGCTCTGTGTCTGGCTTCTTGTGTGACGCGTGCGAAATAGAAGAACCAGAGGAAGTGATCCAGAATGACGACTACGCAAGAGGAGATGAAACTGGGTGAGGTGAGGAATATTGAGGGCCAGCTTGCCGTGAAGTTCTGCAGATAGATGAGGTGGCAGAAGATGGAGAAGAGGATGTGTTTGAGAGGCAGAGAATCGTAGAAATACAGTAGGATATGGATGAATATAATCACCTATAAAGCGACTCCATGTTACTTACATACAATTCCTGTGAATCTTGAGAACTTACGTAGATGCCTCTTTGCCCAATCACTTTGGCCATCCTGGAATGCTCCTCAATCAGCTCGGAGAGCCATAGCAGGCCGCTAGCTGTGATGATGACATGTTAATTGGTGAGCATACAGGCCTTGATAAAATAGCATACCAAGTGACAGAATCACAAATATGAAAGCCGCTGCTGCGCCAGCAAAACTGTCAGGGGAAATGAGGCTAATGGACGGAGGTAACGTCGCGTGCATACATACCTGAGGGTGTGAAGCAGCGTCATTTGCTAGCAAGTCTTACTGTAGCGAAGAGAAAGTTCAGCCTATGCAGTACATCCAGTACTATTCCCTCCGGGTGCATATACGTGTAAAGCCAGTCAGAATCTGAATAGCTCCAGGTTAGGCCAAGACCAGAGCACACTGCCGCTGCACGTCGCAGACGCCCGAGAGCGCGTCCTCCACGTGGAATAATCACGTGACTCCATCTCACCGCCGCTCCAAATATAGCTGCTGAGGCGCAC